>CP106722.1:30348480-30985980 GCA_025506655.1 Gossypium rotundifolium
TCTTAGCCCTGTTTTTAATGTTCTTCGTATTTTTGAAGTTCCCGTATTATGAATTAGCTAATTTTAGCTATAAAATGAGCTAAGATGCATGTTCAAAAATCTACCCTTGAATGACATGCTTGTTAAATGATGTTTTATGGAAGTTTAAGAGAGTTTGATGTTAGAAAAACAACTTTTCCTTAATGAATTTCATGAAAAAAGGGTAGTAGGGACCATTTTGTAACAATCATAAAATTGGTCATACCTACTAGAAATAGTGAGAATTGATGATTGTTATAGAAGAGAAAATGATTCAGTTGAGCATGAAGTTTAAGAAAGTTGCATGAAAATTATTTTACGAGAATTGGGGCAAAAGTGTAAATATTAGAAAGTATAAGGGCAAAATAGTAATTTTGCCATAGTATGAGTTATGAGTCAATTTAGTCAATATGGTTTTTAAATGATCTTTTTATGATTATAGATCAAGAAAAATGAAGCCCAAATTGAAACCGAGGCAAGAACAAAGTCGAGGACTAAATTGCACATATACATACATTTTGTATATTGAGGTAAGTTTGTATGATTTCTAAGCTTTATAATTATTATCATTAAATTGCTTAATATAATGCGCAATAATTGTATGAAATGATCATGTTATGTTCAAGTAAGAAATCATAATGATAATATGTACAAGCAAGTCCCGATTGAAGATGAACTTCCCTGAGATACTCGATCTACCACACAGGTTATCATTTAAGTCCAAGGCAACCTTGGCATTGATCAAGTTAGCAAGCAAGTTATCATGTAAGTCCAAGGCAAGCTTGGCATTGATTAAGTTAGCAAGCAAGTTATCATGTAAGTCCAAGAATTCAAGCTTGGCATTGAGTATGTTATCAAGAGCAAGACTTCATATAAGTCCATGTCAAGACATGACCTTGAAACCAAGATGAGATAACCTATGTAAGACCATGTCTAGGATATGGCTTTGGCATCATATTATGTGGGAAGAGATTTAGTATCCCCGGTTATTCACAGAAATTCATCGGGCAAATGAGTAAGCTAAAAGAAGATAGCAAGAAAGCTAAGAAAGTAAAGTTAGTGTCAAGATGAAGTTAGATGAAGTTGAGTATTATTCATGTTGTGAATGAGAAATTAGATATCATGATTATTGTTATTATAGTATACTGATCAATGTGATCAAGTGATACAGGTATCATGGTTACCTTACAAGTATGATATTAGTAAGTGTCATGAGACATGTAAGAATCTTTATGAGTAAGTAAACTCTTTAGCTGAAATTCATAATACCATTGTTTATGTGAAATGGTTTATATTAAGCAATGATGATGCTATGAGTTGTTACATGCAAACTTACTAAGCTATATGCTTACGTTATGATTCTTTCTTTCTATGCAGTCCCGCTAAGCTAACTCGTGGATCATTAAAGTCGGAGCTCGCAACACACTATCAACTCTTATTTTGGTATAGCCAAGTTACTTTACTAAGTATGGCATGTATAGGAAACATTCATTTTGTGGACATGTTTGAAGAAGGGCCCTTGTAAGGGCTATCATGTGTATTATTCTTTTGTATATGGCTATGTAATTGGCCAAATTTGACTAAGCATGTATGTTTGTTGAGATCAATGAAGCATGTAGTATTATTCATAAATTTGGGTTGTTATTGCATCGTTGAATTGTGTATGTTTTGATATTCATTTCAGGGTGGCTAACGGCTTGGTGAATAGCCTGTAACTACCCACACGGTTGGGCACACGGGCGAGTGTCAAGGCCGTGTTAACCCTGCACCTTAGTATTATTAATCATAATAGGCCACAAGAAAATCCCACGGCCGTGTGTGTGTACCGTGTAAGACACACGGTCTGGACATGGGCGTGTTCCCAGACCGTGTTAATTTAGTCAGTATATCAAGGATTAGTAGACGGTCTAAGCCCACGAGCATGTCATGGCCGTGTGAAATTAGTCAGTAACCTCCCATGGTTGGTAGACACGGGCGTGTCTAAGTCGTGTGGAAATAGTCAGTAGCCTTACACGGTTTGAGGGCATGGGTGTGCTTAAGGGTACACGGTCCTGTTCCAAGTCACACGGACGTGTGAACCCTGCTTCAAAAATGATTTATTTGATTTTAATCCCGAAAGTTTTCTGACATGAGTTAAAGGCCTCGTAGGCCCTTGTTATATGTGTTGACTAAGAAAGTGAAGTTTTTAAGTTGGAACGCAATTTTTATAGCCCAAAAGTACATGGTTCAGTGAGTTCAAGCATAGTAATGTCTCGTATCCAGACCCAGTATCGGTCTTCGGTGCGGAGTGTTACAATATAACATGCAAATTTCACATTTAATGCAATTCAATCCTATTGTCAATTTAAACACATAGAGGAACAAATCAACTTATGAAACTTTAGCACATGCATAATCACTTATCAGAGACACAAAAAATACTATTAAAATATTATTCAGACTCAGATTCGTGGTCCTGAAACCACTGTTCTGACTAGGGTATAAACCGACTGTTACAATTCTCCCCCTAAGGGATTTTCGTCCCCGAAAATCTTATCGTTAAATAGAGTCGGATATTGTTGTCTCATTGAATCCTCAGGCTCCCACGTAGCCTCTTCTATCTCGTGTCGATTCCACAGTACTTTTACTAACAGAATTTTCTTGTTTCTCAACTCTTTCACTTCATGAGCTAAGATACGGATCGGTTCTTCTTCGTATGTCATATTAGATCGAATTTCAATCTCAGATGGGGAAATCACATGTGACAGATCGGATCGATATCTACGAAGCATCAAAACATGAAATACATTATGAATTTTTTCTAGCTCAAATGGCAACTTTAATTTGTATGCGACAGGTCCGATACGTTCAATTATCTCATATGGCCCGATGAACTTGGACTTAACTTGCCTTTATGTCTGAATCGAAACACTTCTTCCATGGTGAAACTTTTAGAAATACTTTGTCGCCGATAATTCTATATCTTTTGGTTTCAAGTCCGCATAAGATTTCTGACAATCAGATGCCACTTTCAAACAATCTTGGATCAATTTCACTAAGCTCAGTCCAATACAGAGGTGTTCGACATTTACGTCCGTACAGAGCTTCATAAGGTGCCATTTTGGTGCTCGTTTGAAAACTATTATTATACGAAAATTTGATCAACGGCAGATATTGTTCCCACGAACCAATAAACTCAAGAATGCAACATCTTAACATATCTTCTAGAATCTGAATGATCTGCTCAGACTGACCATCTGTTTGCGGATGAAAAGCTGTACTGAAATGCAATTTCGTGCCTAATGCTTCTTGCAACTTCTTCTAGAATCACGATATAAATCTCGAATCTCTGTCTGACACAATGGATAGTGGCACCCCGTGCAATCTCACAATCTCAGAAATATAAAGTTCAGCTAATATTTTAAATGAGTAATCTGATCTTTCCAGAATAAAATGAGCAAATTTCGTCAATCGATCAACTACGACCCAAATCGCATCTTTCTTTCTCGGAGTTAGAGGCAATCCAGAAACAAAGTCCATCGTTACTTTATCCCATTTCCACTCAGGAATTAGAATCGGTTGTAGCAAACCGGACGGAACTTGATGTTCGGCTTTCACCTGCTTACAGACTAAACATTTCAAAACAAAGTCAGAAATGTCCCGTTTCATACCAGACCACCAGTAGTGTTGCTTCAAATCATGGTACATTTTAGTACTCCTTGGATGAACAGATAGACGACTGTCATGTGCTTCGCTCAAAATCAGTTGAATTAACTCCAGATTTCTCGGTACACAGATACGACCTCGAAATCTCAATCAATCATCAACAATTTAAAATTCAAATTCAGAATTCGATTCAAACTGAGCTCGTTTCAATAACAATTCATTATCAACCTTCTGAGCATCACATATTTTCTGTAAGAATAAAGGTTTCACTTTCAATTCAGCTGCCACAGAACTATCATCAGACAAATCTAACTGAGCATTTAAAGCATGTAATGCAATTGATGATTTTCGACTCAAAGCATCAACAACAACGTTTGCTTTCCCCGGATGATAATCTATCACAAGCTTATAATCTTTTAGCAGTCCTAACCACCTTCTTTGACGTAGGTTCAAATCTTTCTAGGTCATCAAATATTCAGACTTTTATGATCTGAAAATACATGACATTTAGCACCATACAAATATTGGCGCCAAATCTTAAGTGCAAAAACAATCGCAACTAGCTCAAGGTCGTGCGTCGAATAGTTCTTTTCATGAGGTTTCAATTGTCTTGAGGCATAAGCTACAACATTGCCTTCTTGCATCAAAACACATCCCAGTCCATTTAATGAAGCATCACTATAAATCACAAATTCTTTGCCCGATTCTGGTTGTACTAACGCTAAAGCTTCTGTTAGCAGAGCTTTCAACTGATCAAAACTTTTCTGACATTTCTCTGACCATTCAAATCTAACATCTTTCTGAAGTAATTTGGTCAACGGAGTAGCTATCACTAAAAATCCTTTTACAAAATGATGATAATAACCAGCTAGACCGAGAAAACTATGGACTTCAGACACATTCTTCGGAGGTTTCCAATTCAGAATAGTAGAGATCTTGCTCGGATCAACACGAATCCCAGAAGCTGACACAATATGTCCTAAAAAACTATCCTCGTGCAACCAAAATTCACATTTGCTAAATTTCGCATACAATTTCTTTTCTCGTAGAGTTTGTAACACATTCCTCAAGTGTTCAACATGCTCATTTTCACTTCGTGAATAAATCAATACGTCAACTATGAAAACTACAACAAATTGATCTAGGTACGGTCTGAAAATTCTGTTCATCAAATCTATAAAAACAGCAGGAGCATTGGTTAGTCCAAAAGGTATAACTAAAAACTCATAATGCCCGTACCTCGTTCTGAAAGCAGTTTTAGGTATATCGGAATCTTTCAATCTCAACTGATAGTATCCCGATCTCAGATCTATCTTAGAGAATACAGTAGCTCCTTTTAACTGATCAAATAAGTCATCAATTCTAGGCAACATATGATCAGTCATCAATTCTAGGCAACATATATTTATTCTTTATGGTCACTATATTCAACTGACGGTAATCTATACACATTCTCATTGTACCATAAGTCAACTCCTGTAATCGTGACTTTAACTCTTTCAACTCTGTTGGTGCCATTCTATACGGAGCTATCGAAATAGGTGTAGTGCCAGGCATTAATTCAATACCAAACTCAACTTCACGAATCGGAGGTAAACCCGGTAACTCTTCAGGGAACACATCAGAAAACTCACAAGCAATAGGTACTGACTCAACTTTCTTCTTAGACACTTTCGAATCAATCACATAAGCGAAATATAACTCATACCCCTTTTTCACATAACTTTGAGCTTTCAAAACCGATATCATAGCAGGAAATCCATTCAAATCATTAAACTCAAACCGTACAATTTCATTATTCAGACATCTCAAATCTATAGTCTTTCTTTTGCAGTTCACAACAGCATCATGCAAAGACAACTAGTCCATACCCAGAATAATATCGAACTCATCAAATGGAAGAAGCATCAGATCAGCAGGGAAACAATTTTCTTGAAACATTAATGGACAGTTCTTGCATACTTTGTCAACAAGGACACTTTTACCTAAGGGGTTCGATACTTTTATAGCAAACTCAGTAGACTCTACATGCAAAGTCTTACTGTAAACTAAATTTATGCATATATACGAATGCGTAGAACCAGGGTCTATTAATGCAATCACATAAGTATCATGAAGCGTAAAAGTACACGTTATGACATCAGGTGATGAAGCTTCCTCACGAGCTCGGATAGCATACGCCCTGGCAGGCGCTCTCGCTTCAGATCTTACAACAGTATCTCTCGTGCACCTCTGACTACCACTAACATTTCTTGTATTCTTCGAAGGTCTACCTCTTACAGGTGCATTATCAAGTCTCGAATTCTAAACAGTATCTGGCTCGAAAGACTCAGGACAATCACGGATAAAATGGTCAAGCGATCCACATCTGAAACAAGCCCTGTCTTTTAATCTACAGCTTCCTAAATGTCTTTTTTCGCAATGTTTACATTCAGGTCTCTTGGATCAAACATTACCAACGCTGGCCACTGAAGTTGATGGAGTTTTGGAACTTATTTGTGATCTAGCTCAATTTCTATTCGGATGTCCCACATTGTCTCTGGAATGACCTTGATCATCTCTGAATCTCTTTGAAGTAGATTGAAATGACTTGTTCTAAAATCTCTTTCTCATATCTCAAGCTTCAGACTCAGCTTTTATTTTATCTTTCCCGAGTGCCTCAGCTATGCAAGCTCGGTCAACGAGTACAACAAACTCTTTTATTTCTAAAATCCCGACTAGCAGACGAATGTCTTCATTAAGGCCATCTTCGAATCTTTTGCACATTATAGCTTCGGAAGATACACATTCTCGAGCATATTGACTCAATCTCACGAACTTTCGTTCATATTTGGTAACAGTTATTCGACCCTGTTTAAGCTCCAGAAATTCTTTTCGTTTCTGATCAACAAATCTCTCACTGATATATTTCTTCCGGAACTCAGTTTGAAAGAAATCTCACGTAACTCGTTCTTTCGGCACAATAAAAATTAAGGTTTTCCACCATTGATAAGCTGCATTTCGGAGCAATGATACCACACACTTAATACATTCGTCTGGAGTAAGAGACATTTCATCGAATACCCGGATAGTATTTTCAATCCAGAACTCGGCCTTTTCAGCATCATCATCATTAGTAGCCTAAAATTCTTCGGCCCTGTACTTACAAATATTGTCAACTAGAGGCTTAGTCAATAGATTTGAATACATAACCAGTGGCACAATTGTAGTCTGAGGGGGATTAATTGGGGGCGGGGTTGCGAAACAGTCGGGTTATTCGTCATAAATTGAGTGAACCACTCACTCATCATCTGGAAGAAAACTTGTTTAGCTTCTCCCTCTTGACCGCTAGTAGCCGGTCTTGAATTAGAAGGCACTGTCCCTTGCACGGGAGCAGGCGCATTGCTTTCTATGTCGTCAGCTATGGCTCTTTTGGGATCCATTACTATACAGAAATCATATTTATACGTCAGGATTCATCACACTATCACATTTCAGATATATGGCATGTATAGCTAGACTCTGACATGCTACGTTAGTTCGAGAATTGACTAAACCATAGCTCTGATACCAACCAAATGTAACACCCCTATCCCGTGTCTGTCACCGAATTAGGGTTAGAAGCATTACCGGATAGATCGGATAACATTTACATAAATCCATACATTCATTTATCATTAACAAGCATAGTGTTCCTTAATAGGGTCATCGATACCTTAAACACGCTTATAAACCAAGTCAGGACTAAATCAAAACACATAAAAAATTTCATGGAGAAATAAAAACTTTTCTAAATACAGGGGATACAGGCCAGTGGGAGTAGGCCGTGCCTCACCCACGGCTACTTGACACACACGTGTGTCCTCCCCATGGTCATATAGTGCCAAAATCAACATGGCTAGCAAGCAAGTCCGTGTACTAAGGCCATGTCCTACTAAGTCATATACTTCCATTTCTCACACGGCCTTTAGGCACGCCTGTGCCATGACCGTGTACTTCATAAGCTAGCTACTGATTTTACCCACGGTTACTAGGCACGCCCATGTGTTATAGCCGTGTGACATTGTAGGTCATTTGCAAGACCAAAATGCCACCCACATGGGTCTTACCTACAAGCATCATTTACCAAAACATAACATACATATATATAGCAACCAAAACATACCAATATAACCATTCAAACCATGCATTCAATACCAACGTCAACCATGCTAACTTCCAAAGCAATACATATGCATAATCAAAAGCATAATTCATCTAAGCACTTAAGCAAAACTTGACCAATTTCATGAATCAAATATCCATATCAAAACATCTACACATTTCACATCCAGTCAAACAATTTTCCATCTTAAAGCTAGCCAAATCACACGGCTAAGTTCATATAACAAATTGTACCAAAAACTAGCCTATACATGCCATATCTAGTTATATACATTTTCAAAGTGTACCAAAAAAAGTTTAGTAGTGTGATCACGATCCTTGATGGTCCCGAGCCTTCAGTAGCTTTGATGACCTATAAAACAAAGAAAACACATGCAAAGTAAGCTTTCCAAAAGATTAGTAAATCAATATACAAACAAACTTAACATAGTAGGCATATAATTCAAATAGATATATTTGCACATTCCAATCACTAATAAATCATCACATATGTAACTTGGTTCTTAAACTTGACCATTTTGGCCACATTTACAATTCAATAGTCATATGTATACATAGCTCATTCATAATCATTTTTGCTTCTTATTCACGTTCTCATATTCAATCATACTTTTCTTCAAACCAAAGTCATATAAGTACTTACCTTTTATACATGCTTAATGCACATTCAATGTACCTGAAATGGATATTCATTCACTATTTGATCTTAGCTTGAATTTACCATTCATATCACAGACTTGCCTGTTGAACAAATATGAATCTAGTAGGATACTCAGAAGCTCAGAATAATCGTACAATACTAATGTCCCAGACTACATGCACTCGGATATCGATTCCACTGTCCCAGACAGGGTCTTATACGAATCAATATGATGCCGATGTCCCAGACATGGTCTTACACGTAAAACTCATTTCGATGCCAACGTCCCAGACGTGGTCTTACTCTTAAAGCTCATATTGATGCCAACGTCCCAGACATGGTCTTACTTGTAAAGCACATATCGATGTCGATGTCCTAGATGTGGTCTTACACGAAATAAAAAATCAATGCCAATGTCCAAGACGTGGTCTTACATGATATAACAGAACAGATACCTATGTCATGACAGAACTAATCCTATCTATTCCTAGGTTCGTATGGGACTTCTCGGACTTTATCACTATATCAAACTTATCTCAGAATTCATGCACATAACATCTCATTCACCTTCATTATCATTGATAATCATATGAATATATCCAATTCAATACAAATACTTTTATTTGCATAGTGACTTACCTCAGATTCGGTTTATCGGAATGAAAACAGCTACTCTGTCACTTTCACTTTCCCACAATCTAAGTATATTTTCCTCGGCTCTTGATCTATAGTATTCAGAATTAACCCTTTTATTTACTAATTCATTCAATTCAATCCAAACACATATATTTAGGGCAATTTACAAATTAGCCCTCATACTTGCACAATTTATCAATTTAGTCCATTTTACTCAAAACATCAAATTCATAAAATCAATACACACACAAGCTTAGCTGAATATCCCTAGGGACTATATAAGTCCATACTTTTCATCAACTTTGCAATTTAATCCTTTAATTTACCATTTTCTCAATTTAGCCCTATTTAGCTAAATTCATCAAAACTTCAAGAACATAACATATTCATCTAACTAAATTCTTTCATTTTTCATTCTCAAACATCACAAAGCTTGCAAAACCATCAATGGCATATTTCACATACATCATCAAAACACAAAATCAAGGCATGGGTTTTGTAGCTCTCAAAGCAACGATTACAGAAAAGTAGAAATTATCAAAAATCGAAACCAAAATTATACCTTAATTAAACTTGACTAGCCGAAACCCTTGCCTATGTTTTTCTTTTCTTTTTCTTTCTTTGATAATTCGACCAAGATGAATAGATTATGGCCTTTTTTTCATGTTTTTTTTACTAATATAAGCTTAATAATTAATGTACAAAAATGACCTTTAATAATAAACATAACACATAATTTCAAGGTCATTCATGACCTTAGCCGTCCACTAAACATGATAATGGCTTAATTACCATACAAGTCCTCTATCTTTTCAAAGCCACAACATATAAGTGCTTTAACATATAACATGCAAATTTCACATTTAATGTAATTCAATCCTTTTTTCAATTTAAACACACAGACGGACAAATCAACTTACGAAAGTTTAGCACATGCATAATCACTTATCAGAGACATAGAAAATAATATTAAAATATTATTCAGACTCGAATTCGTGGTCCCAAAACTACTGTTTTGACTATGGTATAAACCGGACTGTTACAGCTAATGTGGTTGCGGATGCCCTGAGTAGGAAATCCTTGTGTGCTCTAAGAGTTTTGAACACGAGCTTAGCATTATCTGATGATGGTGCTATTTTAGAAGAGTTGAGAACTAAGCCACTATTTGTTCAACAGATAAGTGAGGCTCAAAGAAATGACAGTGAGATGCAAGCTAAGAAAGCTAAATGTGGATCGGGAAGTGATTCTGATTTTTGAGTAGGCCTGAATGATTGTTTGATGTACCATGACAGAATTTGTGTACCAAGAGATGAAGAGTTAATCTGAAAAATTTTGCATGAGGGGCATAGTGGTTATTAGTCAGTACACCCGGGCAGTACAAAAATGTACAACAATTTGAGAAAGTTTTATTGGTGGCCGGGTATGAAAAGAGACATTTCAGAGTTTGTGGCAAAATGTCTGATTTGTCAGTAGGTGAAAGTTGAGCATCAAGTGCCTTTGGGATTGCTTCAGCCAGTAATGGTTCCCGAATGGAAATGGGATCGGGTTACCATGGATTTTGTGACGGGGTTGTCGATGACTCCGAAAAAGAAAGATGCGGTATGGATTATTGTGGATAGGTTGACGAAGTCGACTCACTTTATTCCAGTACGTGTTGATTATTCACTGGAGAAGTTAACTAAATTGTACGTTGCATAGATAGTGAGATTGCATGGTCTACCTATATCTATAATCTCGGATAGAGATCCTAGGTTTACTTCGAGGTTTTAGAAGAAGTTGCAAGAAGCCATGGGTACGAGGTTAAATTTCAGTACTACGTTCCATCCGCAAACTGACGGTCAGTCTAAAGAGTGATTCAAGTCCTTGAAGATATGCTTCGATGCTGTGTGTTAAAATTCGAAGGTAGTTGGGAAAGATATCTACCTCTAGTCAAATTTGCTTGCAACAACAGTTATCATTCGAGTATACGGATGGCTCTATATAAGGCCTTGTATGGTCGTAAGTGTCGGACTCCTTTATATTGGACTGAGCTTAGTGAGAAGTGAATCTATAAGGTTGATTTAGTGAAAGACACTGAAGAGAAAGTGAAAGTGATCCGTGATGGTTTGAAAGCTGTTTCAGACCGACAGAAGTCGTATGCGGATTTGAAAAGAAAAGAAATTGAGTTTGATGTAGGTGACAAAGTGTTCTTAAAGTATCTCCATGAAAGAAGATCATGAGATTTGGACGAAAAGGGAAATTGAGTCCAAGATTCTAGGGCCGTATGAAATTATCGATAGAATTGGACCAGTGGCTTACCATTTGGCTTTGCCAGTGGAATTAAAAAAGGTTCATAATGTGTTTCATATGTCGATTTTACGATGATATCACTCCGATCCTTCACATGTGATTCCTTCAGCAGAAATTGAAATAAGATCGGATATGTCTTATGAAGAGGAGCTGATTAAGATTATGGCTCGAGAAATGAAAAAGTTGAGGAATAAGAACATAGCCCTTGTGAAAGTGTTGTGGAAAAAGCATGGTGTGGAAGAGGCTATGTAGGAAACGGAAGAAGCTATGAGAGAGCAACATCCAAACCTCTTTACTGGTAAGATTTTTGGGGGCAAAAATCTCTAAAGGGGGAAAGTTGTAACATCTCGATTTAGGGCCTAGTCAGAATAGTGGTGCGAGACCACAAATTTGAGGTATATGTATGAGTTTTTGAGGTTTATGCCATGTTTGCATGTTAGTGTGAAAGTTTTATGAAGCAATTTTGTCAAATTGCGGTTGAATTGTCCAAAAGGACTAAATTACAAAAGTTACAAAATGTGATATTCTAGAAGCTAATTGTGTGAAATAGCTTTGGATTACCAATTACAGGTCCTTAAATAGTAATTTTCCCAAATTTTAATTTTTGGACAAAATTGGGCATGAATGGGTTAAAATTGAAAAGTTGGACAAAAGGGCATTTAGGCCATTTATCAATTAAATGATTAAATGGGAAAAAGATGATAGAATTTTCATTCATCTTCTTCCCCAAGGCTACTGAAAATTTGAGAGAAGCCATTGTTAGGGCTCTTCAACTTTTCAAGCTAGCTAGTAAGTGTATTCTAGCTCTTTTTTTGATATTTTCGTATTTTTGAAGTCCTAGTAGCATGAGTAAGCTATTTTTAGCTATATGTTGAGGTAAGATGGATGTTCAAAAATGTACCCATGTAGATATGCATGTATTTTGATGTTTTATAGAAGAATATGAAAGCTTGATGTAGTAGAAACATCTTTTGCTAAGAGAATTCCATGAAAAATGCATGTAGGGACTTGTTTGTGAAAGTTTTGAGTTTAGTCATACATGTGTAATTTAGTGAAAATTGATGATTTCCTTAGTTGAATAAATGGTTTGGCTATGCATGAAAGGCTAGAAAGTTGAATGAAAATCACTTTACGAGCCTTGGGCCAAAAGTGTAAATATGAGAAAATTTAGGGGCAAAATGGTAATTTTGATAAAGTATGAGATAATGGTCACTTTAGTCAATGTGTGAATTGAACGAGTTGATTTATAATTATAGATCAAGAAAGACGAAGCCCGGATCGAAACCGAGGCAAGAGCAAGGTGGTGGACTAAATTGCACATCTTTATACTTTTTGAGTACCGAGGTAAGTTTATGCGTAATCAATGCGTTCTACTCACACATTCTTAATGCTAGCTAGTGTGTAGCATGAATGAAAATGAATGAGAATGATTGAGAATCTATGTGGTTCAAATGGAATGAATGTGGTAGATATCATGAATGAATGATTAAGTAGATATGTGGATGAGTAGTGATAATATTTGATAGTGGGCTAAGTGCGATACCACCTTAATACTTAACAACTATGGGTTGTGTACGATACCATACTTAAGTTTATTATTTAGTGGGCTATGTGTGAAACCACTATTAGTACCTCTTGGTAGGCTATGTGCGATGCTACCTTATTACTTGATTGTGGTGGGCTGAGTGCAAAACCACCGAGTAATTTAGCTGTGTGGATGTATTAGTGAGACTCATGATGTGTGGTATTTTCGAGTAAATGTGGTATTGAGTGCAAGGGTGTATGTCATTGTTTATGAGTATGCGGCTCATGATGTGTTGGAAATGTGGTAAGGGATAGAAAGAGTAAGCATAATTGTAGATGTAAATTTATTTGGTAGTAGAATACTTAAATTGTTTATGTGTAAACTTACTAAGCTCAAAACTTACTCCTTTTCTTTTCCTTTGTCTTATAGAGAAAGGGAGTTGAATCGAGTTACACGGATTAATCGGAAGATCGCCCACACTATCAGCTCATTTCGGTACATTAGACCAAATGTTTTGTATATGGCATGTATAGAGACTAGACAAGTTAGTGAATTTTGTTATAAATGGCTAAGATGTGTTGGCCTTAGGTAGATGTATATATATGTTTTGTATAATGCCATAGTTGTTGGCTACTTCATTATATGGAAAGATGTAGTTATCCATGTGAGATTGTGTTTGTGTTTGAGTTGTTTATGGATGATTTGAATAAGCATATGTTGTATAAACTTGAGGGGTGAGAAGAGCTTAGCACATAGCTTTGTTCTTGTCCATGTGGATAGACACACGGGCATGTGTCTAGGTCATGTGTGACACACGGCCAGCCCACGGGCGTGTGCCTTGGCCGTGTCTCTTTGACAGATTCGAGTAGTATAGGCTATGGCTAGCCACACGGGCGTGTGTCTAGACTTCAGGCCGTGTGGTGAAGTTAGTGTTCACCACGGGTGGTGAGCACGGGCGTGTGCCCTAGCCATGGGGTATTGCCAGAATGCTTGGGTTTTCAAGCACGGGTTGAGAGCATGGGCGTGTGTGACCTTACATGGGCGTGGCTCACCTTACACGGTCGAGAGTCTTGCGTGTATGAGTGAGGGCCCATAAGTCGAGATTGAGGTTGTAGAGATGACTTAAGAGAGTAATCGATGAGCCTAAGTGGCGATCTTATGGTTTTAATCTGGTAATGCCTCAGGCCCGGTTCCAGTATGGATTACGGGTAAGGGGTGTTACAATCTTAGTATATCCAATCAAAGATGTGGTCTCGACATGCATTATCGAAGCAAGTTCTAGAATAACCAATCAGTATTGACACACTCATAACCAATAATAAAGTGAACAAGAAAAGTGTATGCTCTAAAGGCTCAAAATCTCATAAAACTTATGGTTTTTGATGTCAATCTTGCAAATCTTAAACTTTAAGATAATACTTAAATTTAGGGAAACAACCTAACAAACTTTAATTTTGAAAATAGACTTATCATGCTTGATTCTCTCATGTCTTAAAGTTTAAACAATCAATACACAATTACCTATGAATTTAATTTAAAACACATCAATGATAATCACAAATAAATAAAAATTCATTCTAATAATAATATTTGAAAATTACTTAAACACAAGGCATAATTCAGGGATTTTCAAATAACCTTCTCACACTTAAGATGTACATTTTCCTCAATGTACAAAAATAGATTATCACAATAGAAACAAAATATCATAAGAGAAGGAAAGAATTGAAACTGCCCTGAACATTGGATGAAATGCCCAGAATAGTGAAAAATAGAATTGTAGATAAATGTAGATGTATTGTATGATTCTGAGCAACTGATAAGAAATTAAACACTATGCTGAAGAAGATGAAAGGATTACTCGATTAGAAACAACCATAATAATTAAAAGAAATATTGTTCAAAATATAAAAACCAAAATAAACATAAAAATAAAAATAAAAATAAAAATAAAGACAAATGGACTTAGTGGTCTTCATCATCAGATTCATCAATGTCGTGAGTGGTGGCGCTGGAGGAGCAATATAGATATGCTGACAGATCTACTGCAAAGTCACATCAATACTATCAAACCACTGAACGTAGTACTAACAGAAGCTAGTGAACTCCTCAGAAGATACTCCTCAGAAAGTAGTAGCAGAGGGAACATGTCGGTGACTCGAAGATGGAGGCTGTGGTGGGTCCTTGTGATAGGGAGAACATCATTAGGGAAGTCCTCGGGGTCATTTTGATCGTCAGATGAAACAATCTGTACTGAAGAGGATCCACTCCACGACGTCGCTCGATCATCCTCATGTGTATCATGCTCGAGATGCCCTGAGGGGACATCTGGCCAACAAGAGTGAGTATAGAGGACTGCTCCGGTGTGTCGAGGAGACCGAAGTGTCGAGTGAGGTGAGTCACGTAATGGCCTAAACAGAGAGGGCCCTTCTTGTGTCATTCAGTCTGATGGCAGAATGATAGAGCAATGAAGTACACCAAATCAATACTACGGCCATGGGCCATGCTCCATAAGAAGTAAGTGTTGTGCATGCTAACGACTCCAATGCTCTCTCTCCGTCTTGTTAAGGTGTGAGCGATGAGTGTGTGAATGGACCATAAGGCTGGAGAGAGAGAAGTCGCCTTTGACGACTCGCGTCATAGGGTATCTGGCTAGCTGTGAGATCAGTCCAACAACGTGAAGGCAAGTGATGAATATGCCGATGAAGCTGAAGGAAGTCCTCAGTGCTCATGAACTCCTCTGTGTAAAGTCCCATAGCAGCACCGAACTCCGGGACGCTCATATGTCTCACCAAACTACCCAAGTGAAAAGTGATGGTGCCTGGCTCATCATGAACTGTCATGAACTGCTGTACCAAAAATTTATCATAAAACTCCAAGGTAAGCTCTGTGTAAGTGGCCTCGATGATGTTGAAAACCTATCCCACGAAGCTGTGGCAATAATGGTGCACACATCATCAGCTAATCAGACCTGCTCTAACGTGACCCAATCAATGCAGTGGCCTAGATCGAGTGGTTGTTGTCTGAGTAGCTGAAAGAGATCCTCCTGGAAGCCTGCCAGGAATCAGAGATAAGGGTGGCAAACCTCGATAGATGCACTCGATAAGCAGGTCGCGTCAGAGCCCTTCCACTTTTTCAAAACGGGGATGGTGGTTTTTGACTTGCCACGTGTGTTCGTCATACTAAATCTGCAATGAAGAAATCAAGAAAAATTAAAATGGATGAACAAACATAATGAGACATGCTAATAAGAAGGAAAAATAATCTAAGTGAAGCCCATCAACTGGACTAAGAAGGAAAATAACTGTAAACATAGAAAACAAGTAATCAGAATAGTATGAAGAAAAATAAAATCAACTATGCAGAATACTACTAAAAGAAGAATAAAATCAATGTCAAAACAAGTAATCAGAATTTCCAGACTCAAGAATAAATAAACAATCAAATGTAGAATATGTATAGTAAAAATAACTAATAAAAAAACATAATATGATATAAAGAAATGAATAAATAAATAATAGAAATAATAGAAATAATAATAAATAAAAGGGGTAAAAAAATTGTAACCGGTGGCAGTGGGAGTGATGTCCAGCATAAAGGGCAGGTGACGAGACTAGGGACGATGCAAGGGTAGGGGTAGGGTTGGCTTGGGTCGACGGGAAGAGAATAGGACTGGGGGCACGGCTTGGGGAAGAAGGGAAGAGGGGGGAGAAGTATGGGGCTTGTAGGAGAAGGTCGGATGAGGAAAAAGAATAGAGGGGGAATCCGACGGAGGAGAGAGGGTTTGAGCTCGGGGTGAAGTCGACGGTACGAAGACCAAAAAAAGGTGGTTAGAGGGTTGCGGCGGCTAGGGTAGAAATGGAGGAAAAAGATAAAAGAAGAGACAAAAAAATGATTAGGGTTTTTAAAAGGGACACGGTCATGTGAGGCCTGTGTTGGGATACATGGCTGTGTCCAACGCCCGTGTGGTTTCTATGCAGCCCGTGTGCCACTAAAAATTTAAGTCCAATTTTCACACGGTCGTGCCGTACAACCGTGTACAATCTCCTTCACTTTTCCCACGCCCATGTGACGTTTTTCAGCCCATGTGTGTTAAAATTTAAGCACAGTTTTCACACAGCCTCGGACACATCCATGTGTCTAGGCCGTTTGATGCACATGGCAGTGTCGCATGGCCTGTTGCTAGCCTCTTCGCTTCTCCCACGCCTGTAACCTTTCACACGCCCGTGTGGCCTGGCCGTGTCTCGCACACGGCCATGTGCCTTGCCTGTGTAACTCTCTTACTTGTTTTAAAATTGAAAAATTTAGTTCCAGTTTTCACACGGCCTAGGACACACCGTGTGGTCCACACGGCCGTGTCTCTGTCGATTTTTTTGGAAAAATTAAGTCACAAGGTCCATACAGCCAAGGACACGCCCGTGTGTCCAGGCCGTGTGGGTTACATGGCCATGTCGCCCGGTCGTGTAACTCACTGTCAATTTGTTTCAAGTTTTAAAACTAAGATAAAGAAGCCACATGGACAAGGACACGCCGGTGTGTCCAGGCTGTGTGGGTTTTAAAAATATTTTTTTAAAATTAATTAATTTCAAAAATATCATAAGATAAAATTAGTAAATTGGGAATGTTAATACTCGGGTTGCCTCCCGAGAAGTGCTTATTTAAAGTCTAAGCTCGACTTACCTCACATTCGCATGGTTACGGTGGTTCACGGAGTCGAAACTCCTCTTTCTCACTGTCAATTCTATTATCAACATAAGGTTTTAGCCAAGTAATATTTACCTTAAAAGTGCCAAATTTAGAATGATTTACCTCGACTTTTCGTATAGGAAAATATTCAGTACCGTAAAAGGAGTTGCTCCATTTGCATTAAGCTCTGAAGTGGCGATTCGAGGGTCCGTTTTATCCAACAATACCTGATCCCCAACCTTAAAGTGGTTTGTTACATCCTTATGCTTGTCATGGCTATATTTCAATTTTGCATCGTGTATTTTTTGTTTCTCCTTGACATGTGTCTGCCATTCGTCTATTTCATCGATCTAAAGCCTTCGTTCTTCACGAGTTGTTTTGCTTTTGTCACTTGAGCTGGACTGTGGCTCTACCACCTTTTTCTGAGGAATTTCCTGCAAAAAAGGTTGAGCCACAAGGTTACTCACATTAAAAGAACTCGAAATATCATCTCAATCACTAGATATCCTAACAGAATCATGATCTTGGAGTTTAATCGTGTCATCACCTATACGAAGTATTAACTCACCTGTACCAACATTTATGATAGTTCTAGCAGTTGCTAAAAAGGGTCGTCTTAAAATTAAAGGTACGCCACTATCCTCATCTATGTCTGGAACAACAAAGTCAACTGGGAATATAAATTTATCAATTTTAACAAGCACGTCTTCCACAATACCCCTAGGAAATCTAATAGTTTCATCTGCCAATTGAATGCTCATCCTAGTTTGTTTGGGTTTCCCAAGACCTAGTTGTTTAAACATTTTATAGGGCATGACATTAATACTTAGCCAAAGCATTATTAACATTTAAACTACCAATTAAACAAGGAATAGTAAAACTCCCTGGATCTTTTAATTTGTTGGGTAGTTTATTCTGTAAGATAGCTGAGCAAACTGCATTTATCTCCACATATGATGAATCATCTAACTTCCGCTTATTTTCTAAAAGCTCCTTTAAAAATTTAATGGAATTTGGCATCTGCGAAAGAGCGTCAAAAACAAGTAAGTTAATATGTAATTTTTTCAATAGTTTAAGGAATTTACCGAATTGTTCATTCGTGTGGTCTTTCCTTTTTGCGTTGGGATATGGCACATGTGGTGTATAATCTTTACTGATTGATTTTTGTTCGTTGTGGCTTACCTTAACCTTACCATTGCTTACCACAGTTTCTCGCCTCGATTTAGATCAGATTTAGATTCAGCTAACCCTTCTTCATCTCGAACAGTAATCGCATGAAGCTGCTCTCTTGGGTTAGTTTCAGTGTTGCTTGGCAAGCTACCTTGTGATTGTTCTGAAATCATCTTTTCCAATTGACTGATTTGATTCTCAAGCCCTTGAATCGACGCTTGTTGATTTTTGAGTGCTATTTTGGTGTTTTGGAAACGTGTTTTTGACACCGAAATAAACTTCGTCAACATCTCCTCAAGGTTCAGCTTTTTCTCTTGGTAAGGTTGTTGTTGAAAGCTTGAAGGGGGTTGTGGTCCTTGATTTCCTTGACTACCCCAAGAGAAATTGAGATGGTTCCTCCAACCTGCATTATACTTGTTACTATAGGGATTATTCTGAGGTCTAGAATTATTACACATATAGTTGACTTGTTCGCTTTCTGTGCTAGGGTTGTAGGATAGACATTCTGAATTATTCATCTCTCCTCCATTAGTATCACACTGCATCACCGGATGTACCTGCGTAGAACCATATAAACCATCAATATTTTTATTTAAGAGTTCTACCTGATTCGATAACATGGTGACCGCATCAACGTTAAAGACACTGGCTGCTTTTATTGGCTTTGTCCTCATGACTTGCCACTGATAATTATTCAGTGACATCTCCTCTATAAAATCATAAGCTACTTTAGGTGTTTTATTATTTAAAGTCCCACCGGCGGCTGCATCGATCAATTGCCTAGTTGAGGGGTTCAAACCATTGTAGAAAGTTTGAACCTGTAGCCATAGAGGTAACCCATGGTGAGGGCACCTTCTCCTTATACCTCTCCCATGCATCGTATAAAGTCTCTAAATCCATTTGCACAAAGGAAGAGATATCATTCCTCAGCTTGGCTATCTTAGCCGGAGGACAGTACTTTAATAAAAACTTTTCAGTCATTTTCTCCCATATAGTGATAGAACCTCATTGTATGGAGTTCAACCATTGTTTAGCCTTATTCCTCAATGAGAATGGAAACAACTGAAGGTGAATGGCATTGTCAGAAACACCATTAATCTTAAAAGTGTCGCAAAACTCTAGGAAATTAGCTAAATGAGTATTTGGGTCTTCGTCTTGCAAACCATCAAACTGAACAAACTATTGAATTATTTGAATAGTGTTAGGTTTCAGTTCAAAACTATTTGTAGCAATAGCAGGTCTAACAATACTCGATTCAGCTCCAGTTAAATTAGGCTTGGCATAATCGTACGTAGTACGATGAGCAAGATTTACAGCAACCACAGGAGGTAGTGGATTATTCTAATTTTTAGCCATCTCCTCAATAATAACAAGAACTTCCCCTTGCTCTTCTACTATACTCTGCCGACTCTGTCTCGCTTCTCTATGATTTCTACGAGCTGTACTTTTGATCTCACTGTCAAATACAAGAGGTCCTGATGGGTTTATTCTAGTCATATACTAAAGAAACCTGCCAGAAGCAAACAAAAAGAAAAGTTAGTAAACAAAAATTAAACTAAAAACAAAGATAAAATGCAATAAAATAAAAATGGCTAAAGTAATAAAAATGAAGTGTTCCTAATATTTTAGTCCCCAGCAACGGCGTCAAAAACTTGATGATGTGATTCACTTAACTAACTAAAATCACGACAAAGGCAAGCACACCTATCGAATCGTAGTATAGCTATGGTGAGTCGGGAATATCATATCCACGAGGACGAAAAGTATTAGTAGTTACTATCTTTTTATTATCTAGCCTAATAAATTGAAGGGATTTATTTTAACCTAATCTTAACTAACCTAATTACAAAGATGAAACAGAGAATAAAGTAAGAAAATATTTGAAGAAACTTAATGAGAAAGGCAATACCCAGGAAAGAATCCATCTAAACTTCACTCATTATTCTAAATCTGAATTAAACGATTTATTCACTTGTCTTGATCCGTAGAAATCCCTAACTTATGTTAATATCTCTTTCTAGAATAAAAACAACTGACTTTAGGTTGATTAATTGAAATCTTTTTCTAATTAAAACCCCTATTGTCGCATTAACTCGATCTATGGATTCCCTGTTAGATTCGACTCAAATCCGGTAGATTTATGTCGTCCTATTTCTAGGATTGCATGCAACTCCATTCAATTATGTCAGATCTACTCTTAAACAGGGACTTTTGCTCCACTGAATAAGCACATCAATCATGAATTAATATCCTGAAAACATTAAAACATGAAATAAGAACACATAATTGAGATCAAGAATAAATATTTATCATGTAATTCAAAAAAATCAAATAATAAGGTCTGTCTTAGGTTTCATCCTCCCTAGGTATCTAGGGAATTTAGTTCATACTTTGGAAGGAAAACATCTCTAAATTAGGAAAACAAGACATAAAGAACCCAAAAACTTCTATAGAAATTGAATGGAGATCTTCAATCTTGAAGGAGATCCTACTTCTGAGTTGATTTCGACGGCGTTCTTCGAGTAATTTCTTCGTTCTACTCTGTGTCCTCCTTTAGATCTTCTTCTAGGCTGTATTTATAAACTTTAGAATGCTCAAAAACTCTAAAAATTAGCTTTTTTAGCGTAAAAGAGAAACAGGGAGCGACATCAACACGAGCTGGCAATGGGCATGTAGCTAGCCTATGTGGATCACACGGGCGTGTACTCAACCCGTGTGGATCACACGGGCGTGTACTCAGCCCGTGTGGATCACGCTGATGTGTGCTCAGCCTTTGTGGAAATGGCTAGGCTGTATGGATCCTGAAAGTAGCTCGTTTTGTCCGATTTTGGCCTGTTTTCTTCTCCTTTTGATTCCCTATGCTCTCCTAAGTATAGAAACATGAAATTAAAGGATTAGGAGCACCAAATTCACTAAATTATATAATAAATCATCCAAAAACGCATCAAGAATGTGATTAAAATATGTTACTTTTATGGCTTATCAATAAAGAGAGGCTTATAATAAAAAATCATTGGTAGACCACGCTACTGTAGGCCTTCGCAACATGAAATTTTGTGGAGAATGAAGTCCTACCGTGTTGAATCACAAATGTGATGAATGCAGAATCATAATTATAGAATGTAGAATTTATAGATATGATGTATATATAAACAATGGATGTGACTATTGTAAACGGAAATATATGTAGGATTTTTCCTTGTAATTTATCACATTTTTACTTGAATCCATTGTTAAAACTAAGTAATTGTTTAATAAATTAATGAAATATGTGAAAATATGAAATTAGGACATAGAAATTATTAAAATGTGATTTTATGCTTTATTATATAGTTTCCATGCAATAAATGGCTTATTTTATATTAATTTGAATATATTATATTTTTAAGACATAAAGTGGGCCATGCATGATTAAATTAAATAATAAAATATAAAATTATATTTAATAATTAATTTTAAAATATTTAATTAATAATTTGGGTTTTAATTAATTAATTAAATTTGATAAATTTTATTCTTTGATTCTCTAACTTGTTGATTTATTCTGGACAGGTCTGATAGCTTTGCTGGATTACAAAACCGTCCAAATTGGAGACCAAGTCAACCCAATATTCGGCTACACATGGCAGTCCATTTAAACCATTCTTTGGTTTAATAACACAAGGTCCTTGCAGTGTTGAAGAAATTAGAGATTTGCTCGAAGATTTATGATTGACCGAGTCTCAGTCCTGAGTTGTGTGGCATTCAAAATTGCTTAAAAATTAAGCCAAAAGCCACTAAGCATGGCAGTCACAATTTGAAGAGATTTGAAGAGGTTAACATCCACTATTTTTAGCAAACTATCCCCCTCTCCTCACCTATAAATAAGACCCTCTCATTCCCTCATTCATCATCCCTCAATCATTCCTCATTCATTCTCATCATTCATCATTCTCTCTTCTCTCCAAATTCTCTTAGCCTTTTCCATTCTCACGCCTAGCATCATCTCTTCATATAGATTTTAGCAATTAAGCCTCTTAAAGAACCCTTGGTCAGCCATCTTGGAGAGCCATTAGCAAAAGAGCAAAGCAAAGGAACGAAGGAGCCTCATTAGTCAAGTCTTGGGTGACAGCGACTCTAAATTGGGTTTAATCTTTCTTTTCTTTAATTTAATCTACAGATGTTTGCTATGTGTTCTTTGTTCTTGTTTACAACAATGTTAGCTTAATTTTATTTAAGCTAGGATGATTGCTTTGATTAAATAATATTAATTTGATTCATGCTTATAATGTTTGTGCCTCAATCAATCATGTTTTCAATTAAAATCAAGTTTTTATTTCGTTCATACGTGATTGAAATGCACCTGAATTAGTTGAGCGATCCTGACCAGACGACGACTAATGGACACATAATTGAAATGTGCATGATCAATTTAGATCCCAACCCGATTAAATTGTAGGTTGCATAACAACTCTAACCAAACTCTGTTATCTACATAGTTTTTAGATTTGTGTGATTAAACTATTTCAAACCTGACACGTCCCTGTTACCTAACACGAATGCTAAGAAACCCATAGTAAATAAGGATCAGTAAAATGCGTATTTACTAAGTAAAGGATTTGGAAAGGACCTAATGTGGTTTCGAAACTCATGAAAGATCGAGTTGCCATGGAATGTTTTTTCGAATGTTATTAAGCTTGTTGATAATAAATTGAGTTTAATTAAAGTAATTATCTTAGTTTATTTATGTTAAAATTGTTGCAAATTGTGTTCAATTTTACTAAAATATATTTCATTCATATAGTTTGCATACTTAGGATAATTTGCATTAGGGATCATTACATTTAGTTTAATATATTTTAATCACCACTTCTCAACTATCTTGTGTTTTTATTTACCGAATTGTTAATATAATTTTACAAATTAAGTGACTTAGCATAAATACAATCCTTGTGGGGACGATAACTCGATACTTACTTATTACTTGATAATGACTATGTACACTTGCGCAAACCTACGCGTTACAAGTTTTTGGCACCGTTGCCAGGGATTATCAACTGTTGTCATAGTCATTTTTTTCGTGAAATTATTTATTTTCAATTTGATTTATTTCTAACATTGTAACACCCCTTACCTGTATTCTACGTCGGAACTAGGTACGAGGCGTTGCCGTACTTAACTCACATGGTCATACAACTTTGGGTTACCAAATTTCATTCCCAATTTAAAACTTTCCCATTCACATATCTAACATCCTTATAATGGGCCTACGAGGCCCTAAACACACTTTCGAAAGGTTTCAAAAATAAATCAGAAACTTGCACGCACTTAGGAAAATTTTACCTAAACAGGGGCCACACGCCTGTGTGGTATTTCACACGCCCGTGCTTTGCACCTTGGTCGACACTGACTTGCATCACACGATCAGCCACACGCCCGTGTGCTATACCCGTGGTCGACACTGACTTATTCCACATGGCCTATCACACGCCCGTGTGCTTCAACTGTGTGGCAATTTAAATTTCTAATTCAAGGTGCAGCCTTCATACGGCCTAGGCACACGCCTGTGTCCGTGGCCATGCCTCCCACATGGCTGAGACACACAGCCGTGTCTCTGCCCGTGCGTTTACTACTGAGCTTACTGACTTGCAATTCTAACATGCAAGGGGACACACGGCTTGCTCAAATACCCATGCAATTGGCCGTGTGTACACACGCCTATGTGCCTACCCTTGTGGACAAGAACAAGGCTATTTGCCAAGCTCTTTTATCACCCTAACTCACTCAAGCATAATTCACCCCCACCATCAATTCAATCATGCATTTTCATAACCAAACAAACCAATTCTATAATGAGCCAACACATTTGGCCCAAAATAACAAAACAATTTACCTAGTCTAGCCCCTATACATGCCATTTCCATACTCAAAATGCTAGTTCTAAATATACCTAAATGAGCTGATAGTGTAGGTGAACCTCCAATTATCTTCGTATCCCGACCCAGCTCTTTGACACTATAAAACAAGGGAAAAGAAAGGGAGTAAGCTTAAAGCTTAGTAAGTTTACATGTAAAAAATAAACATCAAACTATATGCTAATCAATAAATAGCATTTCACAATTCAAGATCATGCTTACTCATTCATCTCTTACCACATTTCAACCATATCACAACATAATGCTCACATTTATTAACATATATTCCTGCAGTTATTACCACAAGATCACATGATACAACACATAGCAATTTCACAATAAATCATTCATAGCAATGCCAAACACTCGGTGGTTTTGCACTTAGCCCACCATTATTCTTTAATAGGGTGGTATTGCACATAGCCCACCAATAAGAATATTTACGATGGTATCGCACATAGCCCACCAAAACGAATATTTATAGTGGTATCGCACATAACCCACCAAATGATATTATAAACAATGGTATCGCACACAGCCCATCGTACATGAATAATATGATGGTATTGCACATAGCCCACCAACAAGAATAATTAAGGTGGTATCGCACACAGCCCACCATTAATTACTACGGGTAATATTCCACACTTACATATCTAATTCAACTTTCATACGGAGATTATTCCTTATCTACCAATTCAATTTATTTGAATCATATACATATTCTCAATATTACAATGCACCAATAAGTAACAACATGTATACTTAAGATGCATCATTTACATATAAACTTACCTCGGTGCAAAACGTGTTAGTTTGCGATTTAATCCCAAACCTTACCTTTTCCCCGGTCAAGGTTAATTCCATGCTCTTCTTGATCTATAACATCAAAATTTCACTCATTCAATCATTTTATAACCACAATACATCATAATCTCTACTTAGGAAAAAAATGACCATTTTGCCCTTGTACTATGGCAAAATTTATGATTTTGCCCTTAGACTCGTCAATCATTTTTCATCACATTTTCTCATTAAACAAGCCTAGCTAAAAATTTATTACTCTTACAACTACTCATAATTTCAACTATTTCATGCATTTATTACACATTTTAATCTTTGTATTCAAGTCCTATTTAGGTGTTTTCATGCTAACACCTTTCACAAGAGTTGTTTCTCATCTCACTAACATCCATTTCTTCCATAAAAACTCAGCAAACATCATGAAAACTCTCATGGAAAGTCCCTAGACTTTCAACCATATTGCAAATTAGTCCCCTCATTAGCTAGCTTAAGCTTTGAGGACTCTAAAAGTACAAAAATCATAAAAAAATAATCATCAAAAGGACTTACTTGCAAGGATGAGATGTAGCTGAAAATTTCAAGCTTCCAAACTCTTAAACTTGCTGATATTTTTGGTGGGAGAAGAAAATAAAATGAAAATATGATAGCCTTGGTTTATTTTATCTTATTTTATTCATTTAGTCAACTAATGTCACCAACCCTTGTCAAATTTTTAATTCCCTTGTCCCCTTGTCCGGCCATCACCTTTAAGAAGGCATAATTGCACTTTAAGGAGCTCCATTCTATACACTATAACTACTAGACACCTTTAGCTTGTAATTTGAAACTTTCGTACTTTATGCGATTTAGTCATTTTTCGCAATTAAGCCTACAATCGCTAAAATTAAAGCACCAAAATTCTCATGCATCATTATAAACATGTTATAACACATAAAATATTATCAAAATAATTTTCTTCAACCTAGAATCAGTGGTCCCGAGACCACTGTTCTGACTAGCCCCAAAATCGGGTTGTTACAAACATTACTAACTTATTCTTTTTAATTTTTGTGATTTTCTTTTCAGGTGTTTATGAGCATAGATCGAATTATCTATTTACTCTCTGTAGACCCTAAAATTGAGTGAACTTTCAAACAAAGAAGACGTGAACGAATAGCTCAAAGACAAGTCGAGATGGACCTTGGAAATCAAAATCAAGACCAAGGTAATGAAGCCGATCATGTACGAAATCCCATCCTCATTACCGATGATAGGGATCGATGCATCAAACAATATGCTGTACCACTTTTCAGTGAGTTAAACCCAGGAATTAGAAGGCCAGATATTGAGGCAACCCAATTTGAATTGAAACCAGTGATGTTTCAAATGCTACAAATGGTGGGCCAATTTAGTGGTATGCCCACGGAAGATCCACATCTCTACCTTCGATTGTTTATGGAGATGAGTGATTCATTCAAGATAGTCAGTGTGACTAAAGACGCACTCAGATTGAAGTTGTTTCCGTACTCGTTGCGAGATCGAGCACAAGCATGGCTCAATTCATTGCCACCAGGTTCCATATCTACATGGCAAGAATCAGCAGAGAGATTTTTGGTTAAGTATTTGCCACCTAGCAAAAACACTGAGGAACGAGATCACAACTTTCCAACAATTAGATGACGAGTTTTTGTATGAGGCTTAGGAGCAATTCAAAAACTTACTTCGTAAGTGTCCTCATCATGGGATTCCTCATTGTATCTAGTTAGAGACATTCTATAATGGTCTCAATGCACATACAAGATTGATGATAGATGCTCTCGCGAATGGTGCAATTTTGTCTAAGTCTTATTGAAACACCCCAAACCCGGCCTAAAAAGCCTAACCGAATTTGGTATGTTCCTCGAGTAAAACTATAGCAAATTATCATTTTTAAGAAAAACTTGATGATTTTATAGAAAACAGAGTAACTTAACATTTTAGGTTGAAAACAAATTTGCAAAGTAAAATTTATATCTTTTAAAAACATTATTTGTAAGAGGAATTGATAAGTCAAAAGAAAACCACATTTAGTGAAAATTACTTTTATATATATATATATATATATGTATATTAGTTGACAAAACATTTTGAATTATTATTTATCGAAAACCATTTAGTTATTTAATAGTTATTGTTCATGGAAAAATAAGAGAAAATCCAAACACAAAATTAAAGATAGTTTATAGTGGCCTTATTACATAAAATTGGCAAACCCATAATAAAGTCTAAATAATAATAATTAACTTAATAAGTTTAAGTAGAAAAATTTCCAAACTTCATTGTTTGAGCTTTGGCCACCTCGAACTCCTTGCTGACCCGATCCATCGTACTACAAATTATCTGAAAAGTTATCCCATAAAAAAATGGGTGAGTTATAAATTCAATGTGCAACACATACATCAAAAAGTCCATTTGATTAAGACTTTAAGCCCATTAATTACACATATGGCCATAAGCCCATTTAAGTCATATTTGGCCAAAAGCCCATTTAGCTCATATATAGCCCAAAAGCCCATTTTCATAGCAGATCAAATAATAATCATTCAATATTCATGATTATGTACATGAAATGAAATGCAAGCCCTACCACCTAAATATCCATCCGCTACACACCACCGTACCAACCAACACACCGTGGGGATTACTAAATCGACCCTCCATCCGCTACACACCATCGAAGGCGATTCTTTGCAGGTCAACATGCACATCGCCTTTATAATATTGTGGCAAAGCCACCAAACAGATGTGACCAAGTCACCGATCAAGTCCAAATTTCAAATACGTGATGAAGTCACCAGATTCACATATGTGACCGAAGTCACCGGATTTCAAATATGTGACCGAAGTCACCGGAGCCAAATATGTGACCGAAGTCACCGGAGTCAAATATGTGATCGAAGTCACCGGAAATGTGGTAAAACCACCAGAATACTTCCTCCTTTATCAAATATACCCATATGCCCATGCACATACATATCAAATCAGATTTTCATGCTATTTACCCCACAAATCATAATATAGTCATGCTTATTTCACTTTTATGCATATAGCAAAATGAACAAAATATTGGGGTAAACATACCTGAATATCGCATACCACTGAATGGTATCCAAAATCACAATCATATACATGGTCATATAGTCACATTTAAATATATGTAAATCTTATGAGATTTTTAATGTAAGGTTACACACCTAGTGACAGTGAGAACAATACCCTCTCGTCAAACACCTAATTGATTAACACACTTGGTTAGTATACACTATTGCTAATAAAATTGTACTTATTGATGAGGGATCTAAATCCTTACCCTCGGATTCTCGAACGACAGTAATCTGTGGTTTTTCTCCACTAGATGGATCAAAACCCGCTGATATTCCACCAACGTAAAGTGGTTCAGTTGTCCGCACTACTTCAAATAATCGATCCTCGTTAGCAGAGGGTCCACAACCCGGTGGAAAGTCTCTAACCGCCGATACAGCCCTTCGTTTGAAGTTTGATGGTAAAGGAATACCTCCTCTCTTCCAAACACTCCGTACGGCTCTTTTCTTACCTATCTTGTTGGTCTTAAATCACCCCTAAAAATACGATCGATTAGTAGTCTATCTAAAGAAATCGATATGATCTAAATTAATAACCTTACCTTGATGATTTTGAATGGTCACTTCTTAAGAGTTGTCTTCAACAAAGATCTTTGAAAAATCTTTTCAATGGATTCGGCTTAGGAGAGAAAATAAGAGATCATAATTCTAAATTTGCCAAAGTAAAAAGAAAGAAATAATGAAAATGATTGACAAAACCTTACTTTGAGTTCTTCAAGATTCGGCCTTGAATAAGAAGAAAAGAAGGATTGATGATTCGGCTTGGACAAAAAGATAAAAGAAAAAGATAGTGATTATTAGCATATAATAGTTTCGGTTTTCAATAAAAGAAAATGAGAAAGGAGATTGAAAAAGAATATGATTCGGCTTTGAAGAAAAATAAGAAAAGGATTGATGATTCTTGGTTTAGAAGAAAATAGTTTCTATAGAGAGAAGAAAGAAAGAAAATAAAATGAGAAGGAAAGAGAAAAGGAGAAAAAGAGAAAGATCAAAGAGAAAGGAGATTGGTTTTGGGGCTTAGGTGCATTCGGCCAAGAGGGAGAAATGAAGAAGAAAATGGTGCTTGAACTTTTGGTACTTTCGGTAATGAGAGAAAAGAAAGAAAAGAAGAAAGTGTTTTCTAACCTTTTGATGCTTTTGACAAGAATTTTGAGAGAAAGGAATTTTAACCAAATGGTCAAAATGAGAACCAAAACAAAGAGAAGTTTTACCTAATGCCCAAAGCAAGATTCGGATAAGAGGAGAGTTATTGGAGAAAAGAGAAAAGATGGACCATTTGCTAGGATTTTTGGCCAACTAGCACCCTAATGGCTACACTAAATTTTCGGTCAACCTTAGCCAACATCCTCCCCCTTTTTCCTCCTTGTTTCTTCCCCATCATATCCAAAATTTCCAAGACAATTAATCACTCCATTAGCCCTTCATGCCATCTAGGTTCATGGTTAAATGACCATGAACAAACTCCCAAAACATTGCCCTATATCATGCCTTTTGCCCCCCTCATCTTATCATCAACTTATGATTCCATACCATAAGTTCCTAGCTTCCTTTTTCACATGGTCAAATAGCCAAAATTAAGAGAATACTCATCCACTCTAGAACATTCTTGGCCGACACTAAAGGGAAGGAAACAAAAGAAATAAATTTTTTCCATTATGCTAGCTAGTAGATTCGAACCTTACTCCTCAAGCACACATCCATACATCCTAACCACTTTGCCAATTACTCAACTTATGCTAAAAACTCCTTGTCATTAATTCTTAAGGCCTAACTTGCTTAGCTCTCTCTTAATTATTAGAAATTAAAAGTTTCACTAAGCATTCACTTAATTAATGAAGCTCAAATAACTTCCAAAAATACACTTAATAATAATTGAGCATGCAACATCATTCAATCAAGTAAGATGCATAACCCCTAATTATCAGGATGTTACACTTATAATGAGGCTTATAGGATCATCGAAAGGATCGCGAGTAATAACTATCAAAGGCCAACAAATCGAACAGCTTCAAGAAGACGTGTAGCCGGAGTTCATAAAGTTGACGCCCTCACTTCGTTATCAGCTCAGGTATCATCTATTTCCTCTATGTTAAAATAGTTTACCGCCAATAGTGCTAATAATTTTGTAACTCAGCCACCAAGTTCATTTGAAGTAGTTTCCTATGTGTACTGTGGGAAAGGTCATTCTTTTGAGAATTGTCCATCAAATCCCGAATCAGTGTACTATATGGGGAACCAATATCAAAATAGGAGTGGACAAGGACCCTAGTCCAACTTCTACAATCCTTCATAGCGTAATCATCGTAACTTTTTTTAGAGCAACCAAAGAAATGGACCGAACAACAACTTATTGCAAAAAAGACCCAGTCAATCTCAAGGGTTTAATCAGCGAGCTCCAAAACCATCTCAAGCTGAGGCATCAAATAGTTTGGAGAACTTGTTGAAAGCGTACATGGCAAAGAATGATGCTTTGATCCAAATCCAAGCAGCAACACTGAAAAATTTGAAAAACCAAATGGGTCAATTAGCTATGGAGCTACGTAATAGACCGCAAGGAACCTTGCTGAGCGATACTGAGAAGCCAAAAAATTTGGGTACATATCAAGGCAGTAGCATTGTGAAGTGGTAAAATTCTAGAACCCCGATTGATTGATGTCGAAGATAAGCCCGTTGAGAATAATCAACCAGCTATTAAAATTCCTACACCAAAGGAATCAAAATCTGCAAAGGCTGACAAGGTAAATCCTAACTTAGTGAATTCAGATACTTTAACATCTTCTTTGGATGCAGATTTACCTACTCAAAAGATTTTTTTGATTCAACCGAAAGTTTCATCACCTCCATACCCGCAAAGATTGCAGTAACACAAGTAGAAACAAGATGTGCAATTCAAGAAGTTTTTGGATGTTCTGAAGCAATTACACATCAATATTCCGTTGGTGAAGGCTTTAGAATAAATTCCAAATTATGTGAAGTTTATGAAGGATATACTATCTAATAAGAAATGATTGAGTGAGAAGTGCAGTGCATTCCTGCAGAACAAACTACCACCGAAATTGAAAGACCCAGGAAGCTTTACTAGACCCTGTAACATTGGTGAATCTTACTGTGGTAAAGCTTTGTGTGACTTAGGAGCGAGTATCAGCTTGATGCCTAAGTCTATTTTCAAGATGTTAGGGATAGGTAAAGGAAGTCCTACAACTGTGACGCTTCAGCTAGCGGATTGATCTTTAGCATATCCCAAAGGAAAGATCGAGGATGTTTTGGTAAGAGTCGATAAATTTATTTTTCTTTCTGATTTCATTGTCTTAGATTTTGAAGCAAATAAGGAAGTGTCGATCATCCTTGGGAGACCTTTCTTAGCCACGAAAAGAACGTTAATTGATGTGTAGAAAGGTGAAATCACCTTGCGAGTTCAAGACGATCAGGTAACCTTTAACATTCTTAAAGCTATGAAATTTCTCGATCCGGCAGAAGAGTGTTTAGTTATGGAAGAGATAGAAACCTTGGTTTCTATGAAAAGTAATTTTGAATAAGATCTACTGGAGAAAGCCTTAGATCTTGACCCTTTAGAGAATGAAGAAGGTGAAGAAAACATGGCTTTGATAGAAGCCAATCCGAGAAATTTTATTCAATCCACACGATTTGAACCGTTGGAGTTGAAAGTTAGAGAATTTTTGCAACCCAAGTTGTCAATTGAAGAACGACCTAAAGTCAAACTAAAGGTGCTTCCTTCCCATTTGAAATATGTTTATTTAGGTGACTATTCTACTTTGCCTGTGATCATTTCAGTAGGAATAACGAAAGATCAAGAGGAGAAACTAATTGCTGTTCTAAAGAAATTTAAGAAAGCAATTGGTTGGACCATAGCTGATATTCGAGGTATAAGCCCTACTTTTTGCATGCATAAGATAATTTTAGAAGAAAGTGAAAAAGCTCGAATTGATGGGCAAAGGAAGCTCAATCTTATTATGAAAGAAGTTGTGAGAAAGGAAGCGATCAAATGTTTAGATGTAGGAATCATCTATCCTATTTCAGATAGTTTGTGGGTAAGTCCTGTGCAGTGTGTGCTGAAGAAAGGTGGAATCACGATTGTTGAAAATGAGCATAACGAGTTAATTCCAACGAGAATTGTTACCGATTGGAGAATCTGTATTGATTACAGAAAGTTGAACAAAACCACTCGGAAGGACCATTTTCCGTTGCCTTTTATGGATCAGATGTTAGATCGACTGGTAGGTAATGAATTCTATTATTTTTTAGATGGCTATTCGAGATATAACAAAATAGTAGTAGCCTTGGAGGACCAACATAAAACAACCTTTACTTGTCCATACGGTACGTTTGCTTTTAGGAGAATGCCTTTTGGTTTATGCAATGCACCTGCAATGCCTTTTGGTTTATGCAATGCACCTGCAACTTTTCAACGATACATGATGGAAATATTTATTGATATGGTTGAAAATTTTGTTGAGGTTTTCATGGATGATTTTTCTATTTTTAGGAAAACTTATGATATCTGTTTGAGTAATTTGGCTAAGGTACTCAAGAGATGTGAAGAGACAAATCTTGTCTTTAATTGGGAAAAATGCCATTTCATGGTAAAGGAAGGGATTGTCTTAGGTCATAAGATCTCAAAGAAAGGAATTGAAGTCGATAAGCAAAGGTGGACGTAATTGAAAGATTATTGGCCCCAATGAATGTGAAAGGAGTCAGAAGTTTCTTAGGCCATGCTGGTTTTTATCGAAGGTTTATCAAATATTTCTCAAAAATTTCCAAACCGTTGTGTTTGTTGTTAGAGAAAGATATAGTGTTCGATTTCAACAAAGCATGTTTGAAAGCTTTTGAAGATCTAAAGAAGCGATTAATCTTAGCCCCAATAATCATTACACCTGATTGGAACTCACCTTTTGAGTTGATGTGCGATGCAAGTGACTATACCGTTGGAGCTGTGATGGGTCAAAGAAGAAACAAAGTGTTTCACCCTATTTACTATGCAAGTAGAACTTTGACGGGAGCCCAACTCAATTATACGGTAACCAAAAAGGAACTCTTCGCTATAGTTTTTGCTTTTGACAAATTTTGCTCATATATTATAGGTACCAAAGTTACAGTATTTACTGACTATGAGGCCATTACATCCTTGCTCACGAAGAAAGATGCAAAACTGAGGCTAATTCGTTGGATACTTTTACTCCAAGAATTTTACCTTAAGATCCAAGACAGAAAATGTGTCAAAAATCTAATAGCTGATCATCTGTTAAGGTTGAAGCAAGATGAGGTAACTCAGTCATGTGTGCTTATCAACGAGAATTTCCTAGATGAACACTTATTTGAGGCAAATCAAATTCATGAAATACCTTGGTTTGCTGATTTTTCCAATTATCTTGCGTGTGGAATAATTTCTCGAGAAATGACATACCAACAAAGAAAAAAATTCCTTCATGATAGTCTGTATTATCTTTGGGAGGATCCGCTTTTGTTTAAATAACGTGCAGATAATATAATCCAAAAATGTGTAGCTGAAAGCGAGATTGCTGAGATTTTGTATCATTGTCATTCATCTCCAAGTGGGGGACAATTTGGTGGTTCACATACTGCAGCAAAGATTTTGCAAACAAGTTTCTTTTGGCCTACACTATTTAAAGATGCTCATGCTTATGTGAAGAACTGTGATAAATGCCAAAGGACTGGAAATATATCAAGGAGGAATGAGATGCCCTTGACAAACATTTTGGAGATTGAATTGTTTAACGTATGGGGCATTGACTTCTTAGGCCTATTTCCTTCTTCGTATAGGAACATATACATCTTAGTTGTTGTGGACTATGTATCCAAGTGGGTTGAAGCTGAAGCATACCTTACAAATGATGCTAAGGTAGTCATGTGATTCCTACATAAACATGTGTTTACACGATTTGGGACACCAATAGCTATTATTAGTGATGAAGGTTCTCACTTTGTGAACAAATGGCTTAAGTGGTTGCTTGAAAAATATGATGTGAAGCACAAGATTGCTACTGCCTATCACCTCTAGTCTAATGGGCAAGTTGAAAGAGTGAATCGTGAAATCAAAGGTATCCTTGAAAAGGTAGTACGCCCTAAAAGAAAAGATTGGTCTCGAAGGCTCGATGATGCATTATGGGCCTATCAAACAGCATTAAGACTCCGTTAGGAATGACTCCTTATCGGCTAGTCTTTGGAAAGGCATGTCATTTGCCATTAGAGTTGGCAAATAAAGCTCATTGGGCTTTGAAGCAGTTGAACTTTGATCTTAAGCAAGCTAGTGAGAGAAGGATGTTACAACTTGATGAGTTGGAAGAGCTGAGGTTGTTTTCCTATAAGAATGCCAAAATGTGTAAAGAAAGATCAAAGAGATGGCATGATAATCATATACAACCTCGCGAGTTTAAAGAAGGTTAGAAGGTTTTTTTGTTTAATTCAAGGTTGAATTTATTTCCTAGGAAGCTTAAATCCCAATGGAAAGGACTTTATACCATCTACCGAGTTTATCCTTATGGAGCTATTGAATTATACAACAATTACGGAGGTACGTTTAAAGTTAATGGTCAACGTCTCAAACACTACTGGGATGGTGAAGTTGAGTGAGTTGGATCCTCGTTCAAATTAACAGACCCTTAATTTTTCATGAACTCATTTTGTAAATAAATAAATAATTAGAACTTATTTTCTTAACTTATTACATTTAATTAATTCTGTCTAAGGAGATTGGAACTTAAGTGGGACCACTGTGACCCCTCTAACCTTTCCTGGGAATTAATTTAATGTAATTTGTTAAGAAGAAATTTTCTAATTAAGGTTTAAAATTTTTAAGTTTCATTTGTTTTGTTTAAATTTTAATTTTTTTTGTTAATAAAAGGGGTCAAATTTGGCCCAAGTACTAATCAGTTTTTTTAGTAAGATACAGTCTGAGTTTGAGGCCCAAGATAGCAAAAAAGAGGGAAAATTTTATGCCTTGCCGTCACACCCATTTCTTGCCACCCAAATAACCCTAATGTAGCTAAATTTTTGCTACATGTTGCCTAATTTTTCCCTATATAAACCCTTCTCAATTCTACTAATTTTCATATCCCTCAAAGCAATTTTCTTACACCCTAAAAATCCCTAAATCTCCCTTTTGTGCAATTAACCTCAAATCCTGAAAGAAACCCTAGTTCTCTTCCCTTTCTGCCGAAATTCCCTATTGTCGCCGCACCATCCTTGCCGTCGCAAGAATTTTTTCGTAGCAAGTTCTACCCACTTTGTTGATTTCTCTTTTCTATCTTGTGCAGAAACTTTGCCAAATTTTTGGGAAAAGATACCATGTCTCGCAAAAGAACCAAATCTTCAAAGACTACTCATGGAAACTCGATTTTGATTGATGAAGAAGTGAAAGAGAGATTTGTTTCAATCTTCAAGCATCAATCTATGATGTCGAAAAAAGGTTTTGACTCGAAGAGTAATGATTTGATGGTTGTTCCTATATCGATTAGAAAGAAAATCAATGCTCTTAAATGGGAACAATTTTGTGATGCTCGTTCACTTCCCAATGATGAACTAGTTCAAGAATTCTATGCTAGTTTGACTACGCAAGATGCTACTGAAGTCATCGTTCGAAAGAAAAAAGGTACCTTTTACTTCTAAGTCCATCAATGATTTGTTTAATTTACTTGATGTTGAAGAAGATGAGTACTACCCTATGATGAACAATATCAATTGGGATTTTCTTTAACAAGTGCTTGATGTTGTGACAAATCCGGGATCCCAATGGATTATAAGAAAGTATGGGAACCATTCTTGTCGAAGAGAATACTTAAAACTAGTAGCAAAGGTATGGTTTTATTTCGTTTGCTACAGTTTTATGCCTATCTCACATAGTTCCACCATCTCGATGGAACGGATGCTTTTGTTATATAAATTTTGACAGAAAAGTCCATTAATATTAGGAAAATTATCCTCAAAGAGATTCACGATTGTGCTAAAAAGAAGGCAGAAAGTGCTTATTTCCCATCATTAATCACTTCACTTTGCTTAAAGGCCTGTGTTAAAACACAAGCAAATCTGAGGGGGCGATATGTTCAAGGATGCATTACAAATTATGACCTTAAAATATTAGTAGAGAGGGTGCATGAGCTGAATCAAGGCGAGCAAGAAGAACCAACTGAGCCGGATACCGAGGAGTCAACAGATGGAACTGAAATTGAAGCTAATTCAGTTACAGACACTGAAAAGGAAGAATCTGATATGGAACCTAACATTCCTGAACCAAGGGTTGAGCCAGAATAAGAACCAGTCAAGCTAAATGTTGAACTTGAATATACAACTCCCATGCCGACTTCTGCAAGTACTTCAAGGAAATCGGAGTTGTCAATTTAGATGGATTTGTGCAAGTTCATGCACAATCAACAACAAACTTACTAGAAATATGAAAAAAATTAGAGATGACTCAATTCGAAATACTTTTAAGAATATCTCTAACACTTTTGTTCCTGAGTTCCCAGATGCTATCTTTGAGACATGGACGGAAGATACTGACGATGCAAGTAGAGATGGAGCTAAAGAAGACAAGGTGAATGAGTCAGAAAAATAAAAAGGGGGGATTCTTGTCTTGTTAATTATTTAATTATTTTTAGGTCTTTAGGAATTTATTTTTTCGTAATTAGGATTTAATTTCTGTAGAATAAAACATAGCAAGCATGAACAAACTTAACACTTCTTTAGAAAGAATAAGACTAAGTGATGTGGTAATGGGAATGAACATGTCTAGGATTAGGTTATTAGGGAAGACTTGGTATTCAAGCAGTCTTAATGACTCACCTCTCTTTCTTTACAACCCTACCTGGTGTTCAGTGTTCATTCATTACTTTGTTCTTGCAATAAGGACATTGCTTCTTTTTAAAGGGGGTGTAACACAAATAAATTGCTCAAAATTTTAAAATTTTTTCAAGTATGTTTCAATCATTTCTTTCATAAGTATGTTTCAATAAATGAATGTTTAGAGATATTTTTTATTACTGAGATAGTTTGAATGCAAGTATGAATGATGATTTTATCTAAGTGAAAGTATGTTATCATGAAGACTGGAATGCTTGTATGATTTTAGCCTTAGTAATGTTTGCCATGAAAACTTAGTTTCTTTTGAGATTAGACATGCATGAAGGTTTATATCTTTAGAATTGACTTAGTAACTTTCTTGAGGCGAAATCCTAGGGACGTAAAAATCTAAAATGATATAGGCACTATTTCTTTGGACTGTTTGAGCCTTTTCAAGCCAACCTTACGATATTAGACCCTTGAAACTGTAATTTTGAGCTTAAAGGCCTGCTTTTTTTGTAATGAACCTACATTATAAGCCAATTACCATCTTTTTAAAGTTATCCTAATTTTTTGCACCTATCTTAACTAAAGTTGTCTTCAGAATCAACATTTGAGGAAAGTTTCATAAAGATGTATGTGCTCATGCTTTAAAAAAAAAGAGAGCGAAGAAAAGTTTGCTCAGTCTCCAAAAAGGAAAAATGTATGAGCTTGAGTTCAAAATAAGTTTGGGGTGGTTCCAAAGGTTCAGTTAAAGAAAAAGGTTGTATTACGAGAAAACTAAGACAAAGTTAAAGGTTAAGATTTTTTAAAAAAATAGAAATGTCCCGTCTCTTAAAATCCCTACCTTTAACCGAGCCCCATTACAACCTTATAAAAGACCTATTGATTTGATGATTATGTCACCTACATTAGTGGAGAGGAAGTCCTGAGTTCAACATATGAAGATCATAAATAAGCCTTGTGATTGTTTGCTTAATTGATAGGAAATTATTTTGAATGAATAATGTTATCTATGGCTGTGACATACATGCAAACTATGATTCATGTTAACATATTTTGAAGCTTAGTATACTCTTAAGGAATCTTTGCATATGAATTACTTGTTAATAAAGAAGATCGATAAGCATGAAGTTATTAATGCATGATTATGGGACAAAGATTGATGCTGCTTACACAATTAGCAATTTTGCCTTAGCAATACCTTTTGATGTGCATAAACATTACTCAGGACGAGCAATGATTTAAGTTTTTGGGGGTGTGTAAACGGAAAAATATATAGGAATTTTCCTATGTAATTTATCACCTTTTTACTTAAATCCGTTGTTAAAACTAAGTAATTGTTTAATAAATTAATGAAATATGTGAAAGTATGAAATTAGGACATAGAAATTATTAAAATGTGATTTTATGCTTTATTATACGCTTTTAATGCAATAAATGGCTTATTTTATATTAATTTGAATATATAATATTTTTTAAGACATAAAGTGGGTCATGCATGATTAAATTAAATAATAAAATATAAAATTATATTTAATAATTCATTTTAAAATATTTCATTAATAATTTGGGTTTTAATTAATTAATTAAATTGGATAAATTTTATTTTTTGGTCCTCTACCTTATTTATTTATTCTAGACAGGTCTAATAGCTTTGCTGGATTACAAAACCGTCCAAATTGGAGACCAAGTCAACCCAATATTCGGCTACACATAGCTGTCCATTTAAACCATTCTTTGGTTTATTTACACAAGGTCCTTGCAGTGTTGAAGAAATTAGAGATTTGCCCAAAGATTTACGATTGACCGAGTCTCAGTCTTGAGTTGTGTGACATCCAAAATTGCTTAAAAATCAAGCAAAAATCAAGTCAAAAGCCACTAAGCATGGCCGACCACAATTTGAAGAGATTTGAAGAGGTTAACATCCACTATTTTTAGCAAACTATCCCCCTCTCCTCACCTATAAATAAGACCCTCTCATTCCCTCATTCATCATCCCTCAATCATTCCTCATTCATTCTCATCATTCATCATTCTCTCTTCTCTCCAAATTCTCTTAGCCTTTTCCATTCTCACGGCTAGCATCATTTCTTCATAGAGAATTTAACAATTAAGCCTCTTAAAGAACCCTTGGTCGGTCACCTTGGAGAGCTATCAGCAAAGGAGCAAAGCAAAGGAACGAAGGAGCCTCGTCAATCAGAGTCTTGGGTGACAGCCACTCTGAATTGGGTTTAATCTTTCTTTTCTTTAATTTAATCTAAAGATGTTTGCTATGTGTTCTTTGTTCTTATTTACAACAATGTTAGCTTAATTTTATTTAAGCTAGGATGATTGCTTTAATTGAATAATATTTATTTGATCCATGCTTATAATGCTTGTGCCTCAATCAATCATGTTTTCAATTAAAATCAAGTCTGTATTTTGTTCATACGTGATTGAAATGCACCTGAATTAGCTGAGCGATCCTGACTAGACAACGGCTAATGGACACATAATTGAAATGTGCATGCTCAATTTAGATCCTAACCCGATTAAATTGTAGGTTGCATAACAACTCTGACCAAGCTTTGTTATCTGCATAGTTTTTGGATTTGTGTGATTAAACTGTTTCAAACTTGACACGTCTCTGTTACCTCATGAAAGATCGAGTTGCCATGGAATGTTTTTTCGAATGTTATTAAGCATGTTGATAATAAATTGAGTTTAATTAAAGTAATTGTCCTAGTTTAAGTTATAATTGTTGCAAATTGTGTTTAATTTTACTAAAATTTATTTCATTCATATAGTTTGCATACTTAGGATAATTTGCATTAGGGATCATTGCATTTAGTTTAATATATTTTAATCACCACTTCTCAACTATATTGTGTTTTTATTTACTAAATTGGTAATGTAATTTTACAAATTAAGTGACTTAGAGTGGGTTTGGATGGGCGATTGAGTGCGGTGCAGTGCGTTTAGCTTATTTTTGTCTCACGCTACAGTATAGTTATAGTATCTACTATCACCGCCACCGCTGTTTTTACACAAATCGCAGGTAAATATGATCCGCCCATCCAAACCCACCCTTAGTATAAATATAATCCCTGTGAAGATGATTGAGCCATAAGATCATTTTTGTACTTTGAAAATTGAGCCAATTTAAAATTTTATATTAATAAACTTTTGAAAATTGAACCAATTTAAAATTTTAAAAATTGAGCCTATTTATGATATTTATAATAATAAACTTTTTTAAAAAGTACTTATATTTTGAGTAAGACGTATACTAAAAATTATTGTGTTTTGAATGTGAACTCAAACAATCATGAACTAAATGTTAGAGAATGCCCGAATTGGTGCATGTGACCACGTGTACTCTCAGTTTCTTTATGAGACATATATAAATCAATTGCTTTGTGAAATTGGAACTTGCTGGACAGATTTGTTAAGTGTTCTGTGCATAAAAAGTCCACGTGTTTAAGCTTTGCACAACATAGTTTCATGCAAGGTAGTTGATATTGTTATTGGTTAATGCAAGTGTTGATTTTTAAAAGTTTCAAACAAATCAAACTATAAAAAATTAATTTTTTAATATTATTTGGTGCATCGGTCAGTGTCCCCATGTTCTATCCGATATGATCGAAATTGGTCGAAACGTGTCACTGCAATTGGTATAGATCAAAATTTTTATTGATACGAAAAGAATTGTTTAATGTTTCATTTTAACATTAGAACAATGCGCACCAATCAAAATGATTAAAATCGGTACGGAATAAACCACCATAATTTCAGGCCTTTTTAGGATCTATCGAATGAAAAGTACACTCTTCAACCAAGAAATTATACATAAAATTTTTATTTTAAATTCCAGTCAAAGTAAAATATTTTTACATTCATGCCCCCAACATGAGTGAAGGTAGATTTTGATTGGTTTTTCAGGTTTTCATCTTTTTTATTTGCAGTGTATTGTATGATTTAATTCTACGTTTTAATTGGTTCAAACATATTTTACATAATAATCTCTTTTTTTCTTAATTTTAAATAAAAATAATGTGCTTTAACATATTAGGACAACAAATTTTAATATATATGACTAATTTATCATGTTATAGTTTATAAAAATCAAAATAAAATATTGAACCGACAGGAATAAAAGTTTACAAGCATCAATTTCGTATGTCCTAAAAGTAATTGGAATAAAAGAACAAATCAAATAAAATATTTATATTAGGAAGTCCTGAAGTGATTAATCAGTGTTAAGAGGGTGATTTCAATTGAAATATTTTTTTTATCAAACTATTATATAGTCAAAAAGAGTATGGAGTTCCATCATTTGACAAAGGGGGAAAAGGTTCTTGTAAATCATTACGGAACACATCCTTTTGCTTGGACTTGTTTATGGTTTGGTAGTAAGGAATTGTTTGTACAAAGAAACAACCAATACCCAATTCGATATCCAACCATAGATGACAGATCTCAAGTGTGCTTGTAAATCATTAAGGAACACATCCTTTTGCTTTATACATACATCATTAACATCAAATTAACAAGGCACGATAAATAATTAAATGAACATATATCATAATCCAACAACAACAATAATTATGGAGTCCGTTCTGAATGATTCATCTTTGCAGAAAAACGGCAGCTCCCACCAAGCCAAACCATAAAGTCAAAGCAACCCAAAATGCTCTGTTCTTCTCCAGTCCAACAGGAGGTCGCCACACCAGAAAATCAGCCAGAAAGTCTCTGGAGGAGGGAAGCTGATTGGTTGTTGATCCGCTTGTCTTCTGATCTTTGTCCTTGTACTTGTCAGTCCATGTCGCTGCATAGCTGAACGTTTTGAAATAATGCATATTTATATATAGTTAGTGGTAAAAAAAGATTGCCTACAAAAAGAACATTCTTGCTTCCATTTGATCGTTATATGTTCATAAAGTATCTAGAATCTATGAAGTATGGACATGGACTAGAACCCCTATAATATTCTCAGAACTCAATAGTATCAGACGCCATTGCCAGTTGAACAGATGAGACTGGCTGAGGAATAAAACATGTGCAGTAGCTTAATCGCAAAACAACAGGGCAACAACTAAAATATTCCAGTTTAGATGCAAAAAGAGAACTGAAATGAACTGCTTGTAATCATCATAAAAGCAAGTGTTATTAAAGTCTATTGCACCATTATTTTATATATATCCAAAAGGCCAAAAGCATATACCTGTCGTAACTAGAACCAATCAGCGGTATTGTAACCATCTCTTCCTGGGATATCTTGAGTTTGGGTGCTTGCAAAATGTAGCGAAGATCAGCAGCTTGCCGTCGAATGCTCACACTAGGGTGCTTCTTCTCTAATTGCTGGTACAGAGCAATGCAGTCCGCATGGCGGTTATTCGCCTCATAAGCCATAGCCAGCCATATTTGAATCTGATACCCGCAAAAGGGCGAAAAAGAAAAAAAGGTCTATTAGTCTTTGGCAATTTTTATTTTATTTTTTTTTTTGGGGGTAGGGGTTTGGTTCAAACATGGATTTCAATACAGGGCCATCGAAGTTCCTCAAATTTCCGCCTTATCTTATAGGGTAATATCAAGTATCAACCAACCTCACCGCCAAATAATGTTGGCCTGGGAATGATCGTGAGAGCACCTTCAAGAAATTCAATGGCACGTCCGTACATGCCTTTTCCGTAAGCCTTTTGGCCCAATTCGAACATCAATTGTGCCGTAGCTCTCCTCTCTGCCTGTTCCTTAGCCACCTGTTCGCGCACAGGCATCTATAAACTTTGAATCTCTAATACAAAATTGGAAGGAAAACCGAAAAAAGAAGTAGAGGATTAGTTCTATTTATGTAGCAAGGGAAAAGAGACGAAGGCAAAACCTTTTCGAGCTCTTTTCTCACTCTCATCCTCTTTTCCTTCTCGGTTTCTTCCCTATCTGCACCTTCACCTTCACCTTCAGTTTCCTCTGCTTCCGCTTTACTCTGCAGCTCCTCTGCTTTCTTCTCCAATTCCCTCATCTCCTCAATTTCTTTAACCCTCTTCCTCATTTCGTTCTCCCAATCGTACTCCTCCTCTTCCTCCTCAAATCCGTTGCCGTTGCCGTTCTCATCGTCGTCACTGGACGCCGCGTCAAAATCCACCGCCTTTACTTTCGAATTCGCTTTGCCACGAGCCACGGCTCGGGGTGCCCGATTCTCCCCGTCCCAGTAGTCGAGTTGGCTCTTGTTGGGAAGAGAAACGTGGGAGAATTGAGGATCCCTCTTCTGCAGGTTCAAAACAACGTCGATCGCCAAGGGACGAGATTTTCGGTCCGTTGTAACGGTCCTCGCAGACGTCACGTCTAGTAACAAAGCCAAATTTCCAAGAACCACAGCCATGACTGGAGTCCGATTCCGAGAGAGAGAAAAGAAGGGTAATAATATGTACTGGGTTCCAGTAAACAAAGCCGCCGTGAAAGTGAAGATATTTTCAGAAGGTTGTTTCTTTCTATCTTAATGACTAAATTATCCTTCCATTTGCGTTAAATTTTAAGAATGTTTGAAGATATTATATGAGATCCATGAGGCTGATACCGTCAAAAGAATGTTAACGTGGCGCTACGTTTCTACGTAAGACGAGTGTCGTGTGTGGAGACCAAAAAGCTTAATCCGTTCAAACACGTCATCGGAAATAATCTCTCCCATGTACTCCAGGCAACGCTGTCGTTTTATTGGGGCGGATCTAACGGTGTGGAATTCAACACGACAAGACCATCCACTTCACAGAAAACGTTCATAACAAAACAGGAAAAAAATCTTCCAACGCGCGCACTTCCAGAACTGTAAGCACGCGCGAGAATTTGTGTCAATTAAAACATCATCCCTGAGTTGTCATTTATTTCCATTGCCTTAAAATCGGAGGCGTTTCTTGGCAAGTGCACATGGGCCAGAAGCTAAAGATTTTAAAAACATTTAGCTTTATCCCCAAACAAACTCCCTCCATTATTACTCCGTCCAATGGCGCTTCCTCTTTGCTGCAACGCGAAGTTACATCCTGGCTATCGTTCTTCGGCTCATTACCAGCGACTGTTTCATTTCGTTAACCGCCGGACTCTCCGATTTTCCAGGAGTCCTGAGGCCTCGATTTGTTTTAAGAGGATTAGCCGTCGCTTAGCTCCTTTAAAATCGTCTTCGATTAACGGATTCTCGCTAGAGACGAATCTAGATCATTTTGAGGAAGAGCATTCCGAAGAGAATGTCGAGTTGCGAGACAGAATTCAGAAATGGATTGATTTTCTTCGATCGGTGTTACCAGGAGGGAGCTGGTGGAGCTTCTCTGATGATGTGGAGATTAAATTCATGGCCAAACCAGTGACGGTTTGGAGGGCGCTTAGTCGAATGTGGCAATTGATTGCTAAAGATCGTTTGGTCATTTTCGCTGCTTTTTCTACCCTTATTGTGGCTGCTGTAAGGCCCATTATGGTTAATGATTTCTGATAATTTATTAGTTATTATCTTGTTTGTTGAAATTATAACTTTAGTTGCTAGTGAGATTTTTAGTTTTTTTTTTTTTTCTGATCAACTGTTTGGTGCATGTATTGGTTCAGCTTTCGGAAATATCTATCCCGCATTACTTGACCGCAACAATATTTTCGGCACAGAGTCATGAAATAGCAGTGTTCCACAGGAATGTACGCCATCTGATTATGATATGTGTTACCGCAGGAATATGCAGGTCAAAATCTAGTATGGTCAAATCTCCCTTCTATATTAAGTTGCAATACTAAACATGGATTCTCCTTTTCTTGTGGTCAAAACGAAGCTAATCTGAAGTCATGCTTCTATTAGTCAATGATTTTTTCCCTTAATTGTTTGCCTGTATTGATGCTTAAAAGGATTCACCATTGCTTAGTTTCCAGTGATTGTAAAAGTTTTAAATATTTTTATTGGAATTTGAGCTTTTATGAAGGAAAAGGTAACAGCTGCTTAGGCTTTGCTGTGTTTGCTTGAATTTCAGTGGTCTGCGAGGATGCTGCTTTGGCATTGCAAATATGATCCTGGTGAGTTTCTTATCATGCTTTTACTATTTAATCACCGATGCCTTGTCTGGTTTTCACATAGGGCCCTGTGTTTGGGGGTGTTTCATGGGAACCATTATTCAATTTTTAATATCCATTTTTGAGTGTGTATTTAGTGATGATCAACATTTCTTTCCTTGGAGTGACTTAAGCCTTACTTGTTCATGTAATATCAACAGGTTAAGCGAATGAGAGGAACACTGTATTCTTCTCTTCTTCTTCAGGTTCTGAATATATAAAAACTCTACTTTCTTCAAATGTTTGCTTGCTGTTAGGCATACAGGTATATACCTTTAGTTTTCGCATCATATTTTGTGCAGGAAATATCCTTTTTTGATGGTGAAACAGTTGGTGATTTAACAAGTAGGCTTGGCTCAGATTGTCAACAAGTGTCCCGTGTGATTGGGAATGATCTTAATCTTATCATGCGGAATGTTCTTCAGGTTTGTCATTGATCAAATAATTAATCTGTTCAACTTTGCTGGGATGGTGGGAATCTCATCAGCATTTCATTCTTCTTTTAGGGGACAGGTGCCTTGATCTACTTGCTGATTTTGTCATGGCCGCTTGGTTTATGTACATTGGTGATATGCTCTAGTCTAGCAGCAATTATGATGGTCTATGGCATGTAAGATTTTAAGAGTATCCTCACTTTAAATTGAAGCTAGTTTACTTAAAACATATCATAAAACATAGTAATTATGATTAAACGGATGCATATGAAGGAAATTAAAGAAAATAGCTGAGTAGAGGATATATCTGAATGCTATTAATGTTAATTAGATGTTGCAAAGTCACATGGTAGGTTTTAGAGGGTTCGAGGAAGAGACAGTTCAAATAAAAATGTGTCACAACCGTGAATTTGGGATTGATAGTTCATCTCATTAAAGGGAGACTGAAACCTTTAGGACTTGTTTGAGAGAAACCCAAATCTTGTTTATTTGATAAAATTCAACGTACCTTTGTTTTATTTATCATCCCTTTAAATAGAGATTACAATAATTAAAGAAAGTAAATAAAGTTCTACTTTCACAACTTCTATTTTAAGATTCCTACCTAACAGATTCTCTCAAGAGTCCTACCGAAGAACTACTAAGTGTCCACAACAATACTTATTGGAAAAGAGCTTAAGAGTGATTGGCAGTTATCCAATGCTCGCACATCCATCTATCATCCTTGTATTAGGATCAAAGGTCATTTTTTATTCTATAAAACAACCACTACCGCACCATTATTCCTTCTATTACTAACCGTTAAATTTGAAGGGGTCATGGACCTTCACAAATTTATTCTCATTTATCAGCACCATTGAATCTAACTAATAACAGCCACTTAGTCCACAACAACAACAACTATAACAGTCATCAACTTATTCCGCAACAAAAACAACTATTCTGTTTTGATTTCTTGCTGTTATCTTTTTCTTTATCTCTTTATCTCTGCTTTGTGGTTTAATGAGCATGGTAACCACTATAAATACTTACCAAGATATGAATAAGCTCATCATTCTTTCACTATTTCAATACCTTTTACAAACTTCTTACCAGCATTTGCAATTTTCAAAAATACACTAGCAAGTTTAGATTCATTAACTTTTTCGACATAGAGTTGAAGGTTTCTTGGATTTAGAGAAAAGGATGGATTGCTGGATATGCGTTTAGTGGGGGTTAATGAATAAGACAAGGAACGAAGTTGGCTGTGACTGTGATGGTTTTTGCCGAGATGGGTTAAGGAGGGGTTGATGCATGGCATAAGAAATAGAGATTAGTAGAGGCTGCCATGGTTTAACTTTGTTCAGTTAGAGGGTTACTTTTGTATCTACCATAAAGTTACTTTTGATCTACCACAGATTTAGTCATACAATGTGTTTTAGTTTCTGCAATATGTTGGGCACATGCTGCATTGTACAATCAATTATCTGTTCTGTCTTCGTTTGCATATTCTTGAGCTTCTTGCGTATGTCTGCTCTCCACTTTTCCAATTGTTATGAGACAAAATTAAGATTAGGAAATGTAGAAAACAGAGTAATTCTCTGTATTTTTTTCTATATTTTATTAACTAAAGAACTGAATTTAAATAGAGAAAGAGTCATAACTTAATTAGGAAAATAATTCTCATATTCTAATAAACTACTAAAAGATAAGATAAAATAATCTTAGAATATCTCAAATGATTTATTCTAAGATTTATCTACCTAAATCGATTTATCTATCTCAGAGAAAACATTTAATATATTTCTATAATTCCTACATTTCCCTCAAGTGGAGAATATACATTGTATAATCCCGGCTTGAATAGGAATTTATTGAAAATGTGCTTTAGCGAGCCTTGGTGAGAATGTCGCAATTTATCCTTTTGAAGGAATGTAGGAAAGAGTGGTCATCCTTTTGTTGACTTGGTCGACAATAAAATGCTGTCAATCTCCACATGCTTTGTTTGGTCATGTTGGATGGATTCTTGGCAATCTGAATAGCGATTGATTATCACACAAGACTTCAAAGTGATCCTCCGATTAGTGCCAAGTTCTTTTAGTAGTTTAAGTAGCCAAATTCCTTCGCATATTTCCAAAGCTAGTGCTCTAAATTCACCTTCAGCACTACTTCTTGAAACAATAGCCACTAGTGGATCTTCTTTCAGTCAGGTCTCCCGGCCAACTAGAGTCTGTAAAAATCCTAACTGTTCTGTCTTGTGTTTTCTTGAACATTAAGCCATGTCCGGAGTTTTCTTCAAGTACTTGAGAATTACATTTCTTCTTGCCATATGCTCTTCATTAGGATTAGTCATGTGTTGACTTATCACATTTACGTGAAAGGCTATATCCGGCCTCGTTAGGGATAAGTAAATAAGTTTTCAACTAATCTCTGAAATTTCTCTCTGTCTACTAAAGACCCATCTTCTTTGTTGAATCTCAAATTTGCCTCCATTGGTGTATCGGTGGCTTACAACCAAGAAAACCAGTTTCTTTGAGTAAATCAAGTACATACTTTCTTTGATTGATCACAAGTCCTTTTTTTGATCTTGCCACCTCCATTCTTAGGAAATATCTTAACTTTCCCAAGTCCTTGATTTCGAATTCCCTGTTTAACAGCTTCTTCAAATTGCCAATTTCTTCCTCATCATCTCCAGTAAGAATTATGTCATCAACATACACAATTAAGATAGCTTTCTTATTTGTAGAAGTTACCTTGATGAAAAGTGTATGATCGGCAAGTGATTGCTTGTAGCCGTTTTTCAGAATGACTATAGTGAACCTTTCAAACCAAGCTCTGGGTGATTGTTTTAGCCCGTATAGAGACCTATTGAGCTTGCACACCTTGTTGCTTCCTTCAACAGACTTTAAGCCAGGTGGCAATTTCATGTAAACTTCTTCCTCTAGCATGCTATTAAGAAATGCTTTTTTTACATCAAGTTGATGTAATTGCCAATCGCAATTTACTGACCAAACTTAGGAGTATTCGAACGGTGTTAAGCTTTGCCACGGTGCAAACGTTTACGTGAAATCTATCCCATACGTTTGCATAAAGCATCTAGCCACCGTCTAGCTTTGTATCGTTGGATGCTTCCATTGAGTTGTACTTTACAAAAAGATCCATTTACGATATGACCCTTTTCCTTGAGGAAGGTCTCAGAATCGTCTAAATAGCATTTTCTCTAGTGCACCAATTTCCTCTTTAATGACCCTTCTCCATTTAGGATCCTTTAGAGCTTCAAATATGCTTGTGGGAATCTGTTCTTTATCCAAGGTTCTTGTAAATGCTTGAAAAGAAGGCATCAATTATAGCTAGCAAATTTTTCAATAGGATGCTTGGTGCATTGTCTAACCCTTTTCTAATAGCAATAGGAAAGTCATCTAGAGTAGGGGACTTCTCGATTTCTTCTTCCATTCCGTGAGCTTGGACCCAAATCCAATTCTCGGCAAGAATCGATTACAAAACAGTCTCGTGGATATTTTTCTTTTTCTTGTATAGACACGAAGTTTGTTTGGGTGGTGGTGTTTCTTCAAGATTTTCAATAGGAGTAGGTGTATTTTCGGGAGGGTGTTTAAAGTAGGTGTGGATGAGGTAGTGATAAGGTATAACAGAGAATTAATCGGAGTAGTCATAGGTGACAAATCAGAGGTAAAGATAAAATTGGTGGCAATTTTGAAGGTTGAGAATGGAAATTAGGAGAAGATACGATTTGGTGAAAATCACTCCATGTCTCCCCTTGAATTTTAGCTTTGTTTGAAATAGGGATCCTGTTCATAAAAAGTGATATCCATAGTGGTAAAAAATCGTTTAGAAGGAGGGTGAAAGCATTTGTATCCCTTTTTAAGTGAAGAATATCCAACCAGTACACATTTTAAGGACTTAGGGTCTAACTTGGACTTATGATGAGTAATATTTTGGATAAAAAACTGTGTAGCCAAAGATTTTAAGAGGCAAAATTGAGGAGATAGGCTTAAAATGAGGAAAGTGCTGCAAAAATATAGATTGAGGTGTTTGAAATTTTAAAACCTTACTAGGCATTCGGTTGATTAAATAGGTAGCCGTTAATAAGGCTTCCCCACGATATTTAGGAACATTGGTAGTAAATAGAAGGAACGAGTAACTTTTAGGAGATGCCTATTTTCCTTTCGACAATGCGGCTCATTGTGGGGTTCTAACACAAGAACTAAGTTGAACTATGCCCTTGTCCCCTGAAAAAACTACCCAAAGACCTAGCAAAAATTCACCGCCATTATCAGTTTAAAGAGTGGATTTTAGCCCCAAACCGAGTGAGAACCATGTTATAAAATGGGCAAAATATTAGTTTCAGATTTGTCTTTTAGCAAATAAGTCCAAGTTATCCGACTGTGATCGTCAATGAAAGTGATAAACCACTTACTATGATCAGCATTCTTCACCTGAGAAGGGCCCCAAATATTACTATGGATCAAAGCAAAAGGGTGAGAAGGCTTGTATGGAGAAGGAAAATACGAAGATCTTGTATGTTTAGCAAGAGAACAAACTTTGCAAGAAAAAGACTTTGGCCTTTTATTAATAAATAGATCAAGAAACAATTTAGCAAGATATTGGAAACTAGGATGTCCTAAACGACAATGCCATGACATAACAGTATCAACTGTATTTAAAACTGTAAAAGATTTGGAGATCTCGGGTTTAGTTGAGGAAGGGAGGATGTAGAGATCATTCTGCAAGCTGGCCTTACAATCATCGTTTTCGAGTTCAGTGCCTGCAAAGTACAATCAAGACCGTTAAAGGTTGCGAAGTAGTTCAAATCCGAGGAAATTTTACTTATGGAAATGAGATTGCAAGCCAGAGTTGGTACAAAGAGAACATTATGAAGTGCAATCTGATCATTGAGAATAACAGTTCCATGACCTTCTATTTTGCATAAGGAACCATCAATTTGTTTTGACACTTTACCAAATGTTTGGAAAAATTGTGAAATAAGGCCTTATTACTAGTCATATGATCCGTAGCACCAGAATCAATGATCCAATTAGGACTTAACTGAGAGGAAAACAATGCTGTGGAAGGATTACCTTCTGGTTTTTTCATGACTAGATTACCCGCACTAGACCCTGAAACTTTCCAAACAAATTTTGAAGTTCAAGAATCGCTTCTCTGGAGAAGCTTGTGACAGATGTGTCGTGGCAAGATGGATTTATTATCTCCGAGTTCTTTGACTTCCACCGAGGGCTTACTATGAAGCTTCCAACACTTTTCCTTGGAGTGGCGGGCTTTTGCAATGATCACACCAAGGTCTCCCCGTTGGAAAAAGGAGATGATTGGTGTGTCACTAAGGCGATCCTTCAGAGTTGAATTCGTTTCATCAAGCATCACACTTGGCGACTTTCTTCCTTCTTGACCATAGAAGGCCTCTCGAAGGAAGGAAGGGAGAAATAGCCAAGACCTACCCATGAACCTTATCCAACTCCTTGTTTAGGCCTTGTAGAAATTGAAATAGCCTTCTTTGAGTGACAATTTCTTGATAAAGGCAAGATCTCCGAACCGCCCAATCATGATGTGCATACAAATCTAATTCTTGCCAAAGAGCGGTAAGGGAATTGTAGTAAAGAGTGACGGCATGGTGCCTTGCTTTAGCGTGGTACGCTTGGTTTTCAACATGATATAATTCGCAATATTATCATTGCTAGAGTAGGTTTCATGGACAGCACTCAGTTTCAGCAGTGGTGTTGTAAAGGAGAAAATTTTGGCTTCTACTTGGGGTCATGGAATGAAGGAGCCAAGTCATAACTCGCCATTATCACGCATCCACTTAGCAAAACCATTGTCGAGCACAAGAGTCGCTTGATTTCTCCAATAACATAGCCCAATCTATTTCTTCCCAAGAGAAAATCTTAACCGATTGGGACCACTCTAGAAAATTGTTGCTATTTAATCTATGGCGGTGATATTCGACAGACGAGTGCGATTGAGCATCGAACCAGAAAAATTTTCTAGATTTGAGGTAATCTCAAGTAGGAGAAGGAGATGTAGGAGAATAAGTTCCTAACATGGTCTAGGGTGGAAAAGAACCGAACCTAAATCGATACCATGTAGAAAACAGAGTAATTCTCGTATTTTTTCTATATTTTATTAACTAAAGAATTGAATTTAAATAGAGAAAAGAGTCATAACCTAATTAGTAAAATAATTCCTTATTCTAATAAACTACTAAAAGATAAGATAAAATAATCCTAGAATATCTCAAATGATTTATTTTAAGATTTATCTACCTAAATCAAATTTATCTATCTGTAGAAAACATTTAATATATTTCTATAATTCCTACAGGAAAAAATAACATTTTTACTTATATTTTAGAGGGCCGGATTGAGTGGAAACGTGATGAAACGATGCGTTTCAATCCCTCCTGTTTACAGCTGTTGTAACGGCTGCTAACTGAATCCGGTGCAACTTCACCTCTTTTTCCCTTTTTTTAACCGAGTCTATAACAGAGGGGAGGTTATGAAATGAATATGTTTTGTTTGCTTCTTTTCTCTCAATTTCTATCTTCTTCTTCATCTCTGTGATTTCTCTCCTCTCCTCTCTTTCCTTTCTATTCTTCTTCTTCCCTTTCTATTTCCTGTTTTCTGTTTCGATTCATAACACCAACCATTGCTCTGCCATTTCCAAGAATTGTTGGCTTTAAACACCAAATTGTTACAACCATGAATTTGGGATTGATAGTTCAACTCATCAAAGTGAGACTGAAACCTTTAGCTCTCGTTAGAGAGAGAACCAAATCTCTTTGTAGAGTTTTGATAAATTTTGACTTTTTTTTTTTTTTCTTAATCGCCCCTTTTAAGTAGAGATCACAGTAATTAAAGCACTACCAAACACAACATCTATTTTAAGAGTCTTAAAACAACTTTATTCTAAGAGTCCTACCTAACAAATTTCTCCTAAGAGTCTCACCTAGCAACTACTACGCATCCACAACAAAATGTGTTTTGATTCTAAAAGAAAAGAAAAAAAAAGACAGACAAACAACAAACCTTTGATTCAAACTGAGGATTTTGACTTACTAAAATATACAGTGACACAGTTTTCTTATTTCTTGATTTGCAGATATATGGTTGGTTTGACTGTTGTCTGAGTGTAGTCATTTTCTGAGGAAAATATATTTTGTCCTCTTCTGTAGGTACCAGAAAAAGACAGCAAAATTGATCCAAGAATATGCTGCTTCTGCCAATGAGGTATTTAATAGAAACTTTCTTTTTAGTTTACATCCTGTATTTTTTTTTTCCCCAATTTTTCTCATTAGGGTGAAAGATTCTTTACCATTTATTTCATAGGTAGCTCAGGAGACATTTTCCTTAATGAGAACTGTTCGTGTTTATGGAACAGAGAAGGAAGAACTGAAAAGGTAAATATTCTACTAGAGTTCTTGTCAATGTCATTGCTTTTGGTCTTTTCCTTTGATAGCATATGGAAAAAGGTTTGATCTGTTTATGATTAATAGGTACAACCATTGGCTGGATAAACTGGCTGAGGTAAGCTTGCGACAAAGTGCTGCTTATGGAGTTTGGAATTTGACCTTCAACACTCTTTACCATGCAACTCAGGTTTGCAACTCATGGCTCTGGCCTTTCTAAACAAGTATAATATCGTAAATGAAAGAAACTAGTAATATACTCCTTTGGTTATTGAATTTTCCTCTTTTTTCTCTATAGATTATCGCTGTGCTTGTTGGAGGGATGTATATTCTTGCTGGTCATATAACAGCAGAGAAACTTACGAAGTTTATACTATACAGTGAATGGCTAATCTATTCAACATGGTGGGTTGGGGATAATGTATCATCACTGATGCAGTCTGTTGGAGCAAGTGAAAAGGTCTTCCAATTGATGGATCTTCTGCCTAGTGACCAATTCATATCAGAAGGCAAGAATTTTATTAACTTTGATAGACAATTCATAGAATATTTTTCTGAAATGTTCCTTAATTCACTTTCCTGTGTTATATAGCACTCCATCATTGTGAAGATTGTAGAGTTTTAACTGCAAACCTGTAATCGCTGGAATTTTAATGTTATGTTAATCTGTTATTTATATAAAGAGTATGTAAATGCTCCTGCATGTAGTTACTTGGTTGAATATAGTACTTCTTTTGATGTACCTTGCGTGGCTCTGAGATTAAGGGATGTGTTGTTGTACACAGTAAGATATGTTCTTTATATTGGCATATGGTACTTCAAATTTGATTTTAATTCACAAAGGTTTTAGATGAAAGGTGAGATATCATTCTTAAGCATGTTACTTATCAGTGGGTGGCATATATGTCTGTAGAGAGAGCAGTTGTTTATGTTCTACATCATTCTTTCCCTTTATCAAAATTAAAGAGAACCTTAATCTTGTGAGGAACATTCTCTTTACTTATTAATTAAATACTCCTTTCAGAAGAAGTTTTCTTCAATGGCAGATATTTCTTTCATTTAACTTGTATCACATTGAATTTTGCTCTGTTACAGGAATGGCACTGCAAAAGCTGCAAGGGCATATAGAATTTGTAAATGTATCTTTTCAATATCTTTCAAGAGAAATGGTATGTTGTCCTTAGTATCACAAGTACTCCAAGTAACACCTTTCTTTTGATAGTGTTGATATTATCTATTATTTTAGTGGATTACATGGTCCTTGAACCAGATATGCCACTTGCAAGCGGTGGATTCAACTTTCTTCTTGTAGTTTTTATTTTCAAGAGAAAAACTGTCCTCCCTCAAATGCCCCCTTTTGCCCCTTTCACTCCAAGAAATATACATATAGAGAGAGGACTTAATTTATATTATATGTTTATTTTCTCTTACATAAGTGCATACCACTTCCATGCCATAGAATCCTCTCAAACTGAAAACCAAAAATATAACTGCCACCACTATGGACATTGTCTTGTCTTCAAAGGAGATGATGTACTGTTTCAGGCTTTCAGCTGCATTTTTTCATAGAAAGCATCATTCCAAAAGAGTTTTTCCTACATCCTTGGGAGATTCCTATGATTGAAGCTCTTTCCTAAGATGCTTCTCAAGCAAAGAATGCTATTTTTCTTTGGCTTTTGTCTCCCATGCTATTTACATGGAAGGTTTAGACAACCTTATCTCCATTTTTCTTGAGAAGCCAGATAAAAGTGGAAAAATGTGAAAATAGTAAAGCACACCTTTTCCTATTAAGGCATTTACAGCTCTGTGGCACTTTCCCTCTCCTCCTCCCCCCCTTCTTTATGTGGTAAATTTCATTGTGGTATACCTTGGATTGCCTGATTCAAAAATAATTGAGAACTTTAATCCCTTTTATTTGGTCTCCTTTAACCCCAAGACCATGTACATAAATTTTTGGTGCATGAATGTCTATATCTTTGTAAATGTGTTACTATAGCTATGTGGAAACAATAAATAATATAGATAATTTTAACAGGTACGAGTCCTGCAGCATATAAATTTATCGGTTCATCCTGGTGAAGTTGTTGCAATAGTAAGTGTTGCTCTTACAAATTTTCATCACTTCCTCACCTATTATGAGGAATAATTTTCTATGTACTTGATCTTGATTAGGTTGGTCTCAGTGGTAGCGGGAAAAGTACGATGGTGAATCTTTTGCTCCGTCTCTATGAGCCAACAAATGGTCAGGTAGAAGTGTTTTGATCTTCATTCTATTCAATTTACATCTGAGCAGTCGGTGTTGGACATAAGCTGCTTGGAACTTTCATCTTTTGGGGAGTCTAACAGCATAGTGTTTTGTAGCCATCAATTTTGTATTTTCTGCTTAAATCTCAGCAATTTTGTTTCCAGTATCTGTAATTGAATCTTATGCTATATTTACACCTCTTTTTGCAGATTTTAATTGATGGTGTCCCTCTGAACGAACTGGACATCAAGTGGCTGAGGGGAAAAATAGGATATGTGGGACAGGTCCTCCATTTAGTTCCAGGATTGAATTTCAGTAAATTTTGGTGGATCTTACCTCATTAATATGTTATTTTGTTACAGGAACCAAAACTTTTTCGCATGGACATTACTTCCAACATTAAATACGGATGTACCAGAAACATAAAGCAAGAGGATGTTGAATGGGCTGCCAAGCTGGCATATGCCCATGACTTCATCAGATTACTCCCCAATGGGTATAACACACTTGTTGATGATGATCTGCTCAGTGGGGGACAAAAGCAGAGAATTGCCATTGCTCGAGCCATTCTTAGAGACCCTACAATTCTCATCCTTGATGAAGCAACCAGTGCATTGGATGCAGAGAGTGAGCACAATGTTAAGGTAACCATTGTTATAAATACCAATATCCGATTTCATTCTTTATATTCTTTTTTCCGATTAGGAGGTTGAGCATGGAATTTGTGGAGCCACTTGTTTCTTACCCTTAATGTTTCACATGTCACCTTATCCAGGGTGTGCTTCGTTCTGTCAGAAGTGATTTGTCATCCAGAAGAACCGTCATAGTAATTGCTCACCGGTAAGCTATGAGGTATCATCTTTTTCCAAGACTCAGCAGTGAGTATAAAAGTCTTATCATGCTTTATCTACAGACTTTCTACAATTCAAGCTGCTGACAGAATTGTGGTGATGGATGGTGGTCAAATTGCCGAGGTTGGTTTATTTCTTGAAGACAATATAATTTTCTTGGGTCTTTAATTTCTGAACTTTAGTATATATGTAGGTGTGTTAAGAAAAGCATATGCTTGCATTGAGAATTGCTGTTCTTAAACAATTGTCTTCCAAACTTGCAGATGGGCAGTCATAATGAACTTCTCCACAAAAATGGCCTATATGCACGATTGACAAGAAGACAGACCGATGCTGTAGTTTGATTGTCATGTAAATTGGCATATTGTAATTAATATCAATTCAAGTATCCTTCAAATTTTATCTCAACAGATAAAGCGTAGGATATCAAAACAACTTTTTACAGCTGACCGATGAGTGTATAATCACACAACAAGAATTCAGTGCCTATTGGTATGAGGAGGAGGTTGCCGGAAAAAGAGAAGCGTCAGGAGTCAGCACCTGCCAGCGCTTTGAAGGTATGAGTTTTTAATTTTCAGTAGGCAGAACTGTACAATGCAGGCATGATAGCATTACAGCAGTAAAGATTGAAGAATGGAAGGGAAAGGGAAGGGTGATTAGATGTAGAATGTAGTGATAAACTTACGCACCATAGTCAATCCATCAACACTATGCTTATACAATTATAATGTTATAAGCCACGTAATTTTGATGATAAACATTGATCACGATTCAGAATTTATGAAAGATTCTTTAGACGTAGTTTCAAGAACTTTTGTCTTTTAGGTTACATACTCCTCCCATTTTAATTTTTAATGAAATACAACCATGAGTTTGATCTTACAAAATTTTGAAATTGGAAAGGGAAGAGGGTTGAAGGGAGATTAAAAGGAAGTAAAATCCATTTATTAGGCACCGGGATCAATGTGTTTAATTAATTTTACGTTTGAGATGAGTAAATCATTCATTATCATGAGAAATTCATTAAGTCAGTGGTCCAATTAGTGACGTTGAACTGTTTTTGGATTAAACAGGAAACCAAAACTATTTAAACCCAGTTTTCTAGTTTTTTGGAAATTTGTTTTATTTTTCATATATTTGACCTAATAATTTATTCATTTTTTGCCCAGCTTTATGGAACCCAGTGACCCAACAACAAAAAATTAAAAGAAAAGAAAATCAGAATCTTATGAGAAAGAATATAATAAGTAAAGAGTGAAATTGTGAAAGATTTTGAAAAAAAAAAAAATATTGTTGAGGATTGATGAAGAGGCATGAAGCAAAGTTCAAATAAAAAAAAAAAAATATGAAAGATGAAGGAAGTGATAAATAAAAGTAAAGAAAAGTGATGAGATTGAGATGGAGAAGAAAAAGATGGAAGTGAAAAACGAGATGAGTAAAGACTTTAAAATTTGGATTGTTCGGCCTAAGAGGACAAAAGAATGGACAAATTATTGGGCTCCCAATATGGCTTATAATTGAAAACTCAAAACTTATAAAATAAATCGGTTGAATTAATTAAATTGAATATTGAGTGATTTAATTGATTCAATCATTAGTTCGATTTTAAAATTTTTATTGATAATTTTTTTTAATTTAAAGTTTGGAATTGGGATTATTTGCTTTAAAAGTTGCTAAGCATAAAAAGAAGAAAATGATTTGAAAGGTAATTTAAGCATTGTCGAAACTATTTTTTTGTTTGAAAAACGGGCCGACTTTAGAAAGGAAAATGGAGTCGCCACCAATCTTTTTTGAAGTGTGATTGGGCCACCTTATAAAACATTTGGCCTACAAATTTTAAGGAAACAGGTCCGGGAGTCGGTTACGCACGAGGAAGGATTAACACTCTCGCAACGCCCAAAATTGGTACATTACTGATTGATTAATGTCCTAATGTCAAAAATTGGAAAAAGATTTTAAAATATGAATCCTTTAGAAAATGTTTGGATAATTCGAATTGGATATCGAAATTCTTTTGTTCCGAAAAGATGAAATACCACATCCAGCACGTTAGGACACGATGTTTCAACTCTCGCAACCAATATCATTTCATGATTTCCAAAATTCATGCATTGCAATTTTAAAAGGGTATTCCACTATTTGGCCAAACCAAAAAAAATCGAAACCCAGCACGATTGGACACCATTCCTCGAATTTTCAAACATGAAATATTGCCTTATTTAAGAAAATATGGTCAAAATCTTAAAAGGATATTTAGTCATTTGGACGAACGGAAAATCGAAACCCAGCACGATTGGGCACGATTCCTCGAACTTCCAAACACGAAACATTGCCTTGTTTAAAAATCTTTTTTTTATGAGTTTGGGTAAAAAGGTTACAAACAAAAAAATAAAATACATTAAAGTATAATTCAAAATTCTCGATCTATGTAAAACGATAGGAACTAGAATAAATAAATCGAATAGTAAAAATTGTAATAATAAAAACAAAATTTAAAAGATACGGTTGTAATAATATTAAAATAATAATTACAAATAAAAAATAATAATAAGAGTGATAATGAAAAAAACATTAATAATAAAATAATAGTAACCACATTCAAATTAATTGTGATAATAATAGAAATAATAATAATAGATATAATATATATATATATATATATATATATAAATTAAAGTAAACTATAGTATTAATAATAAGATAATAGTAACAATAATGATATGTAGTAATAATAATAATAATGAAAAAATTTAAAATAAAAATGTTAATAATAATAGAGATAATAATAATACTAGTAAAAAAATTGCACTAATAATAAAATAATAGTAATAAAATTAAAATAATAGTAATAATATCGTAATTAATGGTGGTAAATAAAATAAAATAATGAAAAATAATAGTAATAATAAAAAAATGAAAATAATAGTAACATTATTAAAGCCAATCAATTTAATAACGAATAAAAAAATGGAACTAAATTGCATTCGAAATAGAAATTCGGGGGCCAAATCGACAATAAACCCCTCTCTGGGACATGCGTCCTTTCCCCAGTGGATCAGCGCATTAAGGACCAAATTGGAACGCCCGACAAATTGCTGTGGCTGAATTAAGAAACAATAAAAGGTGACAAATGCACCAAATTGAAGCAGTTTGAAAAAGCGGAAGGATCAGGGCTGCAAAATAGCCCATTTGGTAAAAACGCGCGGACCCTCCTTGCGGGTTGGTCACAAGAAGTATATAGGCAAAAGCAGCGCGTTTTGGGGCTATTGAACTCAGCCCTAAACGACGCCGTTTAGGGGGTATAAAAGTTGATTTTTTTTTAAAAAAAAAAACTTCATTTCTTTCATTTCAGCAGAGGAGAGAAAAAAATTTTCTAAAATACTCTCTCCTTGGCCCGAATTTTGGCCAACGTCCGGTCGCCGAACCACCATAATGCCGCCGCCGACGCTGCCACCGGTCAAAATTTGAAAAAAAAGTGAGTTTTTCCTTTCTTTTTTACTATATATTATATATGTTATATATATATATGGGTTAAAAAAACAAAAATAATAAAAAAATATTCAAAAATGAAAAACAGAAAAATGACTAAAAGAAAACCTTTGCACTTAGTACTGAACTCTGTATATGCTGTGTATTTACTAATGTGTATTCGGAAAAAAAGTATTGCTTTAGGATCTGTAAAAAAATCCTCTCAATATTCTCTCGTATCCCCCTTTTTACCTCGTATTTTTTTTGGCTTTATAGCCTATTTTACAATTGTTTGGTGTTTGTTTACAGGTGCGTGATTGAGCACGTCTCTGACGTGGCACCGTGGCGGCGCACGTTGCGGGCGCGGAGGGTTCGGAGGCGGCGTGGATGAGGGGTGTGTGCGGGTAGGGGTTGTGGCGCCAGAGGTTACTGCTAGGGTTCCCACAATGCTTAAGTTGTGGGCCTAGGTTAGAGTTTGGGTCTAGAGGCTATTGGGTTTGTATTTGGGCCTGTTAAACTTTATTGTAAATGAACATGACTTTATGTTTTATTCTTTCTGGATTTGGATTAATTGGTATTGGTACTGGGCCCCAGGCAAAAATTTGGCCCTACAGCTGCCCCTCTTTGCTCGTTGTCGTGTAACGAGAATAGAGCAAAGGCTTTAAGAAGACCAATTTTGCCCGATCTTGCGTGAGTCTTGACTTCTTAATGCTTCCTTCCTTCAGGTATTCTTACTTTAAAAAAAATTGTCGTTCTAATCCGCTCCAATGCTGCTTTATGGAAATAAGATTCGTCGAAATTTGATATGCTCCACTACTTCTTAGGGAGATAAGATCTACTATCATTAGCCTGCTCCATTCCTGCTCAGTGGAGATAAGGCTATAATCTTAAGTCTACTCCATTGCCAATACATGGAGATAAGACTTGCTGTCTTCAATCTGCTCCACTCCTGCTCAGTGGAGATAAGATCTGCTATTTTCAGTCTGCTCCCTTGCCGATACATGGAGATAAGACTTGCTGTCTTCGATCTGCTCCACTCCTGCTCAGTGGAGATAAGATCTGCTATCTTCAGTCTGCTCCATTGCCGATACATGGAGATAAGACTTGAGGTCTTCGATCTGCTCCACTCCTGCTCAGTGGAGATAAGATCTGCTACCATTTAGTCTGCTCTATTGCCGATACATAGAGATAAGACTTGATGTCTTCGATCTGCTCCACTCTTGCTCAGTGGAGATAAGACCTGCTATCTTCAGTCTGCTCTATTGCCGATACATAGAGATAAGACTTGCTGTATTCAATCTACTCCACTCCTACTCAGTAGAGATAAGGTCTAATATCTTCAGTCTGCTCCATTGTCGATACATGGAGATAAGACTTGTTGTCTTCGATCTGCTCCACTCCTGCTCAGTGAAGATAAGATTTGCTATCTTCAATCTGCTCCATTGCCGATACATGGAGATAAGACTTGATGTCTTCGATCTGCTCCACTCTTGCTCAGTGGAGATAAGATCTACTATCTTCAGTCTGTTCCATTGCCTATACATGAAAATTAGACTTGCTGTCTTCGATCTGCTCCACTCCTGCTCAGTGGAGATAAGATCTGCTATCTTTAGTCTGCTCCATTGTCGATACATGGAGATAAGACTTGAGGTCTTCGATCTGCTCCACTCCTGCTCAGTGAAAATAAGATCTGCTATCTTCAGTCTGCTCCATTGTCGATACATGTAGATAAGACTTGCTGTCTTCGATCTGCTCCACTCCTACTCAGTGGAGATAAGATATGCTATCTTCAGTCTACTCCATTACCGATACATGGAGATAAGACTTGCTGTCTTCGATCTGTTCCACTCCTGCTTAGTGGAGATAAGATCTGCTATCTTCAGTCTGCTCCATTGTCGATACATAGAGATAAGACTTGATGTCTTCGATCTGCTCCACTCCTGCTTAGTGGAGATAAGATCTGCTATCATTAGCCTATTCTGCTCCTGCTCAAGGAGATAAGGCTATTGGTCTGAATCTGCTCCATTGCCAATACATGGAGATAAGACTCGCCCACATCTGTAATTCTAATCAATTTTGCTACATCGTCCTCTAGGGAACCTACTTGTAGAATTGATTTCATGGGGTCTATGCTAATGCCAAATGATTAGGATGTCATGATCAAAAATACTCCTAACCATATGTATTATGAGTGTTATATGAATGGATGCAAAATGTCATGGGAATAATCCAAATTTTTTTTTAACATTTGGGCTGCCATTGCTCGCCATTTGTTAAGGTGATATCCCTAACGTATGTCTTCTGGTTCAGTTGAACTTCCAATAGAGAATCTGAAGATGTAGTCATTGCTTGAACTCTTATTTCTCAAGCGTTCCCACCTTTTTGAGCCTGGTGAGTTCTAAATAATTGTCCTATTTCAAATTCTTGCATTATTTAGAGATTTTCAGAGTAATATGCAAAACTTCCTTTGTGAAAGCACTATTAGTTCATTAATCATTATTTCAATATGAAATGCTTGAAAAAGATGATAGAGATGAATAGAACTGCAGTTTATTCAGGATAAAATCCGTAAAGAATGGATTGAACCAAGGAAACAAATTTTTGCTAAAATGCAAAAACGAGTAAGGGTGGAATTGGTGCCCCAGATATCACAGCCTGAGCTTTTCTGTACGAACTTCTTGAAGACCACTCTGAGTTCAACATGTGTTTAGGAGACCTGCAGTACTTTGTCAATGTCCCGAAGATGTAACATATCTCCTCATTGTTAACTCAGGTACAGGATGGCTAACACATGCCCTATTTCTCCTCTAAAGTTTGAATTGCCCTTTACGGGTTTTCAATTCAAAACTCATTTGGTCTCAAAGTGCCCTTTATAGGTTTTCACTTTGGCCTCTCCGTTTTTTTTTTTGAACTCAAGACACCCTTTGCGAGTTTTCACCTTGGCCCATTTTCCTTCTCAAGTGAAGTACTTCTTGATTGAGTCCGCATTAACCGGGTTTGGCTGACTCTTGTCGTCCATCTCGGCTAGTATCAATGCTCCTCCAAAAAAGGCCTTCTTTACAACATAAGGTCCCTCCTAATTAGGCATCCACTTTCCTCTGAAATCCTTTTGCGTAGGGAGGATCTTTTTCAATACCAAGTCTCCCTCATGAAATACTCTAGGGTGGACTTTTTTTTTTGTAAGCACGCATCATTCGCTTCTGGTACATTTGACCATGCAGGATGACTCTTAGCCTTTTTTCCTCAATTAGATTAAGTTGATCATATCGAGATTGGATCCACTCTGCTTCATCCAACTTCAACTCTAACAAAACCTGGAGAGAAGGAATTTTGACTTCAATGGGAAAAACTGCCTCCATCCCATAAACCAATGAGAAAGGCGTTGCCCCGGTGGAGGTTCTAATAGATGTTCGATAGGCATAGAGGGCAAGCGATAACTTTTCATGCCAATCCTTGTAGGTCTCAGTCATTTTCCCCACAATTTTCTTAATATTTTATTAGCTGCCTCAACGACGCCATTCATTTTTGAGCAATATGGTGACGAGTTGTGGTACTTAATTTTGAACTGACTGCAGACTTCCGCTATAGCGCTATTGTTCAAGTTCAACGCGTTGTCAAATACGATCCTTTCTGGTATACCATAGCGGTATATGATCTCCCTTTTTAAAAACTTGCTAACTGTCGTCTTCGTGACATTGGCATATGAAGCTGCCTCTACCCATTTGGTGAAGTAGTTGATGACCACAAAAATGAATCGATGTCCATTAGAAGCCTTCGGTGAAATCGGCCCAATGACGCCCATGCCCCACATTGAGAAAGGCCATGGAGAAGTCATAACATGAAGAGGTGAAGGAGGCACATGGATTTTATCTCTATAAATCTAGCACTTGTGGCACTTCTTGGCATAACGGATGCAATCCCCTTCCATCGTGGACCAGTAATACCCGAATCTCATGATCTGCCTGGCCATTGTAAATCCATTGGCATGCGTCTCGCAGACACCTTCATGGACTTCTTCCAGGATTTTTTTAGCCTCAACAGCATCAACGCATCTTAACAGCACTTGATCCTTCCTCTTTTTATACAGGATCTCTCCGTCTAAGACATAATAATTGGCCAGTCTTCGCAGTGTTCTCCTATTATTTTTAGTTGCTTGATCGGGGTATTCACAGTTTTTCACATATCGTAAAATATCATGATACCAAGGATGGTCATCTCTCTCATCCTCTTCGTCGATATTGCAGAAGTGAGTCGGAGTCTCGCAGATACTCATTTGGATAGGCTTCATACATTCCTGCTCATTTACTCTGATCATAGAAGCTAATGTGGCCAAGGCGTCAGCCATCTGGTTTTCATCACGCGGGAGGTAAAAAAGGTGATATTATCAAACTCAATTAGCTCTAAAGCTAACTTTCGATAGTTGATCAATTTAGGATCTTTCGTTTATCATTCTCCTTTAAGCTGATAGATCACCAATGCGGAATCTCCATATACCTCTAGCACCTTGACTTTGCGGTCTATGGCTGCTCGAACTCCCATGATACATGCTTCATATTCTGTCATATTGTTCATGCAATCAAAATCCAACTTGCAAGTGAATGGATAATGATCTCCATTTGGGGATATCAAGACTGCCCAACTCCATTACCAATGGCATTCGATGCTCCGTCGAAGTTCAATTTCCAAGGACAATCTTCTAGGGTATCTTCCTCAGTAGCTGTTACAAACATCAGATCTTCATTAGGAAAATCAAAGTTCAAGGGGTCGTAGTCGTCTTGCGCTCTACTGGCTAGAAAATCAGCTATTGCACTCCCCTTCACAGCCTTCTGGTTCACATAGACTATGTCAAATTCAGATAGCAAAATTTACCATCGGGCCATTCTTCCATTCAGAGCGGTTGACTCTATCATGTACTTAAGAGGATCTAGCTTTGAGATTAACCAAGTCGTATGGTACAACATGTACTTCCTTAACCTCCGAGTTGTCTAGACCAATGCATAACATAATTTCTCAATTGGCGAGTATCTTATTTCATACTCAGTGAATTTCTTACTGAGATAATATCGCCTTCTCTTTCTTTTCTATCTCATCATGTTGGCCGAGCACACATCCTATTGAATTATCAAATACCGTTAAATACAGAGTCAACGGTCTATCAGGACTGGGTGGCATTAACACTGAAGTATTAGACAAGTATTGTTTAATTCTGTCAAAAGCTTTCTGGAATTTGTCGTCCCAAATGCCTGGATTGTGCTTTTTAGGAAGACAGAATATGGGGTCACACTTCTCAGTCAATTGCGAAATGAACCGAGAAATAAAATTTAGTCTTCCCAGAAAACCTCAGACCTCCTTTTGAGTGCGCGGTGAAGGCAATTCTTGTACAACCCTGGCTTTATCCGGGTCAACCTCAATTCCTCTTTCGCTGACTACGAAACCAAGCGGTTTTCCTGATCTTGCCCCGAAAGTACATGTGGTTGGATTGAGCTTCAGCTGAAATTTCCTCAACCTCAAGAACAGATTCCTTAAAACCTATATATGTTCCTTTTCTGTTCAGGATTTCACGATCATGTCATCAATATAGACCTCGATCTCTTTGTGCATCATGTCGTGAAACAAGGTTACCATAGCCCTTTGGTATGTTGCTCCTGCATTCTTTAACCCAAATGGCATCACCTTGTAACAAAAAGTTCCCCATAAGGTTATGAAGGTGGTCTTTTCCATGTCTTCAGGATACATCTTTATTTGATTGTATCCCGAGAAACCATCCATGAAGGAGAACAATGAATACCCTACTGTGTTATCCACCAAAGTGTCGATGTGCGGTAGCGAGAAGTTGTCCTTTGGGGTAGCCTTGTTTAAGTCTCTATAATCGACACACATCCGTACTTTTTCATCTTTCCTAGGAATGGTGACGACATTGGCTACCCGTTCTGAGTAATTTACAACTTGTAAGAACCCAGCGTCAAATTGCTTCTTGACCTCCTCTCTTATCTTTACTGCAACATCGAGTCTCATCCTTCGGAGCTTCTGCTGAACCAGTTTGCATTCTTCCTTTATAGGGATACAATATACTGCAATATCAGCGCTCAACCTAGGCATGTCTTGATATGACCATGCGAAGACATCTTTAAACTCTAGCAGAAGCTTAACGAGATCATGCCTTGTTTCCTCATTTATGCAAGTGCCAATTTTCACCTTTTTCCCCTCTTTTAGAGTCACATTCTCAATTGTCTCTTTGTGAGGTAGAATCAGCTTCTCTTCCCGCTCTACCATCCTTAACAAATCTGGGGATAAACTACAATCTCCGTTATCTGTAAAATCCTGAGATTCCTTTAAGCATATGTCTCGTTCATAAGGGAATTTTGGGTCCATAGTAGTGTTGCCCATGACATCGATATCTGGGGACCTAAGGTAGGTACGAAAGAATACCCAATGAATCTAAGAATAACTTATTTATGTTATGATTATGAATGGAATGAAAAAGGAGCAAAAGAATAATCGCCCAGCATGAAACAAAAAATGTATTTTTTATTGAAAATAAAGATGCCTGACAATGAGCCTATTTCACAAAAGATTCTTATTGTTTCTAGGCTTTAAACAACAAGTGTGTTTTGAACATTACTCTGTGTTAGTTCTAAAAACTACAGGGATTTCTTTTGTAGTCCAGTTGTTCAGAACACTTCTAGGCTTATAGGGGCGAATGCCCGCTAAGTTTCCTTCCTTGGGACCCTCTTCAAATACGGCGTTGATGCTCACAGTTCTCGTCATATCTTTAGCCGTTTCTTCATTTGTACTCTCTGGTCCTGGATGGATAATTCCTCCTGATACAAAAGTATTAGATATATGGAGAAAAGTCATTAATCCCCATTTGACCTCAACACCGTTCAATCGTGCCTTTCATCTCTCTCATTTCCTCTCCAGTTCCTCCTTCCTCTATTTGGCATCTGGCCTATGCCCTAAGCCAAAACGATCGTGCTTGTCCACCAAACCTGGCACTTCGACCCGTCCATGGAGGTATTTTTTGAGTCTCTTCCCAGGCAATGCTTTTGTTCTTACCATCAGTCGCAGGCTCATCCATGTAGCTTCAGATACTTTTGGCATCGAGACCTTGCCACCCTCACTGATGAAAGTTACATTCACGAACTCTAATGATCGAAAGGAACACTCTATCGCCTCAGTATCATTCTCTATGTACGGTGCATCACTAGTAACGGATGTGATGATGTCCTCCTTTGCATTTATAGTTATTACCTGACCCTCTGTCACCAGTTTTAGCTTTTGGTACAATGATGATGGTACGACTCCCGCTGAGTGAATCCAAGGCCTCCCCAATAAACCATTATAAGAGGGCTTGATGTCCATCACGAGGAAGTCTACCTCGTACATATTTGGTCCGATTAGGAGGGTATCTCAATCCTTCTCATCACTTTCCTTTCGGTGCCATCGAATGCTCTCACTATATTTTGGCATGTTTTCATATGAGAGTTGTCTACAGGCAACCTATTCAGCGTAGATAGGGAAAAGACGTTCAGTGCCGATCCGTTGTCAATTAATACCCCCGATAGTGTATACCCTTTGCATCGGGTAGTGATGTGCAAAGCCTTGGTGGATACCATGCCTCCTGGTGGAATTTCATCGTCACTGAAAGAGATGAAATTGTATGCGCTTATGTTACTAACAAGGAGGTCTAGCTTGTTTACCGAAATGTCATCAGCAACATAGGTTTTGTTCAACACCTTCATTAGTGCGCTACGGTGTACCTCTAAGTTTAAGTGTAAAGCCAGAATTGATATGCGTGCTGGCTGCTTGTGTAACTATTCCACAACACTATACTCACTGTGCTTTAGGAACTTCAAGAACTCTTTGGCCTCGTTCTCTATTACTGGTTCATTAACCAGTGGTTCTGTCCTCTCTTCTCCCTCTCTGATCACAGAGGATTTCCTTTCTATGAGTTCAGCTTCTGTGTTTGGCGTGCCGGCCGAACTCTCCTTCCTCGAGCACGTCACATTGCAGCTATAATTCCAAGACACCCTTTTACTATCCCTATAAGGAAAAGCGACGAGTTTTTGAATTACCACTCTCAGTGCCACTCTCACTCCTGCTTCATCGATTCTTGGTCTTGTGATAATTACTACTGGGCGATTGACCTCAAAGACCTTCCCTACTAACCCTCCTTCTGTGGTGCATACGTCCTCTCCTTCTGTAGATTCAAAGAACTCCAGGTCTTTGTTATCCATTAACCCTTACACTAGGGCCCTAAATTCTCTACATTGCTGGATCTCATGGACTTCCTTATTATGGAACTCACAGTAGTTCCTTGCATCTCAGGATTTGCTCCCCAACTCTTACAGAACTAACCCCCTTTTCTGTATTTTTTCCAAACCTCCCTTAATGGGGTTCTTACTTTAGCGACATTTCATTTGATTCTCCTCCCCATGTTCTCGACTATCGCGTTTACCCCTTTATCAGTATGATCGGGCAACTGACTTCCACACCAGGTGCGTCGTCGAATTCCACAAAACCTACTTTAATAAGCCTTTCGACTAACCTTTTGAATGAGGTAAAATTTTCTATCAAGTGTCCTGTGATCCCCGCATGGTATTTACACTGAGCATTTGTGTCATACCACTTAGGGTATGGGGGTTGCAATGGTTTCAAGTAGAAAGGGGCTACAATGTGTGCCTCAAATAGATTTTTATACAACTCCCTATACGTCATGGGTATGGGAGTAAACTAAAATTTCTCAGTATTTTGTCTCGTCTTTGGTTCTTTGCCTTGGTGAGGTCTCTTGGCTGCGGCTACCACTCTTGGTCGATCGACGATGTGGGTTTTGGATAACCCGAGCTCACATTACCTACTTTATTTTCCCTTTTCTTTGGAGCCAATTTTCTCGCGCTCTCTCTAGCTTCTATTTTCCCACACCTTATCGCGTTCGCTATCATTTCGCCAGACATCACTATGTCTGCGAAACTCTTACTCGCACTCCCCAATATATGATTGATAAAAGGTGCTTTCAGGGTATTAATGAAGAGCATGGTCGTTTCTTTCTCTAGTAGTGGTGGTTGAACCTGTGTAGCGACTTCCCTCCACCTTTGGGCATATTTCCTAAAACTTTCGCCCGACTTTTTCTCCATGTGTTGTAACGTGATCCTGTCAGGCGCTATATCAGTCACATGGCCATAATTTTTCATGAAGGCCTGTGCTAAATCCTTTCATGATTTGATTTGAGTACAACTCAACTAATTGTACCATTTTGCTGTGGCCCCAGTCACACTATCCTGGAAACAGTGGATCAACAACTGGTCATTGTTGATGTATCCCATCATTCTCTGACAGAACATTGTAATGTGGGCCTCAAGGCAGCCGGTCCCGTTATATTTTTCGAATCCTGGCATCTTGAACTTTGGTGGGAGTACCAGATCTGGGACTAGACTCAACTTCTTAGCATCTACCTCTCATTGGTAATCAGCGCTTTCCAATGCTCTGAACTTCTCCTACAACCATTTACACCGATCTTCAAACTATTTTGGGAGTTCTGCCCTCGTTTTTTCCCCTTCTGTCGCATCCTCGAAGTCAGAGACTATCGATTTTTCCAAGTTATCTCCAGGGTTGGAGCTCGAGCCTGTCGAAAGTTTACCGATGCTGAGGTATTGGATTGATACTGGGGTTTGATGTTGATGGACACTCTTGGTAGTTGTACTTGGGAATTTACAGGGGCCAAGCCTGGAGGATAAGCAGAATCTTCATTATCATCTTCGGTATCGACCATAGGGCCCTTTCCTTTATCATTCCCTCTAGTCAACAAATGTGTCAACTGGCTCATCATCCTTCTCTAAGATTCCAGCATTTGATCCCTCATATCATGTTGGATCTTGGCCAACTGTTCTTACATCTAAGTTTGCAATTGGTCCTGCATCTCCTTCTGCATCTGTTCTAACCTCTCTAACCTTTGATCCATGACTTGCGTTTTTTTTCGAGTATAGTAGCGATGTTCTAGAGTAGCTATAATACGATCTCTAGTTAATAGGGCTTTTTTATGATATTTAATGCATATGATGCGATGTAATGCAAATGCATGATATGAATTCAAAATAAAAGGCTTCAATTCTGGTTCAATTTCTTTTAGAATAACTTATTTAGAAAATAAAGGCCTTTACACAAAACAAAGTCACATATACGGCCTAGCCCTTAAACTCAAAGCTTTAACTTTCTTAAGAAACCAAGCTAACTCTCGACCCCGGTCTGACTCTAGCTCATATTTCATACTTAATACATCAGCCTGAACCGCTAAAGCTTGTAAATGATCAGCCACTTCTCGTATCTGAGCTGATAAACCGTAAAAGTAATATATTTTAACCCCATATTTGATAGGCTTTTGGATGATTTAGCCCGTGATTTCTGTAAAAAGGTGCTTTTAATCATTTCTTTTCATATTTATACTCAGGAAAGTGCCCGAGAATAAAAAAACACAAAACAGGCTTAAAATAGAGTAATTGGGCCTTAGCGGGAAATCAACACGGCCTAGCCCAAATCTTACACGATCGTGCCTCGCCAACTTCCTAGAGCACGGCCTCAACTCCGTGACACACAGCCTCAACTCCGTGACACACGGCCGTGCAACATCCATTTATCACACGGACGTGCCTGGTGATCTATATGGCCGTGCCCAAATTGACAGACCTAAAGCACAACCTGAATCCTGACTTACACAGCTGTGCCCAAAATGATAGAATCGAGACACGGCCCAACCACGAGTTACACGGGCGTGTGACATGGTCGTGCCCCTGCTATGGGAAAGAGCAATTTCACTTGGATTTGGATGCTTGAAGCCAAAGAAACATACTCCTAAGTCTACTCCAACACCCTAATAGTAATTTTACTTGAAGGAGATACTTAGGAGCCAAGTATAGCATTCCAAAGCCTATATTAACAACCCAAGGTAGACATAAAAGGGGGGCTTTTTGCAGAGGCTTTGGCCGAAGCTTTCATCTTTTAGGGAGTCACTTGAAGATAACCAGTTGATTGATAAACCGTAAAAGTAACACTTTTTTTAACCCCATATTTAGTATGCTTTTGGATGATTTAGCCCTCAATTTATGTAAAAAGATGCTCTTAATCCTTTCTTTTCATGTCTTATACTTAGTAGAACACCTAAGGATAAAAAGAACGTAAAACGGGCTTAATACGGACCAAATTGGGCCAACCCAAGAAGCCGACATGGCCTGGACTTCATGCCACACGGTCGTGCCCCAATATTTAGATTGCACACGGTCACACCCTGATTTACACGACCGTGCCTTGTCGACAAAAAGCCTAACACGGCCTGACCTTGATGTACACGGCCGTGCCCCAATTGGCAGACCCGAAGCATGGCTTCTACCCATATATTACACGGGCGTGTCATAGCCGTGCCTAAATCAACAGAATAGAGACACGGGCTGGACCACGACTTACACGGGTGTGCCTTATCCGTGCCCCTACCGCGAAAAAGAGTAATTTCACTCAGAATAGGATGCTTGGAGCCCAAGAAACGTAATCCTAAGTCTACTCAAACACCTATGATGAATTATACCTAAATTATGAGTACTTAGGAGGCAAAGAAATCAACCCAGAGGTCTATATAAACAATCCATTAGGAGGCAAAGAAATCAACCCAGAGGTCTATATAAACAATCCACTATAGTAATTCAAGGGCGTCAGATTTTAGCAGAATTTTCTGCCAAAGCTTTACTCGTTTAGGGATTGTCTCGAAGATAGCCAATTGATCCATCTCGAAGAGTCAGAATTCTACTCAAGACAGGGGATCTCCTCTTAAATTCCTTCAGGGGGTTTTAAGGATTTCCTATGTTTTGTTTTATCTTTTCTCTTGAGATGTTTTCTTGTTTAATTATGAACTAAACCCTCGGATACGAAGGGATGAAACTTATGATGGATTTTGTTATTTAATTCTTTCAGTTTATATGATAAATACTTAGTTTGTTCTTAATTATGTTGCTTAACTTTATCTGATGTGCTTAGGTAGAAGAGGAATAGACCCTGCCTAAGAGTAGATCTAGCATAATTAAGCGGAGCTGATCGGGCGCCTAGAGATAGGGTTACGAGATTTTGCCGGATTAAGGTGAAACCTAATATGGGAGTCCATTGATTGATTTACTGCTTCCTTAGGGGTTATTATAAGAGAACGAGAGTTCCACTAATTAACCTAAGGTTAGACATTATTCACTTTGAGAGAAGGTTTAATATAGGTTAGGGAGTCTCACGGATCAAGCTAAGTAAAGAAATCATATGAATTGAAAAGGTAGATAATAAGTGAAGTCATAGGTGGATTCTTCCCGAAAGTATCATCTTTATCAATTGAGTTTTCTTCAACATCTTTTCCCAAAGTTTCATTTCTTTTGTCTTTGCATTTAGTTTAAATATTTCATTTGTTTTAGTTTAATAAACCAATCACTCCATATTTTAGGCTAAATAATAAAAAGAAAGTGAGTAGTAGTACTTTTAGGTTCCTTGGGTTCGATAAGATATTCTTGCCTAAGCTATACTACTGTTCGATAGGTGCGCTTGCCTCTATTGTTGTCGCAGTCAGTCTATAGGTTCGATCACTCTTTTATAAATATTAAAACTAGACTGTTTTGCTGCGATCAAGTTTTTGGCGCCATTGCCGGGGAACTTTCTAAAATATTACGAAAGCTCTATTTTTATTACTTTAGCCATTATTTCTAATTTTTATTAATTTTATTATTCCTCTTTCTTTATTAAACTTGCAAGGTACCTCCAGTTAATGACTATAAGAAATCCTAGAGGACCATTAGAATACGACAGTGATATTGAAGCTACCGCTCGCAGAAATTGCAAAGAAACTAGGCGAGCTCTAGACTACCAAAGAGAAGAACAACAAAACAGATCCAATCCTACTGAAGGGATGGCCGAAAATAATCCGCCTGATGCGCAAGATTAGAATGCTCCACGTACTATGTATGATTATGCTAAACCTAATCTGACAGGAGTAGAATCTAGTATTGTTAGGCCTGCTATAGCTACTAAAAATTTTGAATTAAAACCTAACACAATACAAATGATTCAATAGTTTGTTCAATTTGATGGATTGCAGGACGAAGATCCAAATACTCATATAGCTAATTTCTTAGAGTTTTGTGATACTTTCAAAATAAATAGCGTTTCTGATGATGCCATACGTCTTCGATTATTTCCTTTTTCATTAAGGAATAAAGCAAAGCAGTGGTTGAACTCGTTACCTCGAGGGTCAATCACCACATGGGACCAAATGACCGAAAAATTTCCTTTAAAGTATTTTCCACCAACCAAAACGGCCAAATTTCGGAATGAGATATCTTCTTTTGTGCAGAATGACACAGAAACATTATATGATGCATGGGAAAGATACAAGGATCTCCTAAGAAGATGCCCACACCACAGATTACCTTTGTGGCTTCAAGTCTAAACTTTTTACAATGGTGTGAATTCTTCAACTAGGCAAATGATTGATTCATCAGCCGGTAGAACTTTAAACAACAAAATTCCTGAAGCGGCCTATGATTTTATGGAGGAGATGTCATTGAACACTTATCAATGGCAAATCACAAGGGCAAAGCTGACAAAATCAGCTAGAGTTTTCAACATAGACACAGCGACAATGCTGTCAACACATGTAGAGTTAATGAATAAAAAACTTGATAATTTATGTTCTTTGCAGGTACATCCAGTAATGCAATGCGAAGCAAGCGGGAATGTGGCGAATGCTGAGTACCCACCCTACCAACCAGGAGCAAAAAACGAGCAGACAAACTATATAGGTAACAATTTCAGATCCAATAATAATCCCTATAGTAATACTTATAACCCAAGTTAGAGGAACCACCCAAATTTTTCGTGGGGAGGACAAGGAAATCAAGGAATTCAAAGGCAGCAATCTCCTCCAAATTATCAAAACCAGCCCTACCCACAGGAAAAAAATCAAGCCATGAAGAGATGCTGACAAAATTCATGGCAGCCACAGAATCTCGTCTTCAAAAGACTGATACAAACCTTGATGAACAACAGAAGTCGATGAAAGGACTCGAGAATAAACTCGGAGAACTTACTAGGTCAGTGGGACACCTGACAAAGCTAATTTCTGAATGCCAACAAGGACATCTACCAAGCAACACAGAAATAAACCCAAAAGAGCAAATTCAAGCCATTACAACTCAAGAGGGTACAGAAGTAGATAGACCCACATCAGCGCATGAAAAGAAGGATAAGACCGAGGTAGCTCAAGAAAAGCAAAACCCGGTAATCAAAGAATACCAACCCCGCATACTTTATCCCGAAGCATTAAAAAAAGATGATTCAGAGGAATAATTCGGTAAGTTTCTAAAACTATTGAAAAAATTACATATTAACTTACCTCTTCTTGAAGCTCTTTTTCAAATGCCTGATGCAAGGAAATTCTTAAGCAAGCTCTTGACGAACAAACGCAAAATAGATGAAAAGCACCATGTGGAATTAAACTCAACATACTCAATAATGATACAGAACAAGCTACCACAAAAACTAAAAGATCCAGATAGTTTTACGATTCCATGCTTAATTGGTAGTTTGACTATTGATAATGCGTTAGCTGATTTAGGGGCAAGTATAAATGTTATGCCTTATGCACTATTTAAACGACTAGGTCTAGGGAAGCCCAAACAAACTAGGATGAGTATTCAACTAGTGATAAAATGTTAGAATCCTAGGGGCATTATTGAAGATGTTTTAGTAAAATCGATAAATTTGTTTTCCCAGTAGACTTTGTTGTTTTAGACATGGATGAGGATAATTCAATCCCCTTGATTTTAGGAAGGCCTTTTCTAGCAACTGCTAGAACTAAGATTGATGTTGCCACAGGAGAACTCATACTTCACGTAGGAGATGAATCAATAAATCTTCAAGCTCACAACTCAGCTAGAGCTATGAATGATGAAGGTACGGAAATTACTCTAGTCAATAATCAAATTATTCAACCTTCATTGCAGGAAACACCACATGACATCAAATCTAAATCAAACCATAGAATCTTAGTCGACACAGAAGAATCACGTACACTTAAGGTCGACAAATTAGAAGAGCAGAAGACACAAGCAAAGCTAGACCAACACGAAGTAAAACCTGAGGAACCACCAGAAGAGCTCATGGGAACATCAAATCACTTTAAAATAGGAGACTAGGCATTGTTAGACAAAGCCGATCTTCACATCACTTCAATAAACTTGAGGGCAAAGGGAGAAATTCTTCCCAAGGTACACAAAATCTTCCCCCACAACACAGTCAAGGTAAACGCTTCTCAACCCAAACTTAGTCACAAAAATAAAATAGTCAGAAAAAGGGAAAATATTCAAACCTTTAAACCGCCCTAAAATTTTTCAAAGCTAAGGATAGTCTAGCTTAAAACTATAAACGAGCGCTTCTCGGGAGGCAACCCGAGCACTAACACTTTTTATTTTTCAAAATTATTTTTTCTATTTTTTTCTCTCCTTTCCTTTCCTTCTCTCTTCTCTCTCCACATTTAAAACAAAGATGCAGGTTTCCAGGCCACACGGCCCTACACATGGCCTTACACACGGCCGTGTCCGTGGCTGTTTGGACCACCGGAACCACCACACTGACAGAGCAGAGCCATGCAAGTTAGTCCAACCACCGCCAACGTCATAGATCCAACCACCAACAGCACGGGCACTGACAAAAATAGTACGGCCGTGCCTCACAACCGTGCTAAGATACTGACCTATTCAGCACGGGCAGACCACGTCCGTGCATTCCAATCGTGCTCCTATATTGGCTTCTTAGGAATGGGTGTGCAAACCAACAAAACGGGCATAGAAGAACAACACACCCCACAACACGGCCGTGCGATGCGGCTATGTGAATCAACACACCCTCGGTACACGGGCGTGGGAACATGCCAGATTTGAAATCCTATTTAAACCCCTACAGCCCTTTCTCTTTTTCCCATGTTCTTTCTTATTCCTTCTTTCTCTTTTCTTTCAAATTTTTCTTCCTACTCATAGAAAAGATCCAAGACACTTGAGCAACACAAAGACCATGCCGAAGAAACGTAAGCATCATATCCTCAGAGGAAACCTCAACATGAGTTCATGCGAGTAGCTTCACTTAATCGACACGCCAAGGGTCTCAGAAACCTTTTCGGTTCTATTTTTCTTTTCTCATCTCCTTGTTTTTCCTTATCTATACTTCTTTTATGCTTAATATAATTTATTTCATATTAGTTTCTTGGTTTTAGGTTCTAAAGGCTGCTAGGGAATCACACAACATAGCCTTTAAAGTCACACCCACTTTGCAAACCATCCAACAATAAGGACTCCTTAGTCCATTAGTATTTTCTTTCAATTTTAGTTCTCTTCTTAGGCTCATTCTTTTTATTTTCTTAATCTTTAAATTTATTATTAGTATATCATTATTATTTCTCTAGATCTCTTGGCTATATCTTCACAGGCTACCCAATTTCTTCATCTAGCAAATTGTTTCTCGGTAGCCACTCCACCAGGCCCATAGAAAACACCATCACCGCCACCAAAGATGCCAGGGATCATCCAGATTTTAGGGAGTATTATTTTCCCCAATTATCTTTTTGATTTGGCACATAAATTTCATTATCTATCTTTGTACATTGAGGGCAATGTACATTTTAAGTGTGGAGGTAATAGTGCCTAACTTTTTGCATAATTCTCAAAACCTTGAAATTAGTCTTGATCTTAAGTATTTTTCTCATATTATTAATTAGGATGAAATTTCTAATGATTTATGATCTTTATTGATATGTCTCTAATTAAATCATAGTTAATTGTGCATTGATGATTAAATTTGAAGGATACTAGAGAATCGAGCATGATAAGTCTACTTTCTAAAAAAATTTTGACAGGTTGTTGAACCTAATTTGAGTATCACCTTGAAGTTCAAAATTTATAAGGATTGATGTCAAAACACCCATAATTTTTTGTGAGATTCTGAGCCTTATAGAGCATATACCCTTTTTTTATGCTCACTTTAATTGATTATGAGTGTGTCAACTTTAAACTGTTATTCTCGAACTTGCCTCGTTTATACATGTAGAGACCACATTAATGATTTGATACACTGAGATGATAAAGGCACCTAGGTTTAACCCATTTACTCCACTAAAAAGTCTACCTTCACAAATTAACCCTAGTGAACCCCGTTGAATCCTAATAACCTTTTTATTGACTCACCCACTAATATCAACCCAAAATCCCTTTATATTTGTTATCACCATTCTTTTGACTACCCTTTAATCGAGGTTTGATTTGATTAAATTATCGAATTATATTAGTTCAGTAGTTACATTTATCATTTATGATGTAATACTTTAGTTTGTTCTTAAAAAAAAATCAATCAAAGTTTAGAGCTCATGTATCTAAATTCCAATTGATTGAAGAAGAGGCCTTATTGAAGTATTATAGTATTCTTATTAGCTTTTAATTAATGTAAGTACTTATATTAGTTCATTGTTTCTAGTTAGGTAATTGGTTAATTCAATCTCGATTCCAACCTTCTAATTCAGCCTTTATCCACACATTTAACCCTAGCCCCGTTACAACCCTAATAAACACCTTTTGATCTGTTTATCATCTCATATACAGTGGTGGAGATTTGATTTTCAGGCAAGCTTATGGGATTAACTTTTCAAGTTCGACTTAGAGTGCTTATTCTTGAACCTTAAACACTTTTGAGTGATTTGAGTGAATCTTTAGTGAGGATGTCGGTCCTTATCGATTTTGAATCAAAGGTAATTACTTAGATAAGAGGAGACACCTATGGTTTCAGGCTATAAAGGTATGACTTATCGTAATTGAATCTTTAGGGCACTTCGAGTTAAATCATCCATGTACAAATTATCTATGAATTATGATGAGGCATTGTCAATGGGAATTATGAATTTTGGAAAGTTCGTTTTAATTGTAAATTGAGAATTTTGCTTGAGGACAAGCAAAAGCTTAAGTGTGGGATATTTGATAAACCATAAAAGTAACACATTTTAACCCCATATTTAGTATGCTTTTGGATGATTTAGCCATCAATTTATGTAAAAAGATACTCTTAATCCTTTCTTTTCATGTCTTATACTCAAGAGAGCACCTAAGGATAAAAAGAACGCAAAACGGGCTTAATACGGACCAAATTGGGCCAACCCAAGAAGTCGGCACGGCCTGGACTTCATTCCACACGGTCGTGCCCTAATATTTAGATTGCACACGGTCACACCCTGATTTACACGACCGTGCCTCGTCGGCAAAAAGCCCAACACGGCCTGACCCCGATGTACATGGCCGTGCCCCAATTAGCAGACCTGAAGCACGGCCTCTACCCATATATTACATGGGCGTGTCATAGCCATGCCTAAATCAACATAATGGAGACACAGGCTGGACCACAAGTTACACAGGCGTGCCTTAGCCGTGCCCCTGCCACGAGAAAAAGTAATTTCACTCGGAATAGGATGCTTGGAGCCCAAGAAACGTAATCCTAAGTCTACTCAAACACCTAGGATGAATTATACCTAAATTACGAGTACTTAGGAGCCAAGGAAAACATCCCAAAGGTTTATATAAACAATCTACGGCAACAATTCAAGGGCGTCAGGTTTTAGCAGAATTTTCTGCCAAAGCCTTACTCGTTTAGGGATTGTCTCGAAGATAGCCAATTGATCCATCTCTAAGAGTCGAAATTCTACTCAAGACTTAGGATCTCGTCTTAAATTCCTTTAAGGGGTTTTAAGGATTTTCTATGTTTTGTTTTATCTTTTCTCTTGAGATGTTTTCTTGTTTAATTATGAACTAAACCCCTCAGATACCTGAAGGGGATGAAACCTATGATGGATTTTGTTATTTAATTCTTTCGATTTAAATGATAAATACTTAGTTTTTTCTTAATTATGTTGCTTAACTTTATCTGATGTGCTTAGGTGGAGGAGGAATAGACCCTCCCTAAATGTAGATCTAGCATAATTAAGCGAGTTGATCGGGCGTCTAGAGATAGGGTTATGAGATTTTGCCGGATTAGGGTGAAACCTAATATGGAGTCCATTGATCGATTCTTCGCTTCCTCGGGGGTTATTATAAGAGAACGAGAGTTCCACTAATTAACCTAAGGTTAGACGTTATTCACTTCGAGAGAAGGTTTAATATAAGTTAGGGAGTCTCACTGATCAAGCTAAGTAAAGAATCATATGAATTGAAAAGGTAGATAATAAGTGATGTCATAGGTGGATTCTTCCCGAAGGTATCATCTTTATCAATTGAGTTTTATTCAACGTCTTTTCCCAAAGTTTCGTTTCTTTTGTCTTTGCATTTAGTTTAAATATTTCATTTGTTTTAGTTTAATAAACCAATCATTCTATATTTTAGGCTAAATAATAGAAAGAAAGTGAGTAGTAGTACTTTTAGGTTCCTTGGGTTCGATAAGATATTCTTGCCTGAGCTATACTACTGTTCGATAGATGCGCTTGCCTGTATCATTGTCACAGTCAGTCTACAAGTTCGATCACTCTTTTATAAATATTAAAACTAGACTATTTTGTAGCGATCATTAATCCATCTCAAGAAGCCGAAGTTCCATTCAAGACGGAGAATCTCTCCTTCAATTCCTTTAGGGGGTTTTAGGGATTTCTTATGTTTTGTTTATTCTTTACTCTTGAGATATTTTCGTATTTAGTTATGAACTAAACCCCTCAGATACCGAAGGGATGAAGCCTATGATGGATTTTGTTATTTGATTTCTAAATTATATGATAAGTACTTAGTTTGTTCTTAATTATGTTGCTTAATTTAATCTGATGTGCTTAGGTGGAGGAGGAATAGACCCCGCCTAAGAGTAGGTCTAGCATAATTAAGCGGAGTTGATCGGGCGCCTAGAGATAAGGTTTCGAGATTTTTGTCAGATTAGGGTGAAACCTAATATGGGAATCCATTGATCGATTTACTGCTTCCTTAGGGGGTTATTATAAGAGAATGAGAGTTCCACTAATTAACCTAAGGTTAGACGTTATTCGCCTCGAGAGAGGGTTTAATATAGGTTAGGAGTCTCACGGATCAAGCTAAGTAAATAAATCATATGGTTTGGGGAATGAATAATAAGTGAAGTCATAGGTGGATTCTTCACGAGGTATTGTCTTTATCAACCGAGTTTTCCTAAAGTCTTTCTCCCATTCATTCTTTTGTCTTTGCATTTAGTCTAAGTATCTCATTAGTTTAATAATCCAATCACTCCATATTTTAGGCTAAATAATAGAAAGAAAGTGAGTAGTAGTACTTTTAGGTTCCCTTGGGTTTGATAAGATATTCTTGCCTGAGCTATACTACTGTTCGATAGGTGCACTTGCCTCTATCGTTGTCGTAGTCAGTCTACAAGTTCGATCACTCTTTTATAAATATTAAAACTTGACTGTTTGACACGATCATGAGCCACAGCTTTGCCCATGACGTAATCTCTTTTTCTGACCTGGTCCTGAGATCGTTGAAGTTGTTCTTCCCATCGATTGTTATTTGCCTCCAATAATTGGATTCAGAGCTCACTACTTTGTAGCGCCGTTTCGAGCTCTACCAAATTTCCTTTCAACTCTTCAATCTTGTTTAGACTTGATTTTAGCTTCACCGTAGAGTTTCGACTTCGACACAATGCCTTTTCTAGTTCTGCTACTCGAGCACTTAACATCTCATTTTCGCTTTGGCTCTCACACACAGTCCTTTTTAGAGTATCCTTTTGTGCTTAAGCATCATGAAACCTTTTTTTCCACTGATCGACCTTAGCCTTCTCTTCTTGAATTTCTTGACGCCATCGTTCTGAGGTTTTACCCAACCCAGCAATTCTCATCGATGAATGCAACTTTTTGTAAGCAGTCTTCAAGCTGTCCAAATCTTCTTCGGCCTTCCTTTTCCCTTTTCTTAGTTTCTCAGCCTCTGATTTCTGGAAATCAATATCTAACCTCAAATGCACTTTTTCTTCCTTCAGTTGTTCTATTTTTTCCCTAACTCCGAATTCCTTTTTTCAAGGTCTTGTTTTATGATTTCCAACTTAGAAGGGACTACTTGTAGGTATTCTTCTATCGGTCGAGCACCATCTTGTGTTGATCTAGGGATATCATCATTGATTCTCCTCCTCCATCATGAATTATATTTGAGGGTTTCCATCAAACCTACAGCAACTCTTTTCATTCGACGATTTTTCTTCCAAGCATTAGAAATCTCTCAAAACTTCTTCTTATAATTATCCCCCTTATACGAAAATTCAAACTGAGCAAGCCCATGCGTCGCCATATAAACTGTCTTGATCTGTATTGCCTCAGCACAAGCAAAGGAGCATACCCAACGGCTCCCCAAATTCCTAGCAGAGGGACTCAATCATAACTCCCACACTGGTACAGAATTTCGTCGGGAACTAACTAAAGAGCTCTCCACTCAACATCCTTTTCTTGGAGATCCTGAAGGAGCGTGATCTAGTTTTCTTTTGATATGTTATCTCTTCTGGGCGTGGCTGCCAACTCCTTTAATGGGGAGTAATTCCCGAAAAAAACCCAATAGAAATTTTATCTACCTTCTAGAAATGGCTATGGAACCAAACCAACAGTAGTTACGCGCATCCTATGAGCCTACCTTCACCTACCCTCTGGCATGCGTTCAAAGATCTAAATGTTTCGACAAGAATCGCTGGTACCGGCGTAATCCCCTTGTCAAGTTGATCAAATAGGTCAGTAACTTCTTCATCTACATGTCTCAAAGCTTTGGGGAAAATTACCAAACCTTAGATACTTAAGGCAAAAATGTCAACTTTCCTCTTAATATTTGGATGTGCTACAATCAAGTCCCTCAAACTCACCCAAGGAATGCATTTCCTTTCACCTTTTTATTGAATTCGAGCCGTGACCCACTGTTCACTCATCCCGATAATACTCATCATCTTTTTTATAAAAGTTGGTGCATTAGCGGCCCTGAAATAAACTTTGTTGACCTGAACCCTTGGGCTACGAAGCAAAGTCGTATATTCTTCCACAATAGGCACCAAGTCCACTTCCCCAACTGTGAAACAGTTGTATGCAGGATTCCAATATTGAGTCATAGCTCAAAACAAGTGTTTGTCCATTCTGATGTCAAGCAAGTAGGGTAGATTGCCATAATTAAGGTAGAAAAGTTGCTTAGCCCCATCATCCCAACGGGGCCATATATCTCTTAATTCTTGGAGTTCATTTTGTGTCACACTGACCATATACGGACAGCCGTATTATCCTCTATTTTATTAAGAAGTTCGTTCTCCATGACAAGCCTTCTAATTCAGTAACCAAATAGGAATCGACACCTTTTTAATATGAAATGACATGCAATCATAGCCAAAACATAACAAGTTAGTAACGAATAATAGTAACCAAAGCAAGTAAAAAAATGTCAAACCACTATATAGGTAACCACTAAGGTTTAGCATGGCTCTATCTAGGGTGGGCTCTTAATGATCGCTATTTGTGGCTTAGTTCTAAAGGAAGGGTACCTGAACTAGCAGATTCCTCAATCCTTACCCGTTATAGGCTCATACGGATCGAGTTCAGTTTAGGGGAATACATTTCCCTCTGGCCATACGGAGGTGAAAACCTCACGAAGACATAGGTACAGATGTATCCCGGAAGCAATCCACTAGCCAATGCGAAGGTGAAAACCTCTCGAAGGCATAGTTTCTCGCTCCCACTTAAAGGGTGTAACCACAACAGTTATGCAACATGATTGAGGAATATCCTATGAGACTCAAACCACAACAAACATATGACACGACACAAACTCATGCGATGGAAGAATCATTTTAATTTTTGATAAAAGGATATTAACCAATCAACTATATGGCTTGGCTATCTTATTGGTCCCTAGTGGAGTCGCCAAGTTGTCGAAACCATTTTTTTGTTTGGAAAACGGGCCTATTTTAAAAAGGAAAATGGAGTCGCCACCAATCTTTTTTGAAGTTTGATTGGGCCACCTTATAAAACATTTGGTCTACGAATTTTAGGGAAACAGGTCCGGGAGTCGATTATGCACGAGGAAGGATTAACACCCTCGCAACGCCCAAAATTGGTACCTTACTGATTGATTAATGTCCTACTGTCAAAAATTGGAAAAGATTTTAAAATACGAATCCTTTAGAAAATGTTTGGATAATTCGAATTGGATATCAAAATTCTCTTATTCTGAAAGATGAAATACCACATCCAGCACGTTAAGACACGATGTTTCAACCCTCTCTACCAAGATCATTTCATGATTTCCAAAATTCATGCATTGCAATTTTAAAAGGGTATTCCATTATTTGGCCAAACAAAAAAAAAATGAAACCCAGCACGATTGGGCACGATTCCTCTAATTTTCAAACATGAAATATTGCCTTATTTAAGAAAACACGGCCAAAATCTTAAAAGGATATTTAGTCATTTGGACGAACGAAAAATTGAAACCCAGCACGATTAGGCACGATTCCTCGAACTTCCAAACACAAAACATTGCCTTATTTAAAAATCCTTTTTTATGAGTTTGGGTAAAAAGGTAAATACAAGCAAAAAAGTAAAATACATTAAAGTATAATTCAAAATCCTTGATCTATGTGAAACGATATGAACCAAAATAAATAAATCATAATAGTAAAAAATTGCAATAATAAAACCAAATTTAAAAGATATGGTTGTAGTAATATTAAAATAATAATTACAAATAAAAAATAATAATAAGAGTGATAATGAAAAAAACATTAATAATAAAATAATAGTAACCACATTCAAATTAATAGTGATAATAATAGAAATAATAATAATAGATATAATATATATATATATATAAATTAAAGTAAACTATAGTATTAATAATAACATAATAGTAACAGTAATGATATGTAGTAATAAGAATAATAATGAAAAAATTTAAAATAAAAAATGTTAATAATAATAGAGATAATAATAATAATACTAGTGAAAAAATAGCACTAATAATAAAATAATAGTAATAAAATTAAAATAATAGTAATAATATCGAAATTAATGGTGGTAAATAAAAAATGATAATAATGAAAATGATAGTAATAATAAAAATGAAAATAATAGTAACATTATTAAAGTCAATCAATTTAATAACAAATAAAAAAAATGGGACTAAATTGCATCCGAAATAGAAATTCAGGGGCCAAATGGGTAATAAACCCCTCCCTGGGACACGCGTCCTTTCCCCAGTGGATCAGCGCATCAGGGACCAAATTGGAACGCCCGAAAAATTGATGTGGCCGAATTAAGAAACAATAAAAGGTAACAAATGCACCAAATTGAAGCAATTTGAAAAAGCGAAGGACCAGGGCTGCAAATAGCCCATTTGGTAAAAACGTGCGGACCCTTCTTACGGGTAGGGTCGTGCAGGCTGGATATAAGCAAAACGGCGCCGTTTTGGGGCTATTGAACTCAGCCCTAAACGACGCCGTTTAGGGGGGTATAAAAGTTGAAATTTTTTAAAAAAAACTTCATTTCTTTCATTTCAGCAGAGGAGAGAAAAAAAAAACTTTCTAAAATACTCTCTCCCTAGCTCGAATTCTGGCCAAGGTTCGGTCACCAGACCGCCATGATCTTCTTGCGACGCGTCATGGCCAATACATCGCAAGATGGTAAAATTTGAAAAAAGTGAGTTTTTCCTTCATTTTTTACTATATATTATATGTTATATGTATGGGTTAAAAAAAAAAATAATGCAAAATAAAAAAATGTTCGAAAATGAAAAACAGAAAAATGACTAAAAGAAAACCTTTGCACTTAGTACTGAACTCTGTATATGCTGTGTATTTACTCGTGTGTATTCAGAAAAAAAGTATTGCTTTTGGATCTGTAAAAAATCCTCTCAATATTCTCTCGTATCCCCCTTTTTACCTTGTATTTCTTTCGGCTTTATAGCCTACTTTACAACTGTTTGGTGTCTGTTTGCAGGTGCGTGATTGAGCACGTCTCTGATGTGGCGTCGTGGCGGCGCACGTTGTTGGCGCGGAGGGTTCGGAGGCGACGTGGCTGAGGCATGTGTGCGGGTAGGGGTTGCGACGCCAGAGGTTGCTGCTAAGGTTCCCAGAATGCTGAAGTTGTGGGCCTAGGTTAGAGTTTGGGTCTAGGGGCTATTGGGTTTGTATTTGGGCCTGTTAAACTTTATTGTAAATGAATTGGACTTTATGTTTTATTCTTTCTGGTTTTGGTTTAATTGGTATTGGTACTGGGCCCCGGGTGAAAATTTGGCCCTACAAGCATCAATTATTAAAAGTTCTAATTTTTCGTTGAATTTGATTTTTAGCTTATCTATGATAATTATCCATAACAATAAATAAATGGGATATGAATTCCACATGATAACTCAATTGAACATTGTAAATGATTAATTTTAAGCTAAATGTGATGTGTCATTAAATATGAATTAAAGGATAATATGATGTTTTTTAAAAATATTTTATATTTTGTTTCATCATGATGAAGAAAATAAAATACTTGTTGTTTTAGAAAGGTTTTATTTTTATATAATGTTTGAAAATTCTTTTATATGTATTTAATACATTATAAGTTGGTGTGTTGAATTCAAACTCTTATAAAAAGGGGCTAAATTGAAACAAAAAGTAAAGAGGAGGGCTTGATTGAAAGATTGAAGGTTCAAAGATGATTGGATAAAGATTGATGGGTTGAAGATTTTTTTTAAAAGTAGCTAGATAAAAATTAAAGGATTTTTATATTGTTATAATTATGTAATTAGTTTAAATTCTAGTTTAAATTTGATTTTTAAAATTTGAATTATTTAGTGATAATATTTAGGATTATTTAGTGATAATATTTAGGAAAAATCTAGCTAAATTTTAAGACTAAAAATGTGTATAAATACCTAGTGGCTACAGCCAATTGAACACACACTTTACCTTTCGCATTTAATAAATTCTCTATTCTTTTTTCTCCCCTTTCCTGCGCCATCTTCATCTTGCTATTCTGTTTCTTTTTTTCTTTTCTTTTTATTTTTTACTTTCAATCTTTTGGTTTAATTCCTTCCAAGGTCCTTCCCCTTTCCATCACCCACTTCCACAAATCTATTTTCAAAGCATGATTTTTTCCATGATTAACTAAACCCTTTTTAGCTTTAGCCCGAAAGTTGCTTCAATAAAACAATTGTGAGATACGAGCCCGCTCAAAAAACCTCTCAACGCAGTATTATCTATCTCTCCGGTATATGGGATAGTACTAATTCGTCCCTTAAAGTTGATTCATCTTCGATTCAAAAAGTGCATGTTGGGTTGGAGTTGTTTGGCGTACAGTTGGGAAGACAAATCAGTCGTGTTGTGTTCGAATTCCCACGAACAAATTGGCGTGTCTAGGTGGGAAAAGCCAGTTGGATTCCGTCAAGGGAGATAGAGATCGGATTTAAATGACCCACGCTGTTGAGGCCGTTGATTCGAGTTGGGCTTTTCAGATCGCAAGGCTATCGAAATTTTAAATTGCGATCACGTGTATCGCGGTTAGAAATTTGGCAAGAGTCAGTTTGCAGGTCGTACCGGAATTGACTACATAAGGAAAAGTTGGCGATCGAGACGTTCTTGGTCGCTATAACCAACTTATTGCTTGGAAGGGAAAATTTATTTCAAGGATCGATTCGGGATTGGAGTACACCGAGACTAAGGCTAAGCTTAAAAAAAATTTTATTTATCCATTTATTTTATTTTCTTAAATTTATTTATTTTTTGCATTTTTGAATCTGTTTTATTTTATTTTTCGTGTTTTCTTCTTTATTTATCTTAACCAATTTAAACCCTCCATTTTTGTTTTTATTTTCAACATTTCTACACATAGGTCGTGGGCATGACTGTGACCTCGACATCGATTCTAGTCACAAAAAAAGGCAAAATTAGATAGCCAGTCCCTGTGGATTCAACCCTACTACCCTATACTACTAATTACTGTTATTTTGTCGTAGGAATTTATATTTGGTGGTTTTGATGCCCATCAGTCATGTTTTTTTTTTGTAATTTTTTATTTTGCGTAGCTTATTATTGAGAATTGTTATGTATTTATGATCACCAACCCGAAACCTAGATAAAATCTGGGTCGCCTACCCGCGAATCAGTTGAGCCCCACCAATTGGGTGCGTGCAGGTCTTGTAGTGGTGGTTTGTTAGGAGGTCTCATAAGGGAAGTTCGCGATCCAAATTTGCGTACACCAAGGAGTTTGTATGTGGGGGGCTATGAGGTCCAGTAGGGGAAGTTCACAGTCCCAGTTCGTATATACCAAGGAGCTCGCATGTGGGGGGCTACAAGGTCCAACAGGTAGACCAAAGCCGTATACGTGTCAAGCATGCATGGAGCCTACCAAGAACATTAATTCCATGAATAGTAACCATGTGTATAAATATTCGATTACCCACTCCAATGAGACATAACAGAAAAATACTCGACAATTAGTGCGATGAGCATGGACATACTTCCGACCAACAGATTTCTTTCAAGACTGAGAAAAATTTCTAAAAGTTACAATGGCTCACCGAAATTAGAATTTCCCTTTTGATATTTCATCTGGACAAGCTAGAGCATCAAGTTCCGGTGGCCAACCGGTTGTAACGGACTTGTTTGCCAGATGGTTTGTAGATCGGCCAAAAACCTAGGTAATGTGGCTCACCTAGGAGCTTTGAGCCATTCGACTTGAACCTTCCTTCTGGTCAAGGGCTACCACTTCCTTCTGACTAGGAAGCGTCGTCGCAACAGTTTCTTACTCTTCAGGAGCAGATGAAGTTGATGAGGGAACAAATGGCTGCATAGAATACACGGTTTGAGCAGTAGCAGACTTTACAGTAGTAGTTAATGAAGTAGAACAAGTACTTAAAAGAAAGGTACAATTTGATAATTCTAATTTTCACGATAACTTGACCACGCAGGATGAAGGTCTAGGCTTGCATGCGAGAGAATGGAAAAACGATATGGATATATTGGGGCAAGACGTGAGGGCATTGCATCCCGATTCTAAATATATGGATTGGATTTTTCGTTCTAACAATCAGTTGACCTTGAAGATAGCAGCAATAAGTCTATCGCGAGATTTTAAGGTCCCAAAAGACATGTTCAATGGTAGGTGTAATGACCCAAAATTCATGGGCATCAGAAAAGTACATTATCAGGCCTCCTCTTAGTAAATTGAGTTCAAAAATAATTACTAGAAATATTTATGAGTCTAGTGATGTGTTTAATTAGGTTTAAATTAGGTGAATTTAACTTAATTTAGAGTAATTAGTGAAAAAGACTAAATTGAATAAGGTGTAAAAGTTTAATTATAAAGGAAAAGAAAATAAAAGGGACTAAATAGGTAAATAAGCCAATGGCTTAAGATGAGGCAGACAATACATGGAAAAATCTTAGATTTTTCTTGATTTATATTATAAGAATATTATTTAATTAAAACTATAAATTATATTAATTAAAGTTAAGATATTATATTATAGGAAATAAATAAAATAAAGACAATTGTATGATAAATAAATGTACAAAAATATATGTGTACAATTGTAGCATTTATATTTGTTATTAAATAGATATTTATTATTATTATTATTATTATTATTATTATTATTATTATTATTAAATTTTAATTTATATTAATTATATTATGAGATTTTATAGGATAAATAAAGTAAAACATGACAAATGTAGGATGATGATGAAATGCATGTGTAATAATATGTATGTGTACAGTTGTAATACATGTAATTGATATTAAATAGATATTAATTTGTTTTAATTATGATATATTATATGATGAAATAAAATGAAGGCAAGTGGATGGAGATGATTTATTATAAGTGTATAAATAAAAATATATACATTTGTAATATTTATATTTAAATTGGAAAATAAATATTTATTAATTATTATTATTAAGTTAAAGATATTTATTAATTAAATAATTAAATTATAAGATTTTTGTTTGATAAACAAATTAAATAATGAAAATTGTAATAAAACTATTAGTACAAATGTAAAATAAATATATAATTACTTATAATTTAAGCTAAAAGATATTTGTTATTAAATAATTATTATATATTATATTATTATAACACAAAAGTAAATAAACTAAAAAGAAATAAAAGCAAAAGCAAAACAAAGAAGAAAGAAACAGAGGCATTCGAAACAGAGCAGGAAAAAGAAAGAAAGAAAAGAAAAGGAAAAAACTAAGGGTTTAAGGTTTAAAGCCTTGATTGGCAAGTCAATTAAGCCCTTTTTATTTAATTTTGATGTTTTAGAAGCTTTAAAACAAAATTTTGCTGAAAATAAGTTGAGGTTTTTGGAAGTTTATAGGTTTTTAAGCATGGTTCATGTTGGACAAATCGTTGAATTAGGGATTTAATTGAATGAATTTCAAGTTAGAATTGATAAAGGGATTAAATTGTAAAAGAAGCTATAAGTTTTGTGTTGTAGGGACTAAATTGAGAAAAAATAGATATTAGAGATTTATGCTGAAATGTTAATAGTTAAATTTGAGTTTGGTCAAAATTTGAATAGAAATAAAGTATGAATTGAGTTAGGAAAGTAAGTGAATTTAGTTAGGATCAAATTGAGAATAAGGAAGAAATTAAATAGAAATTCAATTATTATTGTAAAAAATTAATGTTGTAATTAATAGTATAATTATTTTGATTTTCGTAGCTAATAAAGAATTCGAGGCATCAGCACAAAAAGGGAAGGAAAAGGTCGTCGAGGAGTAACTGCCAAATTCGAGTTTGTATTACTATAATTCAAATTATTTATTTATTCATTAAATGTTAAATTAATTTATGTATATGGTAAGTAAATTATAAGGTAAGTGTTTTTGTTGAATTGAATGAAAATTGAGTTGAATGATGAATATGTATTGAAATTGAATTGTATGTGGATTGAAATGGAAAAGTATATTAAATTGAGTTGTAATTAAATTGAGAATGAAATTGAAATTGAAAAGTAATATGGAATACCCTATTAACTAGTCGCGCTGAGTCGGACATAATTGGCATGCCACAGGATTTGGAAGAGTACGGGATTTATCGGCTTTTCCGATCAGGCACTTTATGTGTCGTATATCATGCCCTTTATGTGTCGTATTTCAGGCACCTCGTATGTCGTATCAGGCACCTCGTGTGTCGTTTCAGGCACTTACGTGTCGTCTACTGATCAGGTACTATGTACCGTTTTAGGCCCAATGTGCCGAACTGGTGTGTTTGGGTTGAAATCCGAGTATCCATCAAAGTCCGGATTGTTAATAGGGTGAATAATTGAAATGAGAAAATCAAATGAATTTGATTGATTAAAGTATTGAATATGAAAATAAAAATTAAAATTGTGGATTGAAATTGAGATTGAAAATGAAAGACATGATAGGAGTCTAGTGTCCCGGTCCAGCATCCGAACGATCCGGACTCCAACATAAAGATTTTGGTGATGTTTTCTTCCTTTAAGTGAAAGTGGCATGTACATAGGGATTATAATGGTTATTTTGGTATGTTATATAATTTTTTTGTAAAGAAAGGTATTTGGTGTTTTGATGATTAAATTAGTGAAATGGTAGAAATTGTTTATGGCATTGGTATTGAATTGAAATGGTTTGAGTAGTTTTATGAGCTAATTAGAAATGATAATAGGGTTTCCATTAATTAAGTTGTTAAGTCAATATATCAAGTATGATTTAAGTATATTTGACTATATATAAATGCATTGGTTGAAATACTGGAATTGGTTTGGTTGCGATTTGAAATTTGCAGGAAGGTTAAATATTTATAAAGGGGTTATATTGAATTTTTTTAAAAAAAAATGAATGAAGTCAATTAGCAAAAATTTATATGAATTTATGATTATATTATAATATGATTTTTATTTATTTAAGAATTATTTTTAAGTTATCTGATATGTCCGGTAATGCCTCATAACTCTATTCCGACGACAGTTTAGGGTTAAGGGGGTATTACAGTAGGAGAAACCCACGAGCCCACCTGATGCAATATTAGTTGTGGATAAATGGTCTGACTGGTTACCAATATCGAAAAACATATTAGTTAGCATACTTATGGCAATTCTTAACCACTCACTGAAAAAGTGAGAACTAAACCAGCTTGGCTTTGTCTTTATCCTTGTGGATAGATGGTTCGTGTGACAGTTCGTTTTCAGTGATGTTAGAAACAGTGGTTTTGAGACCACAATTTTGATGATTGAACTATTATTTTAATATTTATTTAATTTATAGGGATTATATTAAGTTCGTATTAAAATTTCGTTAAGAAATTTTGATGTTTAAATAGTTAATTAAGTATAAAAGACTAAATTGTAAAAAAGTATAAAAGTTGAGTTCTATTAGTTAAAAGGGTACAATGGCAATGAAATCTTAAACTAAACGAATTGAATGGTAAATAGACCATTTAATGAGTTAATGGATGTGTATGGACAAAGTATTAATGAAATTTTTTATTATTAGTGAAGGTAAAATGGTAATTTAGTAAATAAACTTAAAATGAACTAAGTAAAAGTTATCATCTTCTTCCATTTTCACTTGCTATTGCCGAAAATCACTATTTTTGGGTTGAGAACATTCGACAAAGCTTTCTTTAATGCATGGTATGTGTTTTTCAACCTGTTTTTAATGATTTTTATGTTTTTTGAGTCCGTTTTAGCTTAATCTAGCTAGCCCAGGGGTTAATTTGCAAACTTGTTAAGGTTTAATGGATTTTCCATGAATTTTTTTTGAATGATTTTTTATGTTAGTTGATAAATTATGAATTCTTTTTGGAAAATAAACATGTTTTGTTAAGTGATCTTTGTTGAATTTTGGAAATATGAATTAAATTCTTAAAAGTATAAATATATGGGTTTTGTTGAGAATTTTTGATAAATATGAGTTTCTTTAAGGTCCCTGGTAACATGGATTAAGTTGAATTTAGGTTGAAATTGTTAGATTCTAAGGTATGGGCTTAAAGACTAAATTGTGAAAAGTTAAAATGTTAGGGGTAAATTCATAATTTTGCATAAATATGAATTATGGATTAAATTGTATTCTAAAAATACTTAATTGAATGAAATTATTTATTTAGATCAAGATAAACCACAATCGGACTTATATCGAGGAAAAGATATAAATTTGGGTTAGCTCGACTTTGTTTCTACGCCCTAGTTATCAAGGTAAGTTCGTATGAACTATTATCGTTTTAATGTTAGCTAAATCGACTATTTACTATGTTGATTTAATATAAATATATATATATATATATATATATATATATGTAAAAACTAATCCATGTTATGATGAATTGACGGATAACGAGGCGGTTTAACCTTAATAATTCTTAGGATACAAATGACATGTCATTAGGGATTTAATGTTTAGGGTATTGGTCTTGAATGTCCTACCGATGGCTGAGGTCCTACATTTGTTGCAGATTCTCCACAGCTCATGTGAGCAGCATCGTGTAGCCTACATTCCGACCCGCAGCTCGTGTAAGCATTGATGTAAAGGAAATGTTACAGTTATATGTAAAGGCACACTATGTGTGAGCTTTCCTGAGTATTCGATGTAATTCTAGATGTTTCAACGGGTAAGAAGAGGAAAGGAAGTGGTAAGTATGCAAATGGATGGTATCTTGACCTTAGGAAAATATTTATGAACTAAATGATGTTATTACATATGGAAATTTACAAAACTTTTGGTTGATTTCATTGGTTTCATGGACAAGTATACTAACTTGTGAGTTGATGATGTTGTATAGGCTTTTACTAAGCTTATGACATTGGTAATGATTTATGCTTAATCTTTGAATTGTATAAATGAAATGGTAAGTTAAGTTTAAGGTTATATGAGCTTACAAAGCACTCGTTGCTAACGTAGTTTCTTTCCTTTGTTTTATAGATTATCGAAAGCTCGATCGGTTGGAAGCTTGTTGGCGACCTATCACACTATCTAACAATTATTTCAGTAGTTTTTGAGTATTTTAGCCAAGGTTAATAATGATATGTATAGGTCTTTTGTATTGATAGTTTATGGATGTATAAATGGTTGCTTTCGTATGTTTAAACTTTTAAAGTTTTACTTAGTTTGATGACTTACAATGTCTTACCAAATGGTATCGTTTTGGTCACTTTTAAGTGCTTGTGAATATGGTTCTTTTGGTATGTTTCTGATGGTTTGAAAATGGTCATTTATGGCATGTTTGGAATATATTTGACCTAGGTCTTTATGCATGAAATGAGACAATGTTAACTTGATTTGTTAAATGATGTTTTGATGCAATTATGGTACTTTTGAATGTCATATAGGTTAGATGATTTAAGATGTTTGAAATGGTATGCTTTTGAGTGTTTGGATGGTATTTGAATTCCTTGAATGTGTGCCCAAAGCTTTGAAATGACTTGATTTTAGGTTAAATTTTGGGTTCACACAGCCGTGTGTTAATTGAGAGTTTCTTAGTGTTCAAGTTAGTGAGTTACACGACCTAGCACATGGCTTGGCACATAGGTGTATGGGGCATCTCAGTGAGTTACACGGTTGAGGAAACGGGCTGGGACACGGCCATGACACGGCCTGGCCACACGACCGTGTGACCATTGTTTTCAAATTTTTGCATCTTTTAGTTAAACTTTCAGATTTGTCTCAAATTAGTCTCGAATTGTTTCTAAGCTATTTTTAGGGCATTGAGGGCTTGATTTAGGGAAAAAATGCCTGCGATTGAATGGATTATAATATATATAATTTATTTAAATGTTAAGATGTTAAATGTTTCCGTTTGTACGGTAATGCTCTATAACCTTAATCTGACAACAGAGAGGGGTTAGGGGTGTTATAGTCCGGCTGGTTCGCAATATAAGCACACAGATTACTAAGCAGACAGAACTTTCAAAATTCACACATGCAAGCGAACTTAGCTTTCTGGATAATCAAACCTTACATGACAGAAACTTACCATGGGTGCTACGAACTCAATTCAGAATAGAGGCTTGTTGGTAGAATATTCGATGAGAGAATTCTCAAGGAATAAAGGGCATATTTATAGACCTAAGTGTCCTGGAAATCTTAGGATACCCTACTTGACTTAGGAAAGATGTTAATTGCACATAAAATATTCCTAAATACACCATGTCGTAACCATTTTTTTGATGAAACAGTAAACGGCACGGTCGACTCGATTGTTGAAAAAGAAAAGGAAAAGAGTCGCCACCGATCTTTATTTGGTGTGATCGGATCACCTTTGTTTTAATAAAATATTTAATTTACTAAAGCAGTGCTTTTTGGTCCACGAACTTTGAGAAAACGGGTTCAGAAGTCGATTACGTGCGAGGAAGGATTAGCACCCTCGACACGCCCGAAATCGGTACCAAACTGATTGATTGATGTCCTATTTGTTGAAAACTTTGAAAGGGTTCGAAAATACAATGCTTTTTATTTACAAAATTTGAAGGCACTGGAAGGGATGCTAGGACTCGCTTACTTTCCAAGAGATAACGCATCACGTCCAGTAAGTTAGGTCGCAACACTTAAACTCCCGAAACTAAGCTTGCCTTTTAAAACTTGATTTTTGTTTTTGAAGAGGATCTTCCGTCATTTGTTGAACGAGAAATCGAAACCCAGTAAGTTAGGGCTTGTTTTCCCGAAAATCCAAATTAGGAATATTGCCTCTATTTTGGAAGAAAAAGAAGCTTATCTCGAAGAATCTAGGTGTCGAGTCCAGTAAGTTAGGGCGCGACATTTCGAATATCCGAGATTAAGTGTTTTGTTTAAAATTTAAATTGCGGTTTCAAAAGGGATATCCCGTTGTTTAACTTTAAATGAGAAAAACTGGAACCCAGTAAGTTAGGGCTCGATTTTCTCAAATCATTAATACGGAATGTTAGTCATTATAAAAATGAGGCATCGAGAAAAAGTAGCACGAAAATATGAAAACACGATGTTATACGTGGAAAGAATAATGAAAAAGACACATACACATATACATATATAAGTAAGGATGATATATAATAGTGAAAGTATTACGTATATTAATGATAATAATAATAATAATAATAATAATAATGAAGGAAGTAGAATAATAGTGATAATTTTAGAAAAGAAAAATAAAATAAAGTAATAGTAAAACATTTATATAAAAGAATACGTCAATATTGAAAATAAACATAAAAATAACATTACTAACCAAGAAATATGATGGTAACAAGATATATGCATCGTATGGAAATGATAATAAAATAATAATAATGATAATAATAATAATGATAATAATAGTAATAATAAAATAATAATAAATACGGACACAAGATATGTACAACATACCAATATAAATATAATAATGGTAATAAGATAACGATACTAATGCAAAGTGTATACAATATGATAATAATAATAATAATAATAATAATAATAATAATAATATTAAATAATAGTAAAAACAGTAAAAATTACAAAATAATTGAAAATTGGGTTAAATTGCATTGAAAACTAAAGTTTCGGGTCAAATTGTAAATAAACAGAGGTTTGATGGGCTAAATTAGAATCGCGCATAAAAGGTGGGGGACCAAATGGACAATTTTCCCAGCAAATTAAACGCAGCGCTTTGAGGGAGGACCAAATCGCGAAATCGTGTAAAATTTTAGGGCCAATGTGCGAACATTGAAAACTTGATTTGAAAAACTAAAAGTGCGGAAGGGTTGATTGCGCAAATAGCCCATCGATTTAAAAAACACGGATCCTGAGGCGGGTCGGGTCTGTGCGCGGGTTATAGGCCAAACGACGTCGTTTTGGGGCCACTGAATCAGGCCCTAAACGGCGTCGTTTTGAAATCTTTATAAAACCAAAATTTTCTCTTTTTTCTTCATTTCAGCTGCTTACACAAAAAAAAACTTTCTGTTTTGTTTTTTTCTCTGCAGGGGGGTTGGTTTCCGGTGAATGGGCCATTCATCCGTCGTTAGCCCAAGCGTCACCCATGTGATGGTAAATTTTTCCTTTTTTACTCCCTTTTTGTTATACTGATATTTATATATATGTGTATATGTATGTCTATAAAAAGAAGGGCTGAAAGAAAAAAAAGAAAAAAGGGTTCGAAAACAATGAAGATTTCACCTTTCTCGATTTCTTTTTTAGCCTTTTAGATATTCTTTTCGTTTTTTGATGCCCACTAGTTTCAGATCTTCGCTCTGTTGTTTGAATCTGCTTGTTTCCTTTTCTTTTGATAATCGAAAAAAAACCCTCGTTACAATCTTTAGAATCGGCTTTTATAGCCCTTTATTTTACAACTTGCTGCTTAATGTTTTGCAGGTCAGTGGCCAAGTGGAGCTGGTGGAGGTGCTGTTCTGACAGTGGCGGTGGATGGGATGTGAACGGAAACGGGTCAGAGGGGCAGAGAGCAGAAACGGCGCAGGAGCTAGGTTCCTTAGGGCTCTAGGAACCCTAAGTTTAGACTTTGGGCCATTGGGCCACTGGGTGTAATGGGCTGAGGGGTTTTTAATTTGGGCTTCGGGTTTGGGTTTAAAATTGGGTTTGGTTTGTCTGTTGTGAAATAGGCCAGGCGAATGGGCTTGTACAGCTGCCCCTCTTTGCTCATTGTCGTGTAACGAGAATGGAGCAAAGACTTTCAAAACCCATTTGCCCGGCTGCTAAGCCCTGACTTCTTTTGTAGCCTCATTTCGTCCATCGCATCTTGTTGTTTTGATCCACTCTACCGCTGCAACTTCAGAGGTATAGGATTTTCGTTTTTAATCCGCTCACTGCGATTTGCTCCTGCAACATCAGGAATCGCCAAGTCTGCTATCCTCAATCTGATCACTACAAACTCAGGGACCACCAAACTGATGTCTTTGACCTGCTTCCCGCAACTTCAGGAATGTCAAATCTGCTATCTTCAATCTGACCCCTACAAACTCAGGGATCACCAGACTGATGTCTTCGATCTGTTTCCTGCAACTTTAGGAAGGTCAAATCTACTATTTTCAATCTGATCCCTGCAAACTTAGGGATCACTAGACTGATGTATTCGATCTGCTTCCTGTAACTTCAGGAATGTCAAATCTGCTTCCTTCAATCTGATCCCTACAAACTCAGGGATCACCAGACTGATGCCTTCGATCTGCTTCCTGCAACTTCAGGAATGTCAGATCTGCTTTCTTCAATCTGATCCCTGCAAATTCAGGGACCACCAGACTGATGTCTTCAATCTGCTTCCTGCAACTTCAGGAAGGTCAAATCTGCTATCTTCAATCTGATCCTACAAACTCGGGGACCACGGTGATTTCTTTGATTTACTTCTTACTCCACGGAAACTTCGAGGAAATAAGAATTCAGGGAGAAGAGATTCGTAGTCTCCATCTTCTCTACCGAAACTTCAAAGAAATAAAGACTTATCCTCATTGTTAACTCAGGGAGGTGGGATTTGTAATCTCAACCTATTTCATGGGAACTTAGAGGAAATAAGAATTCAGGGAGAAGAGATTTGTAATCTCTATCTTCCCTCACTAAAACTTTAGAGAATTAAGGATGTAACCTCATTGTTAACTCAGGGAGACGGATTTGTAATCTCAACCTACTCCACGGGAGCTTCGAAGAAATAAGGATTCAGGGAGAAGAGATTCGCAATCTCCATCTTCTCTAACTGAAACTTCAAAGAATTAAGGATGTAACCTCATTGTTAACTCAGGGAGACGGGATTCGTAATCTCAACCTACTCCACGGGAACTTCGAGGAAATAAGAATTCAGGGAGAAGAGATTTGTAATCTCTATCTTCTCTTACTGAAACTTCAAAGAATTAAGGATGTAACCTTATTGTTAACTCAGGGAGATGGGATTTGTAATCTCAACCTACTCCACGGGAACTTCGAGGAAATAAGAATTTAGGGAGAAGAGATTTGTAATCTCCATCTTCTCTTACTGAAACTTCAAAGGAATAATGATTGATTCTCATTGTTAACTCAGGGAGACGGGATTTGTAATCTCAACCTACTCCACTGGAACGTCGAGGAAATGAGAATTCAGAAATTTTCAATTTGCTTCATTACTATCTTCAGGAAGACTTCAATTTTTAGCCTGCTCCCCTACCATCTCGAATGAGCAAAATCTGAACTTTTCAATTTGCTTCCTTACTATCTTCAGGAAGACTTCAATCTTCAGTCTGCCCCACTACCATTTTGAGGGAATGAAATATGAACTTTCCAATGTGCTTCCTTACTATATTCAGGAAGACTTCAATCTTCAGTCTGCTCCACTGTTATCTCTAGGGAACAAAAACTGAACTTTCCAATTTGCTTCCTTACTATCTTCAGGAAGACTTCAATCTTCAGTCTGCTCTACTGTCATTTCTAGGGAACAAAAACTGAACTTTCCAATTTGCTTCCTTACTATCTTCAGGAAGCCTTCAATCTTCAGTTTGCTCCACTACCATCTCGAGGGAACAAAATCTGAACTTCAATATCGCTACACCGTTCTTTGAGGAACCTGTCCTATAGAATTAATTTTATGTGCTTATGCTTATGCAAATGATGAGGATGCTATGATCAAAATGACTCAAATCCTCCTAACTACATGTGTTATGGATGACACTTTCAGGAATGCAGAATGTCGTGAGAATGGTCTTTTTACAATGATTAGGATGCAATGATCAGAATGAATCGAATGCTCCTAACTAAATGACAATGGATGACATTTGCATGAATGCAGAATGCCATGAGAATGATCCTTTGTTAAATGTATAATGATTAGGATGCACTGGATGATATTTGCATGAATGCAGAATGTCATGAGAATGGTCCTTTTATGATTATTAGGATGCAATGAGTCGAATGCTCCTAACTAAACGTGCTTTGAAATGATGTATGAATGCAAAATGAAATGATCCCTTTTTAAATGCTTGGGGTCATCATTGCTCGTAGTTCATTAAGGTTCTATCACTGATGCGTTATCATGCTTTCTCGTTCAGCCAGTATCTTTGGTAGAAAACCAAAAAAACGATCATATTCTGCTCAACAAGCTTGCCCCGCTGTGATTTTAGAGTCCCTTCCACTATACCTTCTGGGATATAAAGTTTGTACCTCTCACTACAACTTCAGGAGAATAACGTTTGTTTCCTCCCATCCATCCTACTGCAACTTCAAGGTGTAGGATTTGTATCATCTCAACCACCCCACTATGACTTAGGGTATAGAATTCGTAACTTATTCAATCAATTTGGTCTACTACACCTTCCATTCTCTGGGTGTCATGACCAGATGTATATGCCCGATATATGCATGAATGCAGAGCATGATTTTCTTTTCAAGAATGATCCCTTTGTATAGTTGGGTTGACATTGCTCGTTATTTGTCAAGGTTGTATCACCGTGAAATGTCTTGTCTTTTGTTCAACCAATAAAAGGTCCAAAGAGATAATCATCTTTCTCCAATATTTCCAAACCTTAAGCTAAGTGAGTTTTAAACAATAGTCTTGTTTGAGTCCTTGTATTATTAAGAAGCTTCCAGAGTAATATGCAAAACTCCTTTTATGAAAGTATTATTAGTCCACTAATCGTTATTTCAATGCAAAATGCACGAAAAAGATTGTAACAATGGACAAAAGGAAGCAGTTGGGAGCATAGCTCAAACAAACAAGTTAATCAAAGCTAGCAAATGCAATTAAGAAGGAATTTATCGGTGGTTTTTTGAAAGGAATAAAATAACCACAAGTAACAAAAATGGGTAAAATAGAAACTAAGTGCCCTAGATATCGCAGCTTGAGCTTCTCTGTTCCAACTTCTTGAGGACCATTTTGAGCTTAACATGTGTTTAGGGGATCCAGAGTACTTTGTCAATGCCCCAAGACGTAATATACTTCTTCGAGCGTAGCAAGACTACTGTATGCCCTACATTCGATCAAAATTTTGAGCTGCCCTTCTCGGGTTTTCAACTAAAATACCCTTTGGTCTCAAAGCGCCCTTTGCGGGTTTTCGCCTTGGCCTCTCATTTTTTCTTTTTCTTTTCCTTTTTCGTGTTTTTTCATTTTTTGTGTGTATTTTTTATTTTTTTTATTTTGTTATTTTTTTTGGAAAACTTTTTTATCGAATCTGAACTCACCGGATTGGGCAGGTCCTTACCATCCATCTTGGTTAACACCTATTTTTCCCTAGAACAGGCATTCTTTGCTGTATAAGGCATTTACTTTTTCTTTGGAGTTCTTTTGGATAAGAAGAATCTTTCTTAATGTTAGGTCATCTTCCTGAAATTCTCTTGAGCGAACCTTTTTGTCATAAGCCCGTGTCCGTTTTTGGTACATTTGACCATGCTGAATACTTTCAATCAAGCTTCTTGAGGCATTCGCTTCATCTAATTCAATCAAGCTTAGGAAAAGGAATCTTATCTTCCAACAATTGTTTCCCTTTCATAAACCAATGGGAAAGATGCCCCGGTAAAAGTTCTAGCCAACGTTCAAGGAACCTAAAGGGTAAATGGTAACTTCTCTATGCCAACCTTTACAGGTCTCAGTCATTTTTTCAACAAAAATCTTGAATATTTTTTTGAATTTGATGAATGTCGACTTTGCAATTTTGGCATATGAAATGACCTTCACCCTCTCAGTGAGGTAACCAACGACCATGAATATGAATCGATGTTAGCTAAAAGCTTTTGAAGAGACTGGCTTGTTAACATCCATGCTTCATATAGGGAAAATAGAGAAGGCACAGTCTTCCTCGACTTGGCATTTTATGGCATAACAGATACAATTTCCCTTTCTTGGTGAACCAATAACCCGAGCCTCTTGATTAGCTAGGCTGTTGTAAAACATGGGTTTTTTAAACCCCAACCTTAACAGCATACCCATGTTTTAGTAGTTTGGCATGCCTCGATATGATCGTGCGAAAACATCTTAAATTCCTAAAAATAGCTCAACGATGCCTTGCCTTATTCCTACGAGGAGCTATGCTTCCATCTTCATCTCCTTCGTTAGTTCATAGTGTCTGCTGACACTTCATAAGGTAGGATCTACCATTGGGGAAGTAAGTCGCAATCTTTATCATCTTCAAAGCCCTTAGATCCCTCTAGATACATATCTCACTAAAAAGGGAGTCAGCAACAGCGTCGCTCATGTCATTGATATCTGGGGGCCCATTGTGGGCAGAAAATCCAAAGAATAAATGATCCTAAGGATGATTATTAGTATGATATGGTCATGAGTGAAAAATATTCAGTATGAAATGTAAATAATGAAAATATTTACTTAGAAAGATGCATTTTATTGAAATAAAAATTCTGGACACAAGCCTACTTCTCAAAAGAAATCTTATTGCTTCCAGACTTAAAGCAACAAGTGTGTTTTACACATTACTCTAGATTGGCTTTAAAATACATGTTTCTTCCACAGTCTCATTGTTCAAAACACTCCCAAGTACATAAAGACAGATACTCAAAAAACTTTTATTCCTCGATTCTCTTCGGGTATACCATTGCTCCGTCATCGAACTTCACAATACCCATGTTGATGAGATTTTCCACCAATTTCTTGAAAGTAAGGCAATTTTCTATCGAATGGCCTGTGATCCCCGCGTGGTACTCACACTGAGTGTTTGGGTCATACCATTTTGGGTATGGAGGTTGCATCAATTTTGGATATTGGGGGACACAACGTGTGCATCAAATAAACTTTGATACAACTCCTTATCGTCATAGGGATTGGCGTAAATTGGAGTTTTCAATGTTTTTCCTTGTCGAGATTCTTTCCTTGATGAATCTTGATACTCAGTAGTCACCGTTTTTGGCTGATTAATGGTAATTAACTTTGGGTTCCCCATGTTTATATTATTCACCTCGTCATCCTTTTTTCTAGGAGCAGGCCTTCTAATGGTTTCCCCTGCTTCAATCTTACCGCATCTGATTGCATGTTCGATCATTTCCCCTACCATTACCATGTCGGCAAAGCTCTTAATGGTACTCCCTATCATATAGGTTATGAAAGGAGCCTTCAGGGTGTTGATGAAGAGCATGGTAGTTTCTTTTTCTAAAAGGGGTGGTTGGACCTGCATGGCAACCTCCCTCCACCTTTGCGCGTATTGTCTGAAACCCTTATTTTGTCTTTTTTCCATGCTTTGCAAAGTAATTCTATCCGGTACCATGTCTATAACGTGGCTAAAATGCTTTAGAAATGCTTGAGCCAGACTTCTCCAGGAACTAATGTTGGCCCGACTAAGCTGGTTATACCATCTAGCAGTTGCGCCCACTAAACTTTCTTGGAAACAATGGATTAAGAGTTGATCATTATTCACGTAACCAGCCATTCACCTGCAGAACATAGTGATGTGGGCCTCAAGATAGCTGGTCCCATTGTACTTCTCAAATTCTGGCATCTTAAACTTATGAGGAAGCACCAAATCTGGAACTAGACTCAAGTCTTTTGTGTCAATACCATGGTGGTGATTAGTATTTTCTAAAGCCTTGAACTTTTCCTCCAACCATCTACAACGATCCTCTAATTGCCTCGAGGATTCAACTATTGCCCCATCCCTCTCTATTATATTCAAATCGAGATTGGCTGGGCTACATCCTGGATTGGATCCTGAGCCAACGTAGGAGTTTGTGGGTGGTCTAATGTTATTTTTCCCTTGTTGAGGCCTAATCGTGATAGATGGCCTTTGGGGATACTCTTCATGCTGTGCTGGCACATGTAGTGGGGTAAAACCCAGAGGAATGCCTTCGCTCTCTTCTCCTGTAATTTTCATGGGACCTTTTCCTTTGCCCATTGCCCCACTCAGCATTTGGGCCATTTGAGCCATCGTGCTCTTTTGAGCCTCCAACATCTGATCCCTCATCTCTTGTTGGAGTTTTGCCATTTACTCTTGCATCTGGTCTTGCAGGTCTTTTGGAATTGTTCAAATCTTTGATCCATTTTCTTTGTCTTGGCACGCGTACTGTAATGGTTCTCAGTTTCCAGATTTTCCTTTTCTCTCTCTCTGTATTAATTTTAACTAATTAGGCTCTCTCTATGGACTTAAATGCATATGATGTAATGCAATGCAAATGCATGAATGCAGGAAGAAGACATCGATTCTGATCAACTTCATTTTAGAAAACTTTATTAGAAGGAAAAACCCTTTACATAAAGCAGATTACAAATATGCTTTCACCCTAAGGCCTAAGGTTTGATTTTCCCAAACAAGGAGATTAGCTCTTGATCATGACCTAGTGGTAGCTCATATCTCACGCTCAATATGTCAGCTTTCGCAGCTAAAGTCTATAGGTGATCAGCTACCTCTTGAATCTGGATTGTCGCTTCACCTGTGAGGTAGTTCCGACTTCTAACTTGCTCACAAGAATGGCAAAGCTCCTCCTCTCAGCGCCTTTCTCTCGTTTTCAGAAGCTCAATCCGGAGCTCACTACTGTGTAATGTCGATTCTAGCTCTTCAACCTTACCTTTCATTTCGTCGATTACATTGAGCTTGACTTGATTGGCTTTCCGAGTCTTGACTTCGATAGTGGTGTAGAGATTGCCCAAGCTCAGCTAGTCTAGCTTTTAGTCCCTTTTTTCTAATTGGCTTAGCTCTGACCATGTGTGGGCGGTCGCATTATTTTCTACTTTATCAAGGAATTCGCTTTCCATAACCAGCTCTCTAACTCAGAAACTGATCGTGAATCGATGCCTCTTAAAATATGAAATGATATGCACAAAAGAATGAAACACAACAAGTTAGTACCATGGAATATAAAGTAAGTAAAATAAACAAACACCTATCTGGGTGACCACTAAGGTTTGACATAGCTCTACCTAAGGTGGGCTCCTAGGGTTTGCTATATACGGTTTAGTTCTAAAGTTCGAGGTACCCGAACTAGCAGATTCTTCGATCCTCACCCATTATAGGCTCATACGGACCGAGTTCGGTTCAGGGGAATACATTTCCCTACGACCATGCGGAAGTGAAAACTTCACGAAGACATAGGTACGGATGTATTCTGAAAGCAGTCCACTAGCCCATGCGGAGGTGAAAACCTCACGAAGGCATAGCTTCTCGCTCCCACTTAAAGGTGTGACCACAACGGTCATGCAATGCAATGCCAAAGTATTTAAGAGATCCAATATAACATTGAAAGTGCATTTAAAGAAACATGAATTCCGAAACCATTTTCTAATTTTAATCAAAAGGACAAGGATCAATCAATCTTATGGCCTGACTCTCAATGAATAAGTCCCCAGTGGAGTTGCCAAGCTGTCGTAACCATTTTTTGATGAAACGATGAAGCGCCATCGACTCGATTTTAAAAAAGAAAAGGAAAGGAGTCGCCACCGATCTTTATTTGGTGTGATCGGATCACCTTTGTTTTAATAAAACATTTAATTTACTAAAACAGTGCTTTTTGGTCCACGAACTTTGAGAAAATGGGTTCGGAAGTCGATTACGTGCGAGGAAGGATTAGCACCCTCGACACGCCCGAAATCGGTACCAAACTGATTGATTGATGTCCTATTTGTTGAAAACTTTGAAAGGGTTCGAAAATACAATGCTTTTTATTTTCAAATTTTGAAGGCATTGGAAGGGATGCTAGGACTCGCTTACTTTCCAAGAGATAACGCATCACGTCCAGTAAGTTAGGTCGCGACACTTAAACTCCCGAAACTAAGCTTGCCTTTTAAAACTTGATTTTGTTTTTGAAGAGGATCTTAGTCATTTGTTGAGCGAAATCGAAACCCGATAAGTTAGGGCTTGTTTTCCGAAAATCCAAATTAGGAATATTGCCTCTATTTTGGAAGAAAAAGAAGCTTATCTCGAAGAATCTAGGTGTCGAGTCCAGTAAGTTAGGGCTCGACATTTCGAATATCCGATATTAAGTGTTTTGTTTAAAATTTAAATTGAAGTTTCAAAAGGGATATCCCATTGTTTAACTTTAAATGAGAAAAACCGGAACCCAGTAAGTTAGGGCTCGATTTTCTCAAATCATTAATACGGAATGTTAGTCGTTATAAAAATGAGGCATCGAGAAAAAGTAGCACGAAAATATGAAAACACGATGTTATACGTGGAAAGAATAATGAAAAGACACATACACATATACATATATAAGTAAGGATGATATATAATAGTGAAAGTATTACGATATTAACGATAATAATAATAATAATAATAATGAAGGAAGTAGAATAATAGTGATAATTTTAGAGAAAGAAAAATAAAATAAAGTAATAGTAAAACATTTATATAAAAGAATACGTCAATATTGAAAATAAACATAAAAATAACATTACTAACCAATAAATATGATGGTAACAAGATATATGCATCATATGGAAATGATAATAAAATAATAATAATAATGATAATAATAATAATAATGATAATAATAGTAATAATAAAATAATAATAAATACGGACACAAGATATGTACAACATACCAATATAAATATAATAATGGTAATAAGATAACGATACTAATGCAAAGTGTATACAATATGATAATATAAATATAATAATAATAATAATAATATTAAATAATAGCAAAAATAGTAAAAATTGCAAAATAATTAAAAAATGGGTTAAATTGCATTGAAAACTAAAGTTTCAGGTCAAATTGTAAATAAACAGAGGTTTGAGGGGCTAAATTAGAATCGCACATAAAAGGTGGGGGACCGAATGGACAATTTTCCCAGCAAATTAAACGCAGCGCTTTGAGGGAGGACCAAATCACGAAATCGTGTAAAATTTCAGGGCCAATGTGCGAACATTGAAAACTTGATTTGAAAAACTAAAAATGCGGAAGGGTTGATTGCGTAAATAGCCCATCGATTTAAAAAAATCACGGATCTGAGGCGGGTTGGAGTGCATCTTGTGGTCATAGGCCAAATGAAGTCGTTTTGGGGCCACTGAATCAGGCCCTAAATGGCGTCGTTTTGAAATCTTTATAAAACCAAAATTTTCTCTTTTTTCTTCATTTCAGCTGCTTACACGAAAAAAAAAACTTTATATTTTGTTTTTTTCTCTGTAGGGGGTTGGTCTCCGGTGAGTAGGCCGCCGCTTATCCGTCGTTAGCGTTGGCCTTGACCATGCCATGTGATGGCGAAATGGTAAATTTTTCCTTTTTTACTCCTTTTTTGTTATACTGATATTTATATATATATGTTTGTATATGTATGTCTATAAAAAGAAGGGGTGAAAGAAAAAAAAAAAAAAAAGGGTTCGAAAATAATGAAGATTTCACCTTTCTCGATTTCTCTTTTAGCCTTTTAGATATTCTTTTCATTTTTTGATGCCCACTTGTTTCAGATATTCATTCTGTTGTTTGAATCTGCTTGTTTCCTTTTTTTTTGATAATCGAAAAAAAACCCCCCGTTACAATCTTTAGAATCGGCTTTTATAGCCCTTTATTTTAAAACTTGTTGCTTAATGTTTTGCAGGTCAGTGGCCAAGTGGAGCCAGGTCTTGGGTCTTTGATACGACGATGGCGGTGGATGGGATGTGAACGGACAAGGGTCAGAGGGGTAGAGAGCAGAAACGGCGCAGGAGCTAGGTTCCTTAGGGTTCCAGGAACCCTAAGTTTAGACTTTGGGCCATTGGGCCACATAGTGTAATGGGCTGAGGGGTTTTTAATTTGGGCTTCGAGTTTGGGTTTAAAATTGGGTTTGGTTTGTCTGTTGTGAAATAGGCCGGGCAAATGGGCTTGTACACACCATATCTTTATTTCCTAATTCGATTCTGAGTTAATCTTTGACTGGCGAACCTAGTTCACAACTTACCTGGCAAACCCTAGCCCGCCAAACACAATGGCGGACCCACTTGCAATGAATATGGTGAACCCTCTCATTTGTGAGGCCAAAACTTCTAGGCTTGTTCTCGGGATGTTACATGTTTAAGGTCTGATTTTAATTGAATATTAATTGATATATGAATTTATACATTGAAACAATGATGAAATAAAAAATTTCGATATTTGGATGTATTATACGGGTGTTACACGAATTGTGTTTATATGCAAGCTATGTATACATGCTAATTATGTTTATATGAGAGCTATGATTATGTGCTAGTTGTATTTATAAGCGAGCTGAGTTTTTATGAGAAATGAGTCAATGTGTGGACCGTGTAAATGTTCGAGTTGTGTCAAGGTGTGAACTATCATTGTAACGTATGTGTGAACTGATTCTGTAATTAGTCATGCCTTAACTAACTCTGTCATATATTTGCAAACTAATTGTGTATGGTGTGTAGGTGCGAGATCTCAGTAAGGTATCTAAGTGCATGTTGAACTGTTGAAGTATCCTATAGCACGGGTCTGATGACTGAACCGGACGAGGGATGTTACAAGTTTTGTATAAATAACATGTCTATCTTGAAATGTAAAGCTTGGTAACTCGAAGTTACAAGAGTATGGTAGACTTGTGCATACAAATATACATGTTTATTTAGGGTAGATTTGTTAATGTTAATATTACATACTTAAATTATAGAAATACCATTGAGCATTTTACTCAACATAAAATTTGTTCTCTCTGTAGGTAGGTTAGATTAACTCGAGATTTTTGAGCATCGATTATATCATCCAAACCACAATCCCAATCTCAACAATGTTTGTTTATTTCCAAATTTATTTATTTTTGGCATGTAACTAATGATAAACCATAAAAATAACACATTTTAATCCCATGATTAGCATGTTTTTGGATGTTTTATTATACAATTTTGTGAATTCGATGCTCCTAATCCTTTAAATTCATGTTTCTATACTTAGGTGAGCATAGGGAAAAGAAAGGAGCAGAAAAAGGACCAAAACTGGACAAAATAGGCTATTATAAGAATCCAAACGAGCTTAGCACATGCCCGTGTGAACCATACGGACTAAACACATGCCCGTATAGATCACGAGCAATGCAAATTTTCACACGGCCTGGGCATCCTCACACGGGCTTATCACACGCTCATGTCCCTGTCACATCCTGTTTCATTTTCATGCGGAAAAAGCCAATTTTTAAGGTTTTTGAGCATTCTAAAGTCTATAAATATACAACAGAAGAAGACCTAAGAGAGCATGCAGAGTAGAACGAAGAAATTACTCGAAAGAAGCCGTAGGATTCATCTCGGAAGCATATCCACTCCAATATTGAAGATCTCCATCAAGTTCCTTAAAAGTTTCTGGGTTCTTTATGTCTTGTTGTTTTCTTTATTCTGAGATGTTTTCCTTTTATGTTATGAACTAAACTCCCAAATACCTAGGGAGGATGAATCCTAGATGAATCTTATTATTTAATTATCTGGTTTACATGAAAAATACTTATTCTTGTGCTTAATTATGTGTTATTAACCCTTGCTTTAATATTTTCAAGATATTAATTCAAGTTTGATGTGCTTATTCAGCGGAGCAAAAGTCTCTGTTTAAGAGTAGATCTTGCATAATTAAGCGGAGTTGATTGCAACCCTAGAAATAGGATGACATAAATCTATCGGATTAGAGTCAAATCTAATAAGGGAATCTATAGATCGAGTTAATGAGATGATAGGGGTTTTAATTAGAAAGAGATTTCAATTAATCAACCTAGAGTCAATTGTTTGTAGTCTCGAAAGAGATATTAACATAATTTAGGAATTTCTACAGATCAAGGCAAGTGAATAAATTGTTTAATTCAGAGTCAAAATAATAGGTGAAGCCTAGGTGGATTCTTCCTTGGGTATTGTCTTTATTCATTGGTTTATTCATTTACTCTCTTCACTCTCGGTCGCTTTCACAGTTAATTAGTTAGTTAAATTTTAGATTCAAACAAATTCCCTTAATTATTAGGCTAAATAATAGAAAGATAGTTATTACTAGTAATTTTAGTCCTTGTTGATACGATATTTTGGACTCATCAGCTATACTACTATTCGATAGGTGCACTTGCCTTTGTCGAAATATTAGTTAGTTTCATGATCCATCAAGTTTTTGGTGCCATTGCTGGGGACTAAAATATTAGGAACACTTAATTTTTATTATTTTAATCTTTTTATTTTTATTTTTATTTTTGTTCTTTATTTTAATTTACTAACTTTTCTTTTATTTGTTTCTAGCAAGTATTTTTAGTTTATGACTAGAAGGAACCCGTCAGGACCATTACTTTTTGACAGTGAGATTGAAAGTACCGCTCACAGAAACCGTAGAAAAATAAGGCGAAGTATACATTATATAGAGGAAGAGCAAGAGGACGATACCAATATTCCCAAGGAGATGGCTAATAATAATTCGCTACCTCCTGTGGTTGCTGCAAATCCTGTAAATCAGAATCCTGCTCCTCATACTATGTACGATTATGCTAAGCCCAATTTAATGAAATGAATCGAGTTTTGTTAGACACTGCTATTCTTGCAAATAATTTTGAATCTGAAACCTAACCTTTGTTCAAATGATTCAACAGTTTGTTCAGTTTGATGGTTTATAGGATAAAGATCCAAATACTCATTTGGCTAATTTCTTAGAATTCTGTGATACTTTTAAAATTAATGGCGTTTCTGATGATGCCATTCACTTATGGTTATTTCCATTTTCATTGAGAAATAAAGCTAAACTGTGGTTGAACTCATTACCACAAGGTTCCATCACTACATGGGAACAGATGACCGAGAAATTTTTATTAAAATATTTTTCGTTGGTTAAAATGGCAAAGTTGAGGAATGATATCTCTTTTTTTTGTGCAAATGGATTTAAAAAATCTTTACGATGCATGGGAGAGATATAAGGACTTATTGAGAAGGTGTCCTCACCATGGGTTACCTTTATGGCTACAGGTTCAAACCTTCTACAACGGTTTGAACCCATCAACTAGGCAACTAATCGACGCAGCCGCCAGTGGTGCCCTAAATAATAAAACACCTGAACTGGCTTATGACTTTATAGAGGAGATGTCACTGAGTAACTATTCGTGGCAAGTCATGAGAACAAAGCCGAGTAAAGCCGCCGATGTTTTTAACCTCGACGCGGTCACCATGTTATCAAACCAGGTAGAGCTATTAAACTACAAAATTGATGGTTTATGTGTTTCTATGCAGGTACATCCGGTGATGCAATGCGACACAAATAGAGGAGGGATGAACACCACAGAATATCCATCTTACAACCCGAGCACAGAGAATGAACAAGTTCACTATATGGGTAACAATTCTAGACCTCAGAATTCATTATATGGGTAACAATTCTAGACCTCAGAATAATCCCTATAGTAATACTTACAATGCAAGTTGGAGGAACCATCCCAATTTCTCATGGGGTGGTCAAGTAAATCAGCGACCACAACCCCCTCCAGGCTTTCAACAACAACTCTACCAACAGAAGAAGAAGCCGAACCTTGAGGAAATGCTAACAAAATTCATCTCAGTGTCAAAAACCTATTTTCAAAACACCAAAACAACACTTAAAAATCAGCAAGCATCGATTCAAGGACTCAAGAACCAAATAGGTCAGCTTGCTAAGTTGATCTCAGAAAGGCCACAAGGCAGCTTGCCGAGTAACACTAAACCTAACCCAAGGGAGAAAATCCATGCCATCACCGTGCGCGACGAAGATGGGTTAGTAGAATCTGAATCTAAACTGAGGCAAGAAATTGTGGTAAGTAAAGGTAAGGTTGAGGTAAGCCACAGTGCACAAAAATCAGTATGTAAAGAGCATATACCTCGTGTGTCATATCCTAATGTGACGAAGAAAGACCATACCAATGAACAATTTGGTAAATTTCTTAAACTCTTAAAAAAGTTACATATTAACTTACCGTTTATTGAAGCTCTTTCACAGATGCCCAACTAAGTTAAATTTTTAAAGAAGCTTTTGGCAAACAAACGGAAGTTAGATGATGCGTCGCACGTGGAGCTAAATGCAGTTTGCTCAGCCATTTTACAGAATAAACTACCCAACAAATTAAAGGATCCAGGAAGTTTTACTATTCCTTGTTTAATTGGTAGTTTAGATGTTAATAATGCTTTGGCTGATTTAAGGGCGAGTATTAATGTCATGCCTTATAAAATGTTTAAAAAACTAGGTCTTGGGAAGCCTAAACAAACTAGGATGAGCATTCAATTGGTAGATAAAACTATTAGATTTCCTAGGGGAATTGTTGAGGATGTGCTTGTAAAAATCGATAAATTTATATTCTCAGTTGACTTTGTTGTTCTAGACATGGATGAGGACAGTGACGCACCTTTAATCTTAGGACGACCCTTTTTAGCAACTGCTAGAACTATCATTGATGTTGGCACAGGTGAATTGACACTTCGTGTTGGTTATGACACGATTAAACTCTAAGCTCGTGATTCTGTTAGGATATCTAGTGATCGAGATGATTTTACGAGTTTTGTTATTGTGAGTAACGTTGTAGCTGAACCTTCTTTGTAGAAAAGCTCTAGGAAGAAAGTGATGGAGCCACATTCTACCCTATGTGACAAACACAGAATGACTCATGAGGAGCGAAGGCTTCAGATTGATGAACTAGACAAATGGAGGACACATGGCAAAGAGAAACTGAGAAGACACGAAGTAAAACTGAAGCAACTCCATGACGAGCTTAAAGGTGGAATGAACCACTTCAAGATTGGGGACCAAGTACTATTAGATGAAATCAACCCTCGAATAACCATTTCAGAGCTTAATGCAAACGGAGTGACTCCTTTAATGGTACTCAATATCTTCCCATACGGAACAGTCAAGGTAACTCATTCTAATTTTAGCACTTTTAAGGTAAATAGTACTCGACTCAAACCGTATGTTGTAATAGAATTGATAGCGAGAAAGAGGAATCTCAACTCTGCAAACCACCGTAACCAAGCAAAAATAAGGTAAGTTGAGCTTAGACTCTAAATAAGCACTTCTCAGGAGGCAACCCGAGCATTAACATGCCTAATTTACTAATTATATTTTATGATATTTTTAAAATTAATTAAATAAAAAAATGGGGTTTTAAAAACCCACACGACCTGGACACACGGGCGTGTCTCTGGCTGTATAGATACTGGGACTTAGTTTTTAAATTTTAAAGAAATCGATAGAGGGGTACACGGCCTGGCGACATGGTCGTGTCACCCATACGGCCTGAACACACGGGCGTGTCCATGGCCATGTGGATATTGGAGCTTAAAATCCCCAAAAATCAATAGAAACACGGCCTAAATATATTCCACACGGGCGTGCGACACGGTCGTGTGGACCACACGGGCATGTCCTAGGCCGTGTGAAAACTAAAGCCTAATTTTTCAAAATTTAAACAAGTCAGGGGGCTCCATGGGCAATACACACGGCCGTGTGTGAGGTCACACGGGCGTGTCAAATTCCACACGGGCGTGGGAAAAACAAAGGACTTCGCACACGGCCTGGATGCACGGGCGTGTCCAAGGCCGTGTGAATACTAGGCTTTTAAAATTTCACGACGAACATGAGCTGGGGATAGATCACTCGGGCGTGTGACACGGCCGTGTGGTCCAACACGGGCCGCTACACGACTATGTCACCTATTTAGCCCCTTTTTTCTTTTCTTCTCCTTTCTTTTTCTAAAACCCCCAAACCCTAGCCCACGCCTCCCACCCCAGCTCTGCCGCACTTTCGGCCACCGGCAACCTTCCCCCTCCCTTCTCTTTTTCCCTTTCCTCTTCTATTGCGCAAACACCTTCTCTTCTCTTCTCCCTTTCCCCTTTTTCCTTCCCTTTTGCGCAGCACCCTATACCCACCCCTTCACCGGCCACTCCACGCCCCCTAGCCCCCTGAACCCACCGTCTGTCCCACCCTTGCTCCGTCCCTAGCCTCATTGACCACCAGTCACGCCTTATTTTGGCCACCATCCTCGCCACCGTCAGTCCTTCTTCCCCCTTTTGCCCATTATCTTATTTTCTCTATTATTTATTTATTTGTTATTATTATTTAGTTATTTCTTTATTTCTTTCTTTATTCATTATTATTAGTTCTTTTATTTTCTTTATTTCTTGTTTATTATATATTATTTCCTTAGTTCCATTCTTTTATGTTAGTCTTATTTATTTCTTGATGTTATGATAATTTGATACCAATTCTTATATTGACTACTTTGCTCTATGTTTCATTTACTATTATTCATTAATTTAGTCATAGTAATACTTATTTCTTTATTCTTACTTTCGAATCTAACTTTTAGTTCTGACTTTGTTCTTTGATTTTATTCTACTAGTGTTTTCACCACTGTGATTCTTGATAATTTGATATTCGACTACACTAGTTTAGGAGTAATTTCTTAGAACTACTTGGATTTTATTTGGTGATATCTTATTGATACATTGTTTTAATTTTTCTGGTACACCATGGCAAATACTCGAGGTAAAACCAAAGTCACTGTTCCCGCTTCGAAAAAGGGGAAAGGTCCTGGCGCGACCTCCTCCAATACCTCCGCTGAATTTCACCATCCTTACCTCAAATTTTCTACAGACCCACCGGAGGATCTATTTCAGCTCGTTCGCGTATGACCCCTAGGTTTGGGCCGATGCATTGACTAGGCCTCGTTGGAGCAGGTCCACCTCGCTGATGAGGTTCGCGCTTTCATCATCACAGCCCCATGGGACCATTTCTTCATTATCGTCGAGCCTACATATATGGAGCTTACCTTGGAGTTTTGCTCAAATTTCACCTTCATAGCGTCATGTCAGTTCATGACGAGCCAAGCACCATCATTTTTTGCCTTGGTAGTTTCATATGCCACATGAGTGTCCCAGAATTCGGTGCTGCTTTGGGACTTTATACAGAGGAGTTCATGAGCGCCGAGGACTTTCTTCAGCTCCATCGCCATATTCATTACTCGCCCTCGCGTTGTTGGACTAACCTCACAGGCGGCCTGACAAACAATGATGCTAGTCACTCGAAGGCGACTTCTCTCTCCCTTACTCTAAGGTATATTGACTCCCTTTTAACTCATACTTTGACAAGACGGAGAGAGAGCACCGGAGTCGTGAGCACACACGATGCATACTACTTATGGAGCATGGCCCACAGCCATATTATCGACTTGGCATGCTTTATTACTTTATCTTTCTGCCATCAGACTGACCACCACAGGAAGGGCCCTATCTGCTTAGGCCCTTACGTGACTCACCTCGCTCGACACTTCGGTATCCTCAACACACTGAAGCAGTCCTCCACACTTACACTTGTTGGCCAGATGTCCCCTCAGGGCATCTCGAGCATGCTACATATGAGGATGATCGAGCGATGTCGTGGATTTGATCCTCCCCAGTACTGATTATCTCATTCTGATGATCAGGATGATCCCAAGGACATCACTGATGATGTTCTTCTCCCTCATGAGGATCCACCTCATCCTCCACCTCCGTGTCACCGACCTCCTTTTTCTACTACTACTTTGAACAATGTATACGAGTGTCTCACTACTTTCGAGCAGCAGTGCTATCAGCGGTTCAACAGTCTCGAGGCCACATTACAGTAAACCTGCCACCATCTCCATATTTCACCTTCAGCACCACCGACTAATGCCGCGTCTGACGATGAGGACCTTTGAGTCCATTTATTTTATTTTTCTCTTTATCTTTATTTTTCTTTTTATTTTTCTTTTTCTTTTTAGTCTATTTTCCTTTATGTTTCTTATCATATTTTCAAAGACTTATCTTTTATATTTTAGTTTTTTATGATTGTTCTTAATCGAGTAATCCCTTAATCTTCTTCCACAGTTGTGTTTATTTTCTTAATAGTTGCTCAGAATCATGCAATTCACTTTGCTATATCCACAATTCCGCATTCACTATTCAATGGATTTCATCCAAAATTCAGGAAGTTTCACTCATCTCCCTTTCTTATGATATTCTTATTATATTGTCATTATCTATTTTGGTACATTGAGAACAATGTACATCTTAAGTGTAGGGAGGTTAATTATATCATTATTAGAAAATCCTTAAATTATGTCTTGTTCTTAAGTAATTTTCTCATATTACTATTAGAATGAAACTTCTATTGACTTATGATTTTTATTTATATGTTTTGGATTAAGTCATAGGTAATTGTACATTGATTGTTTAAACTTTAAGACATTAGAGAATCAAGCATGAGAAATCTATTTTCAGAATTAAAAATTTGTTACGTTGTTTTCCCTAAATTTAAATATTACTTTGAAGTTTGAAATTTGCAAGGTTGACATCAAAACCATAATTCTTGTGAGATTTTGAGCCTTTTTGAGCATACATTTTTCTTGCTCACTTTATTATTTGTTATGAGTGTGTCAATATTGATTTGTTATTCTAGAACTTGCTTTGATTATGCATGTCGAGATCACACATTTGATTTAATATACTGAGATGATAAAGGCACCTAGGTTTTAACCCACTTATTCCATTAAAAACCTACCTTCATAATTAACTCCTAGTGAACCCCTTTGAGCCTAATAAATCGTTTCTTGATCTACCCTTAATATTAACCCAAAACTCATTATTTTTTATTCATTGAGAATTTTTCCTATTGTATTAACACCTTTTTTGTTGAGATTTGATTTGGTCAGTTGCCTAACTATGTTCTTTTGTTCCAGTTGTTAAATTTTCTCTTTAAAATATATATATGTACATTACTAGTTCTATGTTAATTGAGCTTAAACAGTTAATTTCCCATTTTGAGAAGAAGCTCGCGTTATTATTGATAAGTTTTCAATTGATGTAATTATTCAGTATTAGTTTATTTTTCTAGTTAGGTAAATTGTCAATCCGATCTCGATTCTAACCCTCTAAATCAGCCTTTATCCACACCTTTAACCCAAGCCCCATTACAACCCTTTTAAAGACCTTTTGATTTGTGTATCATCTCATCTTATAGTGGTAGAGATTTGATTTTCATACAAGCTTATGGTAATAAGTTTTCATGTTTGACTTTTGAGTGCTTAATTTTTTAACCTTAAACACTTTGAGTGATTTGAGTGAATCTTTAGTGAGGATGTCGAATCTTGTCGGTTTTGAATTAAAGGTAATTATTTAGATAAGGGGAAACACCTATGTTTTCATGCTATAAAAATGTGTGACTTGGATTGTTTGAATCTTTAGTGCTCTTTTAGTTAAATTATCAATGAGTGATTATTTGTGAATTATGATAAGACATTAGTGATGAGAGCGATGAATTGAGGAAGTGCAACAGTCCGATTTAGACCTTAGTCAAAATAGTGGTTTCGGGACCACAAATTTGAGTTAGAAAAAATGTTTTAATATTATTTTCCGTTCCTATGATATGTGATTAAGTATGTGTGAAATTTTCGTGATTTAAATTTGGTCATTTATGTGTTTAATTTGAAAAAGGACCAAATTGTGAAAGATGCTAAATTAGCATGCCATATGTTAAAAACACCTATGTTTGTGAAAGATGCTAAATTAGCATGCCATATGTTAAAAGCACCTATGTGTCATGTCTTTATAAATTGGAAGTCCTTATATTGTAATTGGACCATTTGAATTATGGATGGACAATAATGCCATATATTAGTGGAAAATGAATGATAATAAAAAGGCTAAATTTGGAATTTGATAATTAAGTTTAATTTAATGAAACAAAAGCATGAAATTAGCCATAGTTGTCATCTTTTAGCCGAAAATAAAAAGAAAGGACCAGCCATGGATGAGTTTTAGGGTTCGGCCATTGTTGACTTCAATTAGGTAAGCTTTTGAACTCGGTTTTTGATAATTTCTACATTTTTGTAATCGTTGCTTCATGTTCTTTGAAACCCATGTTTTAATCTTATGAATTGATGAAGATTTTGAAAAGTTCCATTGATGAATTCATGAGCTTTGTGATGATTGTTGATGAAATATGAAATATGAAATATATATGTTAGATTAACATGTTTTATCTTTGGATTTTTAATGAATTTGAATAATTTGGACTAAATTGTGAAAATAATATTTTAAGGGATTAAATTGTGAAATAAATGAAATGTAGGGACTTGTATGAGCATGGGTAATATTCGGCCTAAGCATGGTATATGCAAATTTGGTGTATTTTGTGATTTTGTGAAATAAGGACTAAAATATCAAAATGTGAAAATGTGAGGGCTAAATTGTAAATTGCCCTAAATATGTTTTTTTTGGATTGAATTGGATGATTTGGTGAATAAATGGGTTAAATTTGAATATGTATAGATCAAGAACCGAAGAAAATGAATTTAGATCGAGGAAAGTCGAAAGTAATTGAATAGCCGAATCCGTTCGTTTACTTGAAATCGAGGTAAGTCGATATACAAATAAATGCATTTGAATTGAGTTATTTATGCATCTATGAAATTTAGATTGCAATGAATATGCTCGAGATGTTATGTACATGAAATTCGAAGAAGTATCGACAAGGTATCAATGTCCGAGAGTCCCGTACGAACCTAGGAATATATAGTATTACATATGTCATGACATAGGTTTTGTAATAGCCCAAATTTTAGTGATATTAGAAATAGTGGTTCAAGACCATCAAATCTGACAAATGAACTCATAGATTGTATTATTTAATATTTACGGGCCAAATGTAGCTTTTAAAAGATTTTTGAAATAGTAAATTGTGTTTTATAAAGATTTATTTGGTCAAGAAATCTAGAAAAAGAGGTATCGAGATCTCGGTGTTATAAACCGAGTCAAAAATATTTTTATGAATATTTACAGAATGTCAATAAAGTGGTATAAAAATTTCGTTAGAAAATTTTGACGTTTGGGTGGTTAATTAAATAAAAAGGACTAAATTGAAAAAGGTGTAAAAGTTTCTAGAAGGATTAAATAGCTTAATTGTTAAATGACGAAGGACCTAAAGTAAAAATAAGCCCAAAGGAGATATTTTGGGCGGCAATAGCTGAGAAAAATCAGGAAATGGGTGAAATAAGGGTAAAATTGAAAAATTGCCAAAATTAGTTAAATAAATATGGGACCAAATTAGAATATCTAGAATTCTCTTCATTTCTCTTCATTTTCTTCATTTGAAAAACAGCCATGGGAGAGAGTTCAAGCTGGTTCTCATACTCAAGTTTCATGTAAGTTTAATTCTTGCTTTCTCCTTGAAATTTCTATGTTTTTGGACTTTTACAATTGGGTCCAACTTATTAATTCATTAGTTTTTAATTCTATGGCTAATTTTTAAAGTTGATGTGGATTAGTGCTGGAAGAATATGATGAATAAATATTGAATTGAAGCTTTAATTTTGTTATATGATGATTTTATCCAGTAAAATTGATGGAAATTGGTTTTATGACCTAATTGTGAAAGAGTTGAAATTAAGGCCTAGTGTTAAAATTATGATTTTAAAAGATTATGAAGTAGTTTAAAATGATAGATAAAAGTATTAAATGAGAAAATTATCTCAATTGAGGGTTAATTTAGTAAGGATTGAATTGTATGAAATGTGGAATTTGGGACAAAATAGAAATCAACATGTTATACTAAAGCAGTTTTGGACAGCAGCAGTTGTCTAACTTTGAAAAATCACCAAAAATTGTAGAAATTGAATTAGAATTTGAGTGAGATATATAATTAAATCTTTTTGAATCTATTTTCATATAAAAGAAACAGAGCAAGTAATGGACGTCTATATATTGAGATATTTAAATTTTTGTAAGAATGGTTTAGAATAACTTCGTGATCCCCTGTTCTTAATTTAGAAATTCACTAAAACTTGTACAAAAATAATTATGAGTTATAATTTATATGTTTGAATTCCTTAGTGAATCTATTTTCATTATAAATAATTGGAAACACTCTATGAAAATTGTACTATGAGATAATTTATTTTTAGTGAAGAGAGGTCAGAGCCGTCAGACTGTGTAACAGGGGAGAATTTAACTAATAAACTTTATTAATTGGACACACCAAAAATTCTGAAAAAATTATAGTAAGAAAATATGTGAGTCTAGTTTCAAATAAAATTTATGGATCTTAATTTGGAGTTCTGTAGTTCAAGATAAAAATAATTTAGTGACTATGACATGGATGGACAGCTTGAATATTCACATAGGTAAATAGTGAAAATTATAGATAATGTTACTTACAAGTGTGTTGTTTATACTAAGGATGTGGATGGAGAGGAGGAGGAGGAAAATAATATATGAACAACTTGAGTATAAATTGATTACATGCTCGATTATAATTGATAAATGTTGAATTAGAAATGATATAATGTTTTATTTGGAATATTTATTATGAAATTATGATTATCGTTATAATACAAAAATTGAACTTGTGAGTTTATATGGTTAGATTTTAGTGATCATTTGTAAATTTTATGAACTTCATGATGTGTTATTTCATATATATTGATGATAAAATCGTAAATAATGTAAAAACATGAAAATTGAATAAATGATCAAATTGAGTACTTGATTCGGTGACAAGATGAATTGATTTTAAAAGACCATGGTTGAACCATGGCAACAAGTGATAAGTGATAGCTTCGGCTACACTTATTTGATCAAGGACAAGTGAAAGTGATAAGTGATAGCTTCGGCTACACTTATCTGATCAAGAACAAGTGAAAGTGAAAAGTGGTACCTCCGGCTACCTGATCAGTGAAAAGTGGTAGCTCTGGCTACCTGATCAGTGAAAAGTGGTAGCTTCGGCTACCTGATCAGTGAAAAGTGGTAGCTCCAGCTACCTGATCAGTGAATAGTGGTAGCTTCGGCTACAAGTGACGAGTGATTTCCGTGTAAGACATATCTGGGATATGGCATCGGTGTGATACGTGTTTAAGATGTAAGACCATAGCTGGGCTATGGCATTCTAGTGAAAAGTGATGAATCGATGGATAAGTCCATGGTTTCACCATGGCATAATGATAGTGAAGATGTAAGACCATGGTTGAGCTATGACATTCTTGTGAAAAAAACCATAGCTATGTTATGGCATCAATGATTATCAGTGAAATTCAATGCATACCGGTGCAGAACAATTCCGTAAGACGTTCACTAATTTGACGAAGCTGGTAAGTGTTACATAGAGTTATGTGATATAAGGAAATATGAGTTGATGAGACATGAACATAGAACTTGGTTGATGAATGAGTTCATTTGTAATTAGATATTTGTACACCCTTGAGTGTATTATCCGTATGAATTGGTATTCCAAATGAGTTAATGAGAAGAGTTCTAATATGACATAATCTAAATTCGAAATGAAATATTATGAAAACGTACTTGGAATACATTGGTATGTCTTGTATATATTATTTGAGTTCATAATATGGAAAGTAAATGTATGTGAAAATATGGGGTGATGATACCTGTACATGAAATTTATTGGTGGATACGTACATCCTAATAGATTTTAGTGAACATTGAAATTGGGCTCAATAAGTGATTTGTCAATTTAAATTGTGATTGGCATGATGAGTTAGTGAATTGCATGTTTATGAATTGTTACATGTGTTTGTCAAAATACGAGGAAATGATGGTAATTGATACATGGAAATATGAGACTATATATATAAAAACATGAAATATGTTTGATAAATGTGTTCATTCATAATTATAGAATTGTGCATCTCAAGTGCACTATATGTGTAAAGATGATGTTTCAAATGATTTGATAAGTAAATCTCAAATATGAAGTAGTTTGAAACCAAGATAATTTGTTATAAAATATATATGAAATGCAGAGGTGTGATTGTTATATGTTATATGAATACATAGTGTGAAAAGTATAAGTACAAGAGAATTTAATGAGAATTGAGCCCATATCGTTTCTTGTTATTTATATGAAGTGTACGACTAACAAATGGTATTAAGTATAAGGCTCAATTGAATATCTTAAATTGGTTTTTGTATGTATTAAATGTAGGTGAAGAATAAGGATCAAATGAGTGAGAAATATGGCTTGGAAAATAGCCTAATTTGTGAAAATTAACTTTACCACACGGCCTAGCAACACGGGCGTGTACTAAGGCCGTGTGACTCAAGTTCCTTCATAGACGCAAGTCAAAGAGTTATACGCCCCAAAGGCACGGTCATGTGAGCCACACGGGCGTGGGACCTTTGTAAATGAGATAAACTTAGGGATTTTGCAAAAATTTCATATGATTCTGATTTAATCCCGACCCAATCCCAATGCATGATTTGGACTCCAAGGATTTGTTAAAGGAAACTTTTATAATCAATTTTGATATTTGAGCGATAAATGGTTTAAATCATCTGTAAGTGTTCTGTACTCCTCGGTAATGCCTCGTACCCTGTTTCGACATCGAATACGGGTAAGGGGTGTTACAGGTTTCCAATATGTGATATCGTGTAAGACCACGTCTGGGACGTTGGCATCGATTTGAAATTTACGTGTAAGACCATGTCTGGGACATTGGCATCGTATTTGATTGGTGTAAGACCCTGTCTGAGACAGTGGCATCGATATCTGAGTACATATAAGGCCACGTCTGGGACTCGACATTGTACGACTATTCCGAGCATTCTGAATATCCTATTTGATTTCGTACGGTTCAACGGGCAAATCCAAAAAAATGAAAGATTACGTGAAATGTATAAACGAGTCAGGTATGTTTGAAAGGTACTCTATATACGTGTATGAAATGTAAGTGTATCTATGAACTTACCAAGGTGAATATGTGTATATATTTGATGAGATAATATGTGTTATATGCTTGAATGTGCTATGAGCAAAAGTGATACTTTGAGTTATGAAATGTGGGTAAGCAATGGTTAGACAAAAGAGCCAAAGAAAAGTTTATGACTTTGCAAATGGGAAACATTAATGACATTGTATCATTATGATTATGTGCATTTTATGTTAAGTTTATTTGTATATGGCTTACTAAGCTTTTGAAAGCTTACTTTGTGTGCGTGTTTCCTTTGTTTTATAGATCGTCGAAGCTACGAAAGGGTCAGGAATCGTCGAGGATCATCACCACACTATCAATCTCTATTCTAGTACTTTTGAATGTGTATATAGTTAAATATGGCATGTATAGGCTAGTTGTTTTGGAATATGTTTGAGATATGTACATAACCATGTGATATGGCTAGATAAATGGTTGTGTTATGAATGAATAGTCATGTTTTATGATGCTTAGTTTTGGCATGGTTTGATGGTTAATGAAATTGTCAAAATAATGGTAAGATTATTGATGCAAAGTTGGTTTATCCTTGATGAGAATACGTCATATTAATGTGGTAAGTTATGGATGAATCATGCTTAGATATACTTGTGATCTAGTTGAACTAAATGGCATATAAGATGTTGTGGTGAAATGTTCTTGAATGAGTAAAATAGTTGGTCAATTTGGTATTTTTTTTTTTTTGTTGCCATAAGCGTGGAAATGATGCTTGTATGTGCTTGTAGAGATGACACAAAGTGTGGGTGGCATTTTGGCCTTGCAAATAACTACAATTGCCCACACAGTTGAGCACACGGGCCTGTGGCTTGACCGTGTCCCTCGTGGTTGCATTTCAAAACAAGTCAAACTCGACCATGGGCTAGACACACGGGTGTGTGACTGGCTGTGTGGTGCAGATCAGTAGTGACCATGGGTGAGGCACACGGTCGTGTGGACAAGTCAGTATGTATGCCCTGTTTTGACACCGTTTAGATACACGGGCGTGTTTGAGGCCGTGGAAGGCACACGGCCTGCCCACACTTGCGTGTGACCTCTGTAACTTAGAAAAAAAATTCAATTTTTGAAAATTTTTGTATGTGTTCAGTTTAATCCCGGCCCCGTTCTAAAGCATGTTTAAGGTCCCGTAGACCTATTCAAGGGACATTTTGATTTGAATCGTTGAAATATATTATGAAATGTCCGTAAAAGGTTCTGTTTGTCCGATAATGCCTTTGTCCCTAAATCGATGATGGTTACGGGTTAGGGGTGTTACATTTGATTGGTATCAGAGTTATGATTTAGTCGATTCTAGGATTAACGTAGCGTGTGAGAGTCTAGCTATACATGCCATATATATGAAATGTGATAGTGTGATGAATCCTGACGTGTAAAGTGTGTTTTTAGTATTGTAACAGCCCGATTTAGGGGCTAGTCAGAATAGTGGTTTCGGGATCACTAAACTGAGGTCAGGGACAATTATTTTGATGTTATTTTTTGTGTTGTAGCATAATTATAAGGCTATGTGAAAATTTTGGTGCATTAATTTGAGTGATAGCATGCTTAATTGTGAAAAATGATTAAATCACATTAAGTGCGAAAGTTTTATTTTATATGGTAAAGGTACCTAATAGCTGTAAAATACAATTTGGAGGTCTTTAAAGTGCAATTAGGCCATTTATCTAGTGATGGCCGGCCATATAGGAGCTAAGGAGACAAGATTTTAATGTTAGTCAAAATTTGATGGATATTAGGTGATAAAAATGAAGAAGATAAGATGAATAAAGATGTTATCATCTTTTTACTATTCATCCACCTTCATCCACCGAAAATTTGAAGAGAAAAAAAAAGGGTTTTGAAGATCAAACTTTCAGCCAACATATTCCCTATCAAGTAAGCGAATATTGAAGTTTTTCTTGATGATTTTTGTGTTTTTGGAGTCCCCAAAGCTTAAGCTAGCCGATGAGGGGACCAATTTGCAATACGGTTGAAAGTCTAGGGACTTTCCATGAAAGAGTTTATGTTGTTAGCTAAGTTTTTATGGAAGAAAATAAATGTTAGGAAGATAATAAATAACTTTTGTGAAAGGTGTTAGCATGAAAACACCTAAATAGGACTTAAATGTAAATAATGAATTTGTGTCATAAAAGCATGAAATGGTTGGAATGGTGAGTATTATAAGAGAAATAAATGTTTATCTAGGCTTGTTTATTGATAAAATGTGTTGAAAAATGATTTACGAGCCTAGGGGTAGAATCATAATTTTTGCTATAATACAAGGGCAAAATGGTCATTATTGCCTAAGTGTAGATTTTGATGCATTATGATCATTAAATGATCTAAATGAATGAATTTTATTGTTATAGATTAAGAAGAGCGTGGAATTAACCTTGACCAAGGAAAAGGCAAGGTTACGGACTAAACCGTTAGTTAACGCGTTTTGCATTGGGGTAAGTTTGTGTGTAAACAATGCATTTTATATACATTTGTGTTGCTAATTAGTGCATGGTACAATTGAGAACATGTATGATTCAAGTGGATAGAATGTGGTTGTTATTGAATAACACTTGTGTGAATGATAGAATGGATTTGTAAGTGTGGTATATCAATACTTGACGGTGGGCTAAGTGCGATACCACCTTAATACTTAATTACGATGGGCTATGTGCGATGCCACCGTAACTAACCTTTTTGGTGGGCTATGTATGATACCACCCTAATAAAGACCTATGGTGGGCTAAGTGCGAAACCACTGAGTAATTTGATTATGAGTAGTTGATTAAGAGATTGTGATGTGTTGTATTATTTGACATTGTGGTGCTAAGTGTAGGGAGGCATGCTAATAAATGTATACATTAAGCTTGTGATATGGTTTGGATGTGGAAATGGAAGAAATGAGTAAGCATAATTATGAATGGGGAATGTTTCATGTTTAGTATGTAGTGTTATTTATTGTTTGCACATACTATGATGCTAATTGTTTACATGTAAACTTACTAAGCTTAAAGCTTACTCCCCCTTTCTTTTTCCCTTGTTTTATAGAGCTTAAGAGCTGAGCGGGGATACGACGATAAGCAGGAGATCGCCCACACTATCAGCTCACCTTGGTATATCTAAATTTAGTGATTTTGTATATGGCATGTATAAGGGCTAGATTAGTTAGATTATTTTGTTATTTTGGCCAAAAGTGTGTTGGCCCCTTATTAAGATAACTATTTTGTATATAGCCATGGTTGATGGCACACCTTGTCATTTATGAAAATGTGAAGTTATTCATGAAAGTTCATGTTTCCAATTACAAGTTCTTGGCCACATGGGTAGGCACAGAGGCGTGTGTCTAGGCCGTGTGTGACACACGGTCAGTCCACGGACGTGTGTATAAGCCGTGTGAATGAGTCAAAATGCCAAGGTTTGGCACACGGGCCAAGGCCACGGACGTGTCCAGGCCGTGCAAAATTAGTCAGTGTCGACCACGGGTGGAAGACATGGGCATAACTTAGGGGCACACGGGCGTGTCCGCAGACCAACACGGGGGGTATGACCCCTGTTTAGGTGAAAATTTTTAAGTGTTCGTAAAGTTCCGTTTTGGTTCCGCAACATCCCGAGTGGGTGTAAAGGGTCTCATTGACCCATGATAGGGATGTTATGATGGTGAATGAAAAGTTTTAATTGGAGAACATTTTTATAGCCTAAAGTGGAATGATCAAGCAAGTCAAGTCCAGTAATGCCTCATGCCTGGTTCTGGCGGAGAACCCAAGTAAGGGGTGTTACAAGTATAGCAATGGATCCCGAAAGAGCCGTAGCTGACGATGTTGACAGCAATGCACCTACTTCCACTCAAGGGATAGCGCCATCTGATTCAAGACCGGTTACTAGCGGTCAAAAGGGAGAGGCTAAACAAGCCTTCTTCCAAATGATGAACGAGTGGTTTACTCAGTACATAAGAACGAATCTGACTGTTTCACAACCTCACCCCGTTATCAGCCAAATGTTAAAATGAAATTTGTAAGAATTTGGGATGAAAAATATCACGAGTGTGGAGTTACAGAAGTTCGTGCTTGAAAGATTAGTAATGTGGTCAGAAAAGAGAATGAATCAGCAAGTGAAGATAGTACTAAAAGAGATATCGGATAGTTCTGAAGACTATTCAGATTATGCAAAGTCACTGGTAAATAAGAAGTTAATTCCGATTAAATGACGTATTCAGGTATGTTATCTAAAGAAAGTATTAACTGGAAGCTTTTCTAAAATTTACTTTTGTTAGCGATGGGATAATGTGAAAATTTTCGATGACAGAATTAGATAGTTGAATAATGTTTATATTGTATTGATGACTGAGTGCAATGGTTATAGTTGGGAAATTACTATGATTCCTTCTGGGCATTCTATGTGTACATTTATCCTCAGAAGCATATTTGACTATTTAATTCTAGAAAGAAGATTCTTATCGTGTGAGAACGCTAGCTAAATATACTGATAGATGAAAGCATGCTTGATTTGTTTGGGTTACGTTCGATATTGCTATGCCTTTCTCTGGTATTTATTCCCTTGTGTGGATATGAAAATTGACGGTAAAATCTAAATGATACAAATACTCTGTTTCTACTGGTTATTGCTCTGTTGAATGTATGTGAAGATTATATTGCTTCTATTACTGTGGATTTCAATATTTATGAGTGACATTGTTCTTTTTGGAAATTTTTTAGGATATCATCGGAATTGATATCATTTTATCTGGGTTGTAATTTTCAGATATCCTATGTTTGGAATTTGGCTATTCTGGTTTTCTTATGAATCTATGTGATTATCTGTAAGAGATATCTATTTGACAGAAATGGCTATATCATTTATAATTATAATTTTCGGCCTAAAATGTGAGAGTACAGTGGTATTGTTCTCAGAGTTATAGAAGTTGTGTTTCTGCAAAGGTTACTATTAAAATCATATTTGATTCTTCTCATTGTTCAAATGCTTCATTAACAGTCGGGATAATATCTATTTATAGGGTTGAGACATCGTTCTTATTAAGGCCCAATGATTTCTATCTGATAAAGGTGACTACAGTATAATTCAAAACTTTGATGATTAATAGATGAGACAGCTTTATTATAAATTCTTTTCTAGTTCTCGTGAAAGTTCGACATTGATAAAAGTGAAAATGTTTGAGGATCAAGATCAATCTGTAAAACGATATGTCTGGGTTATCCTTTTTAACGAAAAGAAAAGATTTCTTCGAAAAGACTGATTCAGTAGTTTAGTTCAATTTGAATTATTTGATTTAAAAAAATAATTAGGTTATATGTGTCTGAATCTATCCATCTAACTGAAAACAAACTTTTAATGTACATGTGTGAATTGAGGGATAGTTTGGAAGAAGAATTCGTATTCTTGAAGACTTGATACTGAACTATATCTATTGGAACGATTCTATCTAGGAAATGTTGTGATAAACTAAAGTTAGTTCAATTGTTGAAATTTTCTTTTACACGAAAATAATTTCGACCGAAATATCAGTTCTGGCTCAGTCTGAGTTCAATAAAGAGATTACGATCTTCGTCCTTATGTTAATGAATGAAAGATCTGAACTTGGCACAGCAAGGTTAGCTCCAATCGTCGAAAAATTTTTGAGTCTGTAAGTGATTCTTGTCCGAGGAAAATGATTATGATTTCGAATATTTTGATTTGGCGATGAATACGTGATTGATTTTATCAGGTAATGAACAGTTATTAGTTGAATTAGAAGTTAAAAAATGTTTATTTAGTGAAGTTGTGAATTTCAGAAATGTGTCAGCAAACTATAAGTTAAAAAGGAGTTCAATTCAGAACCTCAGATGTGGTATCGACGATTATTTGTTATTTCAAGATAGAGTGTGTATGCTGAAAAGCTCTATGGATATACAACAACTGCTACAAGAAACTCTCAATGATAATTCATTTTTTCATATGGGAATAACAAGATGCACAACAGTTCTAATGAGTGTGAAATGTGATATATTCTAACTTTATTGATTATTGAAATGGAGGGTAATAAATTCTATATCGAGATTATCTTTATCATTGAAAAAGATAGAGTTATCTGAAATGTGATTAACTGTCTGAAGAAATCTCTCTATACTTATAGATTTTCTCTTTTGATAAAACAGTTGAGTTATCTGTTTTTGTGTTGGTAAGTCTATCTATGGTGTTAGTTATCATTGTTTTGGATTAAGATCTGAAACTTATATGGTAATTCTGAAAGAGACTACAGTAATCTGTGAGTATGAAATTCCATTGAAATCGGGTAAAGCAAATGTTTTGCTGATACACTGAGTCAAAATTATTGTTTACATTACGTGCTATGAATGTTCATTTATACTTGTCTGATGATGGTTCAGTTTTAGCTGATTTGGAAGTGAAACTGTTGTTCTTATAACAAATATGTGATGCTCAGAAAGTCGATAATGAAATGCTAGTGAAACGAGCTCAGTGTGATTCGAACTCTGATTCTGAATTTCGAGTTAATGATAATGATTACTTGATATTTCAAGATCAAATTTGTGTTTCGAGAAATACAGAGTTATTACGGTTAATTTTGAATGAAGCTCATAATAGTCGCCTATCTATTCATCTGGGAAGTACAAAGATGAACCATGATTTGAAGCAATACTATTGGTAGTCTGGCATGAAAAGAGATATTTTTGAATTTGTTTTGAAATGTTTAGTCTGTCAGCAAGTTAAAGCTGAACATCAGGTTCCATCTGGTTTGTTACAACTGATTCTGATTCTTGAATGGAAATGGGACAGAGTGACAATGGATTTTGTTTCAAGGTTGCCTTTGACTCCGAGGAAGAAAAATGCAATTTGGGTTGTAGTTGATCGATTGATGAAATCAGCCGATTTTATTCCGGTAAAATCTGATTATTCACTTGATAAGTTAGCTGAGCTTTATATTTCTGATATTGTAAGATTGCACGGAGTGCCACTGTCTATCGTATTTGAAAGAGATTCGAGATTTACTTCACGGTTCTAGAAGAAATTACAAGAAGCTTTGGGTACCAAATTGCATCTCAGCACAGTTTTTTACCCATAGACTGATGGCCAGTCTGAGCGGATCATTTAGATACTCGAGAATATGTTGAGATGTTGTATCCTTGAGTTTAATGGTACGTGGGAGCAGTATTTGCCACTGATTGAGTTTGCATACAATAATAGCTTTCAATTAAGCATCAAAATGGCACCTTCGAAGCTTTGTATGGACGCAAATGTCGAACACCTCTGTATTGGACTAACCTCAGTGAAAATAAGATACACGGGGTCGATTTGATAAACGACACTGAACAGAAAGTAAAAATTATCTGAGTTAGTTTGAAAGCAACGTCTGATTGTCAGAAATCTTATATAAACTTAAAAGAAAGGATATAGATTTTAATATCAGTGATAAAGTGTTCTTAAAGGTGTCTCTGTGGAAGAAAATACTCCGATTGGGACATAAAGGCAAACTGAGTCCGAGATTCATCGAGCCATATGAGATCACTGAGTATTGGACCTGTTGCATAAAAATTGTTGTTGCCACCAGAATTAGAAAAGATTTATAATGTATTTCACGTGTCAATGCTTTGTCGATACAGATCCGATCCATCACATGTGATTAATCCGTCAAAGATTCAAATTCGATCCAATATGACTTATGAAGAAGAACCAATCTGTATCTTAGTTCATGAGGTGAAAGAATTGAAATATAAGAAATCTCGTTAGTGAAAGTGTTATGGCATCGACACGGAGTAGAAGAGGCTAGGTGGGAGCCTGAAGATTCCATGAGACAACAATATCCGAACTTGTTTAACGGTAAGATTTTCGGGGACAAAAATCCCTAAGGGGGGAGAATTGTAATAGTCTGGTTTAGACCCTAGTTGAAATAGTGGTTTTGGGACCACAAATTTGAGCCAGAACAAAATATTTTAATATTATTTTCCATGCCTATGATATGTGATTAAGTATGTGTGAAAGTTTCGTGATTTAAATTTGGTCATTTATGTGCTTAATTTGAAAAAAAGGACCAAATTGTAAAAAATGCTAAATTAGCATGCCATATGTTAAAAGCACCTATGTGTCATGTCTTTATAAATGGGAAGTCCTTATATTTTAATTGGACCATTTGAATTATGGATGCACATTAATGCCATATGTTAGTGGAAAATGAATGATAATAAAAAGGCTAAATTTGGAATTTGATAATTAAGTTTAATTTAATGAAACAAAAGCATAAAATTAGCCATAATTGTCATCTTTTAGCCGAAAATAAAAAGAAAGGAGAAGCCAAGGATGAGTTTTAGGGTTCGGCCATTGTTGAATTCAATTAGGTAAGCTTTTGAACTCGGTTTTTGATAATTTTTACGTTTTTATAATCGTTGCTTCATGTTCTTTGAAACCCATGTTTTAATCTTTTGAATTGATGAAGATTTTGAAAAATTTCATTGATGAATTCATGAGCTTTATAATGATTGTTGATGAAATCTGAAATATATGTGTTAGATTAACATGTTTTTGTCTTTGGATTTTTAATGAATTTGAGTAATTTGGACTAAATTGTGAAAATAATACTTTGAGGGATTAACTTGTGAAATAAATGAAATGTATGGACTTGTATGAGGATGGGTAATTTTCGGCCTAAGCATGGTATATGTAAATTTGGTGTATTTTGTGATTTTGTGAAATAAAGACTAAAATGTCAAAATGTGAAAATATGAGGGCTAAATTATAAATTACCCTAAATATGAGTTTTTGGATTGAATTGAATGATTTGGTGAATTAATGGGTTAAATTTGAATATGTATAGATTAAGAACAGAAGAAAACGGATTTAGATCGAGGAAAGTCGAAAGTAATTGAATAGCCGAATCCGTTCGTTTACTTGAATTCGAGGTAAGTTAATATACATATAAATGCATTTGAATTGAGTTATTTATGCATCTATGAAATTTAGGTTGCGATGAATATGCTCGAGATGTTATGTACATGATATCGTGTAAGACCACGTCTGGGACATTGGCATCGATTTGAAATTTATGTGTAAGACCATGTCTGGGACATTGGCGTCATATTAGATTTGTGTAAGACCCTATTGGGGACAGTGGCATCGATATCTGAGTACATATAAGACCACGTCTGGGACGTTGGCATTGTACGACTATTTCGAGCATTCTGAGTATCCTATTTGATTCCGAACGGTTCAACGGGCAAATCCGAGAAATGAAAGATTACGTGAAATGTATAAACGAGTTAGGTACGTTTGAAAGGTACTCTTTGTACGTGTATGAAAGGTAAGTGTACATATGATCTTACCAAGGTGAATATGTGTATAGATTTGATGAGATAATATGTGATATATGCTTGAATGTGCTATGAGCAAAAGTGATATTTTGAGTTATGAAATGTGGGTAAGAAATGGTTAAACAAAAGAGCTAAAGAAAAGTTTATTAATTTGCAAATGATAAACATTAATGACACTATATCATTATGATTATGTGTATTTTATGTTAAGTTTATTTGTATATGGCTTACTAAGCTTTTGAAAGCTTAATTTGTGTGCATGTTTGCTTTGTTTTATAGATCGTCGAAGCTACGAAAGGGTTGGGAATCGTCGAGGATCATCACCACACTATCAATCTCTACTTTGGTACTTTTGAATGTGTATATAGTTAAATATGGCATGTATAGGCTAGTTGTTTTGGAATATGTTTGAGATATGTACATAGGCATGTGATATGGCTAGATAAATGGTTGTGTTATGAATAAATAGTCATGTTTTATGATACTTAGTTTTGGCATGGTTTGATGGTTAGTGAAATGGTCAAAATAATGGTAAAATTATTGATGCAAAGTTGGTTTATCCTTGATGAGAAGATGTCATATTCATGTGGTAAGTTTTGGATGAATCATGTTTGGATATACTTGTGATCTAGTTGAACTAAATGGCATATAAGATGTTGTGATGAAATGTTCTTGAATGAGTAAAGTAGTTGGTCAATTTGGTATGTTTTTGGTTGCCATAAGTGTGGAAATGATGTTTGTATGTGCTTGTAGAGATGACCCAAAGTGTGGGTGGCATTTTGGCCTTGCAAATGGCCTATAATTGCCTACACAGTTGAGCACACGGGCTTGTGGCTCAACCGTGTCCCTCGTGGTTGCATTTCAAAACAAGTCAGACTCGACCACGGGCTGGACACACGGGCGTGTGATTGGCCGTGTGGTGCAAGTCAGTAGTAACCACGGCTGAGGCACAAGGACGTGTCTACGGCCGTGTGGACAAGTCAGTATGTATGCCTTGTTTTGACACGGCTTAGACATACGGGTGTGTCTGAGGCAGTGGAAGGCTCACGTCTTGCCCACACGGGCGTGTGACCTCTGTAACCTAGAAAATTTTTTAAATTTCTAAAAATTTCTATAAATGTTCGGTTTAGTCTCGTGTAACATCTCGATTTAGGGCCTAGTCAGAATAGTGGTGCCAGACCACAAACTGAGGTATATGTATGATTTTTTGAGGTCTATGCGATGTTTGCATGTTAGTGTGAAAGTTTCATGAAGCAATTTTGTCAAATTGCGGTTAAATTGTCCAAAAGGACTAAATTGTAAAAGTTGCAAAATGTGATATTCTAGGAGCTATTAGTGTGAAATAGTTTTGGATTACCAATTAGAGGTCCTTCAATAGTAATTTTCCCAAATTCTAATTTTTGGACAAATTTGGGGTTAAAATAGGAAAGTTAGACAAAAGGGTATTTTCATCATTTGTCAATTAAATGATTAAAATGGGAAAAGATGATAGAATTTTCATTCATCTTCTTCCCCAAGGTTGCTGAAAATTTAGAGAAGTCATTGTTAGGGGTCTTCAACTTTTCAAGCTAGCTAGTAAGTGTATTCTAGATCCGTTTTTAATATTCTTCGTACTTTTGAGGTCCTAGTAGCATGAATAAGCTATTTTTAGCTATATGTTGAGCTAAGATGGACGTTCAAAAATGTACCCATGTATGACATGCATGTATTTTGATGTTTAATGGAAGAATATGAAAGATTGATGTAGTAAAAACATCTTTTACTAAGTGATTTCCATGAAAAATACAAGTAGGGACTTGTTTGTGAAAGTTTTGAGTTTGGTCATACATGTGTAATTTAGTGAGAATTGATAATTGCTTTAGTTGAATAAATGGTTCGGCTATGCATGAAAGGCTAGAAAGTTGAATGGAAATCACTTACGAGCCTTGGGCCAAAAGTGTAAATATGATAAAGTTTAGGGGTAAAATGGTAATTTTACTAAAGTATGAGATAATGGTCAATTTATTCAATGTGTGTATTGAACGAGTTGATTTGTCATTATAGATCAAGAAAGACAAAGCCCGGATCGAAATCGAGGCAAGAGCAAGGTGGTGGACTAAACTGCACATCTTTATACTTTTTAAGTACCGAGGTAAGTTTATGCGTAATCAATATGTTTTACTTATACATACTTAATGCTAGCTAGTATGTAGCATGAATGAGAATGATTAAGAACCTATGTGGTTCAAATGGAATGAATGTGGTAGATATCATGAATGAATGAGTAAGTAGATATGTGGATGAGTAGTGATAATATTTGATGGTGGGCTAAGTGCGATACCACCTTAATACTTAACAACTATGGGTCGTAAAGATACCATAGTTAAGTATATTATTTATGGGCTATGTGCGAAATCACTATGAGTACCTCTTGGTAGGCTATGTGCGATACTACCTTATTACCTGATTGTGGTAGACTAAGTGCGAAACCACCGAGTAATTTAGCTGTGTGGATGTATTAGTGTGATAAAATGATGTGTTGTATTTTCGAGTAAATGTGTTATTAAGTGCAGGGGTGCATGTCAATGATTATGAGTATGTGACTCATAATGTTTTGGAAATGTGGTAAGGGATAGAAAGAGTAAGCATAATTGTGGATGTGAATTTATTTGGTAGTATAATGCTAATTGTTGTTTAGTTTATACTAAAATGCTTAAATTATTTATGTGTAAACTTACTAAGCTCAAGGCTTACTCTTTTCTTTTCCCTTGTCTTATATAAAGAGGGTTGAATCGAGATACGTGGATTAATCGGAAGATCGCCCACACTATCAGCTCACTCCGGTACATTGGACTAAATGTTTTGTATATGTCATGTATAGGGGCTAGATAGGTTAGTAAATTTTGTTGTAAATGGCTAAGATGTGTTAGCCTATAGATGGATAATCTATTTTGTACAATGCCATAGTTGTGGCTACTTTATTATATGAAAAAATGTAGTTATCCATGGAAGATTGTGTTTGAATTTGAGTTGATTATGGATGTGTTGTTTGAGTATATTTTGTAAGAACTCGATGAGTGAAAAGAACTTGGCAATTAGCTTTGTTCTTGTCCATGTGGTTAGACACACAGGCATGTGTCTAGGTCATGTGTGACATACGGCCAACCCAAGTGCGTGTGCCTTGGCCGTGTCTCTTTGACAGATTCGAGTAGTATAGGCCACGGGCTAGCCACAAGGGCGTGTGTCTAGACTTCAGGCCGTGTGGTGAAGTCAGTGTTCACCACGGGTGGTGAGCACGGGCGTGTGCCCTAGCCGTAGGACATTGGCAGAATGCTTGGGTTTTCATGCACGGGTTGAGGGCATGGGCGTGTGTGACCTCACACGAGCATGTCTCACCTCACACGGGTGCGTAGTCCCTGTTTAGGTGAAGAAATTTTTGAAATTGTAAAAGTTTTCGAAAGGGTCTCGAGAGGCTTGCGTGTACGAGTGAGGCCTTGTAAGTCGAGATTGAGGTTGTAGAGATGACTTAAGAGAGTAATCGATGAGCCTAAGTAGCGATCATATGGTTTTAATCCAGTAATGCCTCGGCCGAGTTCCAGCATGGATTACGGGTAAGGGGTGTTACATTTAGTGGTATCAGAGCTATGGTTTAGTCGGTCTAAGACTACCGTAACGGGTGTAAGAGTCTAGCTATATATGCCATAAGCGTATAATGATAGTGTGGTGGCTTCTGATGATTTTAAACTTGTTTTATATAGTGTATGGATCCCAATCAATCGACTTCTGATGACGTAGCTAGTAATGCGCCGGCTCCTTCACAAGGGACCGCGCCTGTACAGAGTGAACCCGAGACTAGGGGTCAAGGAGACGAGGCTCAGGAAGCCTTTCTCCAGATGATGAGTAACTGGTACTCGAAGTATGTTCGAGCAAACCCTAACGCTCAACCTCTTCTACCTCCTCCTATACCTCAGCCAGTTCAAATGGCTCCTCAAGGTATAGAAGAAGTGAGACTAACGAAGCCCCCGGTGGATAAGATTAGGAAACATGGGGCTGAAGAGTTTAGAGCTAAGGTTGATGATGACCCTGAGAAGGCAGAGTTCTGGCTAGAGAACTCAACGAGGGTGTTCGATGAACTCTCATATACACCAGAAGAGAGACTGAAGTGTGTCGTATCGTTACTAAGAGACTGGCCATACCATTGGTGGAAGACGTTGACGTCGGTAGTCCCAAGAGAACGGGTGATGTGGGACTTCTTTCTGGAAGAGTTTTGGAAGAAGTATATAAGCCAGAGATTTACCGATCGAAAAAGGAAGGAATTTCTTGAGTTGAAGCAAGGAAGAATGTCAGTGGCAGAATATGAGTGCGAGTTTGTTAAGCTTAGCAAATGCGCTCAAGAATGTGTGTCGAAGGAGGCCGTTTTATGTAAAAGGTTTGAAGATGGACTGAATGAGGATATCAAACTCCTGGTTGGTATTTTGGAGTTGAAAGAGTTCGTAGTTTAGTTGATAGGGCAAGTAAGGCCGAAGAACTAAGTAAGAAAAAGAGGAGAGCGGTGAATGAGGCCCGAGATGTAAGAAAATGGTCGATGGGCAAACTATACCAAGCTCAATCAAAAGATCAAAGGAGGCGAATCCTCGCACCACTACAATAGTTGGATATTCACCTCGATGGAAAGTGTGGGCAATCTGAAGAACAAATCGGAGTGTCCAAGTTGTGGTAGATATCACACTGGAGAGTGTTGGGGTAACAGTCGAAACGTTATAAGTGTGGTTCCCCTGACCATTTTATTCAAAATTGCCCTGAGAGGGATGACAAGGAAGAGAAGCAAGAGATAAGATCTAGCAATGACCTACGAGAGGTAGGCCACCAAAAAACCCAGGGGGACTAGTGGTAGAGGTGCGTCACGAGATTCTGCTGTGAGACCGGAGGGTCAAACACCTGCTAGGACGTATTCTATTCGCGCTCAAGAGGCATCCTCCCCAGATGTGATAATGGGTACTTTTTCTCTTTATGACACCTTTGTTATTGCTTTAATTGACCTAGGGTCTACCCATTCCTATATTTGCATGAGATTTGCATCTAGTTTGGGTATAATCGTTGAGTCTATGAACATTGTGGTTAAGGTGTCAAACTCGTTAGGTAAGCATGTGTTTGTAGACAAAGTGTGTAAGAACTGTTCTTTGATGATTAGTAGTCATTGTTTTCCTACAAACCTAATGTTGTTGCCTTTGATGAGTTTGATTTAATCCTTGGTATGGATTGGTTGACTGCACATAGTGTCTCAGTGAATTGTGGTAGTAAGTTTATCGAGCTGAAATGTGAGGGTGGAGATGTTATTCGGGTTGAATCAGGTGGATCGGATAGTCTACCAGTGATGATTTCTTCCTTTGTGGTCGAGAAATACTTGAGAAAGGGATGTGAGTCCTATCTCGTGTTTGTATTTAATACTCAAGAGTCTGAGGTAAAGATTGAATCGGTACCGGTGGTATGTGAATATCTGGATGTATTTCCGGAAGAGTTACCCAGATTACCTCTAATGAGAAAGATCGAGTTTGGGATTAAGTTAATTCTGGGAACGGCACCTATTTTAATTGCTCCGTATAGGATGACACTTGTAGAGTTCAGTTGCAAGAGTTGATGGATAAAGGTTTTGTGAGACCGAGCTACTCACCGTGGGGTTCTTCAGTATTATTTGTAAAGAAGAAAGATGGGTCTATGAGATTATGCATAGACTACAGACAACTCAACAAGGTGACGGTGAATAATAAGTATCCTTTTCTAAGGATTGATGATATTTTTGATCAACTGAAGGGAGCTTCAGTGTTCTCCAAGATAGACTTAATGTCTGGTTATTATCAGTTGAGAGTGAAAGAGCAAGATGTGTTGAAAACTGCATTTCAAACAAGGTATGGCCATTATGAGTTTCTGGTCATGCCGTTCGGTTTAACGAATGCACCTACGATTTTCATGGATCTGATGAATCGTGTCTTCAGACCGTATGTGGACAAGTTTGTGGTTGTTTTCATTGACGACATATTAATCTATTCTCGGGATGAGAACGATCATGAAGAACATTTGAGAATTGTCTTGCAAACTTTAAGAGATAAGCATTTGTATGCTAAGTTTAGTAAGAGTGAGTTTTGGCTTCGAGAGGTCGAATTCCTAAGACACATTGTGTCGGGTGATGGTATCCGAGTTGATCCAAGTAAGATATCGGCTATTGTAGATTGGAAACAGCCGAAGAACGTATCAGAAGTTAGAAGCTTTCTGAGTTTAGCGGGATATTACAGACGTTTTGTAAAAGAATTTTCTGTGATTGCTACCCCGATGACGAAACTGTTACATAAAGATGTAAAGTTTGATTAGTCTGAGTTATGTCAACAGAGTTTCAAGAGGTTGAAAACATTGTTGACTGAGGCACCAGTTTTAGTTCAACCAGAATCGAGAAAAGAGTTCGTGGTTTATAGTGATGCGTCGTTTAATGGTCTCAATTGCGAGTTAATGCAAGAGGGTAAGATAGTCGCTTACGCCTCGAGGTAGTTAAAAATACACAAGAAGAATTATCCGACTCACGATTTGGAGTTGGCTACGATTGTTTTCGCATTAAAGATTTGGCAACATTACTTGTATGGAGAAAAGTGTCGAATCTTTACGAATCACAAGAGTTTGAAGTATTTGATGGATCAGAAGGATCTGAATTTGCGACAGAGGAGGTGGCTTGAGTTGTTGAAAGACTATGAGTTAGCCATTGATTACCATCCGGGAAAAGCGAATGTGGTTGCGGATGCCCTTAGTAGGAAATACTTGTGTGCTTTAAGAGTTATGAACACGAGCTTAGCATTGTCTGATGATGGTGCTATTTTAGCAGAGTTGAGAGCTAAACCACTATTTGTTCAACAGATAAGTGAGGCTCAGAGAAATGACAGTGAGATGCAAGCTAAGGGAGCTAAGTGTGGATCGGAAAGTGATTCTGATTTCCGAGTGGGTCTAGATGATTGTTTGATGTACCATGACAGAATTTGTGTAACAAGAAATGAAGAGTTAATCCAAAAAGTTTTGCATGAGGCGCATAGTGGTTATTTGTCAGTACACCTGGGCAGTACAAAAATGTACAACGATTTGAGAAAGTTTTATTGGTAGCCGGGTATGAAAAGAGACATTTCAGAGTTTGTGGCAAAATGTCTGATTTGTCAGCAGGTGAAAGCTGAGCATCAAGTGCCTTCGGGATTGCTTCAGCCAGTGATGGTTCTCAAATGGAAATGGGATCAGGTTACCATAGATTTTATGACGGGGTTGCCGATGACTCCGAAAAAGAAAGATGTTGTGTGAGTTCTTGTGGATAGGTTGACGAAGTCGGCTCACTTTATTCCAGTACGTGTTGATTATTCACTGGATAAGTTAGCTAAACTGTATGTTGCAGAGATAGTGAGATTGCATAGTGTGCCTATGTCTATAATATTGGATAGAGATTCGAGGTTTAGTTCGAGGTTTTGAAAGAAGTTGCAAGAAGCCATGGGTACGAGGTTAAATTTTAGTACTGTGTTTCATCCGCAAACTGATGGTCAGTCTGAAAAAGTGATTCAAGTCCTTAAAGATATGCTTCGATGTTGTGTGTTAAAATTCGAATGTAGTTCGGAGAGATATCTACCTCTAGTCGAATTTACTTACAACAACAGTTATCAGTTGAGTATACGGATGGCTCTGTATGAGGCCTTGTTTGGTCGTAAGTGTCAGACTCATTTATATTGGACCGAGCTTAGTGAGAAGCAAATCCATGGGGTCGATCTAGTGAAAGAAACTGAAGAGAAAGTGAAAATGATCCGTGATGGTCTGAAAGCTACTTCGGACCGACAAAAGTCGTATGCGAATTTGAAAAGAAAAGAAATTGAGTTTGATGTGGGTGACAAAGTGTTTTTGCAAGTATCTCCGTGGAAAAAGATCATGAGATTTGGACGAAAAGGAAAATTGAGTCCAAGATTCATAGGGCCGTATGAAATTACCGAAAGAATTGGGCTAGTGGCTTACCGTTTGGCTTTGCCAGTGGAATTAGAAAAGATTCATAATGTGTTCCATGTGTCGATGTTGAGACGATATCGCTCCGATCCTTCACATGTAATTCCTTCAGCAGAAATTGAGATAAGACCGGATATGTCTTATGAAGAGGAGTCGATTAAGATTATGGCTTGAGAAGTGAAAAAGTTGAGGAATAAGAACATAGCCCTTGTGAAAGTGTTGTGGCAAAAGCATGGTGTGGAAGAGGCTACGTGGGAAACGAAAGAAGCTATGAGAAAGTAACATCCAAACCTCTTTACTGGTAAGATTTTCGGGGGCGAAAATCTCTAAAGGAAGGGAGAGTTATAACATCCCGATCTAGGGCCTAGTCAGAATAGTGGTGCGAGACCATAAATTCGATGTATATGTATGAGTTTTTGAGGTCTATGCCATGTTTGCATGTTAGTGTGAAAGTTTCATGAAGCAATTTTGTCAAATTGCGGCTGAATTGTCCAAAAGGACTAAATTGCAAAAGTTGCAAAATGTGATATTCTAGAAGCTATTTGTGTGAAATAGCTTTGGATTACCAATTAGAGGTCTTTAAATAGAAATTTTCCCAAATTTTAATTTTTGGACAAAATTGGGGTTAAAATAAGAAAGTTGGACAAAAGGGTATTTTGGTCATTTATCAATTAAATGATTAAAATGGGAAAAGATGATAGAATTTTCATTCATCTTCTTCCCCAAGGCTGCCAAAAATTTAGAGAAGTCATTGTTAGGGCTCTTCAACTTTTCAAGCTAGCTAGTAAGTGTATTTTAGCTCTGTTTTTAATATTCTTCGTACTTTTGAGGTCCTAGTAGCATGAGTAAGCTATTTTTAGCTATATGTTGAGCTAAAATGGATGTTCAAAAATGTACCCATGTATGACATGCATGTATTTTGATGTTTAATGGAAGAATATGAAAGCTTGATGTAGTAAAAACATTTTTTGCTAAGTGATTTCCATGAAAAATGCAAGTAGGGACTTTTTGTGAAAGTTTTGAGTTTAGTCATACATGTGTAATTTAGTGAGAATTAATGATTTCTTTAGTTGAATAAATGATTCGGCTATGCATGAAAGGCTAGAAAGTTGAATGGAAATCACTTTACGAGCATTGGGCCAAAAGTGTAAATATGAGAAAGTTTAGGGGAAAAATAATAATTTTGCTAAAGTATGAGATAATGGTCAATTTAATCAATGTGTGTATTGAACGAGTTGATTTATCATTATAGATCAAGAAAGACGAAACCCGGATCGAAACCGAGGCAAGAGCAAGGTGGTGGACTAAACTGCACATCTTTATACTTTTTGAGTACCAAGGTAAGTTTATGCGTAATCTATACGTTCTACTTATACATTCTTAATGCTAGCTAGTGTGTAGCATGAAAGAGAATGATTGAGAACCTATGTGGTTCAAATGGAATGAATGTGGTAGATATCATGAATGAATGAGTAAGTAGATATGTGGATGAGTAGTGATAATATTTGATGGTGGGCTAAGTGCAATACCACCTTAATACTTAACAACTATGGGTTGTATGCGATACCATAGTTAAGTATATTATTTAGTGGGCTATGTGCGAAACCACTATGAGTACCTCTTGGTAGGCTATGTGTGATACTACCTTATTACCTGATTGTGGTGGACTGAGTACGAAACTATCGAGTAATTTAGCTCTGTGGATGTATTAGTGTGATAAAATGACGTGTTGTATTTTCGAGTAAATGTGGTATTGAGTGCAGGGGTGCATGTCAATGATTATGAGTATGTGACTCATAATGTTTTGGAAATGTGGTAAGGGATAGAAAGAGTAAGCATAATTGTGGATGTGAATTTATTTGGTAGTATAATGCTAATTATTGTTTAGTTTATACTAGAATGCTTAAATTGTTTATGTGTAAACTTACTAAGCTCAAGACTTACTCCTTTTCTTTCTCTTGTCTTATAGAGAAAGAGGGTTGAATCGAGATACGTGGATTAATCGGAAGATCGCCCACACTATTAGCTCACTCCGGTACATTAGACTAAATGTTTTGTTTATGGCATGTATAGGGGCTAGATAAGTTAGTGAATTTTGTTGTAAATGGCTAAGATGTGTTAGCCTATAAATGGATAATCTATTTTGTATAATGCCATAGTTGTTGGCTGCTTTATTATATGAAAAGATGTAGTTATCCATGTAAGATTGTGTTTGAATTTGAGTTGATTATGGATGTGTTGTTTGAGTATATGTTGTAAGAACTTGAGAAGTGAAAAGAACTTGGCAATTAGCTTTGTTCTTGTCCATGTGGTTAGACACACGGGCATGTGTCTAGGTCATGTATGACATACAGCCAACCCACAGACGTGTGCCTTGGCCATGTCTCTTTGACAGATTCGAGTAGTATAGGCCACGGGCTAGCCACACAGGCGTGTGTCTAGACTTCAGGCTGTGTGGTGAAGTCAGTGTTAACAACGGGTGGTGAGCACGGGCATGTACCCTAGCCGTGGGACATTGGCAGAATGCTTGCGTTTTCATGCATGGGTTGAGGGCATAGGCATGTGTGACCCCACACGAGCGTGTCTCACCTCACACGGGCGTGTAGTCCCTGTTTAGGTGAAGAAATTTTTAAAATCGCAAAAGTTTTCGAAAGGGTCTCGAGAGTCTTGCGTGTATGAGTGAGGCCTCGTAAGTCGAGATTGAGGTTGTAGAGATGACTTAAGAGAGTAATCGATGAGCCTAAGTGGTGATCATATGGTTTTAATCCGGTAATGCCTCAGACCCGATTCTGGCATGGATTACGGGTAAGGGGTGTTACATCCCGACCCCTTTCTAAAGCATGTTTAAGGTCTCGTAGACCTATTCAAGGGACACTTTGATTTGAATCGTTGAAATATATTATGAAATGTCCGTAAAAGGTTCTATTTTTCTGGTAATGCCTTTATCCTTAAACTGACGATGGTTACGGGTTAGGTGTGTTACGAGAAATTTAATTTTTATTGTGAGTTAAGGATTTAATTTTAATTTTGAGTTGAGGATTTTGCTTAAGGACAAGCAAATGCTTAAGTGTGGGGATATTTGATAAACCATAAAAATAACACATTTTAATCCCATTCTTAGCATGTTTTTGGATGTTTTATTATACAATTTTGTGAATTCGATGCTCCTAATCCTTTAAATTCATATTTCTATACTTAGGTGAACATAGGGAAGCGAAAGGAGCGGAAAAGGGCCAAAATCAGACAAAATAGGCTATTTTAAGGATCCACACGGCCAAGCCAGTTCCACACAGCCAAGCCAGCTCCACACGGGCTTAGCACATGCCCGTGTGAACCACACGGGCTAGACACACGCCCGTGTGCCAGCCCGTGTCGATCGCGAGCCATGCAAATTTTCACACGGCCTGGGCATCCTCACACGAGCTTATCACACACTCGTGTCCCTGTCACACCCTACTTTGTTTTCACGTGAAAAAAGCCAATTTTTAGGATTTCTGAGCATTCTAAAGTCTATAAATATACACCAGAAGAAGACCTAAGAGAGCACGCAGAGTAGAACGAAGAAATTACTCGAAAGAAGCCGTTGGATTCATCTCGGAAGCAGATCCACTCCAAGATTGAAGATCTCCATCAAGTTCTTTAGAAATTTTTGGGTTCTTTATGTCTTGTTGTTTTCTTTATTCTGAGATGTTTTCCTCTTACGTTATAAACTAAACTCCCTAAATACCTAGGGAGGATGAATCCTAGATGAATCTTATTATTTAATTATCTGAATTACATAAAAAAATACTTGTTCTTGTTCTTAATTAAATGTTCTTAACCCTTACTTTAATATTTTCAGGATATTAATTCAAGTTTGATGTGCTTATTCAGTGGAGCAAAAGTCCCTATTTAAGAGTAGATCTAGCATAATTAAGCGGAGTTGATTGCAACCCTAGAAATAGGATGACATAAATCTACCGGATTAGAGTCAAATCTAATAAGGGAATCTATAGATCGAGTTAATGCGACGATAGGGGTTTTAATTAGAAAGAGATTTCAATTAATCAACCTAGAGTCAGTTGTTTTTAGTCTCGAAAGAGATATTAACATAATTTAGGGATTTCTACGGATCAAGGCAAGTGAATAAATTGTTTAATTCAGAGCCAAAATAATAAGTGAAGTCTAGGTGGATTCTTCCTTGTGTATTGTCTTTATTCATTGGTTTATTCGTTTACTCTCTTCACTCTCTGTCGCGTTCACAGTTAATTAGTTAGTTAAATTTTAGATTAAAACAAATTTCCTTAATTATTAGGCTAAATAATAGAAAGATAGTTATTACTGGTAATTTTAGTCCTTCTGAATACGATATTCCGGGCTTATCAGCTATACTATTGTTCGATAGGTGCGCTTGCCTTTGTCGAAATATTAGTTAGTTTCGTGATCCATCAACTAATAAGCTAAGTTTTATGGTAACTAGAGTATGCTTTAATTTAATATTATATTTTATAGTATAGTAATTATATATGTATATATAGGATAGATTTGTTATATGGTTGTTAGATGCATCTAGATTTGAAAGATAGTTTTAGTTTAGTATAATTAAGGAATGTATATAATTTTCATAAATATCACATAAGTTATATAAAAAAATTGTGAATTGATTGTAATTGCTTCGACAACGAATGTGACACACTGTAGCTTGGACCCGACGATCGAGTCAAGTTTAGGGTGTTAAAGAGCAACGATTGGACAAGTTGTCAATCGTGTCAAATGAAATTAGTGTCTGACAGTTAGAGTCATAAATGGTGGTTTAGTAAGGCCCTCACATGTGTTTTATACATGTATGCCTAAGGAGTTCTCATATTATGATTATTCGAGGTGTTCGAAGAGGAGTTCACACATACGGGTGCTTCAAGAGGTGGTACATGAAGGGTTTTCCTGAGGCGTATGTTTGCTATGAGGAGTGAGTCCTAATCCACGAGAGGTGGTGTTCTGAGTATTACGCAGGATATTGACCTTTAATCTCGAGGAGTTGTGTTCGAGAGATTAAGAATATAACAAACAATTTTTTAAGGGGGTGCATTGATTGGATTGATTCCTCCAAAGATGAAGAAATGATGTTGTTTCCAACTACATTCAAGTTTTGGAATATCTATTTTTTACTTCACTAATCTCTTTTGAATATTTTGTTTGACTATAGATGAGGAGTAAAACAAAAAAGCAAAAGTCATTAGACAACTAAAAAATAAAAGAAGTAGCAAAAGTTGTATGGAAAAAGAAGAAGAGAAAATACTAGAAGCTTTCAAAGCAATAGTCATAATTTCTCATCACTACTTTGATGTTAATAAAATGTAGTATATTATGTCCATTATCATCATTATGCATAAGTGGAATTCATAATGTATGTACAAGTGAATTATATAAATATGATCAACACCAATACTTAAATCATTGCATTTATATTTAAAGGAAAACGAAATGTTTGGTTTAATAATTTATGCATATCCCACTTTCTTCGACTAGGATTCTAATATTTAAAAACACCAAACCTTCACATTATTTACAAAAGTACCTAATATAGCAAAACGACATTAGAGAAATGCGAATGACTACTTTGATGTGTTCGCCATTCTGTTTTGGTAATTTAGTTCTAATTTAATAAAATATATCTTTTACTTTTAATAAAAATAAATAATAAAATAGATTATCTGAATATATTTTTAGTAAGCATCAACATAAATTTAGCTCTTAATATTTATTCATTTTATCATTTTGGACACTTTTAGTCTTTAATCTTTAAATTTTAGTTATATTATTTGTTTTGGAACTAAAAATGAACTAAACTATTAAAATTTTAATGACGTTGGTATGGTTGCTCATGTGACATTTTATGTATACTCATAATTAATATGTATAAATTTTTAAAAGTTTATATTAATTTTTTTTAATTGGTTGATTTTTAAATATCTTTTATTAATTTTTTAAATTATACGTGAGATCGCCACACGAGTGGCCACATCAATACTATCAAAATTTTAATAAATCAGTTAGTTTTCGTCTAAAAGCAAGCAATTTGATGAAATTTTAAAGGTTGATGGCCAATACAATAAAAAGACCAAAATAAATAAATAAATATTAGGAGCTAAATGATATAGGAATTAATTGTTGAACTCTGTTTAGTTGCCAATGTTGAAAATGAAAGTGCCAGTTTTATAGAAACCTTTCCAACCAAAAAGAAAATTTTCACACCCCATGCTTATTTCATTATTTTTTTCCACAATTACATAAAGTCCTAAAGCTGGTATAATTAATAGACACCTGCTAGTAAAGATAAAAAGAGAACAATATAGACAAAAAAAAAATGGGATTAAGAAAAGGAAAAATAATTACTATAAAAATTCCCCAAAAAGACCCAAACTCACAGATGAATGACCACCCAAAAATGTATTGAAGGAATATGTATATAGAAAAATAAAAATTAAAAAAAAAAAAAGCATCTAATTCCAGTGCCTTGGCTTTAAGGGCAGTTGACATTTCTTCCAGGTCCTCCATAATAAAAATAATTGCCCCAAACAGTATTAATACCACCTTGGATGTCATAGCAATTGGGATGATCAGCAAGGACCTTAAGGTTTGGTAATGGGATCAAGTTATTATCCCAATCAACAACTTGCAGATTTCGAAAATAAGAAGCCTTTCCAAAGCCTTCCCCAGCGAAATGACCACTCCCCATCTCTGTTGACGTGTGGGAACCTCCTGGACTTGAGTTCACTATTTCTCCACCAAATTGTACCATGCTTGCACGATCTCTGAGGTGGGTGAACAATATTGATGGCCAATATCCTACCAGAATCCCTGATCCGAATTCCAGCCACCAATTCCCATGCTTTGGATCCTACACCATTTTCATTTGCATTAAAATACTATTAGGGGATAAAGAGTAGAATAGAATCTTGCAAAGAAAAATCTGTCGAGAATTACAGGCATTTGCGGGGGTTAACAGTGCACGCGGGTGAAGCGCATCAAATTGATAGAGCTAGCCATCAATAAAGCTTTTTACATTATGATTCCTTTTCTTTTTTTTTTTTCTTTTTTAATGGCAATCCAAATTATTTGTCGTCTTCAAAAGTAATATATTCTTCAAAAGTAATATATTTAAACATAATCATACTTTATTAAAAAAATTTAATTTTTTTTATCTTTTAAATTTACGTTATTTATCAAATCACTCTAAAATAAATGAAAAAATTAATTTTATTAATTTCACAGTTCACATGTGTATCATATTAAATTATATTTTTAATGATTTAATGATTTTTTTAATTTTAATTTTTAAAAGAAAATAATTAAGTACTAACGTCGCATCTACATGACAATCCACTAATAAATGATGTCAACAAAATTATTAAATATTAACTTTTTCATCTATTTTAAGGAGATTCGACAAATAATGTAAGGAAAAAGATTTAAAAAAATCTTTTTATAAAATTAAAAGGTGAAATAAGGTAAAATAATTATTTCTATGTTTTCTACTCAAAGGTTTGTGAACATTTTGTTTGTATAATAATTGGGAGGTGGTACAAGATTTACCTTCCAAACCAATAGACTAATGTCAAATTGTCCGCCACCATATGATGATGTTGGGGAGATTGCAGCTCCAATAGCAATTCTATTATTAGTTTGCACAAATCCTGAACACAGCAAATTATAGCACCCTGTTGCTTGGTATGCGTCGCTCTGCAAAACATAATTCATGCTTGCTTTTAAACACCAAATCATTTTTCTTAAGCTTTAAGATACACCTTAACAAAGCCAAGAAAAAAGGAAATCAAGCCCCCAATTCAAAATTACCCTACTTACGGTCCAATAAGTGAAGAATCTTGGATAATAGTCCCCATATAACTCTGGACTCACCTGCATTGAATATATATTTAGCATCTATGCCTTCCATATAAAATCAAACTACACGGAAGAATGGTGCAAAAACAAGTTTATTTAAAGGGTAGGTAAACTAATAATTAAATACATGCAGGGTGTAATCAAATTGAGTCGAATCGAGTTCAACTAGAAATTTAAAGTTTGATACTCAGCTCGAGCTCAATTGAACACTTATTTTTAAAATCAAGCTACTCGAGTTCGATTAAGCTTGTTTATCAATTTTTTTATTGAAGCTCGAACTCAAGTTTAAACTCAACTCAAAAATTAAGCTCAAGGTTAATAGCATATATTAAGGACAATAATATAATTTAGTAATATAAAAATATGAAAAGCTTGATAAGACTCACAATTTGTTTGAATTAAATATTACTATGCTTGAATTCGACTCGATAATTATCGAATTAAGTTTGATTAACTTGTGAACAGAAATGCTACCTGCCATCCAGCTTCAATGGTGTTCAGATCGTCGCCAAATGAACCAGAAATGACCCACAATTGAGATAAGCTGAATTCGTATTGATTAGAGACCCGAGGTGCCCACACATTGATGTTAGCTTTTGCTCCATAATATTCATCTCCGCTCACATACCCAACCGCATGCTGTATTCCAACACCAACTAAATTATTAAATTGTATATTTGTTTGTGAAAATTAGTAGCACTAATTTCGAGAAACTTTTAACCCTTTTTCTTTCTTTTTGCACAAAGAATTTAATTATCCTCTTCTCTAAGCAAAGAAGAGTAGACAATCGCCAAGCATTCTTTTGCCCTTCACTTTAACTCTGTTAGCTCATAACTGGAGTTGCTTTTCAAACCCTTGTGACTACAAATTTTGAGTTTATTTGTGAAGTAAAAAACAGTGAAGGCACCAACCTCATGGCCGTCGCTAGTCGAGTCTCTTCTAACAAGTCTTGTCGGTTTCTTTCCAAAACTTGCAACAGAAGAGGCCCTTAACATGTCTTCTTCTTCTGTTCTTCTGATTGGAATTGTTCCTTCCGGACACGATTCACCCGACATCATCCACATCTGAAAATCTTCCGCCGCCATCCCCTTTCGATCATGACCATTTGGTCTCTCCGGTGGATCCTAAACAATCCAATTCAACAATTAAATATGTTCACTTGTATAACTTTATAATGTTCAAAAGAACAAAGATAAAATGGATAATTACCAATGGTTTTTTTCCTTTTAATTTAGGATGATCGAAAGCTGGTTGATGACGCAATAAGACGCAATCTATAATATCACCATCTGGACTCTGAACGCACAAAAAAAAAGATAAGTATTTAGAGAAAAAGTAAAACAGGAACGCAAACAGAGGAGATTGGCAAGTGAGGAAAATAAGATTAATTGCCTGAATCGTCTTCAGTGCTGGCTTGTTGATCTTGTTGAGTCGTTCCCTTACTAGTTTCAGGTTCTTCAACTCTTCTTCTGGTCGGAATGTTTGATTATTTGCTTGGGAATTGCCGGTTTCCGAGGAATGAGCGGCACAAATTGAAGAAGAAATAACAAGAAGAAGAAGAAAGATGAATACAAAAATGGGAATCTTACAACAGCAAGATACCATGTTTGAGGGATTTCTAGGTGTTGTTTCTTGCCCTATAATCGTTTCTGTTTGTATACATTAGTATTGTCGTCGCCTTCTTCTCTGATCCAAACAGCACCATCCATCACCATTGCCAACAAAAACTCTTGCTCTCTTCTTTTTCTTCTATGTAGGCAGTTTGGTGGAGAAAAGGAAAACACACAAAATGGCAATGGAGTTTATTATTCTTAAAGTTTGGCCTAGTGGGACTGGTGATATAAATACCTAAAGTAGTGATGAAATCATGCTTAGGGTTTAAATATTATGTAAAAAAGGATTTTGGAGAGGGAGAGAAAGAGAAGTGTGAAGAGGAGTGTTTCCAGTCTCCAAGACAAGGACTGAAACTTTAGCTTTTTGTGTTTAAATTGAAAGGGAAAAAATAAAAAATGGGTACTGATTTCTGTTATTCTTTGCTTGGGATTGTGAGGACAAATAGGAATTTAGAATTGATTGATTCAGGCGCTGCCTCTGGGTTTCCAAAGTCGTTCGCTTTAGTTTTAGACTCCTCTTCTCTTTCTCACTTCCCTAGACCTTCTTTGTGTCAGCTTATTCTATTTTTTATTATTCCATCCAAACCCAAAACTGCAATAATTTTACAACCTAAACCTTACCCAAACTTTTTATTTCTCTTAATTTCATATCATTTGGATAATTTAACACCCCAAAAAAAGTAAATCAGCTGTTTACAACACTACAGTAATCAACATGTGCCTCGTATGGGGGAGATTTGGTGGGTCAAATAAATTCATAGACAGTCAACAAAAATAGAAAGAAATCATCACCTGTCTCTGATTTTAGTTTACGGTCTCAAGTTTGAGTAATGATAATTTCCTTGGTTTTTTTCTTAAGAGAAATAATGTTTTATGTTAAGTAGCAGACAACTTTAGAAGGTTGTCGTTTTCGGAGAGTGAGCCAATTTCTTAACGTGTTGGGGGAGAGGTTATCTTACTGGCATTTGTCACCACCACTGCTACTGCAAATATTATTGCATTGCTTGCCTTGCTTATATTATACAAGACACCCATGCAAATGCATTGCATGCTGTTGTCATTTCATTACATGAAATTCGTCCCTCCATGCATGGTCTCCTTTGTTTGCACTTAGGGGTTCAACTTCAAATTTAGTTTTACCTCTTTGGAGAAAATTTTATAAATCTACTTAAAAATCTATTTACTAAAAATAATTTAAGTATAGAAGTTGTTTGATATATTATTTAAAATTAAAGGTAAATTATACTATTAGTCACTAAACTATAAGTAAATTTTTGTTTTAATTACTGAACTATTCAAAAGTTTTTATTTAAGTTACTATACTATAAAAATCGATGCTATATGACTTTTTTTGTTCGCACTGCTTGCACCAAACCAAAGCTCTCTTTCCCCTTCTATTCTACAGTTCAAAATTTTTCATAAAATAACTTTGGACGTCACGAATCTGTAAAACAAAATTCAAACAGTTTTTTTCTCCAACCTCCGACACTAATCGTTAGATCGCATTGGATCTAAGCTATGTTCTTCTACTCATGGATGAATACTAATCTACCATATTGATTGTTAAATCATCGATTGGAGCTCGCAAGTGGAACTTTAAAAGAAAAATTGACAACCCAATGAATTAAATAAAAGTTTTTTAATAGTTCAATGACTTAAATGAAAACTACTTTCAGATAGTTTACTGATCAAATTGCAACTCTTTTTAGTTAAGTGACAAAAACAAAAATTTACCCATAATTTAATGACCTAGTTTACCTCAAAATTAAATATTGAATAAAATTAGACTTTGATAAATGATAACATAATCTTAAATAAAATAAAATTATTCTCTATTGATGATAAGAGGTCTCTATCTACTTCTCATTTTCCACACTTTTTTCTAAAATAAAATAAAAATTCTATCTAATAATTTTTAGTATCGGTTATCAAATATGTTTAAAAATTAAGTTGGTGAAAGTATTAATTTTCTTCTCCAACGCTTAATCAAAGAGGATCCAAGTAAATTTTAAGTAAAAAACAATAATACCTCTATTTTATTCATTTATCTAATTTTAATTACAAAATAAATAAAAGAAAAGTAAAAGATAACATGATTATCAGCAGCACAATGTTTTAAAAACTAACTTACGACCAGCTAGGCATTGGTTTAATAGCAAGGTGAACGTCCTAGAAAATTTAAGATGTGAATTTTGAGTTTCACTTTGTATGAACTATGTGTTGAATCTTAGCCTATATTTATTCTTATTTATGTCTCACAATGCCCGAGACCTGTACATATTAATTCTACCTTATGTTTGGATGCTAATGATTAATTATGATTATAGTTATTTATAGTTACTCTCTAATTGAAATTATGATCATACTTGTAACTTTCCAAACAAAATTAGTTGGAAAAATACATTATATGTTTAATATAAATTTATATTATAATATAATTTAATAATAATTAAAATATTTTATCATTAATTAGATTCTTATTATTTTTAATTGAAAATTATGGAATATAAATATCAAATAAGACAAAAATAAATTGAATAATAATTAATCAATAAAGCATAAAAGTTACTCTTTTTCTAAAGAATAAAATTTGATGCAATGTTGGTCCGTAAGTCTCATGCACCATCAAAATTATAATATGACACATAATCATTAAATTAAAAAATATAGAGAAATTTAAACATAAGTAAACATTAATTGTAACTATTATAAATAAATATTAATTATAACTCTCGCTTTAAAGGTTTAAGGTCTAGGGTCTATTTAGGGTTTTAACATTTATTTATAATTATTTATTATTTAATTATGTTTAAATCAAGTTATTAGTATTTACTTATAAGTCTTCTATTTTTTTTTTGTTTTATTTAATTATGAAGTGCCATGTTATTATTCTTCAATAATGTATAGGACTTATGTATCGACAATGCATCAAATATTCTTATTTATTTAAAATCCATTTAATAAATAAACTTTAGGTTACCTTAAGGGGAGTATTTTTCAACCAAGGTTAAGTGAATTTTCTTAGAACCCCAAGGTGGTTTGAATATTTTCCCTACAAAAGTCATTTTCAAGGAGTTGGGGTCCTTTCCAATATTTTTCTTCTATTACTTTCGAATACATTAATTATTAGGATAAACTATAAAAATAGTCACTTTTACTTGTCTCAAATTACATTTTAGTCACTTATATTATCGTTTTGTTATGGAGTGGTTACTCTACCATTAAGCTTCGTTACCTCCCTAACGGCAGTTTTACATGGCAGTCCAAATTAAATTTATTTAATTAAAAATCTATTTTCATCCTAGCAACTGGACATTCAAGTTGACATTTAAAACCCATTTGGACCGCCACGTAGGACTGTCGTTAAGAAGGTAACGGAGTTTAATGGTAGAGTAACCACTTCGTAACAAAATGATAACGTAAGTGACTAAAACGTAACATTTCAAACATAAGTGACTAAAATGTAATATGAAGCAAATAAAAGTGACTATTTTTGTAGTTTACCCTAGTTATTATTATTCAACTGTATAGAAACCTGTTATATGATTAATTAACCAATAACACATCATATAAATGCATCTCTTCGCTTGAGTTTATTTTTCACCTTTAACATCAATTTTGTACAGTATCTTTTTCATGTTCTTCAAATTCGAGAGAAGGGAATGTATTTTATAGGACTTGGACCATATTGATGTCAACATTAGATTTAAAACTCTGTAAATCACTTTGCCACAAGGCCAGAAGTTTGTTTGCAATTTTGGTAACATTGTTAAAACATAACTTTTGTTGATTGAGGTAACAAAAAAGAAACTCGCAGTCATCATATTTGTAATGTTTATGGTACACAAACAAATTCATTCAACTTTAAAACATATATATGCAGTAAAAAGATAATGCATTAACATTTGATTTAATGACCCTCTCTCTCTCCAAGAAATGTTAGATCCATTTTTATACAAGTGTCAATAAGAGAAGAGATAAAGAGAAGGATGTAGTGGTGCAAGAAAGATCAGTTCACCTAAATAGGCAAAGAGCCGAAGAAAATAGACGAGGCAAGGAGGTTAAGAGAGCAAAGCACTAAGAGTGCTTAGGGTTGTTGAGAGACTGGAGGTTTGATTCCTTTTTCATCATCTTAAGGGGTATTTATCGAGAAGAAGGTCTTGTGTCTAATGAGGGTACGTCACCAATAAATCCGAGACATAGAGATTGTGCGGTTGACCAGGTGGCAAGGCTGTTGTATGTGGGTTGTCCTCATGCATAGTATTGCTCTAACATTTCCTTGGCTGAGATAATACAAAATTGTTACACTTAGTGGTCTCCTCTTTGAAGGTGGGTGTGGCCTAGAGGATGAGGCGTTCAGGTAGCTGGTCAGTGGGAATGCTTAGATGAAAAATTTGTCAAGTACTGTAAGCCGTGAGATAAACAGAAAGTCGTTCATGAAAGTCTCTTAAGTGCTTGTTCATAGTACCATGAGTAAGGATATAACAATCATCAATGTATTTATATGGAACATCCTCAAAATGGGTTGTTTTTGGAGATTAATTAATTGAAGAAGAGCCTGAAAAACACACCAAATTAATGGAAGAATTAGTTTGTAACATTTAGACAAGTAAAGTAGTGTAAAAAGTAAATTTTGAAAAACATAATAAACAGAGTGTTGAAGGTGTGTGGGAGGAAAACATAAGGAGTCAAAATCCATAGAAAGGTGACAGTTGAAAGTAAAAGTAAAAGGCTACAGTTGCTTTTTTTGACAGCACATGAAGATTTTTCCATAAAGGAAAAGTTTAACTTATAGTAATAGTTACATGGAAACAATTATTAGGTTGAGATTCAACATCAAATATACTGCATAGCCAAATTTTAATAAGGAATCTAGAGCTGCGTTGTATGTCAAGTTAGATGAGTCGGGAAATCTATTCAATAAAATGTAACCTTTGATCTAAATTTCAGTGTTCAGACAAGAGAAGCTAAATGTTAGAATATTAACCCATAAGATATCCATTAAGACATTTCTTCTCTATCTTTTGGAAAACGTCGAATTTAACATTACACGCTGGAAATTACCCCTTCGGGGCAGAAATAATAAAAAAAACCAACATTAAAAAAATCGGGTAAATATCCCATATATACCAAAAATAAAGAAAAATTACGGAAATGTGCCAGTTTGAAGAATATTTACGGGAAAGTACCATTTCCCCCAAAAACACGTCCACGTCAGTGCGTTTTTGCCATCCATTTCCCTATGAATAATTAATTGAATTTTTGGGCCAAGAGTCTCCGCAAAATAATTTTGAGGAGACGTTTCAACAAACAAGCACAAAAACGCTTCCAAAGAGGTGCACTATCGCCAGAGTACCAAAAGAGCTCCCAAGTGGACGCTCTTTTGCTCTGAGAGTCTCCGGTAAAATAATTTTGAGGAGACGTTTCAACAAACAGTGGCCAAAAATGCTTCCAACAGGTGCACTATTAGCAGAGTACCAAAAGAGCTCCCACGTGGGCGCTCTTTTGCTCTGATGGTCTCCGACAAAATAATTTTGAGGAGACGTTTCGAACAAACAAAGGCCAAAAATGCTTCTAGCGAGGTGTCTTGTCAAGAGAGTACCAAAAGAGCTCCCACGTGGGCGCTCTTTTGCTACTGATGGTCTCCAAAGAAACTTAGGCTATAAATCGACCAAATTTCATTCTCGCTTGGCAAAAGGCAAATTCAGGCAAAAGAAAAAAAAACTGAAAATGAGTGAACGTATTAATGCTGCTATTTACTACGATGGTGAAGTTCGTGACACCGAAAATGGTGTTGTTTTCTTATCAGAGAACACATCGCGATTGAGTTTTAATCGGAACGTCAATTTGGTAGAACTTCGCAAAAGAATTAGGCGTAAAATATTCGACATCAAAGGTCTTCGGAACCTTGAGGTAATGGTGGAGACTCATCTTGCCAGTGGATTGCCCTATGTCGAGTTATATGTAAAATTTTCATCTCCAAGTGATCTTTCTGCGACCTCAACTTCTACTGTCGTTCGAGGGGAATACACGACCCCAAGTCGACACTCTGTAAGCAGGAGGCAAAATACAGAAGTGCCCGTGTGTGGTGGTAGTATGGAAAACATAACCCTTGCACGACACTCGATTAGTGGATGGGACATGCATATCCGTCCTTCAACGTTCGATGATAGAAATATGTATTGAGGGACGTCATCAACTTCTAGTGGTTGGCAATCCACATATGATTGGGATCTTTACAAAAGATGTTTAAGGAGGGATGATGTACTCCCGACAACATCCACCGGCGAGGGGCCCTCGTTTGTTGCAGGTTATGGAGGGTCAGACGATGAATCCGATGTGGATCCATCTCGGAAGCCAGGGCTCGATGGTGTAGAAGTTGGATTATTTTTTGAACCGGAGCCCGTTCCAATTGTACCTGAAGACGTTGAGGGCGGTTTAGACGAAGAAGAAGAAGATCCGCTATTCAGGGCGTACTCACCTCCAGCCCAAATGTATAATGTCGATCTATCTCAAGATGATTCATTGGAGTTTCTTGAACTACCACACCGAACGTGTGACCGTACAAATTCTTCGTTGGATTCAGACCAATTATAAGTTGGTAACCAGTTTTCCAACAAGAATATTTTTCTTCTTGCATTGAAACAATACAAAGATCGTGAACGGGTTAACTACAATGTGGTTAAATCCAGGCTCGATAAGTCTGACGAAGCGTGCAAAGGCAAGACGGCACATGTTCATGGAAAATCATGGCGTCGTTGAGGAAAAGGACAGGGTTGTGGGAGGTCAAAAAGTACAAAGGTCCACATACATGTCTTGCCGGTATAGTACCACTATATGTTCAATGATTTCGAATAACACTAATATTATGTAATGTTGCATTATTTAACGTACTTCGATGACAAGTGTAACACAAGATCATCCGAGGATGGATTCAGACATGTTGGCTGACTTAATAATCCCGACGGTGAAGGTCGATCCCAAGACTACAGTGACGGCCTTAATTGGCAATATTTGTAGCCAATTGGGGTACACGCCCTCTTACAGAAAGGCTTGGATAGCCAAGCAAAAGACGTTAGAAAAGTTGCACGGTCGGTAGGACACTTCATATAATGAAGTGTGGCAGTGGTGTCAGGTGCTGGAGAGATATGTCCCAGGCAGCACGACAGACCTTGAAACGAAATCGGCGTATTACAACGATCGTCTGCTCCATGGATGCGCAGTGTTCAAGCGTCTGTTTTGGACATTTAAGCAATGCCGAGATGCTTTTACATACTGCAAGCCATTGGTACAAATTGACGGTACCTTTATGTATGATAGATATACGCATCGGCTATTGCTAGCTGTGGTACAAGACGGCTGTGGGAGAATCCTTCCGATTGCGTTTGCAATAACACCGAGAGAGTCAGCTGATGACTGGGACTTCTTCCTATCTAGGTTAAGGAGGCATGTCTATCCCCAACCTCACATATGCGTTATATCGGATCGGGGCCCTGGAATACTTGCGGCAATAGAATGCCAGGGAAGCATGTGGCATCGCACACACCATCGATATTGCCTGAGGCATGTTTCATCCAACTACTATGGGCAACATCGATCTAAAAGACAGAAACAATAAGTGACAGATATGGGTATGAAATATCTATTAATATAATTTTGTTTGTAATATTCAATTTATTCTCAATTGAAGAGTGGTATGTAATATTCGCCATCAACGTATGTTGGCAGGGTATGAGATCAATAAAGACCGTTTTCAAGAGATGCTGGCCAGTTTGCGCTCAGGTAACGCCGAAGGCGCAAACTACCTGTGCAATATTCCTTTCGAACAGTGGAGACAAGCATATGACGGCGGCCTACGATATGGTCATATGACCACAAACCTGGCCGAATGCATAAATTCTATTCTAAAAGGAACCCGTCATCTTCCAATTACATCGGTTATGCGGGAGACATATTTTCGTTTAGCGGCACTATTTTCGAAGAGAGCAGCGAGTTATAGAGGGCGGATGCAAGGAGGCCATGTATGGAGCTCGAAGGTCTTGCAAGAAATAAACCGTGAGAAGGCACGGCGAACACCATGCACACAAAGTGTCACGACCATGACGACCTATGGTTTCGCTTTCATGGAGTTTGATGATCAACCAAGGTATTGTTGGCGGGCATTATCATGTACACTTGACAAATAAGACTGCGATATGGGATATTTGATGCACTTCCGTTACCCATGTGTCGATGTACTTGCGGCTTGTCGAATCTCCGTCTTGATCCCATGAGCTATGTCGACGAAGTGTACAAATTAGAAAACATGTACAACGTGTGGAGACACGATTCTCACCATCCGGATGAACGTAAGTGGTCGCTTTCGTATCGCTTGCACCGTATAAGTTTGCTTCTTGGGATAGACAATTGAGGCGCAAACCAAAAGGTCGACCTTGCTTGACTAGAATACGCAACAATATGGATATCCAAGAAACGAGCAACCAAAGTCGGCTGTGCGGATGGTGTAGGAATCTGGGCCATACATCTCGCTCTTGTCCAAATCGGAATAGTTAACCGTGTTCTTAGCTTTTTTGTCTCCTGGTGGCTATGTAATATCTATTTTTTTGGAGGAAAACGGTGAACTTTTGTACAAGAACTTTTATTTTATTCAAGTTATTAAAATTAAATTATAAAATTATAAAAAAATTAAACCATTTCTATTTTATCAAATATATTAAAATTAAATTAAAAATTAAATTACAAAAGAAATAAAATTAAACTCGAATTTTATTAAATATAAAAAATTAAATTACAAAAAAATTAAACCATTTCTATCTTATCAAAGATATTAAAATTAAATTAAAAATTAAATTATAAAGGAAATAAAATTAAACTCAAATTTTATTAAATATAAAAAATTAAATTACAAAAAAATTAAACCATTTCTATCTTATCAAAGATATTAAAATTAAATTAAAAAATTAAATTACAAAATAAATAAAATTAAACTCAAATTTTATTAAATATAAAAAATTAAATTACAAAAAAAATTAAATCATTTCTATCTTATCAAAGATATTAAAATTAAATTAAAAAATTAAATTACAAAAGAAATAAAATTAAACTCAAATTTTATTAAATATAAAAATTAAATTACAAAAAAAATTAAACCGTTTCTATCTTATCAAAGATATTAAAATTAAATTAAAAATTTAATTATAAAAGAAATAAAATTAAACTCAAATTTTATTAAATATAAAAAATTAAATTACAAAAAAAATTAAACCATTTCTATCTTATCAAAGATATTAAAATTAAATTAAAAAATTAAATTACAAAAGAAATAAAATTAAACTCAAATTTTATTAAATATATAAAAATTAAATTACAAAAAAATTAAACTATTTCTATCTTATCAAAGATATTAAAATTAAATTAAAAATTAATTACAAAAGAAATAAAATTAAACTCAAATTTTATTAAATATAAAAAATTAAATTACAAAAAAAATTTAAACCATTTTAATCATATCAAAGATATTAAAATTAAATTAAAAAATTAAATTACAAAAGAAATAAAATTAAACTCAAATTTTATTAAATATAAAAAATTAAATTACAAAAAAAATTAAACCATTTCTATCTTATCAAAGATATTAAAATTAAATTAAAAATTAAATTACAAAAGAAATAAAATTAAACTCAAATTTTATTAAATATAAAAAATTAAATTACAAAAAAATTAAATCATTTCTATATTATCAAAGATATTAAAATTAAATTACAAAATTTAAATTACAGCAAATAAAAAATTTTAAACTCAAATTTTATTAAATATATTAAAACTAAATTACAAAAAAAATAAAATTACAAAACTAAATTAGGGTTTAGGGCTGATGCCGGTGGGAACTAGTGCCACACGGGGGCGGTCGGCGGTTACGCGCTTGATTCCTCCTTCTTCTAGCTTCCGGTAGGGGTCATGGAACCTCGGGCGGGGAATCGGGTTGCTCCGGCAGTGGGTCTGGTTCTGGGTGTTGAGATGATGACCCATTTTGATAAAATAATGACCCAGAGGTGTTTGCATAAACCACGGCAGGAGTGACTACATCCCGTACGGCAAAGGAGCCTGGTAGAAAGAACTGCTCCCCGACCGCCCCTCCTCTAATCCCACATGCAACGTCGGCCTCACGATCGGCTGGCTAGCGGGAGTAGTCGGGAACGGACTCGAACCCGGCCATGCATTCCAACCTAGGGTGGGACTGGGAAAAGGAAACATATACGGGTTAGGAGGATACATATAAGGAGTAGGGTACGCATCTGGCATAAACGGTGGAGGCTGTGATGTCGGTGTTGTCGGCTGAACTGATGGGCCCGATGACTGTGTAAGAGCTGTTGCTGGGCCCGATGACTGTGTAAGCGCTGTTGATGGTCCCGTCTCTTCATTCCTTCTCCTTAGATTTAAAGGGGCCCGACGTTTCCTTCGCTCGCGAATTTACCGTCGCCTCTCTTCTTTCGACAATAGATACGGCTTGTCATGGATCCTAAACCATGGCATGTACTCCAACACACACGCTAACTCAAGAACGATGATCGGTTCCCGTATAGGTAAAAAGTCATACCGGTTATCCCACGTCTCGATATGACCTGACCAAAATCTTGGCCAATCCGTGTGCGGCTGCCGTAAGTCCACTTTGTGCTCATCATCGAGCACCTCCAGTGGCATGGGGATCGGTTGCCGAAATCCAAATTACCGCAGAACCCGATCTGACTAGTGCATCTCCATAGTCGCATAGGTGATCAATGGAACCTTAATGTGCCAACTGTTTGGATTTTGGAAGAACTCCAAAATTGTCGCCCGAATTTCTGGATCCTCGTACGGTGTCCATTGAAACTATATTAACATTACCAAAATATTAGTTATATACATAATATTAGAGACTACATACGAAATACTAAATTATAATAACAAAATTCAAAACTTATCTGTGATTCCGACCGTTGGTCTAATAGGAGTCGTATATCCTCAAGCGAGTTAGGTATTCCAACATGACTCGCCGAATGGTTCCACCTAATTAAATAAACTTTTAGCATGCACTTATACTATAAATCTACAAAATAATTGTAAAATATAATATTAAATTTACCTCGTTATCAGTGGGAATGAATATGGCTGGTCGAGTCGAGGACGTAAAAATGAAAATCAAAACCATGCCCATGACTGCAGTAGTGATAGGCAACCTCCGATTTTGGCTTTACTCGGCCGCGTCGCCCAAGACATCTCCGGTACAACCTCGATAGCACGCGGACCCCAACCCAATTCACCTACCGCTCAAATCAACAAGTTTCGTGAGCCATCTCGTGGACAAGGTTTCTAGAGAGGTCCCAGATCAAATAGCCTCCAATTATCTCAAGAATGTATGCCCGAGCATACCATATTCTTTCTACTTGGTCGAACCCTCGTTCGCTCCGGAATGCGTCTCGTAACCAGTGCCATATCGATCCGAGCTCCTTGAATTCTATCCTAATGGCACCCGAAGCTCGTAGCATACGGCCATCCAATCGGTAGATGTTGCGGACCCAGGACTCTTGACCCGCCCCACCGGTAATCCCAATCAAATCGCACATCTTCTAGAGTGATGGTACACTCTCGCATGGCGATGGAAAGTGTGCTTCTCGGTCTCCACCTCTCTATCAACGCTACCGATCAAAGGCGACTCCAACTTGAACCCCTACCTATCATGGCTATAAAGCAAAAACCCGCTTCCCGCAGGTAAGTCTCGATCAACGGCGATGGGGGACCATGCATGTTGCGAATATAACATTACAACACCCGTTCTACAGACTGTTTAAAAAATTATATAATTAAAAATTAATTAAAATTGCATAATTGAAAAACAAATTAAATAATATTGAAAAATTAAAATTAAAACTTACCATTTGCATTTACTCGACGGAGATGTGCTTGTTGTCTAGGCGATGTAATTCCCCGGCCATTGTAATCCGATAAAAAATTTTAAAATATTCCAAAAAAATATATTAAAAAAATTATAAAGGGCTTTTTCGTAAATAGTAAAGGACTATTTAGAAATTTGATCGTAAATTTCAAGGACTTTGAGAGAAAATTGAGAGAAAATTGAGAGAATATTGAGAAAGGATTGAAGTGTGAAAAAAATAAAAGGTTGGGGGGTTTTATACTTTTTTTTGACCGTTGGGATTTGACTGTTGGAGGGCTAAAGCGCACCCCTGAGGACGCGCTTTTGTCCACCTCAAAGAAAAGCGCTTTACGTATGCCGCTTTTTGAGGTGGACAAAAGCGTGTCCTAAGGGCGACTTTAGTTCATCCCCAAAACGCTACCGACGTGGGCGCGCTTTTGGGGAAATGGTACTTTCCTATAAATATTCTTCAAACTGACACATTTCCGTAATTTTTCTTTATTTTTGGTATATATGAGATATTTACCCAAAAAATCCGCATATATTTTATATTTATTTTAATTCCAAAATTCTATATTGTTAATCAACACTAATTTAATTAAGAAAATATTTAAAAATTGTATACCTAAATGCAAAAAAGATATCCTCATAAATTTTAGGGTAAAGTATAGAAATGGTCACTAAAGTATTGTTCGCATTTTATTTTGATCATTGAATTTTAATTCTTTTTTTACTTTGGTCACTAAACTATTTGAAATAAAATTTTTAGTCACCAATTATTAACGAACGCTTGAAATTTGATGATTGAAGTGCTATCATTTGTTTTTTATTAGTCTAATAATAAATTTAATCATCTAATATTTACATATTTTATCAATTTGATCCTAAAAATCTAAATAAAAATATAAAAATATATTAAAATTCTTTAAAAATTATTGCACTAAAATTATAAAGTATATGCCTGAGCCAATATTTCACTACCTGTTTTTATTTAATTTCTCAATTATTTTTTGAAGTTTTAATTTCCCAATTATTAGTATCTTCTTTTTTTTTCTTTTCTTCTTTTGCTTTTTTAACATACTCATCGCCTCCAAAAAAGCTTCATCGATGAACAATAAAAATCGAAAAGCAAAAATCAAGCCTTAAATTGATGAATGAAAATTGAAACAAAAATTAAAAATGAATAAAAAATTTGTTTGACAACTTTATTTAAACCACTTGATTTAACAAATTGAAAATTTTAAACAGAACATATTTTTTTAACAAATTGATGAACGAAAACTGAAAATTTGTTTCAATTTCAATATCAGTTAAAAGCAATAAAAAATGAACAAAAACAAAAAAAAAAAAAATCTCTATCCCCAAAATTGATGAACACAATCAAACCTCAATTTAAATTTTTGCTCATTAATCTCAAAAACTAGTAACCCTAAATCAAAAAACACTATGTCGTAACCATTTTTTTTTTGGGAAACAGTAAACGACGCAGTCGACTCGATTTTTTTTTTAAAAAGAAAAAGGAAAGGAGTCGCCACCGATCTTTATTTGGTGTGATCGGGTCACCTTTGTTTTAATAAAACATTTAATTTACTAAAACAGTGCTTTTTGGTCCACGAACTTTGAGAAAACGGATTCGAAAGTCGATTACGTGTGAGGAAGGATTAGCACCCTCGACACGCCCAAAATTGGTACCAAACTGATTGATTGATGTCCTTTGAAAACTTTGAAAGAGTTCGAAAATACAATGCTTTTTATTTTCAAAATTTGATGGAATTGAAAGGGAAGTAAAGACTCTCTTATTATCGAAGAGATAAGGCATCGTGTCCAGTAAGTTAGGGCGCGATACTTTAGACTCCCGAAACTAAGCTCGTCTTTTAAAACTTGATTTTCGTTTTTGAAGAGGATATTCGTTATTCGTCAAATGAGAAATCGAAACCCAGTAAGTTAGGGCTCGATTTCTCGAGATTTCAAATACGAAAGATTGCCTCTACTTTTAAGAAAAAGAAGCTCATCTCGAAGTATCTAGATGTCGAGTCCAGTAAGTTAGGGCGCGACATTTCGAATTTCCGAGATCAAGTATTTTGTTTTAAAATTTAAATTGCAATTTCAAAAGAGATATCCCGTTGTTTAGCTTTAAACGAGAAGAAACCGGAACCCAGTAAGTTAGGGCTCGGTTCACTCGAATTGCTAACACGAAATGTCAATTTAAAACTGGAATTTGTGACTTTGAAAGGGATATTCCGTTGTTTAACTTAAGCGAGAAAAACCAGAACCCAGTAAGTTAGGGCTCGATTCTCTCGAAGTGTTAATACAGAATATTGATTGTTTGAAAACTTGACAAATCGGGTAAAGGTGAATGCAATACGGTTTGGTAAAAAGATAAATTACAGAACTAGGTTGCGTAATAAAAATAAGAGTGAGGTGTGTAACAATACTAAATTAATTTGTTCAAGAATAAAATGATGATAATAATAATGCAATGATAATAGTAAAAATAATGACGATTTATACATTTAAAGTAATGAGAGTAGTAATAAAGAAATAATAAAATGACAAGAATAATAATAAAATGCTAATAATAAAATAGTGATACGAAATGTAAAAAAATGACAATGATATAATAATATTAATGATATTGGTATAAAAACAATAATAATAATAATAGTAACAATAACGGTAATTAACAAAATATATACATATAAAAATAATATAATAATAGTAATAATAATAAATATAGGAATAATAATATATATAATATATAATAGTAATATGATAATAATAATAATAATACTAATATGGTAATATAGTGATAATAGTAAAACGATTAAAAAAATAATAAAACGATTAATAATAATAATAATAATAATAATAATAATAATAAATAAATAATAGTAATATGATGATAATAATAATACTAATATAGTAATATAGTGATAATAGTAAAACGATTTATAAAAAAAATAATAAAACGATTAATAATATATAATAACAAGTAATAATAATAATACTAATATAATATATAATAGTAATATGATAATAATGATAATAATAATAATAAAACGATTAATAAAAAAATAGGTGAAAATAGCAAAAAGGGACTAAAATTGAATCAAAAATGAATATTGGGGCCAATTTGAAAATAAAAATGGGAGGAAGGACCTTTCTGTGATGCGCTAAAAGGCAGAGGGACCAAATATGTAATAAACCCCTCAGGCCCAAAGCGCAGCAACAAGAGGGGACCAAATTGAAAACAAAAATAAGATATTGGGTGAGATTTTAAAATAATAAAAGTCCGATTGAAAATAATAAAAAAGCGGAAGGGCTAAAAGTGCAATTAGCCCTTCCGTTCAAAAACGCGCGGATCCTAGGTCGGGCGGGTCGGATTCGGGTCAGATATGACAAAACGACGTCGTTTTGGGGTTAAAGGCCAGCCCCCAAAACGACGTCGTTTTATGGGGCTATAAAAGGCCCTAAACCTCCAAAAAAATTTCATTTTGTCTTTGTTTAAAAAAAATTTTCTCTTTCATTTTTTTTCTCTGCAGGGGTGAGCTCGGCCAGGTGCCACGACCGTCGTCGTCGGCGAGTTCTACCACCACCCACTGGCGGAAAAGGTAAAAAACCTTATTTTTTTTGTTTTTTTTTTATTTTCAACTATGTATATTTTAATAACAAGTTTGTGTGTAAATTTACAAAAAAAAACACTCTTTCGAAGAAAAAAATTACCTTTTTGTTTCGTTTTTTTGCTTTTAAAGAATCTTTGCGTTTTTTTCTTCTCACGTTCGGATCTGCTTTTTTTTTGCCTTGAAGTTTCTCTCTTTTTTTGTATATTTCGAAAATAAAAAAAAAACCTTTTGCTTGAATCTTTCTGTTTTTTTGATTTCAAGAGAGGAAAGAAAAAAAAATCCCATTTACACCGGTTTCAGACTTGGCTTTTATAGCCATTACAAATGTATTTTTTGTATTTTATCTGCCTATTTCTGCTCTGTTGCCGTGTCTTCTCGTTTTTTTGCAGGGCATGGGGAGCAGGTGACGATGGGATGGTGGCCGGTGGCCTCGGCAGGTGGTCGCAGAGGTGTCAGAAGCTGAAGAGTCGGGGTAGGTGGGGGTTGGTGGCTGGTTCGGCGCTAGGGTTGCAAGGCTAGGTTCTCGAAACCCTAGCTTCTTGAAAAAGAAGAAAGTGGACTCTTTGGCCCGTCGGTTTTGGGTTCAAATTGGGCTTGGTTTATTTATTTTGGGTTTGGGTATGTAATTGGGTTTTTGCTCTGTGTTTGTAATTTTATTTTTGTAATTGGGTTTTGGTTGGGTTTGGGTATGTAATTGGGTTTTTGCTCTGTGTTTGTAATTTTATTTTTGTAATTGGGTTTTGGTTGGGTTTGGGCCGGGCAATTTTTGGGCTTTGTACAGCTGCCCCTCTTTGCTCATTTTCGTGTAACGAGAATAGAGCAAAGACTTAAAGAAGCCCAATGTTGCCCGGCCTCACCGAGTCTTGGCCTCTCAAGTGCTTTTCTTCAAGTAGCGTTATTTCCTTGCGCATCTTGTTGCTTCGATCTACTTCACCGCTATGTGGCTCCGATCCGCTTTGTCATGACTTCAATGGGATGTGACTTGTTTATTTTTCGATCTGCTCTTGCAAATTTAGGAATGTCTAAACTGCTATCTTCAATCTGATCCTTACAAACTCAAGGGTCACCAGACTGAATCTTTGATCTGCTTCCTGCAACTTCAGGAATGTCAAATCTGCTTTCTTCGATCTGCTTCTTGCAACTTCAAGAAGGTCAAATCTGCTATCTTTGATCTGATCCCTGCAAACTCAAGGGTCACCAGACTGAATCTTTGATCTGCTTCCTGCAACTTCAGGAACGTCAAATCTGCTTCTTTCAATCTGATCCTTGCAAACTCAAGGATCACCAGACTGAATCTTTGATCTGCTTCCTGCAACTTCAGGAATGTCAAATCTGTTATCTTAGATCTGCTTCTTGCAACTTCAAGAAGGTCAAATCTGCTATCTTCGATCTGATCCCTGCAAACTCAGGGGTCACCAGACCGAATCTTTGATCTGCTTCCTGTAACTTCAAGAACGTCAAATCTGCTTTCTTCAATCTGATCCTTGCAAACTCAAGGATCACCAGACTGATGTCTTCGATCCGCTTCCTGCAACTTCAGGAATGTCAAATATGTTATCTTCGATCTACTTCTTGCAACTTCAAGAAGGTCAAATCTACTATCTTCGATCTGATCCCTGCAAACTCAGGGGTCACCAGACCAATCTTTGATCCGCTTCGCAACTTCGTGAACGCCAAATCGCTTAACTGCATCTTGTCCTTCTTAAGGACGAACAGAGAATGAATACATACTTATGCCTAATGATTAGGATGCCATGAGTATGATGAGTCAGAATGTTATGAGTATGATTCCTATTTAAGGTGTTATCACTCATTTGTCTGTCAAGGTTTTATCTTCGTTTCCCTCTTAGTGACCGTTTTCGCATGAATGGCTTGCCCCTGTGGAAATTTCGAAGCCTATTTTAGGCCTTAGAACATAGGTCTGCCTTGACTTCTAGCTGTCTTTCCTGGGAGTCACAACTCCTACTTGAAGAATGTTCGACTTGGTTTGTTCAACTCTCAACCATTTAAGGTTTTTTGAATCTTTCCTTATCGAAAATTGGCCTGTCCTACTTTTTAAAGTGACCAAGCAACATTATTTACCCTTGCCACAATTACTGAATCGGGCGAGAAACTTCATAGAAATGGTCTTTATTAAGACCCCTTTTCTCCAATGTCTTCATCTTGTGTTCATGGAAGTTCTAAACAAATGTTCTGTTTCGGCTTCCTGTTTGATCTAGAGATTTTCAAAGTGATACGTGGAACTTTCCTTTGTGAAATCGTTAGTTCATCAATTTGTTTTTAATGTAGCATGTTAATGGTGGATAACAGTAAGTTGGTTTCAAAATGAATTATTTCTGAAACAAAGAAAATTGATTTGGGACATATCCCTTTTTACGGAGAAAATAACCCAAAAATGGTAAGATAACAACATGGATCAAGCGCCCTAGACATCGCCAATTGGGCTTCTATATACAAAATTCAAGAAGACTGCTCTGAGCCCGTCATGTGTTTAGAAGACTCGAAGTATTTTGGTCGATGCCCCGATATGCAACGTACTTCCTCTTCTGTTGATTATGGCGCTACGAGATCGCGACGTGTCCATTCAAAATTTGAGCCACCCTTTTGGTTTTCAACTCAAAGCCCTTTGGTCTCAAGGTGCCCTTTGCGGGTTTTCACCTTGGCCTCTCCTTTTTTTTTTTTTCGAAGTCTCAAAGTGCCCTTTGCGGGTTTTCACCTTGGCTTCTTCTATTTTAAGCAAAGTATTTTTTAACTGAATCTGAGTTCACGGGATTGGGCAAGCTTTTCCCGTCCATCTCAGTCAGAATCAGTGCACCTCCCGAGAAAGCTTTCTTTACCACATACGGTCCTTCCCGCCGACATCCATTTCCTCTCGTGGTCCTTTTGTATGGGAAGGATCTTTTTTAGCACGAGGTCCCCTTCGTGGAATTCCCTTGGGCGAACCTTTTTGTTGTAAGCTCGCATCATTCGCTTTTGGTACATCTGACCGTGACGGATAGCCCTCAATCTCTTTTCTTCAATTAAGTTCAACTGATCATATCGAGCCTGGATCCATTCAGCTTCATCCAGCTTCACTTCTGACAATACTCGAAGAGAAAGTATTTCCACTTCAATAGGTAGAACTGCCTCCATCCCATAGACCAATGAGAAAGGCGTTGCCCAGTGAGAGGTTCTGGACGGACGTTCGATAAGCATAGAGTGCGAATGGCAACTTCTCATGCCGCCTCTATAAGTCTCACCATCTTTCCCACTATCTTTTGATGTTTTGTTGGTCGCTTCATCGCCCCATTCATTTTTGGGCGATACGGTGATTTAATTGTGGTGTTTGATGTTGAATTGGCTACAAACCCTCGCTATCGTGCTATTGTTTAAGTTCGGTAGCGTTGTCCGATATGATCTTTTGGGCATTCCATATCAACAAATGATTTTCTTCTTCAAAACCGACTAACCACCGATTTAGTGACGTTAGCATATGAGGCGCCTCTACCCATTTCGTGAAGTAGTCGATGACCACAAAGATGAATCGATGCCCATTCGATGCCTTCGAGATATTGGCCCAATGACGCCCATGCCCCACATGGAAAATGGCCATGGGAAGTCATAACATGTAAAGGTGACGGGTACGTGAATCTTGTCTCCATAACCGCATTTATGACATTTTTGGCATAGTTGATACTGATCTCCTCCATGGTGGACCAATAATATCCGAACCTCATTATTTGTCCGCCATTGTGAAACCATTAGCGTGAGTTCCACGAGACACCTTCATGGACTTCTTCTAGGATTAACTTAGATTCGGCGCGTCCACACACCTCAAGAGCACTTGATCATTCCTTTTCTTGTATAAGACTTCTCCATCCAAGACGTAATCACGTGCTAATCTCCTCGGTGTCTTTTTTTCATTTTCAATGGCTTGATCGGGGTACTCACGATTCTTCACATACCACAATATATCATGGTACCATGGTGGGTCGGCTTTTCCCTCTTCCTCAACATTGTAGCAATGGTCGGGTCTTGATGAATGCTCATTTGTATTGGCTTCATATCTTCGCTTTCATTTATTCGACCATGGAAGCTGTGGTGGCGAGCATCGACCATCCGATTCTCGCCCTCGGTAGGTAATTGAAAGTGATGTCATCAAACTCTTTGACAAGTTCTTGGGCCAATCTTTTATAGATAACCAATTTTGGATCCTGGTTTCCCATTCTCCTTTGAGTTGATAGATTACTGTATGGAATCTCCATAGACTTCTAATACCACGATTTTGTATTCGATAGCAAATACGGAGCCCCATGATGCAAGCTTCATATTCAGTCATATTATTAGTGCAATCGAAATCCAGTTTACAAGTGAATGGATAATGGTTTCCTTTTGGGGATATCAAGACTGCCCCAATTCCATTACCCACGGCATTTGATGCCCCGTCAAAATTTAATTTCCAAGGATGGTCTTCGGAGGTACCTTCTTCAATGTCTGCCACGTACATCAAATTCTCATTGGGGAAATCAAAATCTAAGGGCTCATAGTCTTCAAGGACTCTATTGGCTAGAAAGTATGCTATCGCGCTCCCTTTTACCGCCTTTTGGTTTACATAAACGATGTCAAATTCAGAAAGCAGATCTCCACTGGCCATCCTTCCATTCAAGGTCAGATTCCATCATATACTTAAGGGATCTAGCCTTGAGATGAGCCATGTCGTGTGATACAAAGATGTATTGCCTCAACCTTCGAGTTGTCCAAATCAAGGCACAACATAATTTCTCGATTGGCGGTACCTCATTTCACATGCGTTGAATTTCTTACTAAGGTAGTATATTGCTTTTTCTTTCTTCCCGATTCATCATGTTGACCCAAAGACACATCCCATCGAATTATCAAGCATCGTTAGATAAAATATGAGGGCTTGTCTGGTTGAGGCGGCATTAATACCGGGGCCTGAGACAGGTATTGTTTCACCCTTTCGAAGGTCTTTTGGCACTCTTCATCCCACGTGCCTGGGTTGTGTTTCTTGAGGAGACGGAATATGGGGTCACATCTCTCGGTCAATTGTGAAATGAACCGAGCGATGTAATTCAGCCTTCCTAAGAAACCTCTAACTTCTTTTTGGGTACGTGGTGGAGGTAATTCTTATATGGCTCTGACTTTATCTGGGTCAACCTCAATCCCCTTTTCACTGACTATGAACCCGAGCAACTTCCCGGACCGAGCTCCGAAGGTACACTTTGATGGGTTAAGCTTCAACTAGAATTTTCTCAGCCTCAAGAGCAATTTTCTCAAGACCTGCACATGCTCTTCTTCAGTTCGGGATTTGGCGATCATATCGTCGACGTAAACCTCAATTTCCCTGTGTATCATGTCATGGAACAGGGTTACCATGGCTCTCGATATGTCGCTACCAGTATTTTTAGCCCAAATGGCATTACCTTGTAGCAAAATGTTCCCCACATGGTTATAAACGTTGTCTTGTCCATGTCCTTAGGATGCATTTTATTTGGTTGTACCCTAAAAACCATCCATGAAGGAGAACAACGAATACCTCATTGTATTGTTTACTAAAGTGTCGATGTGAGGCAATGAAAATTATCCTTCTGGCTGGCCTTGTTCAGTCTCTCGTAGTCCACGCACATTCGTACCTTCCGCCTTTCTTGGGGACGGGGACAACGTTAGCCACCCAATCCGAGTACTTGACCACTTGTAAGAACCCGCATTAAATTGTTTCTCGACTTCTTCTTTTATCTTTAACAAGGCATCCGGTCGCATTCTTCCGAGCTTCATTGGATTGGCTTGCATTCTTCCCTTATGGGCGCTCGATTGTCGCAATATCGATTTAGTCCGGCATATCTTGGTACGACCATGCGAACACATCTTTGAATTCATGGAGTAGTTCGATGAGGTCCCGCCTGGTTTCTGCGAGAATACAAGCTTCAATATTCACCTCTTGCCCTCTCCTAGGCTCACCGCTTCTATCGACTCTTTATGGGTAGGATCTATTTTTCTTCTTGCTCTACCATTCTCAACAAATCCGAGGCAAGTCGCATTCGTGTCATTTCCAAAGTCCCGAGATTCCTCTCAACACATGTCTTGCTCAAAGCAAACCTCTGAATCAGAGTATCATTACTCATATCATTGATGTCTAGAGACCAGAATGGGTATCAAGGGTGTATAAAGAACAAATGAATTTGAGGACAATTATTCACATGATATGAATGAGAACAAAGAATAAATGGTAAAATGTAAAATAAGAGGATATTTAGTAGAATTGAAGATGCATTTCATTAAAACAAAATTTTGAACATTAGCCTATTTCACAAAAGAAATCTCGTTGTTTCTAGGCTTAAAACAACAAGAGTGTTCCGAATATTACTCTGATAATCTCTAAACACTACAGAAATTCCTCTCAGAGTCCAATTGTCTAATGTGCTTCCGTGTTCATATGGGCGGATGCCCGACAAGTTTCTTTGATCAATCTCCTCATCTTGTATGGCATTGATGTGAGGACATTCCCCTTTAGGAGATTCTTTTCCCGGGTAAATCATTCCTCCTGATACGAAGGTGCGAGATATGTGGGGGAATGTCATCGGTTCCCACTTAGCGTCTTCTCCATTCAGCCTGGCATTTCTCCTTTCTTGTTTCTTTTCCATCTCCTTCTTCATTTGTTTAGCATCCGGTTTGAAACCTAAACCAAAGCGATCTCTTTTTTCCTTCAGCATCGGGGCCTAGACTTTTCCTTGGAGATATTTACCCAATCCTTTTCCCTAGAGGGCTCTTTTCCCATCGTCATTTGCAATCCCATCCTGGTAGTCTTGGAGAGTTTAGGTGACGGGACTTTATTTCCTTCGAAATGAAAGTCGATTCACAAACTCTAAGGATCGAAATGAACATTCAATGGCTTCCTCATTCGTCTCTAGGTATGGCGCTTTGTTGGTAACAGTTGCTATGATATCATCCTCAGAGTTTATAGTTACCAGCCGATTTTCTGTTACCAATTTCAATTTCGCATAAAGGATTTAAGGTACGCCCCATTGAATGAATCCGTGGCCTCCCTAGTAAGCGCCAGTAAGAAGGCTTGATATCCATGACCGTAAAGTCTACTTCATATGTATTAGGCCCGATCAATAATGGTATGTCTATTCTTCCCATCACTCTTCTTTCTTGTGCCATCGAATGCTCTCACTATGTTTTGGCAGATTTCATATGAGAACTATCTATCGGCAACCTCTTGAGTGTGGCTAGTGGTAAGACATTTAATGTCTGACCCATTATCTATTAGTACACTTGGCAAGGTGTATCCCTTGCAACGGTAGTTATGTGTAATGCCTTTGTTGACCCCATACCTCCCTGGGATTTCGTCATCGTCAAGTAGATGAAATTATCGGTAGCTTATGTTACTAACCGACGATCCAACTTTTGTTGACGGATATATCTTTAGTAACATAGGTCTCATTCAAGATTTCATTAATGCTTCATGCACTTTAGAGCTTAAGTAGTGCTAACACGTAGATACGGGCTGGTTGTCTCATGCGGTTGTTCCACCACACTGTATTCATTGTGTTTCAAGAATTTTAAGAACTCTTTAGCCTCTTCCTCTTTTACGGGCTCATTGACAACGGCTTGGGTTCTTTTTCCTCCTAATCGACACGATCTTCGCCACGCCACTCCCGCTTCTCCTGCTTTCGGGATCATAACGCTTTCCACTTCGCGATAGAAACCTTCGTTCTTGACTTCCTCCAAATACTAGTGGAACCTTGCGCCCCGGTATTGTCACGTTGCAATTATAATTCCAAGGTACCTTTTACTATCTTGGTAGGAAAAGAAGCGTGTTTCAATTGTGATTTTGGTCTTCCCCAGATTCTCCCTCTGTGTTTGAAAATGATGATTCTCGGGTAATTAACTCCGGCTTTGTCAATTCTTCCTTGGTCGCATATATTTCCTCTTCCTCCACTCCTTCTTCATAAAACTCCAGCTTTTTGTTGTCCATGAGGCCTTGCACCAAAATTTTAAACTCGGATATTCTTGGATCTCGTGCCCCTCGCCTTATGAAATTCGCAACAATTCTTTATATGTATTTTGCTTCCTGAGAATCGACTCTATCAATCCTCTTTACCATTTCCTTCCGGACTATTCGCAATGGGGTCTTCACTTGGTGACGCTCTCTTGATCTTTCTCACAATCTCTTCACCGATTATGCTTACCCCTTTCTCCTCATGATTACTCAATGGGTTCCCCTTTCTTACCAAGTCATCAAGCGCTATAACACCCATTTTGATTAGCCTCTCGACTACATTTTTGAAGGCGAGGCAATTCTCTATCGAATGCTCCTCTATCCCTGCGTGGTAATCGCATTGAGCATTTGGGTCGTACCACTTAGGGTATGGGGGCTACAATGGTTGTAAATAAAACGGGGACACGATGTGCTCATTGAATAAAATCTGTATAACTCTTTGTATGCTATCGAATTGGCGTAAATTGGATCCTTTCAAGATTTGGTCTAGTTCCCGATTCTCGCCTTGTCGCCTCCTGCTGCCGGTATCAGAATCGCTTTGGTCGATTAATCGCGATCGCCTTCTGTATCCTCTATTATATGTACTCACATTATTTACCTCATCGTTTTTTCTTAGGAGCGACTCTCCTAGTGCTTTCTCCCGTCTCGATTTTGCCACCCTTATAGCATGCTCGATCATCTCCCCGCCATTACTATATCAAGAAAGCTCTTAGTTGTACTCCTATCATATGAGTTATGAAAGGGCCTTCAAGGTGTTAATGAAAAGCATGGCGCTCTTTTTCCAAAAGCGGTGGCTGAACTTGTGTGGCGACTTCCCTCCACCGCTGGGCATATTGCCTGAAACTTTCGTTTGGCTTTTTCTCCATATTTTGGAGCGTGATTCGATCAGGAGCTATATCGGCTACGTGCCCGTATTGTTTCAAGAAGGCCTGTGCTAGGTCCTTCCATGACTTGATCTGGGTACGGCTGAGCTGATTGTACCATTTGGCCGCGGCCCCGGCCAAACTATCCTGGAAACAATAAATAAGTAGTTGATCATTGTTAACATATCCCGCCATCCGTCGATAGAACATTGTGATGTGCGCTTCGGGGCAACTGGTCCCATTGTATTTTTCGAAATCTGGGGTCTTGAATTTTGACGGAAGTACGAGGTCTGGGACTAGGCTCAAGTCTTTAGCGTCCACCCCATAGCGATGATCAGCGGTCTCCATTTCCTTAAACTTTTCTTCTAACCATTTGCAATGATCCTCGAGTTGTCCAGGAAGGTTCACTTTTGCCTTATCCATTTCACCATTTCATCAAAATCGGGACTATAGGGTTAGCCGGACCTTCTCCGGATTAGTGCTCGAACCAATGGAAGTGCGCCGCATCGCTGGTCTCAACTCGCACTGTGGGCTCGATGACAACAGCGTCCTTTGGGGACATATTTCGTGGTGCTTGGGTATTTGGCGGGTAAATCCGGAGGTGTGTTGTGGTTGTCATTATTCCTCGAGCTAGCAATGCGCCTTTTCCTCGCTTCATTGGCCAATAGTTGCGCCACCGACTTATCATGTTGTTTTGGGACTCTTGCATCCGCTCCATCATATCTTGCTGAGTTTCATCATTTGCTCCTCAGATCTGTTTTGCATTTCCTTCTGAAATTGTTCAAATCTTTGATCCATTTTCTTGGTCTTAGTACGAGTCCCGTAGTAATGTTCAGTTCCCAGATTTCCTCTTTTCTTTTTCCTTTTTCTGATAATTTTAACCAGTTAGGCTTCTTTTTATAAACTTTAATGCATGTAATATGATGCAATGCAAATGCATGAATGCAGGAAGAAAACATCGATTCTGATCAACTTCATTTTAGAAAACTTTATTAGAAGGCAAAACCCTTTACATAAAGTAGATTACAAATATGTTCTCGCCCTAAGACCTAAGGTTTTGATTTTTCCAAGCAGGGAGATTAGCTCTTCATCATGACCCGGTAGGAGCCCATATCTTATGCCCAATATGTCAGCCTCCTCGCCCAAAGTTTGTAGGTGATCAGCTACTTCTCGAATCTGGATTATTGCTTCTCCCATGAGGTAGTCTCGACTTCGAACTTGCTCACAAGAATGGCTAAGCTCCTCCTCCCAACGTCTTTCTCTCGTTTCCAAAAGCTCAATCCGGAGCTCGCTGCTTTGTAATGCCGATTCTAATTCTTCAACCCTACCTTTTATTTCCTCTATTTTGTTCAGGCTTGACTTTAGTTGGCTTTCCGAGTCTCGACTTCGATAGTGGTGTAGGGATCGCCCAAGCTCGACTATTCTAGCTTTTAATCCCTTTTTCTCTTTTTGGTCTTCTCATCTCCGCCTTCTCTAAGTCTTCCTTTTGCACTCAGATTTCATGAAACTTTTTCTCCCAACTGCTAACTTTGGCCATTTCCTCTCGGACCTCTTGTTGCCATTACTCCGAAGTTTTCCCTAATCCCGCGTTCTTTATCGTCAAGCGCATCTTTTTGTACTCAGTCTTCAAGTTATCTCGGTCTTCTTCTACCTTTCATTTTTCTTTTCTGAGTTTCTCAGCCTCTGATTTTTGATCGTCCACTTCTAACTGGAGGAGCATCTTTTCTTCTTCCAACCTTTCTATCCTTTTTTCGAGTTCTGAATTCATCCGCTCAAAATCTTGCTTCACAATCTCCGATTCCGATGGGACCACTCGCATGCATTCTTCTCTCGATCGGGCGCCTTCTGGATTTGGCTCAGGAATGTTATCATTGACTCTCCTTGCCCTCCATTCAATGTATTCCGGGGTCCTCCTCGGGCCTGTAGATATCTCCTCATTCTGTGAATCTGATTTCAGGCATTAGAAATCTCTTTAACCCTTTTCTTAGCTTCCCCCTTCATATGAGAACTCGCATTGAGCTAGCCCGTATGTCGTTGGTACAAACTGTCTTGAACTATATTGTCTCAGGACCAGCAAAGGGGCGTAGGCAGTGGCACCCCAAATTCCCAATAGGGAACCCACCAAAGCTTCATAACGATAAAGGATCCTATCGGGAATCATCCATGGAGCCTTCCACTCGATGTCGTCCTCTTGAAGGTTTTGAAAGAGTGTGATCCAATTTTTTTCGGACACATCCTCTCTTCTAGGCGTAGTTGCTAACTCTTCTAGTGGGGAGTAATTTTCTGACATGAACCGACAGGACACTTTCTCTATTTTCCAAAAGTGACTATGAAACCAAGCCAACAACAATGCAAGACATCCAATAAACTCCGCTTTCACCCATTCTTCGACATGCGTCAAGGATCTGAATGTTTCGCTAAGATGGCAGGAACGGGTATGACCCATTTGTCTAATCGGCTGAATAGATCAATAACTGCTTCATCAATGTGCCTTAAAGCTTTCGGGAAGATTACCAGGCCGTAAATACACAAGGCGAAGATGTCTATCTTTTTTTCAGACGGGATGCGCCAGATCAGTCTCTCAAACATACCTGTGGTATGCATTTACCTCGCCTTCTTTTGCATTCTAGTCGACACCCACTGCTCGCTCATTCCGGTGATATTCATTAACTTCTTCGCGAAAGTTGGGCCATTAACCGCCTTGGAATAAGCTTTGTCAATTTGAATCTTTAGGCAACGTAGCAAGGTCGTATACTCTTCATCTGTGGAACCAGATCCACCTTCCCAAGGAGAAATAAATATAAGCGGCATTCCGAATCGGGTCATTGCTCTAACAGTGCTTATCTACTTTAATATCAAGCGTGTAAGGCAAGTCGTAGTAAGTACCATAGAATGGATGCTTTGCCTCATCATCCCATCAAGGCCAAATTTCTTTCAACTCTTGGAGCTCGCTCTGCGTGACAATCGATATTGGTGAAGTTCCGTAACTCGACACATACCCTTCGACTAAGCTATCTCCTTTTTTATTTGGCATTGCTCGACCATATGCGACGACCGCATTGTCTTCCACTTTATCAAGGAATTCGCTTCCATAACCACTTCCTAACTCGAAAACGGACCGTGAATCGATGTCTCTTTAAAATATGGAATGATATGCACAAAAGAAAAAAACACAACAAGTTAGTACCATGGAATATAAAGCAAGTAAAATAAACAAACGCCTATCTAGGTGACCACTAAGGTTTGCCATAGCTCTTCCTAAGGTGGGCTCCTAAGGTTTGCTATATGCGGCTTAGTTCTAAAGTTCGAGGTACCCGAACCCGCAAATTCCTCGATCCTCACCCATTATATGCTCATACGGACCGAGTTCGGTTCAGGGGAATACATTTCCCTATGGCCATGCGAAAGTGAAAACTTCACGAAGACATAGGTACGGATGTATTCCGAAAGCAGTCCACTAGCCCATGCGGAGGTGAAAACCTCACGAAGGCATAGCTTTTCGCTCCCACTTAAAGGTGTGACCACAACGGTCATGCAATGCAATGCCAAAGTATTTACGAGGCTAATATTGAAGGTGCATTAAGAGAAGCGTGATTTTCGAAATCATTTTAATCAAAAGGACAAAATCAATCAATCTATTGCACGACCTCGCGTCCCAAAGGAGTCGCCAAGTCGTCAGAACCATTTTTTTGGGAAATAATGGCGACGCGGTCGACTCGATTTTTTTTAAAAAGGAAAGAGTCGCCACCGATCTTTATTTGGTGTGATCGGGTCACCTTTGTTTTAATAAAACATTTAATTTACTAAAACAAAGGCTTTTTGGTCCACGAACTTTGAGAAAACGGATTCGAAGTCGATTACGTGTGAGGAAGGATTAGCACCCTCGACACGCCCAAAATTGGTACCAAACCGATTGATTGATGTCCTTGAAAACTTTGAAAGAGTTCAAAATACAATGCTTTTATTTTCAAAATTTGATGGAATTGAAAGGGACGAAAGACTCTCTTATTATCGAAGAGATAAGGCATCGTGTCCAAGAAGTTAGGCGCGATACTTTAGACTCGAAACTAAGCTCGCCTTTTAAAACTTGATTTTCGTTTTTGAAGAGGATATTCCATTATTCGTCAAATGAGAAATCGAAACCCAGTAAGTTAGGGCTCGATTTATCGAGATTTCAAATACGAAAGATTGCCTCTACTTTTAAGAAAAAGAAGCTTATCTGGAAGTATCTAGATGTCGAGTCCAAGAAGTTAGTAGCGACATTTCGAATTTCTGAGATCAAGTATTTTGTTTTAAAATTTAAATTGCAATTTCAAAAGAGATATCCCGTTGTTTAGCTTTAAACGAGAAGAAACCGGAACCCAGTAAGTTAGGGCTCGGTTCACTCGAATTGCTAACACGAAATGTCAATTTAAAACTGGAATTTGTGACTTTGAAAGGGATATTCCATTGTTTAACTTAAGCGAGAAAAACCAGAACCCAGTAAGTTAGGGCTTGATTCTCTCGAAGTGTTAATACAGAATATTGATTGTTTGAAAACTTGACAAATCGGGTAAAGGTGAATGCAATACGGTTTGGTAAAAAGATAAATTACAGAACTAGGTTGCGTAATAAAAATAAGAGTGAGGTGTGTAACAATACTAAATTAATTTGTTCAATAATAAAATGATGATAATAATAATGCAATGATAATAGTAAAAATAATGACGACGATACATTTAAAGTAATGAGAGTAGTAATAAAGAAATAATAAAATGATGTAATAATAATAAAATGCTAATAATAAAATAGTGATACTAAATGTAAAAAAATGACAATGATATAATAATATTAATGATATTGGTATAAAAACAATAATAATAATAATAGTAACAATAACGGTAATTAACAAAATATATACATATAAAAATAATATAATAATAGTAATAATAATAAATATAGGAATAATAATATATATAATATATAATAGTAATATGATAATAATAATACTAATATGGTAATATAGTGATAATAGTAAAACGATTAAAAAATAATAAAACGATTAATAATATATAATAATAATAATAATAATAATAATAATAATACTAATATAATATATAATAGTAATATGATGATAATAATAATACTAATATAGTAATATAGTGATAATAGTAAAACGATTTATAAAAAAATAATAAAACGATTAATAATATATAATAACAAGAGTAATAATAATAATACTAATATAATATATAATAGTAATATGATAATAATGATAATAATAATAATAAAACGATTAATAAAAAAAAGGTGAAAATAGCAAAAGGGACTAAAATTGAATCAAAATGAATATTGGGGCCAATTTGAAAATAAAAAATGGGAGGAAGGACCTTTCTGTGATGCGCTAAAAGGCAGAGGGACCAAATATGTAATAAACCCCTCAGGCCCAAAGCGCAGCAACAAGAGGGGACCAAATTGAAAACAAAAATAAGATATTGGGTGAGATTTTAAAATAATAAAAGTCCGATTGAAAATAATAAAAAAAGCGGAAGGGCTAAAAGTGCAATTAGCCCTTCCGTTCAAAAACGAGCGTATCCTAGATCGGACGGGTCGGATTCGAGTCGGATATGGCAAAACGACGTCGTTTTGGGGTTAAAGGCCAGCCCCCAAAATGACGTCGTTTTATGGGGCTATAAAAGGCCCTAAACCCCCAAAAAAATTTCATTTTGCTGCTGTTTAAAAAAAAAATTTCTCTTTTCATTTTTTTCTCTGCAGGGGATGAGCTCCGGCCAGGGGCCCCACCGTCCGCCAAGGCGCGCGAGTTCGGCCACCACCCACGGTGGCCGGAAAAGGTAAAAAACCTTATTTTTTTTTTTTTTTTATTTTCAACTATGTATATTTTAATAACAAGTTTGTGTGTAAATTTACAAAAAAAAACACTCTTCAAGAAAAAATTACCTTTTGTTTCGGTTTTTTGCTTTTAAAGAATCTTTATGCGTTTTTTCTTCTCACGTTCGGATCTGCTTTTTTTGCCTTGAAGTTTCTCTCTTTTTTTGTATATTTCGAAAATAAAAAAAAAACCTTTTGCTTGAATCTTTCTGTTTTTTTGATTTCAAGAGAGAAAGGAAAAAAAAAAATCCCCTTTACACCGGTTTGAGACTTGGCTTTTATAGCCATTACAAATGTATTTTTTTTATTTTATCCGCCTATTTCGCTCATTGCAGTGTCTTCTCGTTTTTTTGCAGGGCATGGGGAGCGGGTGACGATGGGATGGTGGCCGGTGGCCTCGGCAGGTGGTCGCAGAGGTGTCGGTCAAGAGTCGGGGTAGGTGGGGTTGGTGGTTGGTTCTAGCTAGGGTTGCAGCTAGGGTTCTCGAAACCCTAGCTTGCTGAAAAGAAGAAAGTGGGCCTGCTGGGCCCCGTCGATTTTGGGTTCAAATTGGGCTTGGTTTATTTATTTTGGGTTTGGGTATGTAATTGGGTTTTTGCTCTGTGTTTGTAATTTTATTTTTGTAATTGGGTTTTGGTTGGGTTTGGGCCGAGCAATTTTTGGGCTTTGTACACACTACAAATAGAAAGCAAACACTTTAAAATTTTCAAACCACTTGATTCAAAAATAATAATAATAACCTGTAATCGATCATTCTAACAAAACTCATTTAATCTTTTGCCGATCAAGTCCTTTATAATAACCTATTGACTGCCTATGAAAGAAGAGATAAAAGGACTTGGTGGCATGTTGGTTCAAAGCATTGTCAACTGATATTTTTGGATTTTGGATTTGAAAAACTCATTCGAACCTTGGCTGAAAGAAGTCATTGGTGCCAACATTAGTATTTCAGGATTTAAGATTTGAAATGTCATTGACAGCGTGATTGGACGAAGCCACCAGTGTCGACGCTAGTAATGACGGCTGTTAGGGATAGAAGAAAAGAAAGCTTTGTTTATTTCAAGAAAAGACAACACTGAAAACTTAGAAAGGCTTTTTTACTTGTTAGAAACCAGAGCTTTATAATTTTTTTATTACTTTTTTACCATTTTTAATGTTTTATATATTCTTTTTCAAATATTCTTTTTTTATTTTTAAATAATTATACATATTTAAAATTTTTAAATAATTGATGACTTGGCATATATGTAGGCTGCAACGTCAATAATGTTAACAAAAATTAATTTTTACATCTATTTTGAGACACTTTGACAAACGACATTGATTTAAAGGCTAAAAGAAATATATAATTTGTCATTAAACACTTTTATTGATATTCAAACGGCTCTTAATAATCGGTAACGAAAACATTTAATTTTGTATAATTTAATAACCAAAATAGAAAAAATTAAAAGTTTAATGACTAAAATAAAACGTAAACAATACTTTAGTGATCATTTCTGTACTTTACCCTAAATTTTAACTATTCTTTTTAAATAAAAAATTAACATTCTATTAAAACAAAACTTAAGAGTATAAAACAACCCTACAACTTTTTGAAAATTAATAAAGTCTTTATATATATATATATATATATATATTGCATTCAATTCAACTCTTGAATTGAAAATTTGAATCAATCAAGCCCTTTTGATCGAAATTGATCTTAACTTAGTGAAATCGCCCTTAACGGATGATGACTCACTTGTTTTTTGTACACGTGGCAGTCCCTCAAACTCTTCCGATTAAGCCTTAAAGAAATTTCAAATAATTTAAAAATAAAAAGATATAAAAAGCAAATTTTAAAAATTATTTAAAAATTAAAAGAATTCCTTTTATTATAAAATGTTAACACTCAAATAATAATATTAAATATTATAAAATTATAAATATTAAAACTTAATTTAAAAATCAAAATTAAAAAAATGTTTTCCTCTTGGTTACCTGCTTAAAATAACATCCATAAAACATTTACATTTCCAGTTTTGAGAAAGTAGATAAACTCTATCTCTTAGTTTTTCATATATATACATATATATATATATATATAAAAAATTTTAAACACAGACATACACTGTTTGTCAAGGATATTGAACGCCCAACCAATTTCTTTGCTCTTCATTTCCTAATGTTTATACTTTTTACAATTTTGTATTTTAAATAATTTTAATAAATTTTTTATAATTTTAAATGTATTTTTATATTTTTATATTATTTGTAATTATTAATGACTTAATTACGTGCAAAAAAGAAACTAAAGATTTTTTAAATTTGAAAATAACATGTATGAATAATTTGATCTAAGTAGACTACAATAGATGTGTTCAAACGGTCGATTCGGTTAATATCCGAACAGAATTACTTGAAATGTAAAAATCATTAACCGTTAACTGAATTGAAGTTTTTTTTTCAAATACATTAACGGAACTGAAATATTTTAATTAATTCGGTCAGTTAATTGAATTAACCAAAATTTATATATTTTTGTCTTTTGGTTAAAATAAGTATAATGGAGGTAAAAACAACAAATAAGACATTAAAACACTACATAAGTTTTGAAAGTTGACAACTAAACACTACATAAGTCTTGAAAACAACAAATATTTCGGTTGATTTGGCTAATTACTCAATTTCAAACTAAATTAACCGATAACTAAAATTTCAAAAAATTATTAACCGACTTTTGACTAAACAAAATTCAGCCACCAACTAATTAAACAAATTAAATTGATTCAGTTGATTAATTTAATTTAAACGTGGTAGAAAGGAAGGAATGATTCATCATCCGTTAAAATCATGTCTTGGATTAACAGTCTCAATTTTTTAAATTTAAAGATCAATTAGGTGAAAAAAATAATAAGTGATTAAATGCATTTTCTCGGGAGGCAAGGGAATCATATCCAAAAGAAATTACCGGATTCATAAACTTTGACAACTCACTCACTCTTTTTCTTACCAATATCTTTTAAATACATTTTTTTCACTAAACTCAAAAATTTTGATATTTCATAACTACCTTAAAAATTAATCATATATCCTAAACAATATCTACTTATCTTTAAAACAATTAATTAAAACGTACAATTTTGAATTCAAACAAATATAATTCCTTACCCATAAAGTGGATGTTAATATATCTAATTTTTTAATTGGATTAAAATTGGTTGCACAAGGAATAATATTTAATATATTAGTAGTAGAGTTTTTAGACTCCACAAACAGTGTTGTGGATTGAGAAGTATTCTATAAGGATATAGTAAAATATTAAAAAGATAAATATTTAAAAAAGAAAAAAAAAAGAGAGACATGACAATTTTTTAAGGTTACTTGTGGAATTAAAAAAGTACACAGTCAGTTTACCAAATAATAATGTCACGGGATTAGAACTTGAGTCTCGTAAACTGCATGATCTTAGACAGAAACTTAGCTTCAAATTTGCTGAAGTCAATCAAATTCTCAAAAGTGAGAATTCAAAATAAAAATTCTCTAAGGCACTGAAATAAAACGGAAGCAAACACAAAAGACAAAGAAGCACAAATAGCATAGAAAATGCACAAGAAAATAATAGCACACCAAGTGTTTGAGTAAATGCTCTCAAAGTATTCTATTACTCAAGAATGAAGTGATTACAAATGAGGAGGAAGACTTCTATTTATAATTAAGCTTCCCTAGATCTAAAGGTACAGTTTAAATTACATCAACGGTCAAGATTAAAACATATCTACAAGATGAAAGTCCTAAGGGATTTAAACTTTTTAGGATTTGGGAACCGATAGTCCAAATGACCGACGGGATCTGGACCTCTGACCTGGATAAACCTGACCCGGAAGAAGAATGTTTGCCTACGTGCAGTCAGCTTAGGACCTCGCGGGAATGCAAGATGTTCGTAGGGATAGCTCGCGTGGGAGAGCTCACGTAAGCCTCACACAAATAAGGTCGCAAGAGGGAGCTTGTGTAAACCTCGTAGGGGTGAGGTCGCGAGCAATATTTGCGAAGAGGACCCTCGCTAGTGACTGGCAGGTGCTAGGTTCGCTAGGAGAGTCACCCTGTGGAATGGATTATGCTCCACGAAGCGTCCATGTGGATTAGTCCAATAAGCCAAAGGAGTCCCAAAGAATGTCAGCACTAGGGACAGGGAATGTCAGTGCCCTCGGCCCAAAGGCCAAGACAAAACAGTGGGTCCTATTGTAAGCTGTAATAGCAGCAATAAGGATGTGTATAAATACATCCTATGTTTCCTTTAATACAACATGAGAAAATATTACTTAATAAAACTCTATACAATTTTATCCCTTAAGATTTACAATATTCACCATGGTAACTCTAGTTTTATTTTAGTGTTTCATTAGGCCACCAAGACTTCAAGTAGGTGAGCTTTTCCATATATTCTACAAATCGGGCCAATTCAAGTTGGTCAAATGAGTCTCACTTAATTAGTTTACCTCTATTAGGCATTCTGTGTGCATTCATCACGGATTTTGATCTGCAACTTGTGACACTAACTTGTATAATAAACCTCATAAAGTTAAGTATTTTAAGGGAAAAAAAAAACATTTCTTTTCTCAATTTAAAAATAGAGTTAATTGCATAGACACTCCCAAACTATGATTCTCATTCTATATTGGTCCTCAAACTTTAAAGCATTCTAATTACATCCCTAAACTATTGATATTATATCAATCAGATCCTTCAATTACTAAAATTGTTAATTTAACCAATGACATGTCAAAGCTTATGAAGTATAATTTTAAATGAAAATTTGAAGAAAAGTAAAACATTTCCGCGTAACTTATAAAAGTAAAAACTAAAAATAAAGTAAAATCGAAAGAAAAAGATTAAGGATAAAGCTTTTATAAAAGTTTCAAAACCTCAAAACCAAGATTTCTACAATGTTCTTTTTACAATATTCATTTTTCTTTGAACTTTTATTTTAAATTATGCCGCATAAGATTTGATATCTTATTTAACGGCTAAATTAATAATTTTAGAAATGGAAGAAGCTTAGTTTAGAGATATAATTAAAATGTTTTAAAACTTAAAATTAATTTAAAATAAAGGTTATAATTTGAAATGTGTGGTTTAAGTCATAAAAATATGAAATGTTGTAGGTGTAATAATATAGTGTAGGTTTGATATAATTTACTTATTTTAGTTTCTTGAATATAATTTATTTTTAATTAAAAATGTAAAACCAGGACTTATTACACTTCATATACGCCTACAAGCTGAGGACATCCTATTAACCCAACACCCACCTTTTTTCACCGCTTCACAAGTAGTTCACTAAAAGAGGTTTTGGTTGAAAATAAATAAATAAGTTTTAGAAATTATTAGGAAAATTTTAATTCAACAAATTTGAAATTAAATATTTAAAGAAATAATTATTCCATTTATTGGTGCTGGGGATTTTAACTCTGCCAAATATTTTTAATTAATAATTTATAATGATTAAGTTGGTGTCACAAGTTAATTGGACACTAACTCGATTAAAAAATTATAAAAAATAATTTTTTTATTTAAGAGTGCTATAGTTTTTAATTTTAAAACAATAAAAATATGCAAATAATGAAATTTGAACTCATACCAATTACATTGAAAAAACTTTAAATATATCACTCAATCAAACCTTTATATAATTTATTAATACATTTTAATTTTATTATGTACAATTTATTATCTCCTCATCTATATATTTATTAGTATTCACCATGATAAATAATTATATTCATTTAGCATTCTTAAAATAATGCATTCATGTGTTTAAATTTCATTTTACGTACAATTTAATCTATATTTTAATATCATACATATTTTACATGTTATTATTAATTAGGACATTAGTGTTTTATATACATAATTTCCATATGCATATATGTGTGGTAGACTTTTAATTTAAAATTAAAATCTAAATAAATAAGACATGAAGACTTATGAATTTAAAATATTTCACCACCAATTTTCAAATAATAATAATTAAAAATATACATGAAACATAAATGTTTAGAAATATAAAAATTTGTGTTGACTGAGTCTTTTTAGTTGACATTTACATTATTATCAATACAAAAGAACGCGAATCTGAATATGTTAAAACACCTTTATTTTCTATTTAAAGGTGGGAAAAGAGATATGGGTTATTCTGATCATTGTATGTGTAGGGCTCAATTTTAGCCTGGGGCCCACATCAATACCAAAAATAAAATAAAACACATTGAATAAAGTTCATAAAGTCCAAAAATTAGAAAGCAGCCCACTTACAAAATTAATAAGCACCCAAAGCCTAAAATTAAACCTAGACCTAACCTAAGCCCACAAATCTATTTTTTTTTTTTCGAAACCCTAACAGCTTTGCGCCCCAACGCCGCACGTTCCCGTATCGTGCGCCTCCAAGCCTCCTCCACGTCCTCCACCTGCGGAGGAAATACAGTATAGCAAACAGAATAGATTTTCTTTTATTGTAAAATCTAGCTATAAAAAGCCAAAACAGAAGCAATTTTAGGGGGATTCTTTTTTACGAATATACGGGCAATATATACTGTAAAATAGATAGAATCCATACGAAATCAAAACGGATCGGAAGATTTTTTTTTCTCTCTTATTTTTCCCTTTTGAATTTGTTTACTCAATTATTTTCCCCTCTTCATTTTTAAAAAACCCCCATATATATAAAATAGGTTTAAAAAAAAAAGGGAAGAGATTTTTACCTGTTTTGGGGTTTCACCACCATGTACACGTGGCGGCGAGGCATTTATGTTTTACACAACAGTGATGGTCGAAGGGGTGGCCAAAAATCATGGCTTGAGAGGGTTGAGGGAGAGGAAATTTGATTTTTGTAATAGGAAAGGAAGGAATGAGTTCTTTTGTTTTTTTTAAAAAAAAATTGGTTTATATAATGAGGCAAACCAGCGTGTTTTACCACAGGAGTTTCGGTGCCAAACAACACTGTTTGAGGCGGTCGACCGACCGACCGAACCACAAGGATCCACGCTTTTTTGTAGCGGAAGGGCGATTTGTGCTTCTAATCCTTCCGCTTTTTCTATTTCTTTCAATTAGGTTTCTTTTTGTTTTCAAATTTGACCCAATTGTTTTGCATTTGATTCATTTTGGTCCCTATTAAAACGCGGCGCTTAGAAGGACGGGAATATTGCCCAGTTGGTGCTTCCCTTTTTAGGCGCGTTACATCGGGGTCCTAATCCAATTGTTTCCTTTCTAATTTGGCTTTTTAATTTCATTTTCCTCTTAATTCAGTCCCTCCTTCAATTTAGTCGCATATTTAGTATTTCTTTATTGTTTATTGTTTTTTTTCCTTTTTCATTTATTATTATTACTACTTATTATTACTATTACTATTGTTTTTATTATTACTACTATTTTTACTTTAAATTTATTATTATTATATATATTATTATATTTATTACTATTATTTTATTATTATCACTATTAATTTCAATATTATTACTACTATTTTATTATTAATACTATTTTTATTTTTACTATCACTTTTATTATTTTCATTACTATTAATATTATTATTATTACTATTATTATTACTAATTTAGTATCATTATTATTATGTATTATAATAATTATTTTAATATTACTACTACCATATCTTTTTAATTTTATAATTATATTTATCATTCTCATTATTATTTTGTCATCAACATCATTATTGCTATTTTTATTATTTCTTTTTTTACTATTATTATTTATTTATTCTTGTTCCTATTATGTCATATAGATCGATGATTTTGAGTTTTATTTTAACATATTTTTATTTTTTCTTTTATTTATTTTTTTACCTAAACTCATAAAAAAGGGTTTCACAAAGGTAATAGTTTGTGCTTGGAAGTTCAGAAAATCGTGCCCTAACGTGCTAGGTTTTGATTTTTCGTTCGTCCAAACAACTAAATATCCTTTTAAGACTTTGACTGTGTTTTCTTAACTTCAAAAAATAAGGCAATATTTCATGTTTGAAAATTCGAGGAATCGTGCCCTAACATGATGGGTTTCGGTTTTTTTCGTTTGGCCAAATAACGGAATACCTTTTCTTAAATTGCAATGCATCGATTTTGGAAATCATTAAATGATCTTGGTGTCAAGGGTTTGAAACATCATATCCTAACGTGTTGGATGTGACATTTCATTCTTTCGGAACAAGAGAATTTCGATATCCAATTCGAATTATCCAAACATTTTCCAAAGGATTCGTATTTTAAAATCTCTTCTAATTTTCGATATTAGGACATTAATCAATCAATAAGGTACCAATTTTGGGCGTTACGAGGGTGCTAATCCTTCCACGTGCGTAACCAACTCCCGGACCTATTTTCTTAAGATTCGTAGACCAAAATGTTTTCTAAAGTGACCCAATCGCACTTCAAAAAAAGATTGGTGGTGACTCCATTTTTCTTTTTAAAGTCAGCCCGTTTTCCAAACAAAAAAATAGTTTCAACAGCTTGGCGAATCTGCTGGGGACATGTAAGAGAGTCAAGCCGTAAATTGATTAATTTTTGTCCTTTTGACGAAAGTTGAAAATCAAATTTGCAAATTATGATTCTTTTATTACATTTGTTTGGGTCATTTAGTTGGTTGTGATTTAAGTGTCTAGGGTACTCTTGCATCATATTGCATGATCGTTGTGGTCACACCTTTTAAGTGGGAGTGAGAAACTATGCCTTCGTGAGGTTTTCACCTCCGCACGAGCTAGTGGACTGTTTCCGGGATACATCCGCACCTATGTCTTCGTGAGGTTTTCACCTTCGCATGGCCATAGGGAAATGTATTCCCCTGAACCAAACTCGATCCATATGAGCCTGTAATGGGTGAGTATTGAGGAATCTGCTTGTTCAGGTACCCTTTTTCCCTTAAAACCAAACCACATATAGTGAACCCTAGGAGCCCACTTTACGTAGAACTATGTTGAACCCTAGTAGTCACCTGGATAAGTGTTTGATTTTTACCATCTGCATATGATACTAACGTACTTTCTTTTGTTTATGACTACATTGCATTTCATCATCATAGAAATGAGGTTTTGATTCATATTCGATTGCTAAATAAAAGAGTTTGTCACAGGGAAATGGATTTCTTGATAAAGTGGGTTATAATATGGTCGTCCAAATATAGGCCAAGTGAACACAACGAGAAAAGATTGATAGTTTATGACTTTTCCCCGGTGCCCGGGGATTCAAGCCAACAAGGATTATTCGAGAGCCATCACGTCTTAATTTTCTTAAAGAAGCTTATAAGCATCGCGGAGGATAAGTGAGTGAAGAGTCACAGCCTGAATCAAGCAACAAGGAGCTAGAAGAGGCATCTATTGAGAAAGTTCATGGGACACAACCATAACATCTGGATACGAAGAAAAGGATTGGTGTCTTCACCTGGACTATGAGAACAAAGCCGCATATGTAATCCGTTTTATGTAAAGAAATTTATTTTCTAGAAAATTTATTCTAATGGAATTTGATTCAGAATCAACGCCTCTCTTTATTTTTTGCATTCATTCCTTTGCATTGCATATCATGCATTTGTATTACATCACATCGTATGAATTAAATGTCATAAAAGAAACCTATTAACTAGAGATCGTATTATAATTACCCTGGAACATCACTACTACACACGAAGAAAAACTAAAGTTATGGATCAAATGTTAGATAGGTTAGAACAGATGCAGAAGGAGATGTAGGACCGGCTGCAAGCTCAGATGCAAGAGCAGTTGGCTAAGATCCAATAGGACATGAGGGATCAAATGCTGGAATCCAAGAGAAGCATGATGAGCCAGTTAACGCAATTGTTGACTGGAGGGCATGATAAAGGAAAGGGCCCTATGGTCGATACCGAGATGATAATGAAGATTCTGCTTATCCTCTAGTCTTGGCCCCGGTAAATTCCCAGATATAACCACCAAGAGTGGCCGTCAACATCAAATCCTAGTATCAATCCGGTACCTCAGCACCTGTAAATTTCCCGACAGGCTCGAGCTCTAACCCCAGAGATAATTTGGCAAAACCAATGGTCCTTGACTTCGATGATGCAGCGGAAGCAGAAAAATCAAAGGCGAAACTCCCAAAGGAATTTGAGGATCGATGCAAATGGTTGGAGGAGAAGTTCAGAGCATTGGAAAACGCTGATTACCAATACGAGGTAGATGCTAAAAAGTTGAGTCTGACCCCAGATCTGGTACTCCCACCAAAGTTCAATATGCCAGAATTCGCAAAATATAACGGGACCAACTATTCTGAGGCCTACATTACAATATTCTGTCGAAGAATGACGGGATATGTCAGCAACGACCAGTTGTTGATCCATTGTTTCCAAGATAGTTTGACTGGGGCCGCAGCAAAATGGTACAATTAGCTGAGTTGTACTCAAATCAAATCATGGAAGGATTTAGCATAGGCCTTCATGAAACATTATGGCCATGTGACTGATGTAGCGCCTAACAGGATCACGCTACAAAACTTGGAGAAGAAGTCGGGCAAAAGTTTCAGGAAATATGTCCAGAGTTGGAGGGAAGTCGCTACATAAGTCCAACTGTCGTTGCTGGAAAAAGAAACGACCATGCTCTTCGTTAATACCCTAAAGACACCTTTTATTAATCATATGCTGGGAAGTGCAACTAAGAGTTTCGCGGACATAGTGATGTCCAGGAAAATGATAGAGAATGCAATAAGGAGCAAAAAAATAGAAGTTGGGGAAAGTACCAGGATGTCAGCCTCGAAGAAGAGAGAAAATAAGGTTGGCAATGTGAGCGGAGTTTATGCAAAATAAATCACGATAAATCAACCGAGAGCGGTGGCCACGGGCTAGCAAGCCTTACCCAGGCAGTAGCCCAACACGAATAAAAATATAGAGAGGTTCTAGTTTACTCCCATACTAATGACATATAGGAGTTGTATAAAAATCTGTTCGATACACACGTCGTAGCCCCTTTCTACTTGAAACCGTTGCAACCTCCACTTCCTAAGTGGTATGACACAAATGCTCAGTGTGAATACCATGCAGGAATTGTATGGCACTCGATAAAAAATTGCACCTCATTTAAAAGGTTAGTCGAAAGGCTTATTGAAGCGGGTGTTGTGAAATTCGACGACGCACGTAGTGTGGAAAATCTGTTACCCAGTCATACGGATAAATGGGTAAATGCGATAGTCGAGAACATGGGGAGAAGAATCAAACGGAATGTTGTTGAAGTAAGAGCCCCATTGAGAGAGGTTTGGAAAGAAATGCGAGAAAGAGGTTTAGTTTCACAAGGGTTGGGGAGAAAATCCCGGGATGCGAGGAACTACTATGAGTTCCACAATAAGAAGGACCATGAAATCCAGCAATGTAGCAAATTCAGGGCCCTAGTGCAAGGGTTAATAGATAACAAAGAGCTGGAGTTCTTTGACTCTTCTGAAGGAGAAAATGTGTGTACCATAGGAGGAGAGTCGGTAGAGAATGATGCTGAGGTCAAATGGGGATCAATGACTTTTCTTTATATATCCAATGCATTCATATCGAAAAGAATTGTCCATCTGGGACTGGAGAACATGAATAAAGAAACGGCTGAAGACATGTTAAAAACTGTGAGCATCAATGCCGTATTTGAAGAGGGATCAAAGGAAGGAAACTTAGCGAGCATACGCCCCTATGAGCTTGGAAGTATTCTGAACAAATGGACTGTGGAGGAAACTCCTATAATTTTTAGAGCTAACATAGAGTAATGCTCAAAACAAACTTTTCGTTTTAAGCCTAGAAATAATAAGAATCCTTTCTGAAATAGGCTCATGTTCAAACATCTTTATTTTTAATAAAAATGCATTGTTGTGTTTCATCCCAGGTAATTTTTTCTTTTTATTCTCTCATTTCATTCATAATCATACCATATAAATAATCATCCTTAGAATCATTTATTCTTTGGAATTTGCCTTCGTACCTACAATAGGTACCCAGATATCAAGATAGGAGCAACGCCGTCACGGACTCCCTTTTAAGTGAAATATGGGTCTAAAAGGATCTAAGGATTTTGAAGATGTCAGAGATTGTAACTTATCTTTTGATTTGTTAAGGATGAAAATAAACTCTACCGTACAAAGGATCAGTGGACATTGCGAGTCTAGGAAAGGAGTGAAGATCGAAGCCTAGCTCACATAGAAACAAAGCGAAACGTCATTGAGTTATTCTAAGAATCCAAAGATGTCTTTGCATGATCGCATCAAGATACGCCTAGGCGCGAGAATGCTGTAGAGTGTTTGAAAAGACACATGCTAATTGTTTTACAATAGCCAGGCCAATTATGAGGTTCAGGTACTGCTAGTCTACCATGAAAGGGAGATTACATCAGTTATGCCGTAAATGCCAAATTGAGGAAAATAAGACTTATGTGCTTCCTCTATTTTTTCCTATACATGGGGCATAGATGTTACGGGGACGATATCATCAAAAGCATCTAATCGACATCAATTCATCTTCGTGATTGTCAACTACTTTACTAAGAGGGTAAAGGTTGGTTCATACGCCAAAGTTACAAAGTCAACAGTAATCAAATTCAATTTCAAATTCAATTTCAAATTCGAATTCGAAAAAAAAGGAGAAGAAGAAGAAGAAGAAACCATCCAAGAACATTTTGAAAGATGATTGAGACTTGTAAAGATTGGCATAGAGAAATTACCATTTACCCTCTATGCTTCTCAAATGTTAGCCAAGACCTTCATCGGAACAACACCTTTCTTATTGGTTTAGGGAAGGGAAACAACTTTTGAAAGTTGAGATCCCTTTTCTCTGAGCTTTGATTGAATTAAGAATCAGACGAGGCAGAACGTCTCTAATAAGCTTGATTGAAAGTATTCATCATGGTCGGATGCACCAAAAACGGATGATACAAGTTTATGGAAAAAATGTTCGCTTAAGAGAATTTCATGATGGTAAAAAAGAATCTTTCTCAGGTAAAAGGGACTTCAGTGGATGCCAAAGTGGGAAAGACCTTATGTAGTAAAGATGGCCTATTCTGAAGGAGCACTGACATGGACGAAGATATGCTCAATTCAGTGAATTCAGATTCATTCAAAAAAGGAGAGAGACTAGGGCGAAAACACACAAAGGGCACTTTGAGACCTTCTTAAAAAAGAAAAATGAAAAACGGAGAGGCCAAGGTAAAAACCCGCAAAGGGCGTCTTGAGACCAAAGGGGGCTTTGAGTCGAAAACCCGAAAAGGGTGGCTCAAATTTTGATCGAAAATGGGGCATACAGTAGTCTTGTTACGCTTGACTTAATAATGAGGAAGTATGTTACGTCTTGGGGCATCGACAAAGTACTCTGGATCCCCTGAACACATATTGAGCTTAAAATGGTCCTCAAAAAGTTTGAACAGAGAAGCTCAGGCTATGATATCTGGGGCAACAATTCCACCCTTACTCGTTTTTTGTACCTTAGCAAAAAAATTTGTTTCTTTGGTTCAATCCATTCTTTACGGGTTTAGTCCCAAATAAATTTTAGTTTTATTCATCTCTATAATCTTTTTCAAGCATTTCATATTGAAATAATGATTAATGAACTGATAATGCTTTCACAAAAGAAGTTTTGCATATTACTCTGAAAGTCTCTAAATAATGCAAGAATCTAAAACAGGACAATTATTTAGAACTCACCAGGCTTAAAGGGCTAAGAACGCTTGAGAAATAAGGGTCTAAGCAGTGACGACATCTTCAGATTCTCTGTTGAAAGTATCAGCTAAATAAGGAGACATATGTCAGGTATATCACCTTAACAAACGGCGAGCAATGGCAACCCAAATGTTAAAAAAATTTTGGATTATTCTCATGACATTTTGCATTCATTCATAATACATCTGGTTAGGAGCATTTTCAATCATGACATCCTGATCACTTGGCATAAGCATAGACCCCATGAAATCAATTCTACAGGTAGGTTCCCTAGAGGATGATGTAGCAAAATTGATCATAATTACAGATGTAGGCGAATCTTATCTCTATGTATCGATAATAGACTAGATTCAGACCAATAGCCTTATCTCCCTAAGCAGGAGTGGAGTAGGCTAATGATAGAAGATCTTATCTCCACTGAGTAAGAGTGGAACAGATCGAAGACAGCAAGTCTTATCTCCATATATCGAAAATAGAGCAAACTGAAGATAGCAGATCTTATCTCCATTGAGCAGGAGTGGAGCAGATCAAAGACATCCAGTCTTATCTCCATGTATCGACAATGGAGCAGACTGAATGATAGCATATTTTATCTCTACTGAGCAGGAGTGGAGCAGATCGAAGACATCAAGTCTTATCTCCATGTATCGGCAATGGAGCAAACTGAATGATAGCAGATCTTATCTCCATTGAATAGGATTGGAGCAGATCGAAGACATCAAGTATTATCTCCATGTATCGACAATGAAGTAGACTGAAAATCACTGATCTTATCTCCACTTAGCAGGAGTGGAGCAAATAAAAAATAGCAAGTTTTATCTCCATGTATCGGTAATGGAGCAGACTGAATCATAGTAGATCTTATCTCCACTGAGCATGAGTAGAGTAGATTGAAGACATCAAGTCTTATCTCCATGTATCGGCAATGAAGCAGACTGAAGATAGCAGATCTTATCTCCACTGAGCAAGAGTGGAGCAGATAGAAAATAGTAATTCTTATCTCTATGTATCAACAATAGAGCAGACTGAAGATTGTAAATCTTATCTCCACTGTGCAGGAGTGGAGCAGATCGAAAACAGCAAGTATTATCTCCTTATATCAGCAAGGGAGCAGACTGAAGATAGCAAATCTTATCTCCACTGAGCAGGAGTAGAGCAGATCGAAGACAGGAAGTCTTATCTCCATGTATCGGCAATGGAGTAGACTAAAGATAGCAGATCTTATCTCCACTGAGCAGGAGTGGAGTAGATCGAAGAAAACAAGTCTTATCTCTTGTATCGACAATGGAGCAGACTGAAGATAGCAGATCTTGTCTCCACTGAGCAGGAGTGGAGCAGATCGAAGACAGCAAGTCTTATCTCCATGTGTCAGCAATAGAGCAGACTGAAAGATTATAGATATTGTCTCCTCGAGATAGTAGTGGGGGCCGATCGAAAATGACGAATCTTATCTCTATGTATCAGAAATGGAGCAGATTTAGGCCACTAACCTTATCCCCTTGAGCAGGAGTGGAGTAGGCTAATGATAGCAGATCTTATTTCCACTGAGCAGGAGTGGAGTAGATCGAAGATAGCAAGTCTTATCTCCATGTATCGGCAATAGAGCAGACTAAAAATTACAGATCTTATCCTCCTAAGCAGTAGTGGAGCAGATCGAAGACGGTGAGTCTTAACCCCCTAAGCAGTAGGGTAATAAGCTGAAAATTACAGATCTTATCTCCCTAAGCAGTAGTGGAGTAGATCGAAGATAATGAGCCTTAACCCCCTAAGTAGTAGGGTAACAGGCTGAAAATTAAAAATCTTATCTCCCTAAGATGTAGTTGAGCAGATTGAAGACGATGAGCCTTAACCCCCTAAGCAGTAGCGTAACAGGCTAAAAATTACAGATCTTATCTCCCTAAGCAGTATGGGAGCAGATCGAAGACGGTGAGCCTTAACCCCTTAAGCAGTAGGGTAACAAGCTGAAAATTACAGATCTTATCTCTCTAAGCAGTAGTGGAGTAGATCGAAGACGATGAGCCTTAACTCCCTAAGCAGTAAGGCAAGAGGCTAAAAAATGACAGACCACCTTATCTCCCTAAGCAGTAATAGAGTAGGTTGAAGACAGTAAGCCTTATCCTCCTAAACAGTACGGAAACAGGCTGAAGATTACAAATCATAAGCAGTAGCGAATCAGATTGAAACAAAACTCCTATACTCCTGGAGATGCAATGGATTAAAATGAGGCTACCTGAAGAAAGAAGACATCAAGAAATCAGGGCTCAGCAAGACCTGGCAAAATTGGCCCTTTTAAAGTCTTTGCTCCATCCTCGTTACACGACAATGAGCAAAGAAGGGCAGCTATAAGGCCCAATTTTAGCCTGGGGCCCACACTAATACCAAAAATAAAACAAAACACATTGAATAAAGTCCATAAAGTCCAAAAATTAGAAAGCAGCCCACTTACAAAAATAATAAGCACCCGAGGCCCAAAATTAAACCTAGACCTAACCCAAGCCCACAAATCTATTTTTTTTAGAAACTCTAGCAGCTTTGTGCTCCAGCGCCGCCAGCAACCCCCAACGCTGCACGTTCCCGCATCGTGCGCCTCTAAGCCTCCTCCACGTCCTCCACTTGCGAAAAAGAATGAAATACAGTATAACAAACAGAATAGATTTTCTTTTATTGTAAAATCCAGCTATAAAAAGCCAAAATAGAAGCAATTTCAGGGGGATTCTTTTTTACGAATATACGGGCAATATACACTGTAAAATAGACAGAATCCATACGGAATCAAAACGAATCAGAAGGTCTTTTTTTTTCTCTCTTATTTTTCCCTTTTGAATCTGTTTACTCATTTTTTCCCCTCTTCGTTTTTTAAAAACCCCATATATATATAAAATACGTTTACAAAAAAAAAGAGGAGAGATTTTTACCTATTTTGGGGGTTTCAACCATCACATGATGGCTTCAAGAATGATGGTGGTACTACGGTTGATGGTAGGAGAGGTGGTCGAAAATCGTGGCTTGAGAGGGTTGAAGGAGAGGAAATTCGGTTTTTGTAATAGGAAAGAAAGGAATGAGTTCTTTTTTTAAAAAAATGGTTTATATAGCAGAGGGAAACGACGTCGTTTTACCCTGGGAGTTTTGGTGCCAAAACGACACCGTTTTGAGGAGGGTAGGGTCCACAAGGATCTACGCTTTTTCTGTTTATTTCAATTAGGTTTCTTTTTGTTTTCAAATTTGACCCAGTTATTTTGCATTTGATTCATTTTGGTCCTTGTTAAAACGCGACGCTTAAAAGGATGGGAATATTGCCCAGTTGGTCCTTCCCTTTTTAGGCACGTTACATCGGGGTCCTAATTCGATTGTTTCCTTTATAATTTGGCTTTTTAATTTCATTTTCCTCTTAATTCAATCCCTCCTTCAATTTAGCCGCATATTTAGTGTTTCTTTATTGTTTGTTGTTTTTTTTCCTTTTCCCTTTATTATTATTACTACTTATTATTACTATTACTATTACTATTGTTTTTATTATTACTACTATTGTTTACTTTAAATTTTTTATTATTATATATTATTATTATATTTATTACTATTATTTTATTATTATCACTATTAATTTCAATATTATTACTACTATTTTATTATTACTACTATTTTTATTTTTACTATCACTTCTATTATTTTTATTACTATTAATATTATTATTATTATTACCATTATTATTACTAATTTAGTATCATTATTATTTATTATAATTATTATTTTAATAATACTACTACCATATCTTTTAATTTTATAATTATATTTATCATTCGCATTATTATTTTTGTCATCAATATCATTATTGCTATTTTTATTATTTCTTTTTTACTTTTATTATTTATTTATTCTTGTTCCTATTATATCATGTAGATAGATGATTTTGAGTTTTATTTTAATGTATTTTTATTTTTGGTTTTATTTATTTTTTACCCAAACTCATAAAAAAGAGTTTCACAAAGGTAATAGTTTGTGCTTGGAAGTTCAAAAAATCGTGCCCTAACGTGATGGGTTTCGATTTTCCGTTCGTCCAAACAACTAAATATCTTTTTAAGACTTTGACCGTGTTTTCTTAACTTCAAAAAATAAAGCAATATTTCATGTTTGGAAATTCGAGGAATCGTGTCCTAACGTGCTGGGTTTCGACTTTTTTTTTTCGTTTGGCCAAATAACGGAATATCCTTTTTAAATTGCAATGCATGAATTTTGGAAATCATGAAATGATCTTGGTGTTAAGGGTTTGAAACATCATATCCTAACGTGTTGGATGTGATATTTCATTCTTTCGGAACAAGAGAATTTTGATATCCAATTCGAATTATCCAAATATTTTCCTAAGGATTTGTATTTTAAAATCTCTTCTAATTTTCGATATTAGGACATTAATCAATCAATAAGGTACCAATCTTGGGCGTTGCGAGGGTGCTAATCCTTCCTCGTGCGTAACCGACTCCCGGACCTATTTTCATAAGATTCGTAGACCAAAATGTTTTCTAAAGTGACCCAATCGCACTGCAAAAAAAGATCGGTGGTGACTCCATTTTTCTTTTTAAAGTCGGCCTGTTTTTCAAACAAAAAAAATAGTTTCGACAGTATGCACGTATATATGTAAAGATTTCATTTTCAAAATATTCGGTTGGATCTTTTGGAATTTTCAAGTTATTACCTATATGTGATAATTTAATTCGATTTGGTTCTTGATTTTCATATTAGTTTTGAGTTTTGGACTGTATTTTAACAAAATAAGTTTTATTTTATTGCCTTGGACATTCTTTGATAAATTCTTAAAATTATTTTAATAAATACTTAAAATTTTAAATTAACAAAAATTAATAATCAATAACGCTGATATAAAAGTTTGTGAAAAATAATTTTATATACTATTTTAAATATAAAACATTTATTTTACAGCATAAAAGAATAAAAATCGATTTTGGAGTTTTCCTCTCAGCCCTACGTTACCAGTACTTTGCATAGCAATGGCTTAGAATTACAGACGCAATGAATAGGATAGGAGTGGTTTGATTTAAACCCCTAAACGAGGCACCGAGTGAGAATTCAATCCTGGAAGCCTCGAAAAAGGACTTAATGACCGCTGAATGTGGAAGCCAATTGTAAGATTCAACTCCACAGATTGCCTCTTCCCTTAGTAAGGCAGCTTTGTAATCATCACATTCTTGTATTGTGTAAATTAGATGGGATAATATGACAAATTTCTGTTCACCTCACCTCTCATTTCATTTTCACAAAAATTTATATAGTAAAATTAAATTTTATTTTTTACTTAAATTAATTTATACACTTTAGATTAAAAATAAATTGATCTTTTATATTAAAACTAACATAATTGATAGAATAATTAGATGGTGACATATAGTATATCACGTGTACCTTATTCAGACATATAGAAACTAGTTTTTAATAGTAAAAATAGATAAAAAATTTAATAGAATAACCAATTTGCTCTTTGATATAGTGTACAATGACTAATTTGTCTATTTTTAAATACACGAGACAAAATAAATCAACTCCTAGTATAGAAGTTTCCATTACACTTTTACTAAGATAATTAATAGTTCAACCCCTACTTCCAATAAAACGCGTTTTCTATTTCTCTCCCTAAAATCGATTTATTTCTTTAAATTTAAAAAAAAAAATTAGAAAATAAATTTTCAAAGTGGCATTTTTTTCTAATTTACCCAAACCTTTTTAGTGAGAGGAATAGCATCACGAATGGAGCTTTAGAATTATATATATATATATATATATTTGATGAAAGGAACAGATATGGTTTAAAAAGTAGAATAGCAGTAAAGAGAATTCCACTTAGACCAACACTCCCACATGAAAAGAATAGAATAGAATGATGAGCAAGTGTGGTCGTAATTGTTTAAAGCTTAACTAAATCATCAATTATATCCTTCCTTTCTACTATATAAGAAAATCTTCATATAAAAAGGATTATACGATCTTGGATTCTTCAGCTTTACTCTTAAGATACGACTCATTTGATTTCTCTCCTCTTAATTACGCGTAGCTTATACTTTTTAAATACTAAAAAGAGTGGAAAAGGCCTTTAAGCATGCATCAAACATTTTTATATGTTGAGCAATGATTTTGTCAAGCTAAACCCCTGATCAAAAGGGTTTACACAACAGACAATCCCCTTGAAAGATGTCGCTGACCGCATCCCTTTTGTTGTACAGAAATCGCTAACCATGACTTAGGAGGGTGGGGTTTGCAGGGGAAACTAAGATTTTGGATGCAAATTTATCTTCTTTCTTTCACCAATTGTTTCATATATCTGTGTGTGAGGCATGCATGCATGCTTGAGGCTTCATCTCATGATATGATATTATATTTGCTAATGCATCATCATGGTGATGATGATGATGCTGGTATTATCTAGTACATGAACTGATCGGATGGCAGCGGCCTCTTCACGTTGCTTTGTGATGGGGACGACACATAATGATAAATAATGATGGCTCATGCTCATCTAATATTACTTTACTTGCACATGCAGATTGATCATAGCGCTCATCTAAAACTTCTTAGTTGCTTGCCTCGTTTCCTTCTTCTTTCTCAATTAACATGGGGTGCAATTTAATTGATGATAGCTTCTTCTTTTTTTTTTTTTTTTTTTTTTATAAATAAACTTTCAGTTCCAACGTAGAAATAATATAAAAATCAAATTGGGCATACCGTCAAATTTAACCTTCAATGTTTATATCTTCTATTAATTTGGTCATTATCCTTTTTTTGAACTAAGTTTGACTCTCAATCTCTTAAAAAGAGTCAAATTTGATCACTAACAGTCAAATTATTTTTTAATGAAAATGCTTGTTAAAATATTAAAATTTTAAACATGACAACACATAAAAATTCACATGTATTCCATGCTCTCTCTCTCTCTTTTAAAAAAATTTATGGTCCTTTTATAATTTTTTGAATTTTTATAGTTTTTACTTCCATGTGGGTTGTGTGGCATCCCACATCCGATCCGATTGCCAACCTAACTGCGAGATGTCACATTGCTATTTTAGACCTTTAATTTCGATGTTTAGTGTCTCAAGACCAAGATATCTATGTCTCGAGATATGCTCGACATGTCTCGAGACTAATAGTCAAAAAATGCATGAAATAATCATTTTTTTTCTTGATGTCTCAAGACATACTCTTATTATCTCGAACACTAGTTTAAATTTACCTACCATACACATTTTGTTGCAGCCAAAAGAGTTCCTATTCAAGCTTAACCATGTCTAACATGTTATCAATTCCAAATGCACATATTTTACATACATGTACATATTCAAAATCATAGATTTCCATACAACATGCCTTGACATAAATGCACAAGAAATGAAACATATAAAACATGCATATATCTATCAAGATCACAAGCCATTATTAAATTTTATACATGTTTTGACATAAATTAATATCGAATTTTTCTCTATCATTGTTTGATTAAACAAGATGAGAAGTGAAATTCTTAAATTGTATGCATGTTTTGGATTATTATGTATGTGGATGAATGTATGTTTTATTTTATACTTGTTATAAAGTCGTTTTACTGAAGGTGTAGTTCCTAGCATTAGGTCGATTATAATTTTAGGTTTTTCATATTTTTAGGTTTGCAATTAGATCGTGGACTATCATTTCCATGCAAGAATTTTAATTTTGTTTTTGTAAAATTAGAAGATTCATATGAGTCAAAAACATATTAGGTATTTTTTGTAACCTAAAATTTTTGGCGGAACCTATATAAGCGAAGCGACTGACGTCAAAATAGAAACTAAAACCGAATGAAGAAGTGCAAACTCGACAACAGTGGCCAACAATGGTTGGGGGTGATCGAAGGTAGTGGTCAGTAGTAGTTGGGGGTGACTAATGACAGTCTAACTGGTGGTGGCCGATGGTGGCTAGTAGCACTACCATCGGCCACCACTAGAGACTCAACCGACAATGGCAACTGTAGCTTCACTGATGGTGGCAAACACTTTTGGTTATTTATTCGAGTTTTTCGGTTTTGGGATTATTTTTGGGCAAATGGGATCTTTTTTGGCAAAACTTACAAGATAATTGGCTTTTACTCAAAAAACCTAAAGAATGCTTTCGGAAAAGTATCGTAGTTTAAATTATTTTATTTTTCTTAAAGATGGAACCATGGAAACCTTCAACTAGTCAAAGTCTATTTAATTTTACAATTTTATATATGCTATATGTGATTGTATGAAATTAAATTGACATGCATGTTCATGCATATATAATATAGGCATGACATATAGTTTAGGAAAAAGAATGTCAGTTGTACTTGTCATTGCATGTTTAATCATTCATGATTGAAATCGGAATAAAAATCGTGCATAGTTTTTTTAAAAATATTGGGTGGAAGAAAGTTTCTAAACAAGACCTACGACCTCTATCAATGGTTTATGTATGATAACATGATAATACTTGGGTCCGATTTTACTCTGGCCCACCCTATGGTAAGTATTATTATGTGGATTTCACTAAGGATATTTCCTTTAAATAGAAAACTAGTCATATATGATACTCAATGAGATTGTCCTACGATGACTCGTATAATACTATATATTTATGATGAGTGCTGAGTTGATGGTTATACACTTAAGATTATTCTAGTTAAGTAACTTTCCCCGAAGCTCTACTTAAGTTAGAATAATGACCAAATGTGAAATGATTATTAACATGTGTGAATGCCTAATGAATTAGGTTCATGCATTAATTGAATGAAAATCCATGTTCCTACTAGTTGGTTAAGATTACCCCATTGTAACTTAATTTAATGGGTGTAGGATTTATTGTTGCAATGGCTTACAAATGTTTTCAAGGTTTAACGTAAGACGCATGCATTATTTAAATGCATATCATACGTTGCAAAACTATTTTTGGAATATTTTCTTAATACAAAGATAATTAATAAATGACAATTTTATTTTAATAGTGCGAAAATGGCACTGACTCCTTTGATTAATATCCTTGCTGAAAATAAGTTAAATGAGAACTTATAAAGAATGGAAAATGAATCTTCACATTATTCTCAACTATAAGAAACACAAAACAATCATTGTTATTAAATGCCCTAGTGTAAACCGACTTGAGGCTATAACTCGGTGGAAGGATTCCAAAGAGATAGCTCGTTGCTATATACTAGCTGTAACAGTTCGAATTTGACCCTAATCGGAACGGTGGTTTCGGGACCACGAATTCGAGTCCAAAAAATTTTTAAATATTATTTTTGATGTTTATTATATGTGAATTATTATGTGTGAAAGTTTCGTATGAAAATTTGATTGTTTGTGTGTTTAATTTAACAAAAGGACTTAATCGCGTAACGTGCAAAAGTTACTAACTATAGTGAAAGGTGCTAATGTGATAGTGACTTTTTAATGTGAGGTACTAAAAGGGTAATTAGCCCTTTTTACTTATAGTGGACGGCAAAATGATTTTACACCATGTTTTTTATATGTTATTTTTTTTAGATTAAAGTTATATTATATATTATAATTTATAATAAAAACAACATTGGTTTTATCATTCTTTATATTTGTTTCTTCCACCAAAAAACAAAAAAATAGAAAAATAAAGTTTGAAGCTTGATATTTCGGCACTTACAAGCTTAAATTCAAGGTTAGATTTTGTTCTGTTTTCGATAATTTCTACGTTTTTGTAATCGTTGTTTCGAGAGCTTTAAAACCCATGTCTTAATTTCATGAACTGATGATGTTTGTGAAAAATGTCATTGATGTTATGTTGAGTTTTGTGATGTTTTTGGTGTTAAATGATAGATATGTAATTGATGAACATAATTTATTCTTGAATTTTTGATGAATTTGGCTAAATAGGGCTAAATTGAGAAAATAAATTTTTGAGGGGGTTAAAATACAAATAAATAAAATAAATGGACTTGTATAGTCTCTATGAATATTTGGCCCTTTGGTTGTGAAACCAAATTTTGTGTATTTTGTGTTTTGTGCAAATAGGACTAAATTGTAAAGGTGTGAAACATTAGGGGTAAAATGGTGATTTGTCCATTTAAGTGTTTTAGGACTAAATTGAATTGAAATGTGTTTGAATGAGCTTAAATTAAACATTTTTAGATCAAGAACAAAAGGAAAAGCTAAAGTTAACGAATAGCCGGTCTTCGTTGTCCGTCGATAGTCGAGGTTAGTCTTTAAGCAAGTTAATACCATAAGTATCGATTATAACCTAGTATACATGCTGAATTGTGAATTGGTGGATTGAAATGTGACAAAGCCGAATGCGTTAAAGAAATTTAGTAATGAAATGTAGTTGTATTAATTGAGTTTACTTTGGGAAAGTGATGTGAATTATATATGATATATGTGATATTACTAATGTGTATTGTAAATGAGTTGGCTTAGTAATATGAATATTCGGGCTTATTGCCTAGCAGGCCTTGTGCCGTGAACTATATCGGGCTTATTGCCTAGCAGTGCCTTGTGCTTGGTGAATTATATCGGCTTATTGCCAGCGTGCTAAATGCCGTTGTTTAAATTTCGCACCTCGGGTCTAGCAGTGCCTAGTGCTTGGTGTGTGATTCAGGCTGATGTCTAGCAGGTTTAATACCGGTGATAGAATATTAATATGTGGCTTATGAGAGTGCAATGTGATATGCTTATGGAGCAAATAAGTTGTTATTATGAGATATTTATTTTCGGTCATACAGGTAAGTGCCTATAAGATATTTAATTGAGTTCCTATATCTAATCAAATAAGTAGGCATATATGTGTGTGTCATTTGAGCAAGAATGTGGCTATATACTGTATATGCATATTCGGCCTTTGTATGTGATTATAATATTTTACATGTATATTAAATACTTAGATATTCAAATGTTGAATGGATAAGTATATATATGTTCTTGTATGTGGCTTCAATGAATGATGTGCACATGAAATAAGTATATGGCTGAAAGTTTATAAGTACTATTAGATCTTGAATCGAGATAGTAAATTATTTGTTTAAGTTAATATAATGAAGTATGCGTAGCTAAATAATGCATTGGAGTTCGGCAATGTGATACCATATGAGTTTTTGTTAAAGTTTAGTAGATATTAAATGCTTGAATTACTTTTAATTGTTTAAGACTTACTAAGCTAGTAAGCTTACTCCGTGTGTTTTTCACTCTGTTTTATAGATTTAATTCAAGCTATGATCTCAGGGGATCGTCACCGAAGTCATCCACACTATCGGCCTATTTGGTACCTTTAAAGCTGGAATTTTTAAGTCTAAGGCATGTATAGGCTAGCTTAATGTTTAAATGATATTTTGTCGATGTATATAAGCCATGCGAAAATGGCTTGCCTTATTATTAAATAATCTAAGGTTATGCAAGACTTGGTCAAGGTATGAAAGCAAGTTTTATTTGAATAATGAATATGGGTGAGTACAAAATCATGCTATGCATAATGGTTGTACACGTATGTTTGATATGAAATTACATATATGAATTTTTGCTAGTTCTTTGAAAAGTGAATATATATATACTTGAGATGGTATGTTAGGTTATGAATGACATTGGGTATGTGTATTTTTAAATTCAATTGATGTGATTCGATGATGAAATGATCAAACTATGGTGCTATGGTTCGGTTGTATTCGGTCTTGTTGCATGATCTTTAAACGGGTAAAATCGGCATAGTAAGCAAGCATATTTTATAGTACATTGTTCATGATTATGTTTTAGTTAGTTATATATATATATATATATATATATGCTTGAAGTGTAACATATGTGTAGCGACGTAAAATTTAGTACGGGCGCTAATTGAGAAAATTATTGAACAAAGTTTCGATTTTATTAAAAAAAAGGAGTCGCCACCGATCTTTTTTCTAGGTGTGATCGGACACCTAATAAATCCTCTTTTTTAAAGAAAAATTATTTTTAAATTTCCTTAAAAAAAGGGCGAGTTTAGGTCTACGTCAAAATTCTAGAGAAAAATAGGGTTCGGGAGTCAGTTACGCGCGAGGAAGGTATTAGCACCCTCGCAACGCCCAAAATTGGTATCTCGTTAAACGCGTGTTGTCTTAATTTTCAAAAATACAAGTTAAATTTAATATTTAATCGTGATCTGATTGAAACACGGATTATTTTTTTTGAAAACACGAAAATTTTGAAATTGGAGAAATTTTCTTGAAACCCAAGAATTTTTTTTTTTTAAAACACGAAACTTTTTGAAACACAAAGAACTTTTGAAACACGAAATTTTGAGAACACGAAAATTTTTTTTTGAAATACGAAAAATTTGAAAACACGAAAATTTTTTGAAACACGAATCTTTTTAAAACACGAAATTTTTGAAACTCGAGAAATTTTTTTGAAACCCAAGATTTTTTTTAAAACACGATTTTTTTTAACACGAGATTTTTTGAAAGCATGAAATTTTGAAACACGAATTTTTTGAAAACGCAAAAATTTTAAAAACACGAGGATTTGTTTTAAAAAAACGAAAATTTTGAAACACGAAATTTTTGATAAATTACATATTATCGTATTATGTACATTTAAAAAAAATGAAATTTTGATAATTTAAAAAATAACCACAAAATAATCATTTTATTTTAAAACCCGAGAATTTTTTTAGATTTTTTTTATTTTTTAAAAGGGTGTATCGTATTTAACACGAACCGATGATTCACCCAACATAGCGATGAAATCAACGACACGTGTTAAACCGATTCGTTGTCTTATTTATTAAAATTATTAAAATTAAAAGTAAAATAAAATACAAAATAAAAAATACTAAACATATCAATAATATTAAAACGAGATGTAATAAAAAAACACGAAATAAAATTAAAAGTGGGTAAAGAAAAATTACCGAAGAGCCCAAAATTACGGGCTTGAAAAAAAGATACACGACCCGGGGTTTTCTTTTCTCTTTTTTTTCTTCTTTTTCCTTCCTCCCAATTTTTTTTTGGTCATGTTAGGCTCATTGTCTGCTTGTTGTTAATTGTCATTGGTCATTGCGTAAGTGGGCCCGTTGTTGGGCTGCCTTCTTCTGGGCTTCTTTTTTTTGGGGGGCCTGCTTTCTTTTTTTTTTCTTTACCTTTGTTTTTGTTTTTTTTTTAAAAACTGACGGGCCTGCTGCTGGTGGGCCTGCTGGTCGTGGGTCGGGCCGCAGTGGGTCGCGGGTCGTGGGTCGGGTCAGGTTGACCCGAATAATTTTAATAATTTTTTTCTTTTTTCTTTCTTTCTTTTTTTCTTTATTTTTTCTTCTTCTTTCCTCTTCTTCTTCTTCTTCAAGTTTGCGTCGCTGCCTCTTTCATGCTGTCGTTTGTGCCGCTGCCGTCGTCTCCGTCCGGTGGTGCGACGAGGGATAGTCTCTCCTCCTCTTCTCTCTTCTTTTTCTCTTCTTTTTCTTTTTTTTTTCTCTTTTTCGTGGGTTTTTTTTTGAAATGTTGGGGGTTTCTTGCTTTTGAATCTTGCCCCATTTTTGGGGGAAAAGAACCCCTTTTATGCTTGTTTTCTTGCAGGTAGCAGTGGCTAGGGAGGAGGGAGGCCATACCCTAGGCCGGTGGCCGGAAATCACGGAGGGTAGGTGCCCCAAATCACCTAATCTGCCAGAAGGACCAAATCATAAATTCAGTAAAACTTTTGGGGCTAAAGTGTAATTTTTATAAAAATGAGGGGTCAAGATATAATTTTGAAAAGTTTTGGGGGCCAAAATGTAATTTTAGGAAAGTTTAGGGTTAAAATGGAATTTTAGAAAAGTTAAAGGGTCAAAATATAATTTTGATTTTTTGTTTTTTTTTAAATTTTTTGTTGAAAATTAAACACGAAATCGAGCCGGACAAATTTAGTGCTTACAGTGCCCTCTTTGATCATCACTGTGAAACAGGGATAAAGCAAAGACTTAAAAGCAAAAAATTTTGTTCGATTGTCTAATCTTTATTATTTATTGAAAAATAGAAATGAAAAAAGCTCGGCATGCGACCCGAAGCTCAACTCACTTCTCGGGTTATGAGTTGATCTTTGAAAAACAAAAATTGAAAATACCTCAGCGTATGACCTGAGACTCAACTCACTTCTCGCAATATGAGTCGATTTTTTTTTAAAACAGAAATTGAAAATACCTCAGCGTGTGACCTGAGGCTCAACTCACCTCTCGCAATATGAGTTGATTTTTTTTGAAAAAAGAAATTGAAAAATACCTCGGCGTGTGACCCGAGGCTCAACTCACCTCTCGCATTATGATTTGATTTTTTTTTGAAAAATAGAAATTGAAAATACCTCAGCGTGTGACCTGAGGCTCAACTCACCTCTCGCAATATGAGTTGATTTTTTTGAAAAATAGAAATTGAAAAATACCTCGGCATGTGACCCGAGGCTCAACTCACATATCGCATTATGAGTTGATTTTTTTGAAAAACAGAAATTGAAAATACCTCAGCGTGTGACCTGAGGCTCAACTCACCTCTCGCAATATGAGTTGATTTTTTTGAAAAATAGAAATTGAAATATACCTCGGCGTGTGACCCGAAGCTCGACTCACCTCTCGCATTATGAGTTGATTTTTTTGAAAAACAAAAATTGAAAATACCTCAGCGCGTGACCTGATGCTCAACTCACCTCTCGCAATATGAGTTGATTTTTTTGAAAAACAGAAATTGAAAAATACCTAGCGGCGTGTGACTAGAGGCTCAACTCACCTCTCCCAATATGAGTTGATTTTTTTGAAAAATAGAAATAAAATAATATTTTAAAAAATATCAGAATTTCAAAACATATCATCTGGTGGAACTCGGATGTCTTATTTTTCCTTGATTCAGTACAACTTTCATCAAAACCTCTTGCTCTACTAGAGTACCTGTATACGTAATGCGTGATGTTATCATGATATGCACGTGTTTGTCTTAAATGCTTTCATGCCTACATGATTATGCCATGCGCCTTGGGCTTGTTTGTCATATATCCCTTTTCGTTACGATTTTCGTGATGGCCTGCACTCATTGTTTCGAATCTTGACTTTCCTTTCAAGTTTTGTACCCATCCTCAAGCTTTACGAGTAATCTGCGTTTCTCATATACCACCTTTTTGCCCCCTGTTGAACTTTGTCCTTGCTTTGAGGCTCTTGTATTACCAAATTCTCATCTGAGTAATGCTCAACATTCCTTTTGGTTAGAATATGTCATTTCACTATTTATCATTTTAATGAACCAAACATGAGATGCATGAAAATGTCACAGTAGGTACGAAGAAGCACCTCACATTCATATTTATTTCAAAAGCTACAAGCAAAGAAAATTGACAAGGAATAGTTCAATAAAGAAAACATTATAAAGAAAGGAAAGCATATTCAATTGTCATAAATGCTCTAGATATTCAACGCATGAACTTCTCCACGTTTCTTCATCTTGGATCTTTTCGAGCACGGTTTCTTGTGTAGAAGATTTCGAGCTTCCGAGAATGCTTCAAATATTGTAATCTCGCCACTTGACTCCCTGTTCAAATCGTCTTGCTCCTTATGTCTGAACCCCCTTCATTAGGACGCCCTTTCAGGTTTTCATCCTAATCATTTTTGTTTATCAAGAAGCCCTTTTCGGGTTTTCATCTTGATCTAATTTTTTCTTTTTCTTTTTTTTTTATTATCAAGACGCCTTTTCGGTTTTCATCTTGATCTTTTTTTATAATTTTTTAAGATGCCCTTTTCGTGTTTTCATCTTGATCTCTTTTTTTTTCTTTTTTTTTTTTTTTTTAGGCATAATATTTCTTCACAAGATCTCGAGTTCATCGGATTTGGTACCTCCTTCCCATCCATCTCAGTAAGAATCAAAGCTCCACCCGAGAAGGTCTTCTTTACGACATATGGCCCTTCCCAATTTGGTGCCCATTTCCCTCGAAAGTCTTTTTGTATTAGGAGAATCTTTCTCAGTACGAGTTCTCCCTCGTGGAATTCTCTTGGTCGCACTTTCTTGTCATGGGCCGTAATCATTCTCTTCTGGTACATCTGTCCATGACAGATTGCCTTCAAGCATTTTTCTTCGATAAGATTTAGCTGGTCATATCGAGCTCGAACCCACTCTGATTCTTATAGTTTTGACTCCATTAAGACTCGTAGAGAGGGGATCTCAACTTCAATGGGCAGCACAACTTCCATTCCATAGACCAGAGAGAAAGGAGTTGCTCTCGTAGATGTCCGCACAAATGTGCGATATGTATCCAATGCGAATGGTAGCTTCTCGTGCCAGTCTTTATATGTCTCGGTCATTTTCCCAATAATCCTCTTAATATTTTTGTTAGTCGCTTCTACTGCTCCGTTCATCTTTGGGCGATAGGGTGAGGAATTATGATGCTTTATTTGAAATTGCTCGCACACTTCTTTCATCATCTTTTTGTTCAGATTTTAAGCGTTATCTGAAATTATTCTCTCAGGCAAACCGTATCGACATATGATTTCTTTTTTTTTTAAGAACTTGCAAACTACAGTCTTTGTCACACTAGCAAACGAAGCGGTTTCTACCCATTTTGTGAAGTAATCTATAACCACAAAAATGAATCGGTGTCCATTCGAAGCTTTTGGGAAAATTGGCCCTATAACATCCATGCCCCACATAGAAAAAGGCCACGGAGAAGTCATGACATGAACGGCGAAGGGGTCGCATGAATTTTATCGCCAGAATTTGACATTTGTGGCACCTTCAATGCGTAATTAATGCAGTCGCTTTCCATCGTCAGCTAGTAATAACTGAGTCTCATAATCTGCCTGGCCATAGTGAAACCATTGGCATGCGTCCCAAAAATTCCTTCATGGACATCTTCAAGTATTTTTCTGGCTTCAATAGAATCCACGATCTCGTGAGCACTTGATCTTTTCCTCTTTTATGCGTGATATCCCCATTAAGGACAAATCCCACCGCCATTCTTCTGATTGTTCTTTATCGTTCTCATTTGCTTACTCGGGATACCTTTGGTTCTTGACATATTCTAAGATATCATGGAATCACGGCCGTCCATCTGTCTCTTTTTCAATGCTAAAACAATGTGCATGGACCTCATATATGCTCATTTGGAGAGGCATTATTTCTGTTTCTCTGTTTGTTTTGAACATTGAGGTCAAAGTGGCCAGGGCATCAGCCAATTGGTTTTCTTCTCGTGGGAAGTAATTAAAAGTCACTTCTTTGAATTTTTTAATCAGTTTCACAATGAGATCGCGATATTTAACTAATTTCGAATCTCTCACTTCCCAATCTCCACGGATTTGGTAAATCACCAACGCTGAGTCCCCGTACACCTCCAAGATTTCGATGTTTTGTTCAATAGCTGCGCGAAGTCCCATGATGCAAGCCTCATATTCCGCTATGTTATTGGTACATAAGAAATTTAATCTGGCAGTGAGCGGATAATGGTTCCCTTCTGGTGACACTAAGACTGCTCCAATCCCATGCCCCAATGCATTTGATGCACCATCAAAGCTCATCTTCCATGATTTCTCTTTTGACGACTCACACTCTTTTTCTGTAATGCACATCAAGTCTTCATCTGGGAAATCAAATCTCAATGGCTCGTATTCCTTTGTTGTTTGAGTTGCTAAGAAGTCAACTATCGCGCTCCCCTTTATCAACTTTTGACTCACATATACGATGTCGTACTCCAATAGTAGGATCTACCATCGTGCCATTCTTCCTGAGAGTGCAGGTGATTCCATCATCTATTTTATTAGGTCCAGCTTTGAAATTAACCATGTCGTATGATACAACATATATTGTCTGAGCCTTCGAACTACCCAAACCAAAGCACACTAGAATTTTTCAATTGACGGGTACTTTGTTTCATACTCTGTGAACTTCTTGCTGAGGTAATAAATCGCCCTTTCTCTTTTCCCCGACTCATCATGTTGCCCCAGTACGCAACCCATTGAGTTTTCAAACACTGTCAGATACAATATTAATGGTCTTCCGGGAGTTGGTGGTACTAGCACCGGGGGACTAGACAAATATTGTTTTATCTTGTCGAAGGCCACTTGGCACTCCTTGTTCCATTCTCCAGGATTGTGTTTTCGAAGGAGTCGAAAAATTGGGTCACACTGGTTTGTAAATTGAGCAATGAACTGAGCGATGTAGTTCAACCTCCCTAAAAATCCTCTGACTTCTTTTTGTGTGCGCGGAGGTGGTAGTTCTTGTATGGCTTTTATCTTATCTGGATCAACCTCAATACCTCTCTCACTGACAATGAAGCCTAGTAATTTTCCCGAGGTAGCCCTAAACGTACACTTGGCTGGATTAAGCTTCAGCTAGAACTTTCTTAGTCTTTCGAACAATTTTCTAAGGTTCTCAACATGCTCCCTTTCCCCCCGAGATTTGGCAATCATATCATCGACATAGACTTCTATCTCTTTGTGCATCATGTCATGGAATAGCATCACCATTGCCCTATGATATGTTGCCCCAGCATTCTTTAATCCGAACGGCATCACCTTGTAGCAGAATGTGCCCCACATCGTTACGAAAGTAGTTTTTTCCATATCCTCGGAAGCCATCTTTATCTGATTATAACCCGAGAATCCATCCATGAAAGAAAACAATGAATGTTTTGCTGTGTTATCCACCAACGTATCGATTTGTGGCAAAGGGAAATTGTCTTTAGGGCTTGCTCGATTCAGATCACGATAATCTACGCACATTTGCACCTTTCCATCTTTCTTCGGTACCGAGACTATATTAGCTACCCATTCTGGATATTTAGATACTTGTAAGAAGCCAGCATCAAATTGTTTCTTGACTTCTTCTTTTATTTTTAACAGTATTTCAGGTCTCATTCATCTTAGCTTTTGTAGAATGGGTTTGCATTCTAGTTTTAATGGGAGTCTATGAACCACTACATCTTCGTTCAACCCTGGCATGTCCTGATACGACCATGCAAATATATCTTTGTACTCACGAAGCAAGGCGATCAAATCATGTTTGGTGTTTTCTGAAATAGAAGTCTCAATCTTCACTTCTTGTCTCTTTTCCTCATTTCCTAAGTTCACTGTCTCAACAAATTCTTGATGGGGTAAAATCTATTTATCTTTTGTTCTACCATCCTTAGTAAGTCAGGAGACGATACATATTCTTCAGCATTTTCCTCAGCTTTGAATTCTCCTAAACAAATAGCTTTCTCAAAATTGATTTCAGGACTTGTAACGGGATTGTTCATGTCGTTGGTATCTGAGCACCTGAAAGGTGAATGGAAAAGAAAACTATAGAGGAACATCAAAGTATTGGAACCAAACAAACGTAATGTTATGGCATGATATGAGGTACGTTTAAGGATAGGCTGTGAGAAGAGGGAATAATTATGAAGTTAACAAGAATGAAAAGACTATGACAAAATGCATCTCCATTAATGTTCATTTAAATGATAAAGAGAAAACATAAGCTCTTACAAAAGAATCCCACTATTACTTAACACAGAAAAGAGAGTTCACATTGAGCATTACTCTGGAGAGGACTTAGAAACTACAAGAAGATCCACAGCAGTCCAATTGTTCAAGATGAATCCAGAAGAACAAGGGCGTATCATTGAAACATCTTCAATTGCATTATCCCCTTTGTCAATAACATTTATACTGACGTTCTGAAGACCCCTTTCAATCCATAACATCGTGCTTTGTGGATTATCTCGCACTGGGTACATCATTCCTGCAGACAAAGGAGGATATGCTATGGGCTCCCATTCCAATTCCTGACCTGAGGCTTTTATAATCCTCATCTCTTGATCTTTCTCGCAATCGCTTTTCTTCTTTGTCGATATCCGATTTTGAATCCTAAACAGTATCGAGCCTTGTGATGTACTGGTTTTAATGCTCTAACTATCACTTGTTGATTTCTTCCCAAACCTTTCTTCGCTCGGGCTCCCTTTCCCACAGTCAACTTAATTCCCATCTTGGTATTCCTTGACAGCTTGGGTGTAGGAATGTTATTTCCTTCAGTAACAAATGTACATTGATAAATTCGAAGGAACGGAAGGAACATTCTATTGCATCTTTGTTTGCTTCGATGTAGGGTGTGTCAGTAGAGATAGATGCAACAATGTCTTCTTCACCAGCAACCGTGATCAAGCGGTTATCCATGATGAACTTTACTTTTTTATGGAGAGATGAAGGAACTGCCCTAGCAGAATGGATCCAAGGCCTCCCTAAAAAGCAATTATACGAGGGCGTGATGTCCATGACCTGGAACTCGATATCATATGTACATGGGCCCACTTCTAGAAGAATTTTGATCTTCCCCATGGCCTCTCATCGTGTCCCATCAAATGCCCTTACTGTAGAGTGACAAGGCCTCAGATAAGACATATCAATTGGCATCCTAGAAAGCGTGGCCAAAGGCATGACATTGAGTGCAGACCCATTGTCAATAAGCACATTCGGTATTATATAGCCTTTGCAACTGGTTGTGATGTCCAATGCTTTTACAGAGTCCCTACCGTTTGGCGGTATTTCATCATCACTAAAAGAGATAAAATTATCCGTATTCAAGTTGTTCACCCACCTATCAAGCTTTTCAACAGATACGTTGCTCGCCACATACGCTTGATTTAACACTTTCAGCAAAGCATTCCGATGTGGTTCTAAATTCAACAGTAGGGATAATACCGAGATTCGCACCGGTTGCTTGTTCAACTGCTCCACGACATTATATTCATCAGATTTGATGAACTTTAAGAATTCATGTGCTTCATCCTCATTCATGTGTCTTTTAATTTTTGCTCGATCGTATTTCAACATCAACCTCAAGATCATGCATTGGTTCCTTTCCTTCCTGATTCGAGTCAACGGCTTTCTTCTTTGGTTCAACCACCTCGGAGAATAACATCTCCCATCGGGTAAAGTGTCCTACTTCGCTAACACTTCCAGTCGTAGCTTTGGATTTTTCACCTTCGGGTATGATAATGTTGACATCATATTTCCATGGTACCGCCTTGTTGTCCTTGTAAGGGAAAGGAGATAGTACTTCAATTATTATCTTTGGTTTGACTTCCTTCTTCTTGGCCTCATAATAAATCACCAGAGGCCGATCGGCAATATAAGGGATAGCTGATGGTTGATTATCAGAGGCGCATATTTCTCCTTCATCGACCTCTTCCACTCTGTTAAAGATCTCGACCTCCTTATTGTCCATCATGCCTTGAAGTAATTTTTTGAATTCCTCACAAGACTGGATGTAATGCCCTTCTATTCCATGAAAGGCGCAAAAACTTTGACCTTTTGTATTTTCTTCCTTGAAACTTCTGTTGAGTGGACAGAACAAGCCCTTCTCAGCCATTATTTCCCATACCTTCCACAAAGATGTCTTTATTTCAGAAACACAACTTTTGGCTCGCCACCTGTCTTCTTTTATTACCGCGCTCACGTTCTCTTCAGTATGGTTAAGGAGCGGATTTCCAGCCATATTACTGGCACCATCAAATTGTAAAATGCCTGCATCAATAAGACCTTGAACCCTCCTTTTAAAGGTAAGATAATTTTCTGTAGAATGCCCCTGGTTTCCAGCATGGTACATGCAACTAGCATTAGGATCGTACCATTTTGGGTATGGAGGCTTCAGGGGTGCCATATAATGTGGGGATATTAATTATTTTTCCAATAGTTTTGGGCAGAGCTCTCTGTATGACACGGGAATAGGGGTGAATTGAGGTTTTTCAGGATTAGGTCTTGTTGGTCTTTGTTCATTTCTGGGTTGGCTTTGAGTAGGCATGGTATTTGGTGGGAACATGACGAATGGTCTTTGGTTATTTGTGGCGTAGATGGGGTAAGGAGGAGGTGCTTGATAGTAAGGGCTTTGGGGAGGAAAATAGAAGTTTGGAGGTGGGCCGTATCAAGGTTGTGGTTGGGTTGGGTGCGAATTAGAAGTATAGTGGCTCTCAATTCCAACCCTATGGGTTTCTGCCTCTTTTTTCTTTATGGGCACTGCCCTTTTCGAACTCTCCGGGCCTTCCATCCTTTCATTCTTGATGGTATTTTCTATAAGTTCTCCGGATATTACAATATCTGCGAAGTCTTTCGTGGCGCTTCCTACTAACTTATCATAAAATGGCGCTTTCAAAGTGTTGATAAAGAGGAATGTTATCTCAGTTTTAGTTAATGGGGGTTCTACTTGGGCCAAGATATCCCTCCACCTTTGTGCATATTGCCTAAAAGTCTCCGTCGGCTTCTTTTCCATCATCTGCAGGGTTAGTCGATCATGTACCATGTCGGATACATGTTTGTATTGTTCACAAAATGCTGATGCTAAGTCTTTCCATGATCGGATCCTTTCTCTACTGAGTTGATTATACCATTGAAGAGCCGATCCAACCAAGCTATCTTGAAAACAATGTATTAGCAATTTATCCTCATTTACGTAACCAGTCATCTTTCGAAAAAACATGATAAGATGCACCTTTGGACATCTTGTTCCATCATATTTTTCAAAATCTGGCACTTTAAATTTCAGAGGCAGAACCAAATCTGGCACCAGACTGAGCTTTTTGGCACTCAGTGCAGAGAAGGCTTCACTACCTTCTATCGCCTTGAGCTTTTCTTCTAGGCTCCTATACTTATCCTGAGCCTCATGATCATCCATTTTCAACCTGGCTGTTTCTACCGGATCATCTAAATCTAGAACAATTGGATCAGCAGGATTAGCTCCGGGGTTAGATACAAATATACCTTGTCCTAGAGGAGCAGGAGGTGCAGGTCGTTGCTCAAGGCTTGCAGGTTCCCCTTGAGGATATCCTCTTTGCATTGCATGAGCGTGAGGCAGAGTGAATCCTGAGGGATAGAGCGGATCCTGATTAACTCTTGGCTGGGGTTCTATGATACCAGGGCTCTGCATGGGTCCTTTTTCTTTTACCAAAGCTGTCATCATCTCCATCATGTTTGCCATTTGATCCCTTTGCTCGAGCGATTCCTCTCGAGATCTTACAATCAGATCTCTTACTTCCTGTTGTGACTTAGCCAACTGCTCTTGCAACTCTCTTTAGGTCCTTTCCATCTTTTCAATTCTTTCGTTGAGTTCAGCATCCATAGTTCTAGCTCTTAGACGCGTCTTATAAGAATGACATGATTCGAGATTTGTAGTGTCGCAACTGTGGATTATACGGTTTTAGCCTCAGTGAATGATTAGAGTGATATGCACATGTAATGAATGGATGAATGAATAAATGACAAATGAATATTAATCATGAATAAATATGCAAGAATTTGGTGTTGATTTCAAGATAGCCCCTCACTTAGGCATTTTATTAATCAAAAGAGTCTATTACAAAACGTTTTGCCATCTTTGATCTAACAGTTACACAAATTTCCTAGCCACATCGCCTTGTTTCTTTACTCGTTCTAGGAATTCTGACATGCTTGATCCTTGTCTCGGAGGGAATTGGTAACTGAGATCTTCTGCTTCATCTGATAATTGCACAATTTACACAGCCACCTTGCGAATTTCATTAATCAAACCGCCAAGATGCATATCCTTTTCTTGGAGAGCTCTTTCGTAGGCACGAATGTCTCTGTCATGCTGGCCATTCTTTTCTTCTAGGGCTTTTAGGAGAGTATCCAAATGTTGCTGATGAGCTTGCAGCGTATTTTCTAAATCTTGTATTTTTCTTCTTAGCACTTGACGCTCAGACTGACTAGTCATTAATTCTGCAGACACGATTTCGTATTCAACATTCTTCTTCCTTAACTCTATCATAGCACGCGCAGCTTTTTCCTCTTCCTTCTTTGCTTTTCCTCTCCAGAATTCCATCCCACCTTTAATGTTGCTTAATTTCTCCTTCCATTATGCCGATGATTTGCCCAGCCCACTATTTCTTATAGTGCCTCTTAATTTCTTATTTTCCAAATGAAGATCCTTTAAGTTATTTCTCATGATCTCAGCTTCTTTCTAGACTTTCTCGGTTTTGGATTCTTCAATTTGAACATCGATCTTCAGCTGGTAGTTTTCCTCTTGAAAAGAACTAATATCCCATAATAGCTTGGCCTTTTCACGTTCAAATTCATATCTTTCCATTTCCAGCTCAGACGACATTTCTTTTAAGAAAGAATTCTGGAAAGTGTAATCCGTCGACGAGATTCGTTGACTATTCACTCGTCGTTGTCTCCATATGTCATAATCTTGAGTGATAGTATTAGCATAGAGAGCTAACCCCACTAGGTAAATTTCTTTCCAAGACTTTGCAGTATCTCGGACTCTTTTCATGTAACCTTCACCTGTAAAAGCAAACTCAGACTGTGCCAATCCCCCGATAGCTGGTATGAACTGTCATGAAGCAAACTGCCTTTGAACCATTAACGGTGCATATCCAACTCCTCCCCATAATCCGAGTAAATGCACCCAATCTTGGCTTCCACACTTGTATAACAGAACCAAATGACGGATCCATAGTGCTCTCCAAGTTATATCCTCGGCTCGGAGGCTCTGAAAAACTGAAACCCAGTGCTGTTCGGTGACATCCTTTGGCCAATCTTTTCCAAGGTAAGCTTCCAATGGAGAGAATGTTTTGAAAACATGAGGAAAGGTGTGCGCCCACTTTCCGTAAGTGGCTCGTAATCCAAACATTAAGTAATCTGCAAGATCCGATAAAACGCCCTTCCCTTTCCTCTTACAACTACTTAGAGATCTAAAAGTCTCGACCAAGATAGTTGGGACGGGGTTGATTCCTTGCCTCAACTTTTTGAAGAAATCCACTATCGCAACTTCTATGTGCCCAAGGACCTTTGGGAAGATGATTAATCCGTAAATGGCCAAAGCAAATGATCCACTCTCTTCACAATATCTGGATGGTTTTGAGCTAAGTCTCGCAGAGAAACCACTAAACACAACCGACTTCGTTCTTTTCTTTATCTGCTTTTTCAGCCCATGTATCACCATTCCCGTCAACTTCATTAGCTTTTTCTTGAAGGTCATTGGTTTGGGCTCCTTCACATATATCTTGCTGAATTGTGCATCGTCAACGCGAAGCAAAACGGCATACTCTTCTATGGTCGGAGTCATATCTTCTTGATTGAAAGTAAAACATTGATATGCTCATCCTTAATTGAACCATGGCTTGAATCAACTGCTCGCTCACGTTGTCGCCGATCAAGTGAGCTATATCCCGCATTTTCAAAGGAAGATGCCCTAGTGTCTGAGTCCCACTGTTTCCAAATACTAGTCAAGTCTTCGAGGTTATTCTGACGAACATTCATAGTCACATGCTCGGGAAGATTGGAGGTACATCCTTCCTTTAAACTATCTCCTTTTGCTTTCTGGGTTTTCAAGACCAGTCTCGAACCACGGCGTTTTTCTCGGTTACTTGTGTAATTGACTCCTCCATCAGAAACCCATTTTTGGCAACCAATCTCTAATCAACACCTTCCTAATAAGATGCCTATCATGCATGATAAAATAAAAATAAAGACAAATAACCTTGGTTAGTAATCACAACAAATATAAACAGAGAAAAACTATGGCAAATCTAACAAATTAAGCTATTTAATCATGCATTTTAATGAAACCGACCTACTTTTTATTGTCATTTTTTTTTTTTTTTACCCCATCATACTTTACAAAATAAACTTACCCCACATGCTCATCAAATAATCTACCCGATCCAATTCTATTAAACAGACCTAATTCTCTTGGAAAAAAAGTGTAAATGTTAAAGAAATAAAAAGGTAAGATGCATTTCTCCCATGTACTTATTTTGGTGACTATTAACGGACGAAGGTTTGGCATGGCTCTAGTAGGGTGGCTCATACGGTTCACTATATGCAATTTCATTTCTAAAAAGGTACTCGAATTGTCCGTACTGTCGCCTACTAAGGATAGTACAGAGCCTCGATTATCGCCCATCATAGGCTCGCGAGCTCAATTCGAGGGATTACATTTACTTATGCCTATGCAGAGGGACAAGTTAACTCACGAAAGCATAAGTCATATGTAACCCGAAAGTATTCACTAGCCTGTGCGGAGGGACGAGTTAACTCACGAAGGCATAGCGTTTACTTCCACTTCAGCGGATGGAGCCCAGGTAAAGAGCTCATGTTATGCAAAAATGCAAGTGCTCGGTGTGTGGGGAGAAACTCACAAACCTTTTCGTTTTTATTTTAAAACTAACAAAAACTAAAACCGCAAAAACTTAGAGCTGAAAAACAAAAAGATAAAACAAGTTAGAAAAATATTTACAACATTATGCAAATGTATGACTTTTCAAAATACAAAATTTAATCATCACGACTAAATATTAATTTAAATAAGGAGTTTCAAAAATTTTGACAACACGCGTTTAATTCCAGACTCGACTCTCAAAAAATATCCCCAGTGGAGTCGCCAGCTGTAGCGACGTAAAATTTAGTACGGGCGCTAATTGAGAAAATTATTGAACAAAGTTTCGATTTTATTAAAAAAAGGGAGTCGCCACCGATCTTTTTTCTAGGTGTGATCGGACACCTAATAAATCCTCTTTTTTAAAGAAAAATTATTTTTAAATTTCCTTTAAAAAAAAAGGGCAAGTTTAGGTCAATGTTAAAATTCTAGAGAAAAATAGGGTTCGAGAGTCAGTTACGCGCGAGGAAGGTATTAGCACCCTCGTGACGCCCAAAATTGGTATCTCGTTAAATGCGTGTTGTCTTAATTTTCAAAAATACAAGTTCAATTTAATATTTAATCATGATCTGATTGAAACACGAATTGTTTTGTTTTTTTGAAAACACGAAAATTTTGAAATTGGAGAAATTTTCTTGAAACCCGAGAAAATTTTTTAAAACACGAAACTTTTTGAAACACAAATTTTTTTTTAAAAAAAAACTAGAATTTTTGAAACACGAAAATTTGAGAACACGGAATTTTTTTGAAATACGAAAACTTTGAAAACACGAGAATTTTTTGAAACACGAATCTTTTTAAAACACGAAAATTTTGAAACTCGAGAAATTTTTTTGAAACCTAAGAATTTTTTTTTAAAACACGAATTTTTTTAACACGAGATTTTTTGAAAGCACGAAATTTTGAAACACAAAATTTTTTGAAAACGCAAAAATTTTAAAAACAAGAGGATTTGTTTTAAAAAAACAAAAATTTTGAAACACGAAATTTTTGATAAATTACATATTATCGATATATACATTTAAAAAATGAAATTTTGATAATTTAAAAATAACCACAAAATAATCATTTTATTTTAAAACTTGAGAATTTTTTTAGATTTTTTTTTTTTTTAAAAGGGTGTATCGTATTTAACACGAACCGATGATTCACCCAACATAGCGATGAAATCAACGACACGTGATAAACCGGTTCGTTGTCTTATTTATTAAAATTATTAAAATTAAAAGTAAAATAAAATACAAAATAAAAAATGCTAAACATATCAATAATATTAAAACGAGATGTAATAAAAAAAACACAAAATAAAATTAAAAGTGGGTAAAGAAAAATTACCGAAGAGCCTAAAATTACGGGCTTGAAAAAAAGATACACGACCCGGGGTTTTCTTTTCTCTTTTTTTTTTCTTCTTTTTCCTTCCTCCTAATTTTTTTCTCGGGTCATGGTTGGGCTCTCTGCTGTCTCTTCATTGTTAAATTTGGCTGCCATCATGGCAGTAAGTGGGCCACTTGTTGGGCTACCTTCTTCTGGGCTTCTTTTTTTTGGGGGCCTGCTTTCCTTTTTTTTTCTTGACCTTTGTTTTTGTTTTTTTAAAATCGACGGCTCGTCTTTGGTGGGCTTCTTGGGCTGAGTTCGAGTTCGTCTGGGTGGGTGGGTCGTGGGTCGGGTCGGCCTGGTCTGGTTGACCCAAATAATTTTAATAATTTTTATTTTTTATTTTTTATTTTTATTTTTTATTTTTATTTTTTTCTTTTTTCTTTCTTTCTTTCTTTCTTTTTCTTTTTTTCTTTCTTTTTTCTTTCTTTCTTCTTCTTCTCCCTCTTCTTCTTCTTCTTCAAGTTTGCTTGCCGCGCTCTTTCACGCTGGCCGCTTGTGCCACCATCTGTCGTCTCCGTCCGTGGTGCGGCAAGTTTAGTCTCTCCTCCCTTCTCTCTTTTTTTCTCTTCTTTTTTCTTTCTTTTCTCTTTTTTCGTGGGTTTTTTAAATGTTGGGGTTTCTTGCTTTTGAATCTTTCCCCATTTTTGGGAAAAGAACCCTTTATGCTTGTTTTCTTGCAGTGGCAGTGGCTAGGGAGGAGGAGGCCATACCTCAGGCCTATGGACCAAAATCACGGAGGTAGGTGCCCCAAATCACCTAATCTGCGGAAGGACCAAATCATAAATACAGTAAAACTTTTGGGGCTAAAGTGTAATTTTAAAAAATAAGGGATCAAGATGTAATTTTAAAAAGTTTTGGGGGCTAAAATGCAATTTTAGGAAAGTTTAGGGGTTAAAATGTAATTTTAGAAAAGTTAAAGGGTTAAAATATAATTTTGATTTTTTGTTTTTTTTTTTAATTTTTTTGTTGAAAATTAAACACGAAATCGAGCCGGACAAATTTAGTGCTTACAATACGTTTGTGCATGTTCGGACATGATAGAAGTTTGTTAAAGTATAGGTAATTTATGAAATTATGATAGAAATATTATCCATAAGTTTAAGTAGATATTTCATGCACGTTTAATGAACTTAACTTAAGAGTTGCTACATGTTATGTTTTGTGCGTTATATGGGTATTGACTTGGTTGAATAAGGTTATAATGCATTATGGATAATAGATAAATTTTCGCTTGATTTGCACGCACTTATAAGGCAAAACATGAAAGAATAAAAGAATTTGGTGTATCAATGATCTATTGGATTTATACTCACTTTTGAAATATTCGTTTGTGGCATGAACTTAGTTGGCGTTATAATTATTTTGGATTTCTTCTAAACATATATATATAATCGGTCAAGAAAATTTAAAGGTTAAATCACTGATGTGAATAACTAGTTATGTTTGCATGTGATTGAATATACATGTGGTAAATTGGTTGGTGTAAGTTGACTTTTGATAATCTATTTATATTCGGCCACACTCTTTAAAATGACCAAATGAATAGTGCTCTGTAGTTTGAATGAGTTTACTTATTTTATTATATATAATGCAATTGATATTATATTTGTGATGATTTGCTTATCGTAATATCATTTCTTAAGTATTATGATTCAAGTGATAGAATGAACTTGGTGATCAGTTGAGTAACACCTCGTAACCTTAATTCAGTGACGGATACGGGTTAGGGTTTTACATTTGATTGGTATCAGAGCTTACGGTTTAGTCGATTCTAGGACTACCGTAGCGCGTGTGTGTCTAGCTATACATGCCTTAAATTATAATACGATAGTGTGGTGACTTCTGACATCTTAATTATGCTTTTATATAGTAAATGGATCCCGACAGAGCCGTAGCTGATGATGTTGAGAGGGTAGCACCTGATATCGCACATGGATCAGCGCCGGTAGAATCTCGACCTATCTCGAGTAGCCATGAGGGGGAGGCTAAGCAAGCCTTCTACCAGATGATGAACGAATGGTTTACTCAATATATCCGGACTAATCGACTGTACAACATCCTCCACCCCCGAATAATCCATCTCCGATACCTATGGTACCTCCGATAGTAGATCTGACAAGATTTGGCAGGCCTCCTGTAGATAAGATCAGGAAACACGGGGCCGGAGAGTTTAAATCTAATGATGATGATGATGCAAAACGAGCTGAGCTGTGTCTTGATAATACTATCCGTGTGTTCGACGAGCTATCGTGTACTCTGGAGGAGTGCTTAAAGTGTGCTATATCGCTACTGAGGGACACCGCATATCATTGGTGGAATACACTAGTATCGGTGGTTCCAAAGGAGAAAGTGACCTGGGAATTCTTTCAGACTAAATTCCGTAAAAAGTATATTAGTCAGAGATTCATCGATCAAAAGCGTAAAGAATTTCTAGAATTGAAACAGGGTCGTATGACTGTGACTGAATATGAGCGAAAATTTGTGAGATTGAGCCGATATGCTCGTGAATGTATTTCAACCGAGGCTATTATGTGTAAAAGATTCGAAGACGGGTTGAATGAAGACATTAAGCTTTTGGTCGGCATACTTGAGATTAAAGAGTTTGTAGTACTGGTTGAAGAGCCTGTAAAGCCGAAGAGCTTGGAAAAGAAAAAAGGAAAGCCGAGTTTGAAGCTAGAGACACTCGAAAAAGATCATCGAGTAAGACCTTTCACTCAGCATCAAAGAAGTTTAGAGATGAATCTAGTCGACATAAGGCTACTTCAGACTTTGCCAGACGAGATAGAGATCGACCACCTGCAGGCTCCCGAGCTACTTCGATGGCCAGTGTTGGTAATGTTTAATAGAACCGGGTTGAGTGCAAACATTGTGGAAAATGGCATTCTGGGAGTTGTAGATTTCGTGATCAGTCCTGTTTTAAATGTGGATCGTCGGATCATTTTATTCGAGAATGCTCGATGCTAGTCGAGCAAAATACGGTTCAGAATACAAGACCGAGTAATGTATCAGTACGAGGCAGACCACCTAGGCATTCGGGAAATGTAAGTGGCAGTCAAAAAGGAAACGAAGACACTGCAATTCGATCAGAGGCTCGTGCACCTGCTAGAGCATATGTATACGTGCCAGAGAGGATGCTTCTTCCCCAGATGTTATCACCGATACTTTCACCCTTCATGATACTACTGTGATTGCATTGATTGATTCGGGTTCGACTCATTCATATGTGTGTGAAACTTTAGTATCCAGTAAGACTCTGCCTGTTGAGTCTATTGAGTTTGTGATTCGTGTATCAAACCCTTTGGGTCGATGTGTTCTGGTTGATAAAGTATGTAAAAGTTGCCCATTGATGATTCGGGATTCATGCTTCCCAGCTGATTTGATGTTATTGCCTTTTGATGAGTTTGATATAATTTTGGGAATGGATTGGTTGAATTTGCACGATGTTGTTGTAAATTGCAAAAGAAAGACCGTTGATTTGAGATCTCAGAACGGTGAAATCATTCGGATTGAATCTAATGATCTGAATGGATTACCAGCGGTAATATCTTTGATGTTAGCTCGGAAGTATATGAGAAAAAGATATGAAGCTTACTTTCCTTATGTGCTTGATAGTAAAGTGACTAAGAAGCAGATTGAATCCATACCAATTGTGTGCGAGTACTCAGATGTGTTCCCTAAAGAACTATTGGGTTTGCCACCTATTCGAGAAATAGAGTTTGGCATTGAATTAGTACCGGGGACGACTCCGATTTTAATAGCTCCGTATTGAATGGCACCTACAAAATTAAAAGAGTTGAAAGCACAATTAAAAGAGTTAACATATAAGGGCTTTGCACAACCAAGCTTCTCTCCTTGGGGTGCACCAGTTTTATTTGTGAAAAAGAAAGACGGGATTGTGCGAATGTGCATCGATTATCGACAGCTTAATAAGGTGACTATAAAGAATAAATACCCGTTACCACGGATTGACGACTTATTTGATCAGTGCAAAAGGGGCTTCAGTGTTTTCAAAGATAGATTTGAGGTCGGGTTATTATCAATTTCGAGTCAGAGATTCCAATGTGCCAAAGACTGCTTTCTGAATGAGGTACGGACACTATGAGTTTTTGGTTATGCCTTTTGGACTCACTAATGCACCTGCTATTTTTATGGATTTGATGAGTCAGATTTTTAGTCAGTATTTGGATCGGTTTGTGGTAGTATTCATAGATGATATTCTTATCTACTCTAGAGTGAAAACGAGCATGCTGAGCACCTGAGACTTGTGCTACAAACTTTGCGAGATAAATAGTTGTACGCAAAGTTTAGTAAGTGTGAGCTCTGGTTGAATGAAGTCAGTTTTCTGAGTCATGTTGTTTCAACATCAGGCATTTGGGTTGACCGAATAAAATATCGGCTATACTTGATTGGAAACCACCAAAAAATGTTTCCGAAATTTAAAGTTTTCTGGGACTTACTGGTTACTACAGACGATTTGTGAAAGGTTTTTCTATAATAGCTACCCCGTTGACAAAGCTATTACAGAAAGATGTTAAATTTGAATGGTCAGAAAAGTGTTAGAAAAGCTTCGACCAGTTGAAAGCTCTTTTAACTGAAGCTCTAGTGCTTAGTTTGTCAGCAAGTAAAAGCCGAACATCAGGTGCCTTCTGGGTTACTTCAGCCGATCATGATACCTGAATGGAAATGAGATAGAATTTCTATGGATTTTTTATCCGATTTGCCTACGACATAGAGCAAGAAAGATGCAATCTGGGTTATAGTGGATAGACTAACCAAATCAGCTAACTTTATTCCAGTTCGTATGGGCTATTCGCTCGATAAGCTTGTTGAGTTGTATGTATCTCAAATTGTGAGATTACATGGAGTACCGATTTCCATTATTTTGGACAGAGACCCGAGATTCACGTCGCAATTTTAGAAGAAATTGCAAGATACTTTAGGTACCAAACTACACTTTAGCACAGCTTTTCATCCGCAGACAGATGGCCAGTCTGAACGAACAATTCAGATACTTGAGGATATGTTGAGATGTTGCATCCTCGAGTTTGAAGGTACGTGGGAACGATACTTACCTTTGATTGAATTTGTTTACAAGAATAGCTTTCAATCTAGTATCAAAATGGCACCCTATGAAGTTTTGTACGGTCGTAAATGCCATACACCTTTGTACTGGACTGAACTCAGTGAAAACAAGATACACGGGGTTGATATGATTAAAGAGACTGAACAGAAAGTGGCTGTGATCCGTGATAGTTTGAAAGCTGCATCCGATCGACAAAAGTCATATGCAGATTTGAAATGTAAAGACATTTAGTTTCAGATCGGAGACAGAGTATTTTTGAAAGTTTTTCTGTGAAAGAAAGTACTTCGATTTGGTTGTAAAGGCAAATTAAGTCCGAGGTTTATCAGACCATATGAGATCATCGAACATGTTGGGCCTGTTGCTTATAGATTAAAGCTGCCCTCTAAACTAGAAAAGATTCATAATGTCTTCCATTTTTCGATGTTTCTTAAATATCGATTAGATCTGTTACATGTGATTCCTCCGTCTGAGATTGAACTCGATCTGATATGATGTACGAGGAGGAACCGATCCGTATTTTAGCTCGTGAAATGAAAGAGTTGAGAAACAAGAAAATTTCGTTAGTAAAAGTACTATGGAATAGGCATGGAGTAGAAGAGGCTACGTGGGAGCCTGAGGATTCAATGAGGTAGCAATATCCGACTTTGTTTAACGATAAGATTTTCAGGGACAAAATCCCTAAGGGGGGAGAGTTGTAACTGTAACACCCCAAACCCGACCCAAACACTACAACCGGATCTGGTTTGTCACTAAGAAAATTTTTGTAAAACCAATCGTGTCGACAGAAAGCCCAAATGAAAATTTTATAAAATGTGCCTTAATAATCAAAAGCCCAAAACAGAATTACATGTTTTTGAAAGAAATTAAAATAAGACTAAATAATAAAGGCCTATAATAAAACTAAAATGTAAACTAATGGCCCATGGCCTTATTACAACGTAGTTTGAATCCATAACATAAAATACTTTGAAAAAAAACTATTAAGTGGGAACTTTTCATCGGATCCACATATTCTTTTGCATGGCCACCTTGCGCCCACTCCTACCGATCCGTTGCACTAATTGTCACCGAAGGTTAGTTTAATTTGGGTGAGTCACGAGACTCAGTGTGCAACCCTCATGCACCACTAGATTTGGGCCTCATAAAACATAATAATAATTTCATTTACATGGAAACAAATAATATGCAAAACCCAACCCAATTGCCTAGGTTTCCATCCGCTACACGCCTGCACCAACCAACACACCATTGGGGATTTCTACAATCAACCCACACCGCTACACGCCAAGATGGCAGTCATGCTGCTCATCAACATATATTGGCGAAAGCCCTTATAACAGATCACGGCATTAGCCGCTACAGTAAATCACGGTAAAACCGCTACACATATACATATACATATACTTCCTCCTTTCATCACCCAACCCATGCAAACATGTACAATAATTTAAAAACATGTACAACAATTTACTTGTAACATATAATCAGATTATTTACTAACCTGAGGGTCCGCTGTTTAAATCCGAGATTTCGTCTTTTAATGTAACATATAAAACTTATGAACACATATATAATTAATCAGATCTAGACGGTGGGGAAGTATTACACACCTGATTTTTGTACTAATACTTTCTCTATGTCTACGCTACTATCACTCGAGACTACCACTATCGGTCCTCGATCTAACTTCGATGTCGGCCCACACCCCGATGGCCAATCTCGCACTACCGAAACAGATCGCTTTTTGTATTTGGGTGTTGGTTGTACAGATCCAACCTTTTCTGCCTGACTGTTATTCGAGTCCATCCTTAATCACTAAATCATTTAAACGATGAGATCTAATTACTTAATAACTATAACTCTTAAATTGAATTCTTGCCTAATTAACTGAATCTCGATTGTCGTTGAGAACTCGTCACCTCCCTTCCTACATTCGGCCATCACTAAAAGTAATTAACCAAACCAGTGATCGAAAGCCATCTAACACTTTATGCCATTTGGTCAAAAACAAAAGAGCAGAAAAGTAGCCATTCGGCCGAACCTACCCTTGGCCACCTACCTTCGGCTTTTCACAATTTGGCACTATGGATCTCGGCAAGAAAGGATTCGACTTTTATGGACAAAGAGGAAAATCGATAGTCATTATTACACATGATTCAATTTAGATCTTAGGAAAAGAAAGAGTGAAATTGAATAGAACAAAATCCCAAAACTTACCAGATTATAAAGGAGTATTCGGCTTACGGTGTACCTTCGGGAAACAAAGATCTCACCTAATGATTCGGCTATGGAGGAAGAAGATGTGCACTAAGAGCATTCGGCTTTCAGAAGGGTTTTTGAGGAGAAGAGAAACACTTAAGGAGTTTCGGCTATGATGTGTTTTCAGGAAAAAGAAAAGAAAGAAAACTTAGAGAGAATGAAGTGTAGATTTCGGCAAAGAGAAAGAAAAGATGGAGAGAATGGTTAGCAGAATTTCATCTAGCCTATACTAAACCAATTTCCCCCCTCCTGTAATTGAGTTTCGGCCAACTCTCCCTCTTCTTTTGATAATCTTTAAATATCATGATAACCCAATCCTTATCCTACCTTTAGGAGAGCCCACACTAAAGCCAACTCCTCCCTCTTTAATTATCATCTTTTATCACTTAAATAAAAGAAAAAGGCTCTTAAAAAGAAGCCTAATTGTTGTCCAACCTCTTCCCTTCTTAGTGCCAAAATTTGGCCCCAAAACTTGGGCTTCGGGTGGCCACAAATTGGGCCTCTTCCTCTTGCCTTTTGACACCAACCCCCCTCCTTTCTTATGGCATCATTCTCTTCTGGGCCATAAGCCCAAAATGTTCATTAAACTACTTGAATCTTTATTTTAACCTAAGTAAGCTTAATTTGGGCCTCTGTTTTAAACACATGAAACAAGCACCACATATAAATGCACAGGCCCGCATTTAGGATGTTACAGTTCTACCCCCTTAAAATAAATTTTGGCCTTGAAATTTACCTGGCAGAAAAGATGGGGATACTGTTGGCATATAACATCCTCTGGCTCCCACGTTGCTTCTTCTGCACCATGATTTTGCCATAAGACTTTAACCAACGGAACAGATTTCCTTCTCAACACTTTTACATCTCGATCCAAAATTTGCATCGGTTCCTCTTCAAAAGACAAATTCGGTCTTACTTCTATCTCTTCTACCAGTACTACATGCGATGGGTCAGATCGATAATGTCTCAGCATCGAGACATGGAACACATCATGTATCTGCTCCAACTCCGAAGGTAGCTCCAACCGATAAGCCACTGGGCCCACACGTTCTAGTACCCTATAAGGCCCAATAAACCGTGGACTTAACTTACCCTTCCGTCCAAACCTCATTACCTTCTTCCACGGGGATACCATTAAAAAGACTTGATCGCCTACCACAAATTCCACCTCTTTCCGCTTTAAATTCGCATAAGGTTTCTGTCGATCGGACGCTTCCTTTAGCTGAGCCCATATTAACTTCACTTTCTCATCGGTTTCTGAAACTAATTCTGGACCTAACACCCTACGTTCACCCAACTCCGTCCAACATGTTGGAGTACGAAATCTCCTTCCATATAATGCTTCATAAGGTGCTATCTGAATGCTAGCTTAATAACTATTATTATATGCAAATTTTACCAAGGGCAAATACTCTTCCCAACTGCCCCTAAAGTCGATGATGTAACCCCTTAGCATATCTTCCAAGATTTGAATGACCCTCTCGGACTGACCATTAGTCTGCGGGTGAAAAGTGGTACTAAAGTCTAACATTGTTCCCATTGCTTGATAAAGAGCCTTCCAAAATCGTGACGTGAACCTAGGGTCCCTATCTAATATGATTGACATCGGCACACCATGCAATCTTACAATCTCAGCCACATAAAATTTAGCCAATTTTTGTAGAGGAAAGTCCACTCGAACTGGTATAAAGTGAGCAGACTTTGTCAGTCGGTCAACAATCACCCAAATCAAATCCTTCTTAGTGGGTGTAAGGGGTAGCCCACTAACAAAATCCATCGTGATTCTCTCCCATTTCCATTGGGGAATCTTCACCGACTGCAACAATCCCGATGGCACTTGGTGTTCAGCTTTGACCTGCTAACACCTTAAACATTTTCCTACGACCTCTGTTACCTCTTTCTTCTGACCTGGCCACCAAAATTGCTCTCGTAAATCACAGTACATCTTGACTCCTCCAGGATGCATAGCATAAGGGCTACTATGCGATTCCCGAAGAATCCTCTGTCTTAACTCATCATCCTTAGGCATGCAAATCTTCCCACGTTAACACAAAATTCCATCCTTGTTCAAACTATAGTCCTCCATTCCACCGTCCCTCACGTGCAAAAGTCGAGCACTCAGGTCTTTATCTTCTAACTATTTGTCCTTAACCTGACTTACCCATGTTGACTTTACTTGCAACTCAGCCAGCAAACTCCCGTCGTCGAACAAACTCAGATGAGCAAACATGGCTCTTAGTTTCGATACTACCTTACGGCTTAACGCATCTGCCACCACATTCGCCTTACCAGAGTGGTATTCGATTGAACAATCATAATCCTTCAAGAGCTCGATCCACCTACGTTGTCTCAAATTTAGCTCTTTCTGGGTAAGGAGGTACTTCAGACTTTTATGGTCAGTATAAGTTACTGACTTCTCCCCATATAAGTAGTGCCTCTAAATCTTCAAGGCAAACACTATCGCCGCCAACTCCAAGTCATGCATAGGGTAGTTCAACTCATGCAGTCTCAATTGTCGAGACGCATACGCCACCACCTTTCCTTCTTGCATCAGCACACACCCTAAACCCGTGTGTGACGATCACAAGAGATTTAAATTCTTTTTCGCCTCATTTGAATTAATACCGTTCTTCCGTCAGATTCTTTTCAACTTCTCAAGCTCTCTTGCGCTTTTATCCATATAAACAATACTCCTTCCTCAAAGAACTTAGTTAGAGGAGCCGCTATTAGAGAAAACCCTTCAACGAACCTTCGGTAATACCCTGCCAAACCTAAAAAACCCCGAACCTCTGCCATAGACTTTGGTGGTTTCCAATCCAATACAGCTTCTATCTTTCAAGGGTCGACCCTGATTCCCTCGGTCGAAACCACATGTCCTAAGAAAGTCACTTCTTTCAGCCAAAACTCACACATACTGAACTTTGCAAACAACTGCTTTTCCCTTAGAGTTTGCAACACTACACGAAGATGTTCGTCATACTCCTCCTCCGACTTAGAGTAGACCAGGATATCGTCAATGAACACCACGACGAACTGATCAAGATATGGCTGAAACACCCTGTTCATCATATCCATAAAGGCTGCTGGCGCGTTCATCAACCCGAACGGCATCACCAAGAACTCATAATGCTCGTACCGAGTCCGAAACACCATCTTATAAATGTCCCCTTCTTTAACTTTTAATTGATAATATCCTGACCGTAGGTCAATCTTAGAAAAGACCGCAGCTCCTTTGAGCTGATCGAACATATCGTCGATCCTTGGTAATGGATACTTATTTTTTATCGTCAACATGTTCAATTGGTGATAGTCCACGCACATACACATGGATCTGTCCTTCTTCACAAACAGGACCAGCGCTCCCCATGGAGACACACTCAGTCGAATGAACCCATGATCCAATAGTTCCTGAATCTGAGCCTTGAGCTCCACCAACTCCTTCGGTGCCATCCTATAAGGAGCAATAGATACTGGAGCTGTACTCGGAAGTAGGTCTATTTCAAATTCCACCTCGTGATCCGGGGGTAATCCTAGTAATTCCTTCAAAAAGACATCCACGAATTCCTTGACTGTTTGGACCTCATTAACAGTCACCTCCTTAGCATCCAACATACTAACGAAAGCTAGAAATGCACTACATCCCTTCCGAATCATCTTAATAGCTTTTAAGGAGGATATCACATTGGACAAGTAATTCCTCCTTTCTCCTATCACAACCACCTCCCCGCCTTCCGGGGTACCCAACACTATACACTTGTTCTCATAGTCCAACTTGGCACGATGCTTAGTTAACCAATCCATTCCCAAGATGAGGTCAAACTCTCTAAATGAAAATTCCATCAAGTCTGCCGGGAACACTACCCCTTGAGTCTCTAAAGGTACTTCCCTAAATAGCTTGTCCATTACCCTAGATTGTCCTAGGGGACTAACCACAGTCATCTTCCTAGTGGTTATCTCATAATCTATACTTAGATTCTCAGATACTGAACATGCAATATAGGAGTGGGTTGACCCAATATCAATTAAAGCAAGAAAAGGGTTATCAGCGATAAGAAACGTACCGGTTATAACATCCGGTGCATCACCGTCCTCCTTTCAGTGAGCCACATAAACTAAACCCTACGCCTTGCATCCAGATTACAGCACCTCATCGGATGCTCCACGACCCCGACCGGGTCCATTTCTTCCTCTAGGTGCACCTCTACCCCTTGGTCCAAGCTGATCACCTCTCCTAGCCTGATCAGAACCTCGACCCGTTGGCTGCCCATGATCCATCTGAGGACAGTCCCTTATCAAATATTCTGTGGATCCACACCTAAAACATCCACCAGTTTTTACTCTGCACTCCCCATAATGGGTTTTCCCACATGTAGAGCATGCTTGACTCTGGCCCGATGGGGGCACGAGCTAGCCCATCAGTTCTAGGCCTCTTCTGAAAATTTTCAGTTGCTCTAGAGGGTCCAAAACTTCTCTTACTCCTGCCCCAATCCTTATCCTTCTCTTATCTCTCCACCCGTTTCACTTCCTCAGCTATTTTAACTTTATCCACTAGGACCGCGAAAATTCTCTCTTATTGTGGCGCGATCAGAACCCTTAGCTCATTTCTTAGCCCATCCTCGAATCGAACGCATCGTTCATACTCCGTTGCCACCATTCCCCGAGCGTAACGACTCAGGCGTAGAAACTCAGCCTCATACTCATCCACAGACTTACTCCCCTGGACCAAATTCAGGAATGCTTTCCTTTGAGCATCCATGTAACTAGCCCCAACTTACTTTCCCTGGAATGACTCTTTAAAGAAATCCCAGTCTATTAGGTCCGCGATCGTACCCTCTTTCATCGTGAGCCACCATTGATAGGCCTCGTCTCGAAGAAGAGACACGACCCCCTTCAGCTTCTCCTCTACCGTGAAGTTTAGGTCATCCATTATACGTTCCACTGCCTCCAACCAATATTCACGTGAACTCGGGATACGCCGAGACTCCCTAAATACTTCAAATTTCATTGTTTCTCAAATTCTCGAGCCGATTTTCGGGCTCCCATGCCCATACCAGCCTCAGCCACTCTTTCTAAAACCCTCAGTACAGCTTGAGACACCATGTCCTCTCCTCCTGTCTGGTCCTAAAATTCCCCCTCAGCAGCTGGTGGAATCGGTATCACACTTCCGGACCCATGACCCGATCCTACGGGTTCTGACACGGTCATCCTACCTCTACCACGTCCACGTGATGGACGTCCTCGACCTCTTGTACTCATTCTTCTAGTTCACGTTTATCTGATTTAAAAATTTTTATGAGTCATTCGTTGTTTCCACTAATTATCCCCGAACAGTCTTATAAAACATAGTTTTGAAAGTGATTCTTTCGAATTCGAACCTATCTATAGGTTTCAGTCTTCCTATTCTAGAAATTATGCGCACACAACGTTCATACAAGTAACATTCATTACCTAAGGGTATTTTCGTCATTTCGCTACCCAGGGGTATTTTCATAATTTTATCCTACAGGGGTATTTTCGTAATTTTCCAAAATAAGGTTCTGGGTGATTTGACGAAATAAGGGTATTTTGGTAATTTTCCAACTCGGGGGTATTTCGATAATTTCACAAATTTAGGGGTATGTCGATAATTTTGCAAATCTGAGGTTATTTTGGTAATTTATAAAATCTGGGGTTATTTTAGTAATTCTGCCAATCAGGGGTTATTTGATCATTTTGCAAATCAGGGGTGTTTTGGTCATTTACAACTTAGGGGTAATTTGGTAATTTTACAATTCAAGGATATTTTGTTGTTGTTGTTTTTGTTTTCTATGGAAAGATTCTGTTGACTTTGTAAATCGGGGTATATTCGCAAATCATAGGTATTTTTTTTTCAAAGTAAGGATATTCTAATAATTTTTTTGTGCGAAAAATAGGTGGCTGGTCCCTTTCGAGTTTTAATTATAAGTTTTGGCCTGTCAACACGCATCAGAACTAGGGTGAATAGTCACTATGCACGTGTAGGATTCTAGTGGAAAGGAGGTGAGTCACTAGGACTGCTTAAGTACCAAGCTTTCCCTGAATCCACTCCTAGACATGCATATGCTTATTGTCACACCCTGTCATGGCTAAAGTGAACAATCACTATACACCAGGTGAGATTCCTGCGAAGAGGAGGTGAGTCACTCGGACTGCTTAAATACCAAACTCTTCCGGATCTACTCCTAGACATGCATATGCTTGTTACCACACTTTAGTCTTGTGACTTGTTTACAGGTTCGGTTTAATGAAGTTAAGTCTTATGGATTTTTTAAGAGTTTGTTTGTCTAAGCCTAGAATCCATCAAGTTGTAACCTAAATAGTCTACGTCCCATAAGCCCGTTAAGCCCACCTTTATATCACACAATGGTTTAGAGTACTTACCTGGCGAACTTGGCCGGAGTCGCAGGTGCCATGCTGAACTCATAAGCCTTTGCTAAGAGAAATCCATGTTTTACAAACCCATTTTTAGAAAATCTTTTGGGCCCAAAATCCCAAAGCTGAGCTTTGAACCGGGCTCTGATACCAATTTGTAACACCCCAAACCCGGCCCAAACACTACAACCGGATTTGGTTTGTCACTAAGAAAATTTTTGTAAAACCACTCATGTTGACAGAAAGCCCAAATGAAAATTTTATAAAATGTGCCTTAATAATCAAAAGCCCAAAACAGAATTACATGTTTTTGAAAGAAATTAAAATAAGCATAAATAATAAAGGCCCATAATAAAACTAAAATGTAAACTAATGGCTCATGGCCTTATTACAACGTAGTTTGAATCCATAACATAAAATACTTTGAAAAAAAACTATTAAGTGGGAACTTTTCACCAGATCCACATATTCTTTTGCATGGCCACCTTGCACTCCACTCCGGCCCGGTCCATTGCACTAATTGTCACCTGAAAGGTCAGTTTAATTTGGGTGAGTCGCGAGACTCAGTGTGCAACCCTCATGCACCACTAGATTTGGGCCTCATAAAACATAATAATAATTTCATTTACATGGAAACAAATAATATGCAAAACCCAACCCAATTGCCTAGGTTTCCATCTCTACACGCCTGCACCAACCAACACACCATTGGGATTTCTACAATCAACCCACACCGTTACACGCCAAGATGGCAGTCATGCTGCTCATCAACATATATTGGCCAAAGCCCTTATAATAGATCACGGCATTAGCCGCTACAGTAAATCACAGTAAAAATCGCTACACATATACATATACATATACTTCCTCCTTTCATCACCCAACCCATGCAAACATGTACAATAATTTAAAAACATGTACAACAATTTACTTGTAACATATAATCAGATTAATTACTAACCTGAGGGTCCGCTGTTTAAATCCGAGATTTCGGCTTTTAATGTAGCATATAAAACTTATGAACATATATATATAATTAATCAGATCTAGACGGTGGGGAAGTATTACACACTTGATTTTCGTACTAATACTTTCTCTACGTCTACGCTACTATCACTCGAGACTACCACTATCGGTCCTCGATCTAACTTCGATGTCGGCCCACACCTCGATGGCCAATCTCGCACTACCGAAATAGATCGCTTCTTATATTTGGGTGTTGGTTGTACAGATCCAACCTTTTCTGTCTGACTGTTATTCGAGTCCATCCTTAATCACTAAATCATTTAAATGATGATATCTAATTACTTAATAGCTATAACTCTTAAATCGAATTCTTACCTAATTAATTGAATCCTGATTATCGTTGAGATCTCGTCACCTCCCTTCCTACATTCGGCTATCACTAAAAGTAATTAACCAAACCAATGATCGAAAGCCATCTAACACTTTATGCCATTTGGCCGAAAATAAAAGAACAGAAAAGTAGCCATTCGGCCGAACCTACCCTTGGCCACCTACCTTCGGCTTTTCACAATTCGGCACTATGGATCTCGGTAAGAAAGGATTCAACTTTTATGGACAAAGAGGAAAATTGATAGTCATTAGTACACATGATTCGAGTTAGATCTTAGGAAAAGAAAGAGTGAAATCGAATAGAACAGAATCCCGAAACTCATCGGATTACAAAGGAGTATTTGGCTTACGGTGCACCTTCGGGAAACAGAGATCTCACCTAATGATTCGGCTATGGAGAAAGAAGATGTGCATTAAGAGCATTCAGCTTTCAAAAGGGTTTTTGAGGAGAGGAGAAACACTTAAGGAGTTTCGGCTATGATGTGTTTTCAGGAAAAAGAAAAGAAAGAAAACTTAGAGAGAATGGAGTGTAGATTTTGGCAAAGAGAAAGAAAAGATGGAAAGAATGGTTAGCAGAATTTTGGCTAGCCTATTCTAAACCGATTTCCCCCCTCCTGTAGTGGAGTTTCGGCCAACTCTCCCTCTTCTTTTGATAATCTTTAAATCTCATGATAACTCAATCCTTATAGCCCACACTAAAGCCAACTCCTCCCTCTTTAATTATCATCTTTTATCACTTAAATAAAAGAAAAAGACTTCTAAAAAGAAGCCTAATTACCGTCCAACCCCTTCCCTTCTTAGTGCCAAAATTTGGCCCCAAAACTTGGGCTTCAGGTGGCCACAAATTGGGCCTTTTCCCCTTGCCTTTTGACGCCAACCCCCTCCTTTCTTATGGCATCATTCCCTTCTGGGCCACAAGCCCAAAATGTTCATTAAACTACTTGAATCTTTATTTTGACCCAAGAAAGCTTAAACAAAATATTTAATTTGGGCCTCTGTTTTAAACACATGAAACAAGCACCACATATAAATGCACAGGCCCGCCTTTAGGATGTTACAGTAACAGTCCGAGTTTGACACTAATCAGAACGGTAGTTTCGGGACCACGAATTTGAGTCCAAAAAATTTTTAAATATTATTTTCAATTTTTATTATATGTGAATTATTATGTGTGAAAGTTTCGTATGAAAATTTGATTGTTTGTGTGTTTAATTTAACAAAAGGACTTAATCGCGTAAAGTGCAAAAGTTACTAACTATAGTGAAAGGTGCTAATGTGATAGTGGATTTTTAAAATGATTTTACTCCATGTTTTTTATATGTTATTTTTTTAGATTAAAGTTATTTTATATATTGTAATTTATAATAAAAACAACATTGGTTTTATCATCCTTTATATTTGTTTCTTCCACCGAAAAACAAAAAAATAGAAAAAGAAAGTTTGAAGCTTGATATTTCGGCACTTACAAGCTTAAATTCAAAGTTAGATTTTGTTCTGTTTTCGATAATTTCTACGTTTTTGTAATCGTTGCTTCGAGAGCTTTAAAACCCATGTCTTAATTTCATGAATTGATGATGTTTGTGAAAAATGCCATTGATGTTATGTTGAGTTTTGTGATGTTTTGGGTGTTAAATGATAGATATGTAATTGATGAACATAATTTATTCTTGAATTTTTGATGAATTTGGTTAAATAGGGCTAAATTGAGAAAATAAATTTTTGAGGGGGTTAAAATGCAAAATAAATAAAATAAATAGACTTGTATAGTCTCTATGAATATTCGGCCCTTAGGTTGTGAAACCAAATTTTGTGTATTTTGTGTTTTGTTCAAATAGGACTAAATTGTAAAGGTGTGAAACATTAGGGGTAAAATGGTAATTTATCCATGTAAGTGTTTTAGACTAAATTGAATTGAAATGTGTTTGAATGAGCTTAAATTGAACATTTTTAGATCAAGAACAAAGGGAAAAGCGAAAGTTAACGAATAGCCGGTCTTCGTTGTCCGTCGATAGTCGAGGTAAGTCTTTAAGCAAGTTAATACCGTAAGTATCGATTATAACCTAGTATACATGCTGAATTGTGAATTGCTGGATTGAAATGTGGCAAAGCCGACTGCGTTAAAGTAATTTAGTAATGAAATGTAGTTGTATTAATTGAGTTTACTATGGGAAAGTGATGTGAATTATATATGATATATGTGATATTACTAATGTGTATTGTAAATGAGTTGGCTTAGTAATATGAATATTCGGGCTTATTGCCTAGTAGGCCTTGTGCTTGAACTTTATCGGCTTATTACCTAGCAGTGCCTTGTGCCGTTGAATTATATCGGCTTATTGCTAGCGTGCTAAATGCTTGTTTAAATTTCGCACCTCGTGTCTAGCAGGCCTAGTGGGTGTGTGATTCAGTGACGTTTAGCGTGTTTAATACCGGTGATAGAATATTAATATGTGGCTTATGAGAGTGCAATGTGATATGCTTATGGAGCAAGTAAGTTGTTATTATGAGATATTTATTTTTGGTCATGCAGGTAAGTGCCTATAAGATATTTAATTGAGTTCCTATATCTGGTCATATAAGTAGGCATATATGTGTGTCATTTGAGCAAGAATGTGGCTATATACTGTATATGCATATTCGGCCTTTAGTATGTGATTATAATATTTTTACATGTATATTAAATACTTAGATATTCAAATGTTGAATGGATAAGTATATATATGTTCTTGTATGTGGCTTCAATGAGTGATGTGCACATGAAATAAGTATATGGCTGAAAGTTTATAAGTACTATTAGATCTTGAATCGAGATAGTAAATTATTTGTTTAAGTTAATATAATGAAGTATGCATAGCTAAATAATGCATTGGAGTTCGGCAATGTGATACCATATGAGTTTTTGTTAAAGTTTAGTAGATATTAAATGCTTGAATTACTTTTAATTGCTTAAGACTTACTAAGCTAGTAAGCTTACTCCGTGTGTTTTTCACTCTGTTTTATAGATTTAATTCAAGCTACGAGCTCAGGGGATCGTCACCGAAGTCATCCACACTATCGACCTATTTTGTACCTTTAAAGCTGGAATTTTTAAGTCTAAGGCATGTATAGGCTAGCTTAATGTTTAAATGATATTTTTTCGATGTATATAAGCCATGCAAAAATGGCTTGCCTTATTATTAAATAATCTAAGGTTATGAAAGACTTTATCAAGGTATGAAAGCAAGTTTTATTTGAATAATGAATATGGGTGAGTATAAAATCATGCTATGCATAATGGTTGTACACGTATGTTTGATATGAAATTACATAGATGAATTTTTGCTAGTTCTTTGAAAAGTGAATATATATATACATGAGATGGTATGTTAGGTTATGAATGACATTGGGTATGTGTATTTTTAAACTCAATTGATGTGATTCGATGATGAAATGATCAAACTATGGTGCTATGGTTTGGTTGTATTTGGTCTTGTTGGATGATCTTTAAACGGGTAAATTCAGCATAATAAGCAAGCATATTTTATAGTACATTGTTCATGATTATGTTTTAGTTAGTTATATATATATATATATATGCTTGAAGTGTAACATATGTTTGTGCATATTCGGACATGATAGAAGTTTGTTAAAGTATAGGTAATTTATGAAATTATGATAGAAATATTATCCATAAGTTTAAGTAGATATTTCATGCACGTTTAATAAACTTAACTTAAGAGTTGCTACATGTTATGTTATGCGTGTACGCACCCAAAATTGCCTGGCCTACACTAAACCAACCCATAAGACCCCACCAGACCCAAACATTAACCCAAATAAAAAACAAAAGACCCAAACTAATCCTACAAACCCATTAACCTAGCCCACTAACCAATCAGCCCAATCAGAAAAACAAAATAGAAAAACCCTAACCCTAAATGCGCCTTCTGACTACCGCCGCCAGCGCCACTTGCCTGTCACTAGTCTTGTCCACTGCCCATGCCACTGGTCTCCACCGCCAACCACTTGCACCAAGTACCTGCAAGCATTAAAAATGAAAGCGACACAAAGTTTGTAGGAAAAGGCTATATAAGCCGATTCAAACCAATGTAACAAAGACTTTTTTTCGATGAATACAAAAACAGACTCTCTAAATACCAGTATTCAAATCCTTTTTTTCTTTTCGATCATCAATAGAAGCAATAGACAAGGATTCAAAACATTCAAAACACAAAAATAACACTAAACGGAGAACTAAAACAACCCAAAACAGAGAGAAAAAAAGGTGATTTTTTTATTTTGAAAGTCGTATCTTTTTTTTCCTTTTTCTCAGCATATATTACTATATTTTAAAAGGAATAAAGAATACAAAAAAAATCTTCCCTTTTCGGGCTCTGATCGCCGTGCACGGCGACGCCGACGACGAAGCCCACGGCAGAAATCGACCGGAGCGGCGCTGGACCCTTGAACCTGCAGAGAGAAAAGAACAAAGGATTAGATTTTTTTTTTAAGAAGCAGGTGAAATGAATTTTTTTTTTGAAAATTCGGGCCTTAAATAGCCTCCCAAAACGACGTCGTTTTGGGGCTGGCTTTAAACGCCCAAAACAACGTCGTTTTGCCCTCAGGATCCGCATGTTGACCCGACCCGCCTTAGGATCCGCGTGTTTTAAGACCAATGGTCTATTTGCTATTTTAATCCTTCCGCTGTTTTAGCTCTTTTCAATAAGATCTTTTCAATTTTCAAATTTGGCCCAAAGGTTTCATATTTGTTTTAATTTGGTCCCCTCTGAGACGCTGCGTTTTAGGAGGATAGGATAATTTTTCTCCTGGTCCCCCTTTTTTCGCGCTTTCACATTGGGGTCCCTTCCCTTTTTTATTTTATATTTGCCTCGAAATTTTAGTTTCAGTTCGGTTTAGTCCCTTTTTCTTATTTTTAACTTATTTTCGTCATTTTATTATTATTCTAATTTTGCCATTAATATTATTATTACTATTATTATTATTATTTAATATTTAATAATATTATTATTTTATTATTATTACTATACTACTATTATTATTAAGTATTACTATTATTATTTCCTATTATTACCATTGTCATTATTATTTTTTATCAATAATAATTTTAACCTTATTATGACATTTAAAATTATATTATGTTGTATTATTTTCATCTTATTATTATTATTACTATTATCATTTTATTTATTTATTTTTAAACATAATTTTTCTTACTTGATTATTATTATTATTTACTTTATTGTTTTTATTTCCACTACCTTATTATCATTCTTATTATTATTTATCTCAGATAATGATATATACCTTTTCTTTATCGATTGTTATTGTTATTATTGTTATTATTATTAGTAGCATTTTTATTTATTATATTTACATCCACATTTGTTTTCTTAGTCTTGTATTATTATTAAACAAAAATACATCTTGCAAAAGTATTATATTCCATCCAAAGATTTTTAAATAAGGCAATGTTTTGTGTTTAGAAATTTGGGGAATAGTGCCCTAACGTGCTGGGTTGCGATTTTTCGTTTGACTAAACAACTAAACATCCTTTTAATAAGTTTCGTAAATCATGAGATAGCTTTGGTTACGAGAGATTAAAATATCGTGTCCTAACGTGTTGGATGTGATGTTTATATCCTTTCATAATAAAGAAATCTCATGTTTTGACTCAAACCTCTTTGCTTATTTTCCTATTTTAACGCGATACTGAACATTTTGTAAAATTACTACATTTCGTTTAAAGGTCTTAAAATAAGGCAATGTTTCGTATTTAGAAATTCGGGGATAGTGCCCTAACGTGCTGGGTTGTGATTTTCCGTTGGACTAAATAACCTAACATCCTTTTCAACAAACTTTGTGAATCATGAGATGGGTTTGACTACGAGGGTTTAAAATATCATGTCCTAACATGCTGGATGTGATGTTTGTATCCTCTCGGAACAAAGAAATCTCAAATTCCAGCCTAAATTATCCAAACATTTTTTAAAGGATCCATGTTTTTAAATCTTTTCAAATTTTTGACATTAAGACACTAATTAATCAATTTGGTACCAATTTTGGGCGTAACGAGGGTGCTAACCCTTCCTGGCACGTAATCGATTCCCGAACCCATTTTCTGAGTTTCATAGACCAAAATCGTTGTTTTGATAAATCAAAATGTTTATTAAAAACAACCGTTTTACGAGGTGACCCGATCACACCTCATCAAAAAGGATTGGTGGCGACTCCCATCGTTTTTTTCGTTTTCAAAACCAAAGTCGATTTCCGTTTTTTTTTTTAAAAATGGTTACTACAATGTGCATTATATGGGTAACCCTAATTTGGCGACGGATACGGGTTAGGAGTGTTACACTAGCAAGCATGACCAGTACTTTACAAAAGCATTTGGAGAGCTATGGAATCGCTAGAGAGATGATGGACGAGCTAGAAGATATGTTCGGAGGCCAAGCTTCCTTGGCTTGACAATTTACTATTACTAACTTGGTGAACTTTCAACGAAAGCCCAATACTCCGGTTAAAAACCATATGCTTGAACTTATGGGGTACTTTGCCAAGGCTAAGGACAATAGGGTTGGACTAGATGTAACACTCAAATTGAGATAATGTTCAAAAACTTGTCTAAGGAATTTGTTGGCTATAGGGTCGCTTACACCTTAGACGGCAAATACTTGTCTTTTACATAATTCATAAGGGAACTCCAATATTATAAGCTGATGTTGAATGGAGGTTAACAAGTTCAAAAATTAAAATCAAACTCAGCCGTTGCTTTTTTTTTTCATCTCATGGTAAAAGAAAGAAAGCTAAGAAAAAGACTAAGACTTTAGGTTTGCCAAAAGCGGAAAAGAAGCTTCTTAGAAAACTTAAGAACTTATCTAAGTCCAAATGTCTCTTTTGTGGAAAGAAAGGGCAATTCAATGTGAACTATAAAAGGTGGAAGGATTACCAAGCCTCTAAGGGTAACTGTATGAAACTCTTTGTTATAGAAACTTGTTTAATGGAAGATTAAGTAGACCATTAGGTCATTGATTCTAGAGTCATTAATCATGTTTGTGTTTCTCTACAGGGGTTCAAGCAAACGTGAAGCCTTCAAGATAAGGAACTCTTATTGTGAACAAGAGATGGTGTAACAACCCGATTTTTTGATAGTGTCGAAAAAGTTGATTGTGGGACCGGATTTATTAAATTGAATCATCCACGGATTTTCATCAAACAATTATGAAGCAGTTACTGAATTAGAAAAATAGAAATATTAGTAATTACATTAGAAAAAAATATTTAGTAAATTATTAAATAGGTCACCAAGTCTAGTATATGGACTAAATTACAAAGTGAGTGAGTGAGATTTTATTAGGGAAATACCTAAGTCTTAGTGTGTAACTTTTCCAAAGACTTGAGAATAATTAAATCCTTATGTAACACCCCTTACTCGGTCCCGTCGTCAGCCCCGAGTTACTCTCTATTAGCTTAGGTATATACCAATACACCTCTAAGTTCAAAAACAATAATATAAACTTCAATTGAGCTAAGATGAGGGTTTTGGATGTTGTTGAAGTATCACGAGCTAAATGGAACATATTCATTACCTGTGCACAAAAACAAACATATCCACATGTTGAGCATTGAAAGCTCACTTGAAACACCCCAAACCCGGCCCAAAAAGCCTAACCGGATTTGGTATGTTCCTCGAGTAAATCTATAGCTAATTTTCATTTTGTTTAAGAAAAACTTGATGATTTTGTAGAAAATGATTAACTTAACATTTTAGGTTAAAATAAATTTGTAAAGTAAAATTTATATCTTTTAAAAACATTACTTGTAGGAGGAATTGATAAATCAAAAGAAACCCACATTTAAGGAAATTACTTTAAAACACATATATATATGTTAGTGACAAAAACATTTTTAAATTTTTATTTATCGAAAACTATTTAGTTATTTAATAGTTATTGTTCATGGCAAAAAAAATAATTCCAAACACAAAATTAAAGATAGTTTATAGTGGCCTTATTACATAAAATTGGCAAACCCATAATAAAGTCTAAATAATAAAATTAACTTAATAAGTTTAAGTAGGAAAATTTCCAAACTTCATTATTTAAGCATTGGCCACCTCGAAATCCTTGTCAATTCGATCCATCGCTTTACAAATCATCCAAAAGTTTATCCCACAAAAGGGTGAGTCATAAACTCAATGTATAACACATACATTAAAAAGCCCATTTGATTAAGCTTTTAAGCCCATTAATTACACATATGGCCATAGGCCCATTTAAGTCATATTTGGCCAAAAGCCCATTTTCATAACAGATCAAATAATAATCATTTATGATCACATGATTAGATACAAATAATGAAATGCAAACCCGCCCACCTAAATATCCATCCGCTACACACCACCGTATTCAACCAACACACCGTGGGATTACTAAATCGACCCTCCATCCGCTACACACCATCGAAGGCAATTGTCATAGTCAACATGCACATCGCCTTATAATATTGTGGCAAAGCCACTGCATAAATGTGACCAAGTCACCAGATTTCAAATATGTGACCAAGTCACCAATTCACATATGTGACCAAAGTCACGGATTTCAAATATGTGACCGAAGTCACCAGATTCACATATGTGACCGAAGTCATCGGATTTCAAATATGTGGCAAGTCACCTAAATGTGGTAAAACCACCGAATACTTCCCTTCATCAATAATACCCATATGCCCATGCACATACATATCGATAAATTTTCATGCTATTTACCCCACGATCATATTATAGTCATACTTATCTCACATTTATGCATATAGCAAAATGAACAAAATATTGGGGTAAACATACTCGAATATCGTATACCACCGAATGGTATCCAAAATCACAATCATACACATGGTCATATAATCACATTTAAATATATGTAAATCTATGAGATTTTAATGTAAGGTTACACACCTCGAGACAAAGAGAACAATACCTCTCGCCGTCAACACCTAATTAATTTTCACACTTGATTAGTATAAACTTTTACTAATAAAACTATGTTTATTGATGAGGGATCTAAATCCTTACCCTGATTCTCGAACAGCAGTTATTTGTGGTTTTCTCCACTAGATGGATCAAAACCACCGATATTCCTCCAACGTAAAGTGGTTCGGTTGTCCGCACTACTTCAAATAACTTATCCTCGTTAGCGAGGGTCCACAACCCGTGGAAAGTCTCTAACCACCGATATGTACCCTTCGCTTGAAGTTTGATGGTAAAGGAATACCTCCTCTCTTCCAAACACTCCAGATCGCCCTTTTCTTACCTATCTTGTTAGTCTTAAATCGCCCTAAAATAACGTTGATTAGTGATCCATTCTAAAAGAATTGATATGATCGAAATTAAAATCCTTACCTTGATGATCTCGAAAGATCACTTCTTAAAGGTTGTCTTCAACAAAGATCCTTAAAAATCCTTTCCAAGGATTCGGCCTAGGACAGAAAAATAAAAGGATTATGAGACTAAAATAAGAAGAAGATCATGAAAACGATTGACAAAATCCTTACTTGATTCACTTGAAGGTTTGGCCTTGAACAAAAAGAAGAAAGGAATTGATGATTCGACTTTAACAAAAAGAGAGAAATATTGTGCTTTGACTATGGTGGTTTCGGTTGAGAATGAAGAAAAAAGAAGTATGAAAAGAGAAGGAAAGAGAGAAGGAAGAAAAGAAAAGAGAAAGAGAAAGAGAAAGAGAGAGAGAGAGATTAAAGGAAGAAGATGATGATGGTGATGTTGTTTTTCAAAAAGAAAAGAGATTGGTTTTGGAACCTATGCTCATTCGCCAAAGAGGAAGAAATGAAGAAAATTGGTTCTTGAACTTTTGTAGTTTCAAAGAATGAGGAGAAAGAAAAGAAAGTGATTCTTGAAGACTTGAAATTTCGATTACAAAGAGAAAGAAAGGTGTTTTGAAAAGAAACTAAAAGGCCTTTCAAACCGAAATGGTAAATTGTAAGATGATCAAAAGAAAAGAGAAAGACTTCTCTTTTGTGTAATAGGCATTCGGCTAGGAAGCAAGCTTTTGGAGAAAATTGGCCAAATTGAAAGCCAAAACAAAATAAAGCTTTTACCTAATGTCACCAACAAATTTCGCTAGAGAGAAACCTTTAGAGAAAAGAGGAAAGATGTACAAAATGCAAGACATTTTGGCCAACTATCACCCCTAACCCAAGTCAAAATTCGCCAACAAGGAAGACAACATACTCCCCATTTTGCTCCACATTTCTTCCTATCAAACCTTAATTGTGCTATCACCATTAACCACTCCCTTTAGCCCCTAAATCGTCTAGGTTCATGGTCAAATGACCATGAATAAGTTTCCAAAACATTGCCCACATATCATGCCTTTTGTCCCCCCTTCTTACCATCCTATTTTGATTTCATGCCATAAGTCCTTAGCTTGCCTTATCCACATGGTCAAATAGCCAAAAATAAAAGAATGCTCATCCACTCTAGAAAGTTCTTGCTCGACACTATGGGGAAGGAAACAAAAGAAATAAAAATTCTCCCATTTGCTAGCTAGGGGATTCGAACCTCTCCCCTCAAGCACTCATCCATGCATCCTAACCACTTTGCCAATTACTCAACTTATGCTTAAAACTCCTTGTCATTAATTCTTAAGGCCTAACTTGCTTAGCTCTCTCTTAATTATTAGAAATTAAAAGTTTCACTAAGCATTCACTCAATTAATGAAGCTCAAATAACTTCCAAAATACACTCATTAATAATTAAGCATGCAACATCATTCAATTAAGTAAGATGCATAACCCCTAATTATCGTGGATGTTATAGTTCTACCCTTTAAAATAATTTCGTCCTCGAAATTACCCGGCCGAATAAGTGAGGGTATTGTCGTCGATCGCTTCCTCTGGTTCCCACGAAGCTTCTTCCGATCCATGATTATGCCATAATACTTTGACGAGGAACCGACTTTCTCCGTAAAACCTTTACATCTCGCCCGAATTTGAATTGGCTCCTCTTCATAGGACAAATCGGTCTTAATTCCACCTCCTCAACTGGCACTACATGAGATGGATCCGACCGGTAATGGCATAACATTGAAACATGGAACACATCATGCATTTGCTTCAACTCCGAAGGTAATTCTAACTGATATGCCACAGATTCGACCCACTTCACAATCCGATAAGGTCCAATGAACCTGGGACTTAGCTTCCCTTTGCAACCAAATCTCATCACCTTTTTCCAAGGTGAAACCTTTAGGAAAACTTGGTCCCCCACAGCAAACTCTATTTCTTTCCGCTTTAGATCTGCGTAAGACTTTTGCCTGTCAGATGCTTCCTTTAATCGAGCCCGGATTACCTTAACCTTTTCTTCGGATTCAGCCACTATCTCTGGACCCAAAATCTGACGTTCCCCTAATTCTGTCCAACACGTAGGAGTGCGACACTTCCTTCCATATAATGCTTCATATGGTGCCATCCGAATACTGGCTTGGTAACTGTTGTTGTACGCAAATTCTGCTAACGGTAAGAATTCCTCCCAACTTCCTTTGAAATCTATCACACAACCCCTTAACATATCTTCTAAGATTTGGATTACTCTTTCAGACTAACCGTCCGATTGAGGATGAAATGCCGTACTGAAGTCCAATCTGGTGCCCAAAGCCTGATGCAATGCTTTCCAAAATCGCGACGTAAACCTCGGATCTCTATCCGAAATAATCGACAACGGCACTCCATGCAATCTCACAATCTCAGCCACATATAACTTCGCCAATTTTTGCAAAGAGTAATCAACCCGAACTGGGATAAAATGTGCAGATTTCGTGAATCGGTCCACTATCACCCAAATGGAGTCTTTCTTAGTAGGCGTAAGAGGAAGCCCACTAACAAAGTCCATGGTGATTCTCTCCCACTTCCACTGTGGAATTTTTATCTACCAAGCAATCCGAAGGTACTTGATGTTCAGCCTTGACTTGCTGACACGTTAAGCACTTTCTTACAAACTCCGTAACTTCTCGCTTAATTCCAGGCCACCAAAACTGATCTCGCAAATCTCGGTATAACTTACTTCCTCCAGGATGCATAGCATAGGGACTACCATGTGACTCTTGAAGAATCTTTTGCCTTAACTCCTGATCCCTCGGCATATAGACTTTACCTTTAAAACACAATACCCCGTCACTGTTAATACCATAATCTTCCAATTCTCCACTCTGCACCTGCCTAAGCTTTTCACTCAGATCTTCATCTACTAACTGCCTCTCTTTCACTTGACTCAACCATGTTGGTTTAACTTGAAGTTCTGCCAACAAGCTTCCGTCATCGTAAAGACTAAGATGTGCAAACATCGCCCTTAAATCTGATACCACTTTTTGACTTAAAGCGTCTGCCACCACATTCGCCTTGCCCGGGTGGTACTCAATAGAACAGTCGTAGTCTTTCAATAAATCTATCCACCTTCGTTGCCTCAAATTCAGTTCTTTCTGAGTCAGTAGATATTTCAGACTTTTGTGGTCCGTGTATATCACTGACTTTTCCCCGTATAAATAATGCCTCCAAACTTTAAGAGCAAAGACTACAGTTGCCAATTCCAAATCATGCATCGGGTAATTAACCTCGTGAGGTCTTAACTGCCGAGACGCATACGCAACTACCTTCCCGCCTTGCATCAGAACACATCCTAATCCTGTGTGAGAAGCATCACAATACACGATGAAATCCTTTCCTGCCTCAGGTTGAATTAAAACCGGAGCTTCAATCAAAACTTTCTTGAGCTTCTCAAAACTCTCTTGCTACTTATCAGCCCACACGAAAGGTACTTCCTTTCTCAACAATTTCGTTAAAGGTGCAGCTATCGATGAGAATCCTTCAACGAATCTTCTGTAGTAGCCTGCTAAACCCAAGAAACTGCGAACCTCTATTACGGACTTAGGTGGTTTCCAATCTAGCACAGCCTCAATCTTCTGAGGATCCACCCTTATCCCTTCTGCCGACACCACATGGCCTAAAAATGCAACCTCTTTTAGCTAGAATTCACACTTGCTGAATTTGGCATACAGCTTCTTCTCCCTTAAAACTCGCAACACAATCCGGAGATGCTCATCATGTTCCATTTCGGACTTAGAATACACCAGGATGTCGTCTATGAACACCACGACGAATTGATCCAAGTAGGGCTGGAAAATTCGGTTCATCATATCCATGAACGCAGCTGGGGCATTCGTTAATCCGAATGGCATTACCAGAAATTCATAATGCCCATATCTGGTTCGAAAAACCGTCTTATGGATATCCACTTCCTTCACTTTAAGCTGATGATACCCCGACCTTAGATCAATCTTTGAGAATATCGCAGCTCCTTTAAGTCGATCGAACAAGTCGTCAATCCTCGGCAAGGATATTTGTTCTTGATGGTCACTTATTCAACCGCCGTAGTCTATACACATCCTCATCGATCCGCCCTTCTTCTTCGCAAAAGGACCGGTGTTCTCTATGGAGACATACTAGGTCGAATAAATCCACGATCAAGCAACTCCCGAATCGAGCCTTAAGCTCAACTAATTCCTTCTGCCATTCTATATGGAGCAATAGAAATCGGCTGCTCGTGCAATAAATCAATCCCGAATTCTCCTCACGATCCGGAGGTAATCCGGAAGTTCTTCCTAAAACATCTACAAATTCATTCACATCCTAACTCCTCAACAGCTTGTCTCCTTAGCCTCCAAGGCACTCACCAACATCGAAAGGCTACACATCCCTTTCTAACCATCTTTTCGCCTTAAGAGCGGATACTACATTAGATAAATAGTTCCGCCTCTCGCCCATCACTACAACTTCTTTGTCATCAAGAGTTCTTATGACATTCGCTAACAAAGACAATCTACATTTGCACGATACTTCACAAGCCACCCATGCCTAAGATTAGGTCAATTCTCCGAATGGCAACTCCATTAAATTAGTCAAAAACTGTATCCCTTGAACTTCTAAAGGCACTTCCTTAAAAAGTTTGTCTACAACTACTGTCTGTCCTAAAGGACTAAGTACAGTCATCTTCCAAGGTACAGTTTCAGAAGTCACATGCAAAGTCCCAGATACTTCACTAGCGATATAGGAATGAGTTGACCATATATCTATCAAAGCAATAAAGGGCAACCCAAAAATCAGAAACGTACCCGTGATAACATCAAAAGGCCATCGTCTTCTCTCGCGATGAACTGCATACACACTGACCTAGCTGCCTCGCCTCGAGCTACCATCGCCTCGCTCAAGTTCCGCGACCTCTACCGAACCATTACCCTTCCATTTGGACCACGACCCTTATCGGTATTTGTCCACCTTGGCTAGCCTGATTAGCACCCTGACTTGCTGGGCGGTTCTTCTCTGAATTCTTCGGGCAATCCTTGATCATATGGTCTTTAGATCTGCACTTGAAACATCCACCGGTCTTTTTCCAGCATTCTCCCGAGTGCATTTTCCCACATTGAGTACAAGTATGATTTTGTCCACCCGTAGTAGTCTGCTGACCTCGCGGTCCTTCATTTCTTGATTTCTTCTGAAAATTCCCGGACGACCCTGAAGACCCAAAGCTTTTCTTATTCTTGCTTGAGCCTCTGTCCCGGTTCTGTCTCTCAGTCCGTTTAGCCTCTTCGGCAATTCTTGCCCTTTCCACTAAGATTGCAAAATCTCTTTCACGGTGCGGAGCAATCATCACTCGTAGCTCATCTCTAAGTCCATCTTCAAATCTGATGCACCGTTCATATTCCGTAGCCACTATCCCTCTAGCATATCGGCTAAGTCGCAAAAATTTTACTTCATATTCAGCTATCGACTTGTTTCCTTGGACCAAATTCAGAAATGTCTTCCTCTGGAAGTCGATGTAACTAGCTCCAACATATTTTCCTTCGAATTTAATCTTAAAATACCCCCAATCCAGTCGATCCACAGGGGTACTCTCTTTGATAGTGAGCCACCACTGGTAGGCTTCATCACGAAGTAGTGAAATAGCACCTTTCAGCTTTTCTTCATCAGTGCAGTCTATATCGTCCATGATCCTCTCGACTGCCTCCAACCAGTATTCCACTACATTTGGGGCTACTCCAGATACTCCCTTAAAAACCTTAGCTCCATTCGATCTAAGTCTCTCGACCATCGATTTTGAGACCCATTTCGAACTAGCTTCGCTACTCGTTCTAAAACTCATGATGACTTGTGATATCACGTCACCTCCATCATTTTGTTCTTGAAATTCTACCCCAACAAATGGTGGTGGAGCATCATTTTGGAACCTTGACCAGATCGAATCGGTTCCGACACGACCATTCTTCCTCGTCCACGCCCACGACGCCCACGCCCCTAGAACTCATGTCTACTACGTGTCTTATCTGCTTTTACTAAAAAGTCTTATGTATTAGAGTCTTTTCACTTCTTATTAAAGGAAAGTTTTATGAAACAGATATTTAGTAGTTTTTCCGTAGTAACACACAAACACCTAGGGTCCATGTCTCTAAAGTATAGTTTCCTTAGGCTTATCAAACTTTCATATCACTTTATCAATAAGAATACATACCTGATGGATCTGGGTCGAGAACTCCGAGTGCCATGCTCTTGTAAAACCATTTTATCTTAAGAAAACTAAAAAATTCATTTGGGCCAATTTTGAAAACGTTGTGGGCTTCAAAACCCAAGGCCGAGAGTTTAAATCTGGCTCGATATTAAGTGAAACACCCCAAACCCTACCAAAAAGCCTAACCGAATTTGGTATGTTCCTCGAGTAAATCTATAGCTAATTCTCATTTTTGTTTAAGAAAACTTGATGATTTTGTAGAAAATGAGTTAACTTAACATTTTAGGTTAAAATAAATTTGTAAAGTAAAATTTATATCTTTTAAAAACATTACTTGTAGGAGGAATTGATAAATCAAAAGAAAACCACATTTAAGGAAATTACTATATATATATATATATATATATATATGTTAGTGACAAAACATTTTAAATTTTTATTTATCGAAAACTATTTAGTTATTTAATAGTTATTGTTCATGGCAAAATAAAAATAATTCCAAACACAAAATTAAAGATAGTTTATAGTGGCCTTATTACATAAAATTGGCAAACCCATAATAAAGTCTAAATAATAAAAATTAACTTAATAAGTTTAAGTAGGAAAATTTCCAAACTTCATTATTTGAGCATTGGCCACCTCGAAATCCTTGTCAATTCGATCCATCGTTCTACTTAATCATCTAATAGTTTATCCCACAAAAGGGGTGAGTCATAAACTCAATGTATAACACATACATTAAAAAGCCCATTTGATTAAGCCTTTAAGCCCATTAATTACACATATGGCCATAGGCCCATTTAAGTCATATTTGGCCAAAAGCCCATTTTCATAACAGATCAAATAATAATCATTTATGATCACATGATTAGATACAAATAATGAAATGCAAACCCGGCCCACCTAAATATCCATCCGCTACACACCACCCGTACCAACCAACACACCGTGGGGATTACTAAATCGACCCTCCATCCGCTACACACCATCGAAGGCGCTTCTTTGCAGTCAACATGCACATCACCCTTATAATATTGTGGCAAAGCCACTGCACAAATGTGACCAAGTCACCAGATTTCAAATATGTGACCAAGTCACCAATTCACATATGTGACCAAGTCACCGGATTTCAAATATGTGACCAAGTCACCAGATTCACGTATGTGACCAAGTCACCGAATTTCAAATATGTGACCGAAGTCACCAAAATGTGGTAAAACCACCGAATACTTCCCTTCATCAATAATACCCATATGCCCATGCACATACATATCGATAAATTTTCATGCTATTTACCCCACGATCATATTATAGTCATACTTATCTCACATTTATGCATATAGCAAAATGAATAAAATATTGGGGTAAACATACACGAATATCGATACCACCGAATGGTATCCAAAATCACAATCATACACATGGTCATATAATCACATTTAAATATATGTAAATCTATGAGATTTTTAATGTAAGGTTACACACCTCGAGACAGTGAGAACAATACCCTCTCGCTCGTCAACACCTAATTAATTTTCACACTTGATTAGTATAAACTTTTACTAATAAAACTATGTTTATTGATGAGGGATCTAAATCCTTACCCTCGGATTCTCGAACGACAGTTATTTGTGGTTTTTCTCCACTAGATGGATCAAAACCCGCTGATATTCCTCCAACGTAAAGTGGTTCGGTTGTCCGCACTACTTCAAATAACCGATCCTCGTTAGCAGAGGGTCCACAACCCGGTAGAAAGTCTCTAACCGCCGATACAGCCCTTCGTTTGAAGTTTGATGGTAAAGGAATACCTCCTCTCTTCCAAACACTCCATACTGCCCTTTTCTTACCTATCTTGTTAGTCTTAAATCGCCCCTAAAATAACATGGATTAGTGATCCATTCTAAAAGAATTGATATGATCAAAATTAAAATCCTTACCTTGATGATCTCGAAAGATCACTTCTTAAAGGTTGTCTTCAACAAAGATCTTTAAAAATCCTTTCCAAGGATTTGGCCTAGGACAGAAAAATAAAAGGATTATGAGACTAAAATAAGAAGAAGATCATGAAAACGATTGACAAAATCCTTACTTGATTCACTTGAAGGTTCGACCTTGAACAAAAAGAAGAAAGGAATTGATGATTCAGCTTTAACAAAAAGAGAGAAATATTATGCTTTGACTATGGTGGTTTCGGTTGAGAATGAAGAAGAAAGAAGTATGAAAAGAGAAGGAAAGAGAGAAGGAAGAAAAGAGAAAGAGAAAGAGAGAGATTAAAGGAAGAAGATGATGATGGTGATGTTGTTTTTCAAAAAGAAAAGAGATTGGTTTTGGAACCTATGCTCATTCGGCCAAAGAGGGAGAAATGAAGTAAATTGGTTCTTGAACTTTTGTAGTTTTGGCAATGAGGGAGAAAGAAAAGAAAGTGATTCTTGAAGACTTGAAATTTCGGTTACAAAGAGAAAGAAAGGTGTTTTGAAAAGAAACTAAAAAGGCCTTTCAAACCGAAATGGTAAATTGCAAGATGATCAAAAGAAAAGAGAAAGACTTCTCTTTTGTGTAATAGGCATTCGGCTAGGAAGGAAGCTTTTGGAGAAAATTGGCCAAATTGAAAGCCAAAACAAAATAAAGCTTTTACCTAATTTCACCAACAAATTTCAGCTAGGAGAGAAACCTTTAGAGAAAAGAGGAAAGATGTACAAAAATGCAAGACATTTTGGCCAACTATCACCCCCTAACCCAAGTCAAAATTCGGCCAACAAGGAAGCCAACATACTCCCCCATTTTGCTCCACATTTCTTCCCTATCAAACCTTAATTGTGCTATCACCATTAACCACTCCCTTTAGCCCTAAAATCGTCTAGGTTCATGGTCAAATGACCATGAACAAGTTTCCAAAACATTGCCCACATATCATGCCTTTTGTCCCCCCTTCTTACCATCCTATTTTGATTTCATGCCATAAGTCCTTAGCTTGCCTTATTCACATGGTCAAATAGCCAAAAATAAAAGAATGCTCATCCACTCTAGAAAGTTCTTGGCCGACACTATGGGGAAGGAAACAAAAGAAATAAAAATTCTCCCATTTGCTAGCTAGGGGATTCGAACCTCTCCCCTCAAGCACTCATCCATGCATCCTAACCACTTTGCCAATTACTCAACTTATGGTTAAAACTCCTTGTCATTAATTCTTAAGGCCTAACTTGCTTAGCTCTCTCTTAATTATTATAAATTAAAAGTTTCACTAAGCATTCACTCAAATAATGAAGCTCAAATAACTTCCAAAATACACTCATTAATAATTAAGCATGCAACATCATTCAGTTAAGTAAGATGCATAACCCCTAATTATCAGGATGTTACATCACTAGTGCTAACATAATTCGAATTCAACATAAAACAATTAAGCGAAAAAGCATACTAACATAAATATATAAATATAATATAGCATTATACCATAACATTTTACCAACTCATGCCTTAAATACATAACAGAATACCATTATACCACATCATTCAACACTCAAAGTAGCACAACCCTCCAACACAACAACTGTAACATCCCGTTTTTCAGTGGTGTCGAGAACAGTGGTTTCGGGACCACAATTTTAGCTAGTAAGTAAATTTTATTAATTATTTAATATTTATAGGAAATTTATAATGTACTATTCGAGTTTGATTAAGAAATTTTAGCGTTTATTTAGGCAATTAAGTAAAAAAGACTAAATAATAAAAGTTGCAAAAGTTAATGGTTATTAGTTAAAAGTATTATATAGCTTAAAATGCTTGAATTGATGGCCTTATATGGTAGTTAGACCATTACAAATTATAGTGGACGATTATGGTTGTTAAATTATAAATTTTTAGTTAATTTTTAAGGGCAAAAAGGTAATTAAATTAAAAGCAAATTAAACAAAAGAAAGAAGCTATCATCTTTCTCTTATTATTGTCAAAATTTTAAGGAAATAACCACCATTGAAGGAGCTTGGTTTTGCTAGGTTATCTTCAATGCATGGTAGGTTTTTTACTTCCATTTTTAGTGATTTTTTTATGTTTTTGAGATCGTTGCATCTAGGTCTCACTAACTTGGGTGTTAATTCATTAAATCATTAAATTTTTTTACTTGTGCCATTGTTAAATTTATAATATTTTTGAAGTTTTATAATGATTTTTTGAGCTTGATATTTGAACAATATTAATTTGTTAAGCAGTTTTTGGTGATGTTGATGATTAGGGATTTAAATGTTAAATTTGTAATAGTTCATGGAATTTTTGTGAAATTGTGAAATTTATGAGTTTCTATAGAATTATAGGAATTTTGGTTAGATGGGAATTTGGCTTAAGGATGTTAATTGATTAAATTTTGTGGAAAGGATTAAATTGTATAAAAGTTAATTGTTAAGGGTAAATGAGTAAAAATAAAATTTAAGGGTGAAAGGTTTGAATATAAGTAATGTGTGGTGTTTGAATTAGTTAATTGAATTAATTTATTATGTTTAGATTAAGAAACGAGTGGATCCGTTGTTAATCGTGGGAAAGAGGAGGTCGTTGAGTAATCGTCTTCTGTTTTTAGTAGCTATCGCAATTCAATAAGTTTCTAAACCTATTTTGGTTATAATTAGTTAATAAATATTGTTATTGATGTTTATATATTTTTGAAAATTGTTGAAACAAATTGATTTATGTTAGTTATACTGAATTTCTGGAATAATTTCGATGGATCAAGTAAAAGTTTCTTATATGATATTTCTGACTAAATTTTTTATTTGGACTGAGTTCATGCATGTGTTGCGGACTCGAATGTACATGTGACTCGGATTTAGCGTGGACTGGTAATCCGTTGTTGTTTTACATGAACACTTAGCCTTAGCCAAGATAGTTTATCTGGTTGTCATTGGTTTAGCCCGGACGGGTAACCTGACATATTTAATATGTATCTAATTAACTCTTACGAGCATTATCTATCATGTATTTGAATAATTTTACAAAGATCCATTGGAAGAATAAAGCCTTATCCCGAGACTGTCGCCGGATTAGGGTTAGGAGCATTACCAGACAAATCAAAAACTTTCATAACATTTCATACATTTCATTCATCAATCATACAAACAATGTCCCTTAAATAGCTCAACGAGACCTTAAACATGCTTATAACTCGGGTCGGGACAAAATCGAAACACATACAAAATTTCTCAGAAACTTAAAAAATTTTCTAACATACAGGGGATACATGCCCGTGGGAGCCAACTGTGTGCCCTCCATGGCTTCTAAACACACCCGTCTGTCCTCCCCGTGGTCGAACCTGATTCCTTACCACGGCCACCAAGCACGCCCGTGTACCCTGGCCGTGGTCAAACCTGCTAAAGCAACACGGTTACCAAGCACCCCCGTGTGCTAAGGCTGTGCACTACTAGGCCATATACTGACTTTCTCACACGACTTCTAGGCACGCCTGTGTGCCATGGCCGTGTGCCCTTAAGCAAGCAACTGACTTTACCCCACGGTCACTAGGTACGCCCGTGTGCCCCGGCCGTGTGACATTATAGATCATTTGCAAGACCAAAAATGCCACCCAAATGGGTTATACCTACAATCAACATTTACCAAAACAACTCATGCATTCATGATTACCCACAAGCATACCAAAATAATCATTCCAACCATACATTCAATACCAATTCTATTCATACCAAATTTAATACCAAAACTTATCTTATCACAAGCATAATTAATACCCAATTTCACTTATTCCTAATAGCATCATACCATCACCAAAATTTCCATCCATGAGTCAATTTCTCAACTCACAATCCATACCAAAAGATGCATCATATGTACCAAAGTCATTCATGCCAGAAACTATCACATATCTAGCCACATCTCATGGCTACTTACAAATCTCAAACATGATTCAAATAACTAGCCTATACATGCCATAGTTTAACTATATACATCTTTTCAAAAGACCCCAAAATAGATTGTCAATAGTGTGATTGAGATGCTGACGATCCCCAGATCCGAGCTAGCTTTACTGACACTACAAAGCAGAGAAACAAATCACACAGTAAGCTTTCCAAAGCTTAGTAAGTTCGACATACAATACAATTATCTCATCAAATCAAACCAATGTATATAATAAACAATCACATAGATCAATTATCTCTTATTCATGCCATCTCATCCATAACTAAAATGTTCATTCACTCACTCATAGCTTGTTTATAACTCATTAACCACAAAGGTTCAATACATACCTTAGCTAACACATAGTTATTCGACTTCCAAGCTATTCAATGCTCGATATTACATGTCGATCATCCTTTGATATTCGTTTAACTTAATCTCACACTCAATGCTATATACATGACAGAAGTATAGTTGTCATCGCACACTTAGTGCCTAATCTTTCAACTGACTTATCTCGATATCGCATACACAGTGCCAAATTAATCAAGTGAAGCTTTCACAATATCGCACACACAGTGCTATTCATTTCTATTTCGATTTTAATTTCGGACACTTAGTGCCATTAACTAAATCTTGCACATAGCATCTCAATTTCATACACATATACATATTCATCTCATAATGCTAAAAAATATCTTAATAACATGTTTTATATTTAAACTTACCTCGGACGTCGAACTATCGAAACGGTCGATTAATCGAGCACTTTATCTTTGCCTCGATCTCGATCCGAACCTCTGCTCTCACATTCAATCACTATTTCATTCAATTTAGTCCAAACACATATATTTAGGGTATTTTACAAAATAGCCCTCACATTTTCACATTTCGACACTTTAGTCCTTAATTCATAAAATCATCAAATATACATAATTTCTCCTAACACAAGCTTAGCCAAATTTTTCTTATTTCCATATTTCATTTATTTCACATTTTAGTCCCTCAATTTACACTTTTTCACAATTTAGCCCAAAATACTCAATTTCACTAAAAACTCAAATACAAACTATGTTAACCCAACACCAAGCTTTCATATTTTACCAACTAACATCACAAAGCTCAAGTATTCATCGATGGCTCATCACAAAAACATCATCAATTCACAAAATTACAACATGGGTTAGATAGAGCATGAAGCAACGATTACGAAAACGTAGAAATTATCAAAACCGAACTTAGAACATACCTCAATCAAGAATTCAATGTGCCAAAATCTACAAAGCTCTTAACCCTTTCTTTACTCTCTATTTTCGATGCATGGATGAACATAATGGGTAAAATTTTGTGTTTTATTTATTATATTAACATTAAAACAAAGTTTACTATTTTGCCCTTCATTAAAACATTATAAATTCACTTAATATATACCCATTTATGTCCATCTATACTTTTAATGGTCTATTTACAACTTAAGGACCCTTCATTTAAAAATCCATGACAATTAAGCACTTTAACAATCAGCACATAGCTTTTGTATTTTATGCGATTACGTCCTTTCTCTTAATTCGACACACAAACGATCAAATTATCACACAGAATTTTCAGACGAACAATGTCACGTACCATTCACATAGAAAATAATAATAAATTTTTATATCGACCTCAGATTTGTGGTCTCGAAACCACTATTTTGACTAGGGTCTAAACTGGGCTGTTATAACTCTCCCCCCTTAGGGATTTTTGTCCCCGAAAATCTTACTAGTGAACAAGTGCGGATATTTCTCTCTCATAATGTTCTCAGACTCCCACGTAGCCTCTTCAATTTCGTGTTTGTGCCACAATACTTTCACTAAGGAAATTCTTTTGTTTCTCAATTTTTTAGTCTCTCGTGCCAAAATTCGGATCGGTTCTTCACTATACGACAAGTCTGACTGAATCTCAACCTCAGTGGGTGCAATCACATGAGACGGGTCTGATCTATATCATTGAAGCATTGACACATGAAACACGTTATCAATCTTCTCTAATTCAGATGGCAATCCCAATCTATAAGCAATCGGCCCAACTCGTTCAATAATCTCATACGGTCCAATGAACCTTGGACTTAATTTGCCCTTTCTACCAAATCGAAGTATTTTCTTCCACGGAGACACTTTCAAAAACACTTTATCACCAACTTCAAATTCAATATCTTTTCACTTTAAATCTGCATAAGACTTCTGACGATTTGAGGTCTCTTTCAAACTGTCACGAATTACTTTCACTTTCTGCTTAGTCTCTTTTATAAGATCAACCCCGTGAATCTTATTCTCACTCAGCTCAGTCCAATACAATAGAGTTCGACACTTTCGACCGTAAAGAGCTTCATAATGCGCTATTTTAATGTTGGATTGAAAACTGTTATTATACGCAAACTCAATTAATGATAAATGCTTTTCCCACGTACTTTCAAATTCAAATATACAACATCTCGACATGTCTTTTAGAATCTGAATGATTCGCTCGGATTGACCATCCGTTTTCGAATGAAATGCAATTGAAATGCGATTTCATGCCTAAAGCATCTTGCAATTTCTTCCAAAATCGAGAGGTAAATCTCGGATCTCTGTCAGACACAATAGATAGTGGTACTTCGTGCAATCTCACAATCTCATTGATATACAATTCAGCTAACTTATCTAAAGAATAATCGATTCTTACTGGAATGAAATGAGCTGATTTCGTCAATCTATCCACTATCACCCAGATTGCATCTTTCTTACTCGGAGATAAGGGCAAACCCGACACAAAGTCCATTGTGATCCTCTCCCATTTCCACTCAGGAATCATAATTGGTTGTAATAAACCGGACGGAACTTGATGTTCAGCCTTAACTTGCTGACAAACTAAACACTTCGACACAAAGTTAGAAATGTCTCTTTTCATACCATGCCACCAATAAAACTGTTTCAGATCATTATACATTTTCGTACTCCCCAGATGAATAGTCAAATGACTATTGTAAGCTTCATTCAAAATCATTTGAATCAACTCTGAATTTCTTGGAACACAAATCCTATCTCTGAATCTCAAACAATCATCACTATCAACTAGAAATTTCGATACAGCATTCGAATCACCCTGAACTCTTTTTGCTAACAACTCATTATCAATTTTCTGAGCATCACATATCTGTCATAAAAATAATAGTTTTACTTTCAATTCAGCTGCAACCACATCATCATCACATAGATCTATCCGATTGCTCATAGCTCGCAAAGCATATAACGATTTACGACTCAAGGCATCAGCTACAACCTTAGCTTTACCCGGGTGGTAATCTATCACAAGTTCATGGTGTTTCAACAATTCTAACCATCTCCTCTGTCACAAATTCAAATCTTTCTGAATCATCAAATACTTTAAACTCTTATGATCAGTATAAATATGACATTTTTCACCGAATAAGTAGTCAAACCAAATCTTCAATGCAAACACAATCGCAGCCAATTCAAGGTCATGTGTTGGATAATTCTTTTCGTGCGATTTTAACTGTCTCGAAGCATAAGCAATGACTTCCCCTTCTTGCATCAGCACACAGCCCAAACCATTTAATGATGCATCACTGTAAACTATGAACTCTTTGCCTGACTCGGGTTGAATCAACACTGGTCCTTCTGTCAATAACACGTTTAACTATTCAAAACTCTGTTGGCACTTTTTTGACCACTAAAATATAACATATTTCGTAACAACTTCGTCAATGAGGTCTAAATCATCGAGAAGCCTTTCACAAATCGTCTATAATATCCTGCTAGTCCCAGAAAACTACGGACTTCAGACACATTTCTCGGAGGCTTCCACTCCAAAATAGCAGAGACTTTACTCGGATCAACTCGTATCCTGGCAGCTGATACAACATGTCCCAGAAAACCAACCTCACGCAACCAAAATTCACATTTGCTAAACTTTGCATACAACTGTTTCTCACGTAGAGTTTGTAGCACGATTCTCAAATGCTCAGCATGCTGTGTCTCATTACACGAATAAATCAAAATATCGTTAATAAACACCACCACGAAGCGATCCAAATACGGTCTGAATATTCGATTCATCAAATCCATAAACATTGCAAGAGCATTTGTTAGTCCGAAAGGCATCACTAAGAATTCGTAATGTCCATACCTCATTCTAAAAGTAGTTTTCGGCACATCGAATTTTTTAACTCTTAACTGATAGTAACCGGATCTCAAGTCTATCTTTGAAAACACTGTAGCTCCTTTCAACTGATCAAACAAATCACCAAAACGGGGCAATGCATATTTGTTTTTTATTCTTACTTTGCTCAACTGTCGATAATCAATACACATTCTCATAGTTCCATCTTTCTTTTTCACAAATAATACAAGAGCTCCCCAGGGTGAAAAACTCGATCGTGCAAATCCTCTGTCAGTCATTTTTTGTAATTGAGATTTCAACTCTCTCAATTTGGTTGGGGCCATTCTGTATGGAACTATCGAAATAGGAGCAGTTCCCAACACCAACTCAATACCAAATTCAACTTCCCTAATCGGAGGTAATCCCAGTAACTCTTCGGGAAACTCATCTGGAAACTTACATACCACAGGCACAGATTCAACTTTCTTTTTCGACACTTTTGTACCAATCACATACACCAAATAAGCTTCACAACCCTTTTTCACATAATTCATATCTTTCACCGCAGATACAACAGCTGGTAATCCTTTCATATCATTGGATTCAATTCGAACTATCTCACCATTTTGACTCTTCAATTCAATACTCTTTCTCTTACAATTCATGATAGCATTATGCAAAGTAAGCCAATCTATACCCAGAATTATGTCAAATTTATCAAATGGTAGCAACATCAAATTGACTGAAAAACATAAATCACGAAACATCAATCGACAATTCTTGCAAACCTTCATATTACTTGGTCTTTCATTCTGAACATTTTCTTCTTCGACCATCTTTGGAAAATCTCGAATAAAATGATCTCAGGATCCACACTTATAGCATGTTCTGTTATTATACTTGCCCCAGCACTCTCTCACATGTCGTCTCCCACATTGTCTACACTCGAGCTTGTTACTCTTAACACTGCCAACACTTGATTCATTTGGAACTTGAATTCGTAAACCAGTACTTTGTCTCGAACGATCTCTACTTGGATGTCCAAATGAAACATTTGAATGATTTCTTGCATCTCTATATCTCTTTATAGAAGGTTGAGAAAATTTATTCATCGATCTCTTTCTTTCATCACGAGCTTCAGAATCAGCTTTCTTCTTTTCTTTACTGAGTTCATAGGCTTTGCATGCTCTTTCAACTAATACAACAAATTCGTTTATATCGAGTATCCCAACCAACAACTTAATTTCTTCATTCAATCCCTCTATGAAACGTTTGCACATAGTAGCTTCAGTCGAAACACATTCTCTCGCGTATTGACACAATCTTACGAATTCCCGCTCGTACTCAATAACAGACAAATGACCTTATTTCAGTTCTAGAAACTCTTTACATTTCTGATCAATGAAGCGTTGACTGATATACTTCGTAATGAATTTGATTTGAAAGAAATCCCAGATGATTCTCACTCGGAACTACAGATATCAACGTCTTCCACCAATTATAAGCTGAATCCCTCAACAACGAAATAGTGCATTTAATACATTCTTCTGGAGTCAACGACATCTCATCAAATACTCGAAGGGTATTTTCGAGCCAAAACTCAGCTCGCTCAGCATCGTCATCAGATGTAGCCCTAAACTTTTCTTCCCCATACTTCTGAATCTTGTCCACAGGAGGTTTATTCAATCTGATTGGATCTGTAACTTGTGGCACAACAGGTACCTGTGGGGTGGAGGTTGTGGAGTAGTCGGATTTGTTCGAACGAATTTTGTAAACCATTCGCTCATCATTCGGAAGAAGGCTTGCTTAGCCTCTCCTCCCTTATTACTTTCATTCGGTCTAGATGTGGTCGGCGCTATCCCTTGAGCGGAGCAGCGGTAGCGTTACTACATCATCAAGAATCGCGATCGAGATCTATTACTATATGAAAACACATTTTCAACTGTCAGAACTCATCACACTATCGCAATTTTATAATATGGCATGTATAGCTAGACTCACACACGCTACATTAGTCCAACAATCGACTAAACCGTAGCTCTGATGCCAAAAAAATGTAACACCCCTATCCCAAGTCCGTCCCTGAATTAGGGTCAGGAGCATTACCAGACAAATCAAAAACTTTCATAACATTTCATACATTTCATTCATCAATCATACACACAATGTCCCTTAAATAGGTCAACGAGACCTTAAACATGTTTATAACCTGGGTCGGGACAAAATAAAAAAACATACAAAATTTCTCGAAAACTAAAAAACTTTTTTAAAATACAGGGGATACACGCCCGTGGGAGCCAACCGTGTGCCCTCCACGGCTTCTAAACACACCCGTGTGTCCTCCCCGTGGTTGAACCTGATTCCTCACCATGGCAACCAAGCACACCCGTGTACCCTGGCCATCGTCAAACCTGCCAAAGCAACACGGTTACCAAGCACCCCTGTGTGCTAACGCCGTGCACTACTAGGCTATATACTAACTTTCTCACACGACTTCTAGTCACGCCCGTGTGCCATGGCCGTGTGCCCTTAAGCAAGCTACTGACTTTACCCCACGATCACTAGGCACGCCCGTGTGCCCCTGCCGTGTGACATTATAGATCATTTGTAAGAGCAAAAATGCCACCCAAATGGGTCATACCTACGATCAACATTTACCAAAACAACTCATGCACTTATGACTACCCACAAGCATACCAAAATAATTATTCCAACCATGCATTCAAGACCAATTCTATTCATACCAAATTTAATACCAAAACTTATCTTATCACAAGCATAATTAATACCCAATTTCACTTATTCCTAATAGCATCATACCATCACCAAAATTTCCATCCATAAGCCAATTTCTCAACTCACAATCCATACCAAAAGATGCATCATGTATACCAAATTTATTCATGCTAGAAACTATCACATATCTAGCCACATCTCATGGCTACTTACAAATCTCAAACATGATTCAATTAACTAGCCTATACATGCCATATTTTAACTATGTACATCTTTTCGAAAGACCCCAAAATAGATTGCCGATAGTGTGATTGAGATGCTGATGATCCCCAGATCTGAGCTAGCTTTACTGACACTGCAAAGCAGAGAAACAAATCACACAGTAAGCTTTCCAAATCATAGTAAGTTCGACATACAATACAATTACCTCATCAAATCAAACCAATGTGTATAATAAATAATCACATAGATCAATTATCTCTTATTCATGCCATGTCATCCATAACTAAAATGTTCATTCACTCACTCATATCTTGTTTGTAACTTATTAACCATAAAGGTTCAATACATACATTAGCTAACACATAGTTATTCAACTTTCATGCTATTCAATGTTCGATATTACATGTCGATCATCCTTTGATATTCGTTTAACTTAATCGCACACTCAGTGCTATATACATGACAGAAGTATACTTGTCATCACACACTTAGTGCCTAATCTTTCAATCGACTTATCTCGGTATTGCATACACAGTGCCAAATTAATCAACCGAAGCTTTCACAATATCGCACACACAGTGCTATTCATTTCTATTTCGATTTCAATTTCGCACCCTTAGTGCCATTAACTAAATATTGCACATAGCATCTCAATTTCATACACATACATATTCATCTCATAATGCTAAAACATATCTTAATAACATGTATTATATTCGAACTTACCTCAGACGTCGAACTATCAAAATGGTCGATTAATCGAGCACTTTATATTTGCCTCGATCTCGATCGAACCTCTCCTCTCTTAGTCTATACACATTCAAATTCAGTCCATTCAATCACTATTTCATTCAATTTAGTCCAAACACACATATTTAGGGTATTTTACAAAATAGCCCTTACATTTTTACATTTTGACACTTTAGTCCTTAATTCATAAAATCATCAAATACACAAAATTTCTCCTAACACAAGCTTAGCCAAATTTTTCTTATATCCATACCAACCCACATATTTCATTTATTTCACACTTTAGTCCCTCAATTTACACTTTTTACAATTTAGCCCAAAATACTCAATTTCACTAAAAACTCAAATACAAACTATGTTAACCCAACACCAAGCTTTCATATTTCACCAACTAACATCACAAAGGTCAAGTATTCATCAATGGATCATCACAAAAATATCATCAATTCAAAAAATTACAACATGGGTTAGCTAGAGTACGAAGCAACGATTACAAAAACGTAGAAATTATCAAAAACCAAACTTAGAACATACCTTAATAAAGAATTAAATGTGTCAAAATCTACAAAGCTCTTAACCCTTTCTTTACTCTCTATTTTCGGTGCATGGATGAACATAATGGGTAAAATTTTGTGTTTTATTTGTTATATTAACATTAAAACAAAGTTTACTATTTTTCCATTCATTAAAACATTATAAATTCACTTAATATATACCCATTTATGTCCATCTATACTTTTAATGGTCCATTTACAACATAAGGACCCTTCATTTAAAAAGCCATGATAATTAAGCACTTTAACAATCAGCATACAGCTTTTGCATTTTATGCGATTAAGTCCTTTCTCTTAATTCAGCACACAAACGATCAAATTATCACACAGAATTTTCACACGAACAATGTCACATACCATTCACACATAAAATAATATTAAATTTTTATATCGACCTCAGATTTGTGGTCTCAAAACCACTGTTCTGACTAGAGTCTAAACCGGGCTGTTACATATGTCACATGGCCTGGCCACATGGCCGTGTGACTCTTATTTCCAAAATTTTCTATTTTTTTCTAAAATCTTTTGTTTTATTTTGAATTAGTCCCTGAATGTTCCCAAACTATTTTTAGGGCCTCATAGGCTCGATTTAAGGCACGTAAATGCATTTATGCTATAAATGAAATGTGTATTTGAATATTAGTATTTAATTTGAATCATTTTTTCCATTTGATGTTAAATGATTTTAATTGTATTGTAACTCTAATCTGGCGACGAAGACAGGTTAAGGATGTTTCACCAACATTTTTCATTAGACATTTGTATATCACATTTTTTTATTCTCACCATATAAACACTTATAACCATTGTATCATATATCCGTTTGAAGCCATTTATAATATTGTCAAAACATTATTCATTCATAAATATTATCATAGTAATGTCATCAAGATGATATTATTAGTTAACACATATCAATTACTTTCAAACTCATCAAGCCATGATAACTCATAAATACCAATAGGCCATCAAAATAATTTATCAAACTTTAAGTACTTAATGAGTTATGTAAGGAAATCAAATTAGGTTAGCACAAATCGATAGCATTACTTGTCGATTACTTTTGCCTTTCCTTTGACCCTTGATGTTCCAGCATTGTCTTTGGCTACATACAATAATTCAATTATTAAAACAAGTTAATTACAGATATTCAAACATAGATTTTATTGACAGAGAGAATAAATGTATTCTCTCAATTTATCCCTTTTGTACCTTGATAAACCATAAAAGTAACATATTTTAACCCCATATTTAGTATGCTTTTAGGATGATTTAGCCCTGATTTATGTAAAAAGATGCTTTTAATCCTTTCTTTTCATATTTATACTCAGGAAAGCACCCGAGGATGAAAAGAATGAGAAACGGGCTTAAAACGGGCCAATTTGGGCCAAAGAGGAAATCGACACGGCTGGACCTCAAGCCACACGGCCGTGCATAGATGGAAACATTCCAAATGGTCTAACCAACGATTTACATGGTCGTGTATCATCAAATTACCACACACGGGCGTGTCTAGATATTTACACGGCCGTGTCTAAAATGACAGAATCGAGACACGGCCCAACCACGATTTACAGGCGTGTGACATGGCCGTGCCCACATTCATTTGAGAGAGCAATTTCACTCGGGTTTGGATACTTAGAGCCAAAGAAACACTTTCCAAAGCTTATTCAAACACCAAGTAAGAAGCAGACTTGAATTAGGATGCTTAAGGACAAGTAAAGCATCCTAAGAATCTATATAAACAACCTAACTGCATCCTGAAAAGGGGGCAGTTAGCTAGGCCAATGAGCCGAGCCAGAAGGATCACATTTGTGGGAGTCACTCTAAGATAGCCAAGTGGATCCATCTCAAGAAGCCAGAATTATACTCAAGACGATGGATTTCTCCTTCAATTCCTCCAGGGGGTTTTAGGGATTTTCTATGTTTTGTTTTATCTTTTCTCTTGAGATGTTTTCTTTATTTGTTATGAACTAAACCATTCGGATACCCGAAGGGGATGAAACCTAGATGAACCTTGTTATTTATTTTCTGAATCATATGATAAATACTTAGTTTGTTCTTAATTATGTTGCTTAATCCAAATCTGATGTGCTTAGGTGTAAGAGGAATAGACCCTACCTAAGAGTAGATCTAGCATAATTAAGCAGAGTTGATCGAGCGCCTAGAGATAGGGTTACGATATTTTACCGAATTAGAGTGAAACCTAATATAGGAATCTATTGATCGATTTACTACTATTCTAGGGGGTTATTATAAGCGAACGAGAGTTCCACTAATTAACTTAGGGTTAGATGTTATTCGCCTCAAGAGGGGGTTTAATATAGGTTAGGGAGTCCTACGGATCAAGCTGATTAAAGAGATCATATGATTCAGTAATAAGTAACAAGTGAAGTCTAGGTGGATTTTTCCTGAGGGTATCGTCGTAATCAATTGAGTTTCTTCGAGTTATTTCCCAATTTGTTCTTTTTGTCTTTGTCTTTAGCTTAGTAGTCGTTAAACTAAAATCAACCAATCACTCCATATTTTAGGCTAAATAATTAAAAGAAAGTAAGTATTAATACTTTTAGTTCCTTTGGGTTCGATAATCCGGTCTTGCCTAAGCTATACTGCTGTTCGATAGGTACACTTGCCTTTAATCGTTGTCAGAGTTAGTTTCAAGGTTCGATCTCATTCATTATAAATTTAAAGCTCTGATTTCAGCAATCAAGTTTTTGGCGCCGTTGCCGGGGAACTAAAATATTAAGAAAGCTCTATTTTTATTACTTTAGCCATTATTTTTATTTTTATTTCGTAATTTATTTTATGTATATATTTTTTACAAAATTTTGATTTTTCCTTTTTTCCTAGCATGTACCTCTAGTTTATGACTAGAAGGAACCTAACAGGACCTCTAGTATACGATAGTGAAATTGAAGCTATCGCTCGGAGAAATTGTAGAGAAATTAGGCGAGTCCTGAATTACATGTAAGAAGAAGCGAGAAGATAGATCCAATCTGTCAAGTGATGGATTTAGAATAATCCACCACGAGATGTGGCGGACGCTCACAAGACTATGTATGATTATGCTAAACCTAATTTGACAGGAGCGAATCTAGTATTGTTAGGCTGCTATAGTCGCTAATAATTTTGAATTAAAGCCTAATACAATACAAATGATTCAACAATTTGTTCAATTTGATGGTTTGCAGGACGAAGACCCGAACACTCATATAGCAAATTTTTTAGAGTTCTGTGATACTTTTAAAATAAATGGTGTTTCTGATGATGCCATTCGTCTTCGGTTATTTCCCTTTTCATCAAGGAATAAAGCCAAGCAGTGGTTGAACTCGTTATCACGAGAATCAATCACTACATGGGAACAAATGACCGAAAATTTTTTATTAAAATATTTTCCACCGGTCAAAATGGCCAAATTACGGAATGATATTTCTTCCTTTGTGCAGATGGATTTAGAGACATTATACAATGCATGGGAGAGATACAAAGATCTCTTGAGGAGATGTCCACACCATGGATTACCATTATGGCTTCAAGTCCAAACTTTCTACAATGGTGTAAATCCCTCAACGAGACAATTAATTGATTCAGCCGTCGGTGGAACCTTAAATAATAAAACTCCTGAAGCAGCCTACGAATTCATTGAAGAGATGTCGTTGAATAATTACCAGTGGCAAGTTACAAGGACAAAACCGACAAAATCAGCCGGAGTCTACAATATTGATGCAGTAACCAAGCTGTCAAATCAGGTAGAGATGATGAATAAAAAGCTTGATAGTTTATGTTCTTCGCAGGTACATCCAGTCATGTAGTGCAACGCAAGTGGAACTGTGGTGAATCCTGAGTACCCACCCTACCAACCGGATGCAGAAAGCGAATAAATGAACTATATAGGTAATAATTTTAGATCCAACAACAATCCTTATAGTAACACTTACAATCCAGGTTGGAGGAACCACCCAAATTTTTCATGTGGAGGCCAAGGAAATCAAGGAAATCAAAGACAACAACCTCCTTCAAATTTCCAAAATTAGCCCTATCCGCAAGAAAAGAAGCCAACCCTCGAAGAGATACTAACAAAATTTTTGTTAGACACAGAAAAACGCTTTCAAGAAACTGAGAAAACAATAAAGAACAACGACCAGCGAATGGGGGAACTTGCGAAGTCAGTCAAGGAAGCCACGAATGAAGTCGAACAACTCGCAAAGCTAATGTCAGAACGACCGCTAGGATGTCTACCAAGTAACACCGAGATTAACCCAAAGGAGCAAATTCAAGCCATCTTAGCTCAAGACAGTAAGGGGTTAGATGAACCAAACTCAATACAAGAAAATAAGGTAGACGAAGGTAAGATGGAGGTAACACAAGAAAAGCAAAAACTGGTAATCAAAGTACCTTATCCCGAAGCAATAAAAAGAGACGATTCAGAGGAATAGTTCGGTAAGTTTCTTAAACTCTTAAAGAAAATACATATTAACTTACCTCTTCTTGAAGCTCTTTTTCAGATGCCAGACGCGAGGAAATTCTTAAGACAGCTCATGACTAACAAACGCAAATTAGATGAAGAGCACCACATGGAATTAAACGCAACATGCTCAGCAATGTTACAGAATAGACTACCACAGAAGCTAAAAGATCTAGGGAGTTTTACAATTCCATGTTTAATTGGTAGTCTAACTATTAATAATGCGTTAGCTGATTTAGGGGCAAGCATAAATGTCATGCCTTATTCATTGTTTAAACGACTAGGTCTAGGAAAGCCCAAACAGACTAGGATGAGTATACAATTAGCTGATAAAACTGTTAGAATTCCTAGGGGCATTATTGAAGATGTTCTTGTCAAAATAGATAAATTTGTTTTCCCAGTAGATTTTATTGTTTTAGATATGGATAAGGATAATACAATCCCTTTAATTTTAGGAAGACCTTTTCTAGCAACTGCCAAGACTAAAATTGATGTTGCCACAGGAGAACTCATACTTAGTGTAGTAAATGAATTAATCAGTCTTCAAGCTCTTGACTCGGCCAGAACAATAATCGATGAAGGTGAGAAAGTAAATACGATGATAATCAAATTGTTCAACATTCATTGCAGGAAACACCACATAAAGACAACCCTGAGCTGACTCATAAGTCCCAAAACAACAAAGAAGAATCCTACAAGGGACAAGACCTTAGGATTGACAAGTTTGAAGAGTAGAGGACACATGTCAAAGAAGAACCGCACGAAGTAAAACTAGAGGAACCACAAGAAGAGCTCGTAGGAACATCAAACCACAACAAAATAGGAGACCAGGTACTGTTAGACAAAGCAGATCCACACATCATTACAACAGACCTGAAACCAAAGGAGAAACCCTTCTTAAGGTACACAATATCTTCCCACATGAAACAGTCGAGGTAAGCAACTCAACATTCGACACCTCCAAGGTAAACGCTTCTCGACTTGAACTTTGTCATGAAAATAGAACTATAAGCATGAGGGAAGATGTTCAAACCTTTAAACCTCCCTGAAATTTTTTCGAGAAGAGTCTAGCTTAAAACTATAAACGAGCACTTTTTGGAAGGCAACTCGAGTACTAATAATAATTTCTATTTTGTAGTTTTAATTTTATTCTTATCTCTATTTTCTCTTTTAGAATTCAATAAATTGAAAAAGTACAGATTCCCAGACCACACGGTCTAGCACACGGCCGTGGTCATGGTCGTATGGGTACTCCGAATCACCGTACTAACATAGTAGAGGCCGTGCGAATCCTGTCCCAACCAACAGCAGAAGTCACGGGCTCACCTACCCTACCACGGCCATGAAAGGCGGCCGTGGGTTAACACTGCCATTATAAAAACAGGCGTGGCATCAGAGACAAACGGGCGTGGCACCCCAACACGCCTAGAACACGATCGTGCGACACGACCTTGTGAAGATATTGACTTATCGACCACGGGCGTTTAATCTCCAACACGGCTCCCAACACGGCCGTGCGATACAGCCATGTAAAGCAACACGCCCTAGATACACGAGCGTGGGACAGCGTCAAAAGCAAAAATCTATTTAAACCCCACAGCCCTTCCCCTTTCCCCCATCTTCTTTCCTCCTTCTTTTTCTTTCAATTTTTCTGTCTTGCATTAGAAAATGTGTCCAAACTCTTGAGTTACACTAAAATCATGCCGAAGAAGCGTAAAAAGGTAAGCATTGGCTCCCCAAAGGAGACCTTAACATGAGTTCATGCTAGCTTCAGCTATTCGACACACCAAGGGTCTCCAAAACCATTTCGGTTCTATTTTTCTTTTCTCTTCTCCATTATTTTCCTTATCTATACTTCTCTTCTGCTTAATTTAATTCCCTTCATCCTAGTTTCTTGGTTTTAGGTTCTAAAGGCTACTAGGGAATCACGCTACTTTCACCATCACCAACCATCTGCAGCCTTGAAAATCACTCCCACTCACGAACCATCTGTCAATAAGGACTATTCAGTCCATTAGTATTTTATTTTAACTTTAGTTTTCTTCTTAGTCTCCTTCTCTTTGTTTTTCTTATCGTTAATTATATTATTAGTATATTCTTAATGTTTCTTGGCTATATCTTCCCAGGCTACCCAATTTCTTCATCTAGCAAAATGTTTTTCGGTAGCCACCCCACCGGGCCCAGAGAAAATACCATCACCACCACCAAAGACACCGCCTTCTAAGTTATCCGCCATCACGACCACCGCCAACTCCCGGAATCATCCAAAATTCAAGAAGTGTTACTTCTCCCCTTCTCTTTTTAGTACATAATTGTTTATCTATCTTTGTATATTGAGGACAATGTACAACTTAAGTGTGGGGGTAAAAGTACCTAACTTTTTGCATTCTTCTCAAATCCTGAATTTTAGTCTTGTCCATAATAAATCTTCTCATATTATTAATTAGGGTGAAATTTCTAATGACTTATGATTGTTATTGACATGTTTTTGAGTAAGTCAGTGATAATTGTGCATTGATAATTTATACTTGAAGAATACTAGAGAATCAAACATGATAAGTCTATTTTTCAAAATTCTTTAGGGTGTTGAACTAAATTTGAATATTACCTTGAAGTTTGAATTCTATAGGATTGATGTCAATTACCCATAATTTTTGTGATATTTGAGCCCTATAGAGCATATATTCTTTTTCATGCTCACTTTATTATGAGTGTGTCAACTTTGACTCGTTATTCTAGAACTTGCCTTGATTATACATGTCGAGACCACATTAATGATTTGATATACTGAGATGATAAAGGCACCTAGGTTCTAACCCATTCATTCCACTAAAAAGCTTACCTACATAATTAACCCCTAGTGAACCCATTTGATTATAACAACCCTTTTTTTATCGAACTACCTGCTTAATATTAACCCAAAACCCTTTGTATTTGTTATCACCATTCTTTTGACTACCCTTCTATCGAGAATTGATTTGATCAGTTGCCAAATTAAGTATTAAAGTTCTCTCTATTATGTTTCTAGTTTGTTCTTAATTAAAAAAAACTAAAGTATATTCAAAGTATTAGTATATGGTTAAAAGAGCTTATGCGTTTAAATTCCAATTGTTGAAGAAGAGCTCATGTTATTAGTTTCAAAGTTTTAATTGATGAAGGTAAATTATCAAGTCAATCTCGATTCTTAACCTTTTAATTCAGCCTTTATCCACACCTTTAACCTAAGCCCCGTTACAACCCTATCAAAGACCTTTTGATTAGTGTATCATCTCATATTACAGTGGTGGAGATTTGATTTTCAGGCAAGTCTATGGGATTAACTTGTCAGGTTTGACTTATGAGTGCTTTTCCTTGATACTTAAACACTTTGAGTGCTCTGAGTGAATCTTTAGTGAGGATGTCAATCCTTGTCAGTTTCAAATTAAAGGTAATCATTTAGATAAGGGGAGACACCTATGTTTTCGTACTACAAAATTCATGACTTATATTGATTGAATCTTTAGGAGTCTTTGAGCTAAATTATCCATGTATAAATTATCGGTGAATTATGATGAGGCATTGTCGATAGAAATTGTGAATTATGGGAAGTTCGCTTTAATTGTGAATTGAGAATTTTGCTTGAGGACAAGCAAAAGCTTAAGTGTGGGGGTATTTGATAAACCATAAAAGTAACATATTTTAACCCTATATTTAGTATGCTTTTAGGATGATTTAGCCCTAATTTATGTAAAATGGTGCTTTTAATCCTTTCTTTTCATATTTATACTCAGGAAAGCACCCGAGGATGAAATGAACGAGAAACAGGCTTAAAACGGGCTAATTTGGGCCAAAGAGGAAATCAGCACCGCTGTACCTCAAGCCACACAGCCATGCATAGATGGAAACATTCCACACGGTCTAACCAACGATTTACACGACCATGTATCATCAAATTACCACACACGGGCGTGTCCAGATATTTACACGGCTGTGTCTAAAATGATAGAATCGAGACACGACCCAACCACGATTTACAAGGGCATGTGACATGGTCGTGCCCCTGTTCCGAGAGAGAGCAATTTCACTCAGGTTTGGATACTTAGAGCCTAAAAACACTTTCCAAAGCTTATTCAAATAGCAAGTAAGAAGCAGACTTGAATTAGGACGCTTAGGGACCAAGTAAAGCATCTTAAGAATCTATATAAATAACCTAAGTGCATCCTGAAAAGGGGGCGGTTAGCTAGGCCAAGGAGCCGAGCCAGAAGGATCACATTTGTGGGAGTCACTCGAAGATAGCCAAGTGGATCCATCTCAAGAAGCCGGAATTATCCTCAAGATGGCAGATTTCTCCTTCAATTCCTTTAGGGGGTTTTAGGGATTTTCTATGTTTTGTTTTATCTTTTCTCTTGAGATGTTTTCTTTATTTGTTATGAACTAAACCATTCGGATACCCGAAGAGGATGAAACCTAGATGAACCTTATTATTTATTTTCTGAATTATATGATAAATACTTAGTTTGTTCTTAATTATGTTGCTTAATCCAAACTGATGTGCTTAGGTGGAGGAGGAATAGACCCTGCCTAAGAGTAGATCTAGCATAATTAAGCGGAGTTGATCCAGCGCCTAGAGATAGGGTTACGATATTTTGTCGAATTAGGGTGAAACCTAATATGGGAATCCATTGATTGATTTACTACTATTCTAGGGGGTTATTATAAGCGAACGAGAGTTCCACTAATTAACCTAGGGTTAGACGTTATTCACCTCGAGAGAGGGTTTAATATAGGTTAGGGAGTCCTACGGATCAAGCTAAGTAAAGAGATCATATGATTCAGTAATAAGTAACAAGTGAAGTCTAGGTGGATTCTTCTTGAGGGTATCGTCGTAATCAATTGAGTTTCTTCGAGTTATTTCCCAATTTGCTCTTTTTGTCTTTATCTTTAGCTTAGTAATCGTTAAACTAAAATCAACCAATCACTCCATATTTTAGGCTAAATAATAAAAAGAAAGTGAGTATTAGTACTTTTAGTTCCTTTGGGTTCGATAATTCGGTCTTGCCTAAGCTATACTACTTTTCGATAGGTACACTTGCCTTTAATCATTGTCAAAGTTAGTTTCAAGGTTTGATCTCATTCATTATAAATTTAAAGCTCTGATTTCAGTGATCATTCCTTAATATTAATTTTTTCTATAACTCAAAATTAACCTGTTTGAATCTAAATCTGACCTTATATACAAACTCTAGCGATCCCAAATTACCTAAAAACTTATATAACTTCCAAAGTTCTCATCATTTTCTTACAAAATTTAAAGTATTCATCAATGGTTATATTGTTTATACTTCATCAGGTCTCATTTCTAAACATCACACCTTATTTCTAGCTTGCTTTTACCATGGTTTAAGCTTTGACAATTAACATTCATGATTTCAAGCTTTCATTCTCTGAGTTCTCTAAAGCTCGAACAATGGTAAACTATACAAAACTTTGACAATTTCAAAATCTAATCAATTGGTTATGAAAACTGATTGTGTCAAATAGTCGAGTTTTAATATTTATAAAGAATGATCGAACCTGTAGACTAACTATGACAACAATGAAGGCAAGTGCACCTATCGAACAGTAGTATAGTTTAGGCAAGAATATCTTTTTGAACCCAAGGGAACCTAAAAGTACTACTACTCACTTTCTTTCTATTATTTAGCTTGAAATATGGAGTGATTGATTTATTAAAACTAATGAAATACTTAAACTAAATGCAAAGACAAGAGAACGAATTGGAGAAAGACTTTAGGAAAACTCAGTTGATGAAAACGATACCCTCAAAAAGAATCCACCTATGACTTCTCTTATTATTTATTCCCCAAACCATATGATTTCTTTATTTAGCTTGATCCGTGAGACTCCCTAACCTATATTAAACCCTCTCTCGAGGCAAACAATGTCTAACCTTAGGTTAATTAGTGGAACTCTTGTTCTCTTATAATAACCACCTAAGGAAGCAGTAAATTGATCAATAGATTCCCATATTAGGTTTCACCCTAATTCGGAAAAATCTTGTAACCCTATCTCTAGGCGCCCAATTAACTCCGCTCAATTATGCTAGATCTACTCTTAGGTAGGGTCTATTCCTCCTCCACCTAAGCATATCAGATTAAATTAAGCAATGTAATTAAGAACAAACTAAGTACTTATCATATAATTTAGAAATCAAATTATAAAATCCATCATAGGTTTCATCCCCTTCAGGTATCTAAGGGATTTAGTTCATAACTAAATAAGGAAACATCTCAAGAGAAAAGATAAAACAAAACATAAGAAATCCCTAAAACCCCCTGAAGGAATTGAAGGAGAGATCCTCAGTCTTGAATAGAGTTTTGGCTTCTTGGGATGGATCAACTGGCTATCTTCAAGTGATTCCCTAAAAGATGAAAGCTTCGGCAAAAGCCTCAGTCAAAAACCCTATTTTGGCTTCTGTCGAACCCCCTTTTTAGTTGCTACCTTGGGTGTTTATATAGGCTTTGAGATGCTTTTACTTGGCTCCTAAGTATCCTAATTCAAGTAGAATTCCTCCTGGGATGTTTAAGTAGACTTAGGAATGTGTTTCTTTGCCTTCAAGCATCCAAATCCAAGTGAAATTGCTCTTTCTTGCGGCAGGGGCACGGCCATGGCACACGCCCGTGTAAGTCGACTTCAGGCCGTGTCTCGATTCTGTCGATTGGGGCACAGCCGTGTGAATCGTGGCATGGCCGTGTGAAGTAAATGGCAAGGCAAGGCCGTGTGGTTTGAAGTCCAGGCCGTGTCAATTTCCTCTTTGACCCAAATTGGCCCGTTTTAAGCCCATTTCTCATTCTTTTCATCCTCAGGTGCTTTCCTGAGTATAAACATGAAAAGAAAGGATTAAAAGCACCTTTTTACATAAATCAAGGGCTAAATCATCCTAAAAGCATTCTAAATATGGGGTTAAAATATGTTACTTTTACGGTTTATCAACTACCCCCACATTTAAGCTTTTGCTTGTCCTCAAGCAAAATTCTCAACTTACAATTAAAATGAACTTTCCATAATTCATAATTCCTATCGACAATGTCTCATCATAATTCATAGATAATTTATACATGGATAATTTAACTCAAAGAGTCCTAAAGATTCAATCACGATAAGTCATACCTTTGTAGTATGAAAACATAGGTGTCTCCCCTTATCTGAATAATTACCTTTAATTCAAAACTGACAAGGATTGACATCCTCACAAAAGATTCACTCAAATCACTCGAAGTGTTTCAGATTCAAGAATAAGCACTCATAAGTCAAACCTAAAAAGTTAATCCCATAGGCTTGCCTGAAAATCAAATCTCCACCACTGTATATGAGATGATACACAGATCAAAAGGCCTTTATCAGGGTTGTAACGGGGCTAAGGTTAAGGGTGTGGATACAGGCTGAATTAGAGGATTAGAATCGAGACTGACTTGACAAATTACCAAACTAGAAACAATGAACTAAGTATGAATATTTACATCGAATGAAAACTAATAATACCTACTATTGATAATTACTCCATAATAAAGAGTATTTTCATCACTTAAAATTTTATAATACTTTAATACGAGCTTTTTCTTCAACAATTGGAGTTTAATTAGTCTAAGCTCTTTAATATTGAATAATATTCAATAAACTTGGATTTTTTATACAAACTAAAATATTACATCATAAATGATAAATGTAACTCTTGGACTAATATAATTGGTAATTTAATCAAATCAAACCTCGATTAAAGGGTAGTCAAAAGAATGGTGATAACAAATCCAAAGGGATTTGGGGTTAATATTTAGTGGGTGAGTCAATAAAAAGGTTGTTATGATTCAACGGGGTTCACTAGGGGTTAATTTGTGAAGGTAGGCTTTCTATGGAGTAAGTGGGTTAAACCTAGGTGCCTTTATCATCTCAATATATCAAATCATTAATGTGGTCTCGACATGTATAAACGAGGAAAGTTCTAGAACAACAGTTCAAAGTTGACACACTCATAATTAATAAAGTGAGCACGAAAAAGAATATATGCTCTATAAGGCTCAAAATCTCACAAAATTATGGGTGTTTTGACCTCAATCCTCAAATTTCAAACTTCAAAGTAATACTCAAATTCAGGTTCAACGACCTATTAATTTTAATTTTAGAAAGTACACTTATCATGCTCGATTCTCTAGTATCCTTTAGATTTAATCATCAATGCACAATTAAATATGACTTAATCCTTTAGATTTAATCATCAATGCACAATTAAATATGACTTACTCTAAAACATATCAATAAAAATCATAAATCATTAGAAATTTCATCCTAATTAGTAATATGAGAAAATACTTTCGAACAAGACTAAATTCGGGATTTTGAGAATAATGCAAAAGTCGTACTTCCCCAAGACACTTAAGATGTACATTGCCCTCAATGTACGAAGATAGATAAACAATTATGTAATAATAAAATCAAAAGAGAAGGGGAGAAGTAACACTTTCTGAATTTTTAGATGAAGTTTATGAAAAGAAACCGGATAAGATTGGAGGTGAACGTGGGGAAGCGTCTCGAACCGTTTGAAATTGAATCCTCGAAGTAGCAGGCTTGGTTTTATTGTATCCTAAGCTAAATCTAAATATCATAAAGAATAAGAAGAAGAAAATAAAATAAAATAAAGTAAAAAATAATGATAAAATAAAATAAAAACAAAAATAAATAATGGAGAATGAAAGACAACTAAAAAATAGGGAATGAGGTTTAAATAGATATTTAGCCCGTGTTTTGGGATTTTGAATTTTGGATGCATTTAGGGTGTTCGGGCATGGCCATGGGTGTCATGGCACACCGTGTCTTTCTTCACACGATCATTTAATACGGGCGTGCTCCTCCGTGTTCGATAAGTTAGAATGTTGGCACGGTTGAAAGGCACGGCCGTGTTTAGCCCGTGCTTGACAAGTCAAGAACCTCAAGACAGGCGTCGACGCGGGCGTGGACTATTATCGCCACCCGTGTTGGGAAAAGAAATTTTTCTATGTCGTGCACGGCTATTGGCACGTCCATGGTTCATCCCCTAGCTTCCACACGGCCACGAGCACGCCCGTGTGTAGGGCCGTGTGGCCTAGAAATCTGCACTTTGGTTATTTTATGGTTAGGTGCTAAAAAGAAAAAGAAAAGAAAAGAAAAAAATAAAAAATAAATAAAATAAATAAAATAAAATAAATAAAAAATGTAAAAATGGGGTTAGTGCTCGGGTTGCCTCCCGAGAAGCGCTCGTTTATATTCTTAGCTAGACTCTACCTTTCATTCGTATGGTCATGGTGGTTTAAGGAGGTGAAAATCCTTTCTCGTGAGATCACTTCGGTTATGGATATATAGTTTAAGTCGAGTAATATTTACCTCAAAAGTGTCGAATTTAGGATTGCTGACCTCGACTGTGCCATATAGGAAGACATTGAGTACCTCAAAAGTGATTTCTTCGTTTGACTTGAGGTCTGAATTGGTGATTCGAGGGTTTTCCTTATTCAACAATACCTGATCTCCTAATTTGAAGGGATTTGTTGTTCCTATCAGCTCGTCTGGGGGCTCCTTCGGTTTCACTTCGTGCGGTTCCTGTTCCTCTTTGATTTGTGTTTCCTACTCTTTTAGTTTGTCAACCCTAAGGCTTTGTTCCTTATGTATTTCTTCTTTGTTGGCATGAGGTCTAGGATCTAGCTCATCTAAGTGATTTTGTGATGCTTCCTGTAAAGAAGGTTGAACCAAATGATTATCAATAGAATTAACGTTCGTACCTTTATTACTCAATGTCCTAGCTGAGTTAAGAGCTTGAAGAGTGATTGTTCCGTTGTCTACACAAAGTGTGAGTTCACCGAATTCTTCCTCTGTGTGGTCTTTCTTTATTGCATCGGGATATGGCACACGAGGTTGGTACTCTGTAATTGCCGGTTTCGACTTTTCTTATGTTACCTCTACCTTACCTTCGTCTCCCTTGTTTTCTTGTATTGAGTTTGGTTCATCTATCCCCTTACTGTCTTGAGCTGAAATGGCTTGAATTTGTTCCTTTGGGTTGAACTCGGTGTTACTTGGTAGACGTCCTAGCGGCCGTTCTGACATTAGCTTTGCGAGATGTCCTACTGACCTAATAAGTTCTCCAACTTGATTCTCGATCCCTTTGATCAATTTTTGTTGTTCATCAAGTGTCGCTTCAGTCTTTTGGAAACGAGAATTGTGGCTGCCATGAATTTCGTCAGCATCTCTTCAAGATTCGGCTCCTCTTCTTGTTGGTGAGGTGGTTGTTGAAAATCTGGAGGAAGTTTCGATCTTTGGCTATTTTGATCATCCCACGAGAAATTGGGATAGTACTTCCAACCTGCATTATAAGTGTCACTATAAAAATTATTTTGATATCTAGAATAGTTACCTGTATAGTGAGCTTGCTCATTTTCCATGCTATATCCGTAGGGTGGGTACTCAGGATTCGCCACGCCTCCTAGATTCAAATCATATTGTATTTCTAGATGTTCCTGCTAGGGACTATACCAATCATCAATCTTTTTATTCATCATCTCTAACTGATTAGATAACCTGGTGACCACGTTGAGGTTGAAGACACTGGTTGTTTTAGTAGGAATTGTCCTCATGACTTGCCACTGATAATTATTCAGTGCCATCTTTTTCGTAGACTAAAATTTCCTGCCAAAAGCAAAATAGAGGAAAAAATTAGCAAAGTAAAAATAATAATAATAATAATTATAATAATAATAATAAATTGGCTAAAGTAATAAAAATAGAGCTTTCATAATATTTTAGCGCTCCCGGGCAATGGCGCCAAAAACTTGATCGTGTCAAACATTCGAGTTTTAATATTTATAAAGAATGATCGAACCTATAGACTAAGTATGACAATAATAGAGGCAAGTGTACCTATCGAATAGTAGTATTGTTTAGGCAAGAATATCTTATCGAACCCAAGGGAACCTAAAAGTACTACTACTTACTTTCTTTCTATTATTTAGCCTGAAATATGGAGTGATTGATTTATTAAAACTAATGAAATACTTAACTAAATGCAAAGACAAAAGAACGAATTGGAGAAAGACTTTAGGAAAACTTAGTTGATGAAGACGACACCCTCAGGAAGAATCCACCTATGACTTCTCTTATTATTTATTCCCCAAACCATATGATTTCTTTACTTAGCTTGATCCGTGAGACTCCCTAACCTATATTAAACCCTCTCTCGAGGCGAATAATGTCTAACCTTAGGTTAATTAATGGAACTCTCGTTCTCTTATAATAACCCCCTAAGGAAGCAATAAATCAATCAATGGATTCCCATATTAGGTTTCACCCTAATTCGATAAAATCTCGTAACCCTATCTCTAGGCGCCCGATCAACTCTGCTCAATTATGCTAGATCTACTCTTAAGTAGGGTTTATTCCTCCTCCACCTAAGCACATCAGATTAAATTAAGCAACATAATTAAGAACAAACTAAGTATTTATCATATAATTTAGAAATCAAATTACAAAATCCATCATAGGTTTCATCCCCTTCAGGTATCAGAGGGATTTAGTTCATAACTAAATAAGAAAACATCTCAAGAGAAAAGATAAAACAAAACATAAGAAATCCCTAAAACCCCCTGAAGGAATTGAAGGAGAGATCCTCAGTCTTGAATAGAGTTCTGGCTTCTTGGGATGGATCAACTGGCTATCTTCAAGTGATTCCCTAAAAGATGAAAGCTTCGACAAAAGCCTCTGGCAAAAACCCTGTTTCGGCTTCTACCGAACCCCCTTTTTAGTTGCTACCTTGGGTGTTTATATAGGCTTTGAGATGCTTTTACTTGGCTCCTAAGTATCCTAATTCAAGTAGAATTCCTCCTAGGATGTTTAAGTAGACTTAGGAATGTGTTTCTTTGCCTTCAAGCATCCAAATCCTAGTGAAATTGCTCTTTCCCGCGGCAGGGGCACAGCCATGGCACACGCCCTTGTAAGGTGACTTCAGGCCGTGTCTCGATTCTGTCGATTGGGGAACGGCCGTGTGAATCATGGCATGGCCGTGTGAAGTAAATGGTAAGGCACGGCTGTGTGGTTTGAAGTCCAGGCCGTGTCGATTTCCTCTTTGGCCCAAATTGGCCCGTTTTAAGCTCATTTCTCGTTCTTTTTGTCCTCGGGTGCTTTCTGAGTATAAACATGAAAAGAAAGGATTAAAAGCACCTTTTTACATAAATCAAGGGCTAAATCATCCAAAAGCATACTAAATATGAGGTTAAAATATGTTACTTTTACGGTTTATCAAAAACCTAACATCCTTATCTAATATTCTAACAAAAATAAAAGGAAAAAGTCTCCTCACCTTTGAAGATGATGGACAATAGTAGAGGAAGGAAAAGGTTTAAAATTTTTCTTTCGTTTCTTTCTTTGATTTTTAGTGAGGAAAAGATAATGGGAATGACTAAGGTCCATTCTCTCACCCACTATCTCATATATATATAAAGAGACCTTTGATCCAACATCCCCATCTTGTGCCAAATCCTATTGCAGCCATATTGTCAAATTCAAGCATGATAATAAGACCACCTGCCCTCATTTTGACTTTTTACATTCAATGCAAGTACAACTCCATCCACGATCTACCTTTCCTTGACAAATTAGTTTATCAATCACCTTTTGAGGTTTTCTTGCTAAAAGCTTAAAGATGATTTTGTAAGTTGATTTAACGAGACTGACTCACAGCAGTCCATAAGTTATTTTGTATTTTCCTCCTAGTTTCAATCTCTGGGTTAGCTCAATGTGTCAAAAATTCCAGCTTTCATTTCTACATCAATTACTTTTTTATCAACGTCTCCAAATACAATGGCTTTTCTTTGATGGTGTTTGGGCCAAATTTTTTTATTACATGGCTACTAGATTTCATCATGTCTGACTTGGCTAGAAGGTCCACCCGAAAAGTGGGAGTGTTTGAGTAAAATATAGGCTCGAATAATGAGATTGGGCAAAAAATTGAAGCCCGTTTTCTAAATGGGCGAGGCCTTCGGTAAACTTTTTTTGGCCAGCCCGAATTTGCAAAAAATAAATTACTGTTGTTTCCACTGTTTTACTATTACTTCTACTATTTTACGACTTAATTGTTATAGTTTAGAAATATTAGGAAAAATGAAATGATTTTGATGGTGGGTCAGTCGAAAAGACGAGTTTTGGTAGGTGGAGAATTTTGTAAAAAGATTTTGATTAATCCACTCAGAATGGATTTAAAATTAATGGAAAAGTAATCTTCTTTTCTTTTTCTTTTTTTTTTTGTTCTTGAAATGTGTTTTACCTTCTTCACTGCAATTGACTTGAAAAAGATTGTTCAAAGTCAAAAGGGAGAATATATTCAAACATTAATCTCATTGATTGGATATAGTTAGAGGTGTTTATGGGTCGAGTTGGGTTCAGGTCGAGCTTAAGCATGATATTAACATATTCTATGTTTGTTCAAGTTTGGTCCAGTCCAAAATATAGGGTTAAAATTTTGTCCAAACTCACTCATATTTGCAAAAGACTAACCCAAGCCCATTTTAGGTCTGTCCATTTTTTTTAATTTTTAAAAAATATTTATATTAATATTTAATAATTTCTTCAAATTTGATCAATTGAGATATCTGGAAACAAGAACAATATCAATATAACAATAATATATATATTTCATTCGAATTCAAAGTGGATTCTTTATACATTTTTTATTTATTACAAATTTTTATATAATTATCTTAACATTATTTTAATGTTTACATTAGAGTAGTATTATATATTTAGTGTAGTTTTTTTTTATATGTTCTAAATAACAAAATATAAAGCATATAAACTTAAAAAAACTTAAAAACAGGTCGGGCTTGAGCCTTGAATGTTCAAGCCCGAGCCCAACCCATATTTTCAATAGGCCTAATTTTTTTTGCCCAAGTCCATTTTTCTGGCCTAATATTTTTACCCAAACCTAGGGGTGAGCATTCAGTCAAATCGAGTCAAAAAATTTCGGGTTAGTCGAGTTGATGAATCCTATTTTAGCAACCGAACTCAATTTGAAAATTTTTTGAATCGAGTCAAGTCAAGTCGAGTTAATGAATCCTATTAACCTTAATTAATCGTTAATTAATGAATTAGGTTCACGTATTAAATGAATGAAAACCCATGTTCCTATTAGTTGGTTAAGTTTACCCCATGGTAACTTAATCCAATGGGTGTAAGAATTATTGTTTCAATAACTTACAAATGTTTTGAAGGTTTAACGTTAGACGCATGCATCATTTAAATGCATATCATATGTTGCAAAACTATTTTCGGAATATTTTTTTAATACAAAGATAATTAATGAATGATAATTTTATTTTTATAGTACGAAAAATGGCACTGACTCCATTGACTAATATCCTTATTGACAATTATTTAAATGGGAACAATTATAAAGAATAGAGGATAAATATTCACATTTTTCTCAACTATGAGAAACACAAAAAATAATTGATATTAAATGCCCTAGTGTAAACCAACTTGAGGCCAGAACCCGATGAAAGGATTCTAATGAGATAGCTTGTTGCTATATACTAGCAAGCGTGACCAGTACTTTACAAAAATAATTGGAGAGCTATGGAATCGCTAGAGAGATGATGGACAAGCTAGAAGATATGTTCAGAGGCCAAGCTTCCTTAGCTTGACAATCTGCTATTACTAGCTTGATGAACTTTCGAAAAAAGCCCAGTATTTCGGTTAAAGACCATATGCTTACACTTATGGGTTACTTTGCCAAGGCCAAGGACAATGGGGTTGGACTAGATATGAACACTCAAATTGAGATAGTGTTCAAAAGCTTGTCTAAGGACTTTGTTAGCTTTAGGGTCACTAACACCATAGGCAACAAATACTTGTCTTTTACATAATCCATGGCAGAAATCCAATCTTATGAGTTCATATTGAATGGAGGTCAACAAGTACAAAAAGTAAAAGCAAACTTAGCGGTTGCTTTTTCATCTCATGAGAAAAGAAAAAAAAGCTAAGAAAAAGGCTAAGACTTTAGGTTTGGCCAAAACGGAAAAGAAAAAGCCTAAGAAACCTAAGAACTTATCTAATTTCAAATGTTTCTTTTTCGAAAAGAAAGGGCAATTCAAGGTGAATTGTAAAGGGTGAAAGGGTTACCAAGCCTCTAAGGTCAAGGGTATGAAACTCTTTATTATAGAAACTTGTTTAGTGGAAGATTAAGTAGATCATTAGGTCATTGATTCTAGAGCCACTAATCATGTTTGTGTTTCTTTACAAGGGTTCAAGGAAACGTGAAGCCTTCAGGATAAGGAACTCTTTTTGTGAACAAGAGATGGTGTAATAACCCAATTTTTCAACGATGTCAGAAAAGTTGATTGTGGGACTGAATTTATTAAATCGAATCATTCAAAGATTTTCGTCAAACAATTATGAAGCAATTATAGAATTAGAAAAATAGGAATATTAGTAATTACAATAGAAAAAAAATATTTAGTAAATTATTAAATAGGTCACCAAGTATAGTACATTGACTAAATTAAAAAGTGAGTGGGTGAGATTTGATTGTGGAAATAACTAAATCTTAGTGTGTAATTTTTCCAAGGACTTGAGAATAATTAAACCTTATGTGATACCCTTACTCGATCCCATCGTCAAACCCGAGCTACAAGATATTACTATAATTATAAGAACAGATCACATACAATTTTGGATTTAAAATTTAATTAAACAGTAAAATATATCATAATTTTATACATCATACGAATTACAATAAAAATCAAGTCTCGAGCGAGCTTTCAAAAGCTCTTAAGTTGACTTGAGAACAAATAAAGATCAAAATGGAAACTTTTCAAAACAAGGGTCACACGGCTGTGGTGTGAAGAGAGGAGAGCTACCCTGGTGCAATGTCATATTCATTGAGCACTGAGCAGAAGAAAGTGTAAAGAAGCAAATGAAAACTAAATTCAAGCAACAAGAGGGGAAGAATAAATCCCTCGATGTTGTCACTCCGGTGACACTCCCTCAAACTAAGTGAAAATCATAAGCAAAGTTTGGATGAAGGATGGCTCTAGCCACTAGATATCGAGTTAGTTCCTCATCGGTAGTGTTGCATTCGTGCATGGGATCAAGTACATGATGGTTGCCATTGAGACCTCTGGGTCTGATGACGACAGCATTTCTAGGGCTGTCACTTCTACTACTTTGGGCACGACCTCTTCTACGTGTGGTAGTTCTAACCATTTTGAATAATACGAGAGATAAAAATAAGGTGGATTACCTTTGAAGAAAATTACGGACTGACGGTGAAAAAAAGAACAAAAACTTTGGCAAAGACAAAAATTATGGCTCCGATGATTCAGTGAAATAGCTTGGGGGAAGTGTTGAACACCCAGTATTTATAAAACATCCATGAGATGTTTTAAACTAAAGTCAACTGTTTGAATTCTTTAATCACAACTTGACACTTGTCAAGGCTAAGGCTACAAGATGTTTAAAAACACAGGAGTACTCATCAACTATGCTCACGAGTTTGGAATTCTCTAGTTGAGATGGTCTATCTACATACGCACCAATAGGAATCTCCAATGTGTACGTCATAGATGAGAAGCCTATTATGACTATGTTTGGGCATTCAGCCAAGCAGTATACTACGTCTGATCCAGGAAGTTGGCCACACATCCTTGGTAATGGGGTTACCATGTTGATAAAAAATTTGAGGATAAATTTTTTTGAAGGAAGGGAGAGTTGTCTCACCTCAAAAATTACAGATCCAAAAAGGTGAGTAAGTATGTATGTAAACTGTTTTGGCACTATGGTATTATAATCTACCACCCTACTGACTTGTTTGTGAGTTAAAGTATTGGCACATTCTAGCATTAAAGTATCCGCCTGTTAACGATATCTAAGGATTTAGTTACAGGGTATCTTCAAGTGAGGAAAGAGTATGCCTAAGAAAGAATACGCCTCAGAGTCTTGGTTGAGCACTGAAAGCCTATCAAGTGTATTAGAAAGTTATAGGAGACTCGGTTATCTTTAATACCATGCTATACGCAAGTCACCACCAAGGTATAGTACGCTCGATTTACACGAGCACTATTCTAGTTGGTTTTTGTAACGAGATTAGTTGGGAATCAAGTGGATTGATTAGATTATCTCCATGAATGGTCAAATAGTAACGAAAACTTTGTTGGATTCTCTTTACCTTCTTTTATATTTTATGGAAAAATTAGAAGATTTGGGTTAGGTAAGCATTGTCACTTGTCAAAGTCTACAGTAAAGGGACAGGGAGTTTATTTCTAGTGAAATGGGAAGACCTTCTAGATGGTTCTCTTTCAACTTTACATTCTAGTCCTTCTTTCTAACCTAAATGTTCTCTTCTTCTTCGTTAAGATAAAACTTAGACCTCATTTAGTCAATGGGTGATTCAACCTTCAAATAAGTCTTATAGCCCCGTATGTCATGATTATTGATGAATAAGGATGTTAAAATGTGTAAAAACAGTATGGTATGAGTGAAAGGCCCTACATGAGGATTCTAATAGAAATTTCATGATCTCGTAAGCAGTTGATGCTGCTGGATTGAGAAATCCAATCGAAACAGAAACTCCAGGTTAAGTTAAAGGTAAATCTCTAGTGAATCTCTAGACTCATCTTCTGTACGATATATTATGATGATTCCTTGTACGGTCGATGTTCATATAGTGTGCATATCTTCTTGAAGAGTTATTGTATGTATGTATGGTTGTGTGTGTTCTCTGTGAAACATTTGTATGTTTGTACTAAAGTGTACGATGTGCTACATGAAAATGACAATGTATGGTAAGCATGTATGGCAAATTTTGTGTTGGGAAGTATGATTCTGTTAAGGGTGTAAGTGAAGTCTATTTAAATGTGTCCAATATGTTATTAGAGTGAAGCATGCCAAATTTTGGTTAGTGAAAAGGGAGTTCGGGCAGAGTTTGGAAAAATACGTGATATGATAATGGACCTCGCGGTGGTGCTTGATGACGTCCTCCGAGATAGTAAACTTGAGATAAGGCCAACGTGGTATATATGTGTAAAGACCGTGGCCATGGCGCAATCTAGGAATTGCGGATGAATCGCATTTGTCTACTAAGGTTTCTATGTGTCCTATGGGTGATGATGGGCAAACCTCAGGCGATGCTGAGTTTAGGCAAATTCATATTGTCAAACACTATAGTTTACGTGGTGCCTTGATGGCAAACCAAACCAAGCTTTTATGACGAGTCACTTGGGAAGCCTTTGTGGCGAGTCACTTGTAAAGCCTTTGTGGTAGGTTACCTGTGTAACAGCCTGTTTTCAATGGTGTCGGAAACAATGATTTTGGGACCACCAAATCGACGATTAAGTTCGTAAATATTATTTATGAATATTTACGAGTCAATTATGGTTTTTAAAAGGTTTTTGATATGGCAATTTATGCTATTTGAATGATTAATTAAGTTTAAGTGGTAAGATCCTAAAGTTAAGAGGTTTTAGAAATGAGGTATCGGGACCTCGTTTCTATAAACTGAGTCGTAAATATTTTTATAAATATTTACAGAGTGTCATTAAGATGGTATTAAAGTTTCGTTAAGAAATTTTAATGTTTCGATAGTTAATTAAGCAAAAAGGACTAAATGGTAAAAGTTGTAAATTTTAATGGCTATTAGAAATTTGTGCTAAATGATTATTAAAACATGAAGTAGGGGTTTTAAAATGGTATTTATACCATTTTATATGGTGGGTCGGTTGATAGGTAAATTATATACATTTTTTTCTTATTAAATTATATGTTATTATAATAATAAAGTGAATAAAGTTTAATATAATAAAATGTTCATCTTCCAAAAACCAATTCCCACCTAAATTAAAAGAAGAAAAACTCCATGTAAGGGTTCAAGCTTCGGCCTTGTTTTGGATGATGTATGTAAGTCCGTTTTAGCCCCGTTTCTAATAATTTTTATGTTTTTTAGATCATTGCAACTAGGTCCAGTTAACTTATACCTTCGATTTTGAAATGGTTAAAGATTTTGAATGTTTATTGATGAATCTAGTGATTTTTTTATGTTAAATAATGAATTTGAAATATTAGTTGTTATTTAAAAATATTTTGTTAAGTGATTTTTGATGAATTTATCGATCAGGGACTAAATTATTGAAATAGTAAAAATACAAGTATTTGATGTGAAAGTATTACAAATTTTGGCTATTATGGGTTCCATGAATATTTGGCTGATATGAATTGGCAATAAAAATGGTTAATTGGCATGTTTTAGGCTTAAGGACTAAATTGAATAAAAGTAAAATGTTAGAGGTAATTTTGTAAAAATGTTAAAAATGAATAAATTTCATAAAATAATTTTTTTTAGTATCTAAATTAATAAATTGAATGAAATTATTAATTTAGATCAAGATCAAGTGGAAAATCGATGAGAATAGAAAATTACCAAAATGCCCCTGTATTTTTTACATTTCTGCAATTTAGCCAGGCAAGTTCTTATGGTTTAGAATTTAATGTCAATATGAATTTTTGAATAGATTAACATGGAACAACATATATTTATTTATTGATTTTTAGTTGTTGATAATGAATGGTAATTTGAGATATATTATTGAATTTGATGGTCGGTTTGGATTAAACTCGAGATAGAGTACAATCGTGATTTGGTCAAGTGTTTGGACTAGAGATGATATTGGAGGGAGATATTTGCATATTACTTAAGTGAACCGAGGTTCAGCATTTGTTGCGAACTCTTGTGTTAGACACTGTCTGGTGTGTTTTGATTGGATTAGCTCCTATGAGCTTCTGTCTGGTGTGTTTCAGTTGGATTAACTCCTATGAGCTTCTGTCTGGTGTGTTTTGGTTGATCTGACGATGTACTCTTATCTGTAAGTCGTTCTTCGAATTGAAATTTTGGTATGGTAATTTATTTAATGAATTTGATGAATTTGCTATTCATTTGAGTATTCAAATGATTTATATCATGAAAACTATGAAAAAGAATGAAAAGAAAATGTTAAATGAAGGTATGTCCATGTTCATGAAATTGATAATTTCAAGTGAAGTTATTCATGTTTAATGACTTATCTTATGTTAATTCAAGTGAATTATGAATTGATGCACTAACATGTGTTGTTGATGATGCTTAGGCTTGTGCCAAGCTATTGGTTGGATTGTATTATGTTTACTTTTAAAGTTATGCATTGAAATGGCAAGTATCCAAATGGAAATATGCTTATGTTCATGAAAGAGTGGTAAGAATCAAAGTTTGTATTTTCTAATGAAATGGTTTATCATGTGGGTGATGTTTATGCTTATGTCTTGTATTATGCAAATGAAACAGGTAAGAAAATGTAATGAAACGGTAAGTTCAAAGTTTAGATGTAAAATGATGAAAAAAAGGATTGAAGAGTTGAATTATGTATTTACATGTGAGAAACTTACGTATGCTATGGATGAATTTGCTTAGTTCATGAAAAAATATATAGTAATTAGTGAATTGATGTTGTTAATTAAGTTAAAGCTAAGTAAATGAAATGGAAAGTAAGTAAATGGAATGGTAAGAAAGTAAATGGAGTGGTTCATAATATTATGAAAAGGTTAATGATTGAGTAATATGTTTTACAAATCCTATTATGCTAGGATTGAAAAATATATGCGATATTAGTGAACTTATTTATGAGTTGATGGTTATAAAGTTTGATAAACTTTGTGGAATTGGTTTAGGTTTATAATTACCCCATAAAGTTTATTATTAAAATGGCATGTTATGTTTAAAGTTTATACGAGTTTACTAAGCATTCATTGCTTATATGGTTATCTTTTTCTTACTTTAAAGATTATCGAAAGCTCAATCAAGTTGGAATCTAGTCAGAGATCTATCACACTATCCATCGATTTTATCGGTAGATTTTGATGCTTTGGTCGTGGTTATAATGGCATGTATAGGTGGACTTATATCGAATGTTTAGTTAATGATATTGGTATGTAATGATGCTTTGAATTTGTGAAACCTGTGTAATTTTGATGCCTTGATGGTTGGTGTGCTTTTGGTACGTTGATGCTTAATGGTTGGTGTTTATAAGATCAAATTGATGCATGGTTTATGGCCAAAATGGTAAGTGTTTGCATGGTTGCAAAGTGTTCATTTAAGGCATGTTTTGATATCGAAACAAGTTAATTGATAAATGGTTAAATATGCACATGTTTAGGTATGTTTAATATATGTGTTTGAGGTGCCTTTATGGCATATTGGTTGAATGGAATTTGGTTATTTGAAATTGGTTATTTTATGTATGTTTGAACATGTTTTAATACCTGGTCATATGTGAAAATGGCTTGTAAAGGTGTAATTGAATTAGGTGAAAGAATTTTTTTCTAATTTAGCCTATTTCCTATCCACACGACCTAAAACACGAGTGTGTGTCTCAGCTGTGTGTGACACAGGGTCATGCAACATGGTCGTGTGTCCCCGTAGGTTCTTAAAGGTTGCATTTCGAGAGTTACACGGCCTAGCACACGGGCATGTGGCTTGGCCGTGTGATACAAGTTAGTGAGTTACATGGGCTGGAATACAGCCGTGTGTCCCTATTTCGAATGTCCACATGGCCTGAGACACGGGCGTGTGTCTCAGCCGTGTGAGTCACACAACTGTGTGACCCCTACAGTTCAAATGTTTTGAATTTTTTCTAAAATTTTTTATTGTTTCTAATTTAGTCCTGAATCGTTTTTAAAGTGTTTTTAAGGCCTCGAGGGCTCGAATAAGGGACGATATGCATGTACTTGAATGATTTAGGATATGGTTTATCTAATGCTTGGAAATGAATGTTTAAAGTTATGATGGTACGGTAATGCTCTGTAACCCTATTTCAGTGACAGATACGGGTTAGGGGTGTTACAACCTATAAAGCCTATGTGACATGATGTCTAGAAAGTCTGTCAAGCAAATTCTATAACGCATAAATGGCGAGTTGTTAGTCTGCCCTTGGGGTGAGATCTGGGTATGCCTTTAAGGTATTTTCTGTAAGAGTCCTCGGTAATGTACTCGATTGATGGATCCGCTATAGTAACTTGCTAAGTTAGAAGGAGAGCTTAGCATATATGTAATTATAGATGGTGTAAGTGTCCGCCAAATCTAGAAGTTTGCCATTTTGTATTGAAGCTATCTGAGTTTCTATTAAGTGATCTAAAATGTTACCTTCATCGAACCAAGTTCGTCATCTGGATCGACGTTAAGTTACTACATGACTAATATTCTGATAGCCGCTACAGCCAATATATGAATCCGTCTAAAGTAGTGTTCGTAGGTATATCATTCTGAGAAATGTATTCAATTTCTATCTTCAAGCAATTGTGAAATAGGATAAGCTATAAGGTGGGAAGTCTGTGACCCGCCAATCGAATGGAATGTGTACAAGGTGGTCAAGTTAAAGATTGGCGTATAGTTATCTGCCATGAATCAGAAAAGTATCCTTCAAAATCTAAAAGAAAGTCCAAAATTCTTAAATCGAGGAATTCAACATCCTATACTACTTTAAATTATCTATCTCACTGAAGATTTAAGTTGTAATGTTTTATACTACTTTTAAGAGTTTGTTATAATTAATAAACGTTCATTTAAATATTTTGGTTTAAAAAAGATCATAAATAAATAATAAGTGCATCTAGTATCGTTTTCACCAGTTGTAAAAAAATTTTGTTAAGTAGTTAAGTGTTATAACATCCTATATCCAGATCCAGTAATCGGGTCAAGTATAGGATGTTACAATAATCTTTAAAACTCTTATATATTAGAGGCTTGTAAGTTAGAAGTGTGGAGAGTTAAGCATTTAATTTGTTCAATAGGAATCTGTTATTGTGAATGCATTTTGTAAGTAAACAAGTGAGTCACTTGGTTTACACACTAAGTTTTCAGAGGAAAAATTTAGGATAGAGTGATCTAGATCTTACATGTAGAAATGAGGTTGTTATATCAGTATGTGATAGAACTTAAATCACTTATTGTACGAGGTTGAAAGATAGAAATTATTTTCGGGCAAAGCTAGGGATGGAAATGGAGTAGGGCGAGGGCGAATATTGCTAAATCCACTACTACTCCACAATTGGCACGATGTGTTCCGCCACCCGCCCCTCTCCATTATGGGTGTATAATCTTGAAAACAACTACCACCTTCATGGATGTTGGATGCATCCATCCCTGCCCCACCCAGCTCCGCTTCAATTTAATTTTTGCAACTTATCTTTAATTGTTTACAATCTTTTTAAATTCAAGTAAATATTTAAACATAATTCTTCAAAAAAGATTAAACATAAAATATATGATTTTTCTATATTATGTTATTACATTTTTACCCTTTAATATTTTATATATACAAAGAAAAAAAAGTAATTTTATACAATAGAGCGGGCCACGATGAGTGAAGCAATTAGCATAACCACTCTATACCCACTATCCAAAAGAAAAAATCTATCCCACTATCCAAAAGAAAAAATTTATCTACATCCACTTTTCAAACAAAAATAATTCATTTTAAGAATCCATCGGATGTTTCGAGTTTTTTCATCTTTAAACAAGGCCCCCGTAAGTATAGGGAAATTAAACTAAATAAATATTTTGTTGTCTTCATTTATGTTTTCTATTGCAATGACACTTCTAGTAAGGGATCTAGTAGGCATTGCTCGCTTATTATTTCAAGTTTCTACTAGGTTTTTAATAGACTATTCTCTAAGTAAAACCCCGTGAACATAAAAGATTTTAAATTGCGTAAACAAATTTCTAATGTCAATTTCTATTTTTTCTAGTCTCCTTTCAAGGGTAAAATTATTATTGTACCCCACTCTATTTTAAAACAATTATTATAAATTTAATTTTAGTTATGATTTAATATAATGTTTCTATCATTTTAATATTTTATTTAATAAATTTAAGTATTGTATAATATAAAATTTTAATCTATATTTATTTTTATAAATAATTTTTTATTTTACAAAAATGGTTTTAACAGAGTTTAATTATTTATTATATTTATAATAAAAATGTTGTTGATACACTTATTTTTAATTAATAAATATTTTTTAAAGATTTATTTATTCGCTTCAAAAGTATTAAATAAAATACCACTTTCTTTATATATTTATACCTTTAAATAATATACTTCTCATTATGATTCTTTCAACTGCCATTAATTGAATTCAAACACATATGCTATTATTGATTTTAATCTTTTTTTTTTTAATAATTTGCCGGGTATTATTATTATAACACCAAACACAATGTACCCCAATAAAAGGCAAAAAGTAGGCCCAATTATATGACCCAACCCAGTGAAAAGGCCGGAGATGCTCTAAAAGCCTCCAAATTGTAACAGGTACAATTAATATTAGCACGACTCCTGAAAACACAAACAGAAAAAGCTTCCAACTTTAATTGTTTCTCTTTTCAAAGTTTCAATAACTGTTCATCTGCTTCCTTCATCTCTTCAGATCCCCCATCTCTCCAATTTTCATGACAGATTTCTCACCCATCAGATCAGCAAGCTACACAATCGTTCTCTCTCGACCTCCTCTTCTGCAAAAACAGGTACTCATCCGCTCATATTCCAATGTTCCTTTTGTCTCGAACCCTCCATCGCAAGTAGATGAGGCACTCCATTTTTTTTAACATTCCCCGTATTTGAACTTTCATATTTGAAAACTCCTGCTAAGCCCTTGACAGTCTTTTATGTAGGCATGGATTTTCGATTTGTCATTATCCCTCCGCTGTGCTTTTTTGTTGACAGACAAGGCATCACCTTCTATCTCCACGGTAGTGAAACCCAAATCCAGTCCCATTTGAAGACATTAAATACAAAGCCAGGGCCTCTGCTGCAAAAACCGAAGGTATGTTATCATTAAGAACGGTTCTAGAACCCAGGACTCTTCCATTTGTACCCCGAATCACTAGCCCTGAAATTTTCAAAGAACCAGATAACCTAATCTAGAAAACACAGATTTTCAAATTAGCTAAGCCATGCACATTGTAATTGTTGCCGAATCTCCTTGATCGCAGGGTAGTCCCTAAAGCATGCTCTGAAGTCTCTGTTGAATCTGCACATTTAGAACAAACAATTTCATTTGATAACCGCTTGTAATATAAATTGCATAGAGTAGGGATATAATTCTTCGAGCATCTCCAGAATGTAATTTTCAATTTGGTGGGCAGTTGTAGGCCCCATAATTTTTTGTAAAAATGTCTATATGTTGTATGTTCAAGTAAAAGGTTAGGTCCATTGATTGTTGTAGAAGCAATTTATACGCACTGTGGACAGAATAGTTACCAGAGACCTCTCCTTTCCACACTTGAAAATCCTCATATGCAACCCTCACCAAAGGAATTCTTAAAATTCTTTCAGCATCAATCTCAGAAAAGGTATTATGAATTAGCCCTTTATTCCACTCCCTTGAATCCCTTTCAATTAAATCTACCACCATCATTGAATCTGGGATAAGATCACCCATTCGTACTTTGTAATTAACAGATCCTGGAACCCAAGTAGCCTCTGTAACTGAGATTTTAGTACTTGTTCCCACTCACCAACACATTCCACCTTGGAGAATTCCTTTTGAAGCCCAAATACTTCGTCAAGTATATGAAGGTATACTCTCTGATCCTACATTGACAAAGTCAGTTTCAGGATAGTATTTAGCTTTTAACGTACGAACTAACAAAGAATTTGGATAATTAATTAACCGCCATCCTTGTTTCGCAAGTAACGAAATATTGAATTTTGCTAAACACCGAAACCCAAGACCACCATTTTCCTTTAAATTGCAAAGTTTTCTCCATTCACGCCAATAAATCTCTCTCTTCCAATGCCCTTTTGCCACAAAAAATTCGCAATTGTGCCTTCCATTTCATTACAAAGAGAGATCGGAATTAAAAAAAAAAAAAGCCATCTTGTAAGTTGGAATGGCTTGTAAAATTGATTTTATAAAAATTTCTTTACCTCTTTGAGATAGAAACTTGGTGCTCCAACTATCAATTTTACATCTCATCTGATCTTTGAGTAGTAGAAATGCCTCTTTCTTCCCCCTACCAACCAAATTAGAAATCCCCAAATACTTTTTTGAGTTAGTAGAAACACGAACATGTAAGATTTGCGCTATTGCATGTTTACCTGCTCAGAGGTATTCAAACTATAGAAAATAGTTGATTTTTCATGATTTACACATTGAGCCGAAACATCCTCATACTCTTGGAGTAGTAGTTTAAGGACATTCGCCCCCTATCTGAAGCTTCACCAAAAATAATAGTCATCAGTAAACAAGAGATGTGAAATTTTTGGTCCCTGTCTGTGCACTTTGACACCTCCCAACTCTCCTTCCCTTTTAGCCAATTTCATTAAGGAAGACAAACCTTCATTGCAAATTAGAAACAGATAAGGGCTTCATAGGTCCCCTTGTCTTAACCCTCTTGAGGGGAAGAATTTTTGTCCTTTTCTGTCAATCACAATGGAGTACGAAACTGAGTTGATACACTTCATAATAAAATTCACCCAAACTCTATCAAAACCCATCTTCAACATCATATGTTGTAAAAAATCTCATTCAACTCGATCGTAAGTTTTGCTCATATTTAATTTCAAAGCAAAGAGTTTTTTTCTCCATTCTTTTTTTGCTTAAAAGAGTTAAGACTTAAAAAGAAAGGACATTATCAATTATCATACGTCCTAAGAAAAAAGCACTTTGGGCCTCATCAATGCAACAATCTGATACTTGTTGGAATTGATTCGCAATAGTTTTAGAAATGATTTTGTATAGAACCGTGCAAACACTTATGGGCCTAAAATTATTCACATTCAATGGCTGAGCAATTTTAGGAATAAGCACAATATTAGTAGCATTAAACTGTTCCATATCTGTAACAGTCCAGTTTAGACCTTAGTCGAAATAGTGATTTTGGGACCATAAATTCAAGTTAAAAAAATATTTTAATATTATTTTCCGAGTCTATAGCATGTGAATTAGTATGTGTGAAATTTTTGTGATTTAATTTGATCATTTGTGTGCTTAATTTGAGAAAATGACTAAATCGCATAAAATGTAAAAGTAGCATTTTATGTGTTAACTGCTTAATTGCTTCGAGGAATTAATTATGGGGTCTTTATGTGGAAATTGGCCATTAATTAATGGCATGGCTGGTTTTAGGCTTGAAATATAAGTTTTCTAATTAAATTCATAAGGCTAATTTAGTAATTATATTAATAAAGTTAATATAATAAAACAAAAGCTTAAAAAATAAGCCATTATATCATGTTCATCCACCGAAAATATAAAGAAAAGAAAAGAGAAAAGCTTGTTAGGTATTCGACCCTTGTTCAAGCAAATTAAGGTAAGAGTTTTGTTCGGTTTTTGATAATTTTTACGTTTTTGTAATCGTTGCTTCGTGTTCTTCAAAACCCATGCTTCAATTTTGTGAATTAATGATGATGTTGAAATGCGTCATTGATGAAATCATAAGTTTTGTGATGTTTGAAGATGAATTATGAAAGATATGTGATAGATTAACATAGTTTGTCTTTGCATTTTTGATTAATTTGAGTAATTTGGACTTAATTGATAAAATAATATTTTGAAAGACTAAAATGTGAAATAAATGAAATGTGTGGACTTGTATAAGCATGGGTAATATTTGGCCTAAGCATGGTGTGTGCAAATTTTTTGTATTTTGTTATTTTATGAAATAGAGACTAAAATGTCAAATTTTAAAAATATGAGTGCTAATTTGTAAATTATCTTAAGTATGTGTTTTGCATTGAATTGAATGATTTGGTAAATAAATGGATTAAATTTGAATATGTATAGATTAAGAACTGAAGAAAATGAATTTAGATCGAGGAAAGTCGAAAGTAATTAAATAATTGAATCCGTTCGTTTACTCAAATTCGAGGTAAGTCGATACACAAATAAATGCTTTAGAATTGGTTTATTTATGCATCTATGAAATTTGAATTGCGATGAATATGCTCGAGATGATTTGTATACGAAATCCGAGGAAGTATCGACAAGTTGACAAAGTTTGAGAAGTCCTGTACGAACCTAGGAATAAATAGGATTTTATATGTCATGACATATGTTTCCGATATGTGATATCGTGTAAGACCACGTTTGGGACGTTGAAATTGATTTGAGATTTACGTGTAAAACCATGTTTGGGACATTGGCATTGTATTTGATTTAGTGTAAGACCTTGTCTGGGACAGTGGCATCGATATTTGGTTACATGTAAGACCACGTCTGGGACATTGGTATTATATTACTATTCCGAGTATTCTGAGTATCCTAGTTGATTCTGAATGGTTCAACGGAAAATTTCGAGAAAACGAAAGGCTATGTGAAATGTATAAACGAACCAGGTACGTTTGAATTGTATACTATGTATGTGTATGGAAGGTAAGTATATATATGTACTTAGAATAGGGTCGCATATCTGTCACTGAATATGAAAGAGAGTTCGTGAGACTAAGTCAATATGTTCGGGAATGTGTTTCAACCGAGGCAATAATGTGTAAACGGTTTAAAGATGGCCTAAATGAAGATATCCATTTGCTAGTTGAGATTCTTGAAATAAAAGAGTTTGTTCTACTTGTTGATCGAGCGTGCAAAGCTGAGGCACTCGAGAAAAATAAAAGAAAAGCTGAGTCTGAAGCTAGAGATGCGAGAAAGATATTTCCGAGTAAAATATTTCAATCTGCTTCAAAGAAATTCAAATATGAACAAAGCCGTTCAAAGGTTAATGTGGGACATTTGAATAGAGATCGAGCTAGATCACAGTTGAATTCCAAAGCTCCAGTTACTTCGATAGCCAGTGTGGGAAATGCCCGATACAAACGACCTAAATGTAAACATTGTGGTAAAAGACATCCAGGTAGTTGTAGATTGAATGACCGAGCTTGCTTCAGATGCGGATCCTTAGATCATTTTATCCGAGACTGCCCAAAGTTTGTTGAACAAAAGATTATTCAGAATTCGAGGTCTGATAATGTTACAGTTAGAGGTAGACCTTTTACAAATATAAGAAATGTCAGTAGTAGTCAGAGAGTTACGAAAGACATTGTTGCGAGATCTGAAGCTAGAGCGCCTGCCAGAGCATATGCCATCCGAGCCCATGAGGAAGCTTCATCTCCAGATGTTATAACGGGTACATTTACTCTTTATGATATTTCTGTGATTGCATTGATAGACCCTAGATCTACACATTCTTATGTATGTATGAACTTAGCATCCAGTAAGACTTTACCTGTAAAGTCTATTGAATTTGTTATTAGATTATCTAACCTCTTAAGTAAAAGTGTCATGGTTTATAAAGTATGCAAGAACTGTCCGTTGATGTTTCGAGATGTTTGTTTTTCGGTTGATCTGATGCTATTATGATTTGATGAGTTTGATATAATTTTGGGTATGGATTGGTTGACGTTGCATGATGCTGTTGTGAATTGTAAAAGAAAGACTACTGATTTGAGATATCAGAATGATGAAATAGTTTGGGTTGAGTCTAATGATTTAAATAGGTTACCTACTGTGATATCAGTGTTAAAAGCTCAAAATTATGTGAAAAAAGGTTGTGAAGTTTATTTTGCTTATGTGATTGATTCGAAAATAACTGAAAAGAAAATAGAATCAGTGCCAGTTTTCTGTGAATTCGCTGATGTATTTCCTGAAGAATTATCGGGATTACCTCCGATACGCGAAGTTGAATTTGGTATTGATCTGTTGCCTGGTACGACTCCTATTTCAATAGCTCTGTATAGAATGGCACCAACAGAGTTTAAAGAGTTAAAGTCACAGTTGCAAGAGTTGAATGATAGAGGGTTTGCAAGACTGAGTTTTTCACCTTGGGGTGCTCCTGTTCTGTTTGTGAAAAAGAAAGATGGCTCAATGAGAATGTGCATTGATTATCGTCAGTTGAATAAAGTGACTATCAAGAATAAATATCCTCTACTTAGAACCGATGATTTGTTTGATCAATTTAAAGGAGTCATAGTATTTTCAAAGATAGATCTAAGATCGGGATATTATCAGTTGCAAGTAAAAGATTCAAATATTCCGAAACTGCTTTCAGAACGAGATACGAGCATTATGAGTTTTTAGTTATGTCTTCAGACTAACAAATGCTCCTGCTGTTTTTATGGATCTGATTAACAGAATTTTCAGATCGTATTTAGATCGATTTGTTATCATGATTTATTCGTTTGACGAAACTGAACATGTCGAGCATCTGAGAATTGTGTTACAAACTCTGCGAGATAAGCAATTGTATGAAAAGTTTAGTAAATGTGAATTCTGGTTGCGAAAAGTTGGTTTTCTGAGGCATATTGTATCGGCATTCAGTATACAGGTTGATCCAAGTAAAATTTTTGCTATTCTGAAATAGAAACCTCCGAAGAATGTGTTTGAAGTTCGCAGTTTTTTGGGACTTGCTGGTTATTATCGAAGGTTCGTAAAAAGCTTTTCGATGATTACTACTTCATTAACTAGACTGCTTCAGAAAGATGTGAAAGTTGAATGTTCCGATAAATGTCAAAAAAGCTTTTGATCAGTTGAAAGTCCTTTTGACTGAAGCTCCAGATTTGGTACAACCAAAATCGAGTAAAGAATTTGTGATCTATAGTGATGTTTCGTTGAATGGTTTGGGATGTGTTTTGATGCAGGAAGGCAAAGTTATAACTTATGCCTCGAGACAACTAAAGCCGCATGAAATGAACTATCCGACACAAGATCTTGAGTTAGCTGCGATTGTGTTTGCTTTAAAGATTTGGTGTCACTATCTCTTCGGCAAAAAATGTCATGTATTTTCGGATAATTAAAATCTAAAATATTTGATGACTTAGAAAGATTTGAATCTGCGACAAAGAAGATGGTTAGAGCTTTTGAAAGACTACGAGCTTATGATAGACTATCATCCGAGTAAGGCAAATGTTGTTGTTGATGCTTTGAGTCAGAAATCACTGTTTGCATTACGTGCTATGAATGCTTATTTAGAATTATCTGATGATGGTTTAGTTTTGGCTGAATTAAAAGCGAAATTGTTATTTCTACAACAAATATGTGATACTCAGAAAGTTGATAATGATATAGTAGCGAAACGAGCTCAATGTGATTCGAGTTTCGATTCTGAATTTCGAGTTGATGATGATAATTGTTTGAGATTTCGAGATCAAATTTGTGTTCCAAAAATTCAGAACTAATTCAATTAATTTTGAATGAAGCTCATAATAGTCGCCTATCAGTTCATCCGGGAAGTACAAAGATGTATCATGATTTGAAGCAACACTATTGGTGGTCTGGAATGAAAAGAGATATTTCTGATTTTGTCTCGAAATGTTTAGTTTTTCAGCAAGTTAAAGCTGAACATCAGGTTTCATCTGGTTTTGCTACAACCAATCTTGATTCCTGAGTGGAAATGGGACAGAGTGACGATGGAGTTTGTTTCTGCATTGCCTTTGACTCCAAGAAAGAAAGATGCAATTTGGGTCATGGTTGATCGATTGACGAAATTCGCCCATTTTATTCCGGTACGATCTGACTACTCACTTGAAAAGTTAGCTGAGCTTTACATTTCTGATATTGTGATATTGCACGGAGTGCCACTGTCTATTGTATCTGATAGAGATTCGAGATTTACTTCACAATTCTGGAAGAAATTGCAAGAAGCTTTGGGTACTAAATTACATTTCAGTAAGGCTTTTCACCCACTGACGGATGGTCAATCCGAACAGATCATTCAGATTCCCGAGGACATGTTGAGATGTTGCATTCTTTAGTTTGATAGTACGTAGGAACATTACTTGCCATTGATTGAGTTCGCATACAATAATAGCTTTCAGTCGAGCATCAAAATGGCACCTTGTGAGGCTCTCTACGGACCCAAATGTCGGACACCTCTGTATTGGACTGAGCTTAGTGAAAATAAGATACACGGGGTCGATTTGATAAAACACACTAAACAGAAAGTGAAAGTGATCCGTGATAGTCTGAAAGCAACGTCAGATCGTCAAAAATCTTATGCAGATTTGAAACGAAAGGAAATTGAGTTTGAGATTGGTGAAAAAGTATTCTTGAAAGTATCTCCGTGGAAGAAAGTACGTCGATTCGGACGTAAAGGCAAATTGAGTCCGAGATTCATCGGACCGTATGAAATTATCGAGCGTGTTGGACCTGTAACATATAGATTGTTGTTGCCACCTGAGCTGGAAAAGATTCATAATGTATTTCACATGTCAATGCTTCGTCGATACAGATCTGATCCATTACATGTGATTACTCCGTCTGAGATTGAAATTTGATTTGATATGACTTACGAAGAAGAACTGATCCGTATATTAGCTCGCGAAGTGAAAGAGTTGAGAAATATGAAACTTCCGTTAGTGAAAGTACTGTGGCATCGACACAGATTTGAAGAGGCTATGTGGGAGCCTGAAGATTCAATGAGACAACAATATCCGAATCTATTTAACGTTAAGATTTTTGGAGACGAAAATCCCTAAGGAGAGGAGAATTGTAACAGTCCAGTTTAGACCCTATTTGGAATAGTGGTTTCGGGATCACAAATTCGAATTAGAAAAATATTTTAATATTATTTTCTGAGTCTATAGCATGTGAATTAGTATGCATGAAATTTCTGTGATTTAATTTGATCATTTGTGTGCTTAATTTGAGAAAATGACTAAATCGCATAAAGTGTAAAAGTAGCATTTTATGTGTTAAGTGCTTAATTGCTTCGAGGAATTAATTATGGGGTCCTTATATGGAAATTAGCCATTAATTAATAACATGGCGGTTTTAGGTTTGAAATATAAAGTTTTCTAATTAAATTCTTAAGGCTAATTTAGTAATTATATTAATAAAGTTAATATAATAAAACAAAAGCTTAAAAAATAAGCCATTATATCATGTTCATCCACATAAAATATAAAGAAAAGAAAAGAGAAAAGCTTGTTAGGTATTCGACCCTTGTTCAAGCAAATTAAGGTAAGAGTTTTGTTCGGTTTTTGATAATTTTTACGTTTTTTGTAATCGTTGCTTCGTGTTCTTCAAAACTCATGTTTCAATTTTGTGAATTAATGATGATTTTGAAATGTGTCATTGATGAAATCATAAGTTTTTTGATGTTTGAAGATGAATTATGAAAGATATGTGATAGATTAACATAGTTTGTCTTTGAATTTTTGATTAATTTGAGTAATTTGGACTTAATTGATAAAATAATATTTCGACGGACTAAAATGTGAAATAAATGAAATGTGTGGACTTGTATGAGCATGGGTAATATTTGGCCTAAGCATGGTGTGTGCAAATTTTTTTGTATTTTGTTATTTTATGAAATAGAGACTAAAATGTCAAAATGTCAAAATTTAAAAATATGAGTGCTAATTTGTAAATTGTATTAAGTATATGTTTTGTATTGAATTGAATGGTTTGGTAAATAAATGGATTAAATTTGAATATGTATAGATCAAGAATCGAAGAAAATGAATTTAGATCGAGGAAAGTTGAAAGTAATTAAATAACCGAATCCATTCGTTTACTCAAATCCGAGGTAAGTCGATACACAAATAAATGCTTTAGAATTGGTTTATTTATGCATCTATGAAATTTGAATTGCGATGAATATGCTCGAGATGATTTGTATATGAAATCCGAGGAAGTATCGACAAGTTGACAAAGTTTGAGAAGTCTTGTACGAACCTAGGAATAAATAGGATTTTATATGTCATGACATATGTTTTCGATATGTGATATCGTGTAAGACCACGTTTGGGACGTTGAAATTGATTTGAGATTTACGTGTAAAACCATGTTTGGGGCATTGGCATTGTATTTGATTTCGTGTAAGACCTTGTTTGGGACAGTGGCATCGATATTTGGTTACATGTAAGACCACGTCTGGGACATTGGCATTATATTACTATTCCAAGTATTCTGAGTATCCTATTTGATTCCGAGTGGTTCAACGGAAAATTTCGAGAAAACGAAAGGCTATGTGAAATGTATAAACAAATCAGGTACGTTTGAATTGTATACTAAGTATGTGTATGGAAGGTAAGTATATATATGTACTTACTTAGATGAGATATGAGTATAGATTTGATGAAGTAAAATGTGATATATGAATGAATAAGCTATAATCTATTGAAGTACATGGTGATACGAATGTTGGTAAGCAAATGGCAAAACAAATGAGCCAAGAAAAGTGATGAAAGTGCAAATGAGCTATTAGTAATCTTATATTTGATATGAATAATGAATGCTTATATGTTAAGTTTATTTGTATATGGCTTACTAAGCTTTTGAAAGCTTACTTTGTGTGTGTTTGCGTTGTTTTATAGATCGTCAAAGCTACTTAGAGCTCGAGGATCGTCATCACACTACTCAAGTCACATTTTGGTACCTTTTGAATATGTATATATTAAGTATATCATGTATAGTCTTGTTGATATGGTTATGTTTTAAAAAGGTGTATAGATAGCCATGTTATATAGCTAGATAATGACATTATATGGATGAGTATTTATGTCTTATGATGCTAAGTTTTGATATGGTTTGATGGCTAGTGAAATGGTCAAAATTATGGTAGCTTATTGATGCAAAATAAGCATATATATTGGATGTATGAATGTTATAATAAAATGGTAAGTTGTGGATAAGTTATGCTTGGATTTACTTGTGATTTTGTTGGGCTAATAGGCAAACAAGATGTTGTGATGAAATGTTCTTGAATGAGTAAGATAGGTGGTCAATTTGGTATGTTTTTGGTTGCCAAAAGAGTGTTGAATTGATGCTTGTATGTGCTTGTAGGGATGACCCAAAGTGTGGGTGGCATTTTGGCCTTGAAAATGGCCTATAATTGCCCACACGGTTGAGCACACGGGCGTGTGGCTCGACCGTGTCCCTCGTGGTTGCCTTTCAAAACAAGTCAGACTCGACCACGGGCTGGACACACGGGTGTGTGACTGGCCGTGTGGTGCAAGTCAGTAGCGACCACGGGTGAGGCACACGGGCGTGTCTGAGGCCGTGGGAGGCACACGGCCTGCCCACACGGGTTTGTTACCTCTATAACTTAGAAAAAATTTTAAACTTCTAAGAATTTCTGTATGTGTTCGGTTTAGTTCCGACCCTATTCTAAAGCATGTTTAAGGTCTCGTAGACCTAATTGAGGGACACTTTGATGTGATTTGTCAAATTATGTTATGAAATTCTATAAAAGATTATGTTTTGTCCAGTAACGCCTTTAACCCTAGACCGGCGATGGTTACGGGTTAGGGGTGTTACAATATTCGTAACTCCATTTAGAACTCCCAAGCAAAAGTCGTTTGCATCTCTTCCAACAATATTCCAAATTTTTTGGAAAATTAGCGCTGGGAATCTACCAAAACCAGCAGTTTTTGTTGGAACCATTGATTTCAATGCCGAAACCACCTTATCATCTGTATAATTGGCCAATAGCATCTGATTCATTTCTACTATTATACAAGTATCCACTCCAGACAGAATGTGTTCCATATTGACCACTCCTCTTGATGCAAAAATATCACTAAAGTATTTACGTGCAAATTCTTCCACTTCGATTTTTGACGTAGTTACATTATCCGCTTCATCCACCAACTTCCGGATACGATTTGAACGTCTTCTTTGGGATCTAAAACTGTGAAAGAATTTGGTGTTTCTATCTCCCATTTTCAACTAAATTGTCTTGGCTCTTTGCTTCCAATAAGCTTATTCCTTCTCAATCTACATATTAAGATGGATTTTCATATCCATTATCTCAGCCAATGTATCATCATCACTGTCAAGTTCCAACAACTGACCCAATTTACCTTGCAAGCCTTTAAAAACTTCATTTCACTTGCTTTTTATACCTTTTGCCCATCTTTTTAACCCAGCTGAAAGCGCTTCAAGTTTCTCCATAACCAAACCAGAATTCAACTCCCAAATATGCCTTACTTCCTTTTCACAGGATTCCTTCAAGACCCACCACGATTCAAAATTAAAATTCTTTCGGCTTCTCTATTGATCCCCTTGATCAGTTTTGATTAGAAGAGGACAACAATCAGAAAAAAAAAATGCAGTAAGTGGTTTATTGAGAAATTCAGGAACAAATCAAACCACTCAACTTTAGCCACCCCCTATCAAGTCTTTCTTGAATATTAGTTTCATGAAGGTTACCTCTTTCCCAAATGAATCGAGGTCTAGAATACCTCGCATCCATTAATCAACAATTATCAAGCGTTCTCTGAAAACATTCCATCCATCTTTCATCTCTTGGCACCCACTAGATTTCTCGAAAGAATACAAAATTTCATTGAAATCTCCACATACAAGCCATGGCAAGTCTTGATTTCGACTTAAACTTTGTAATAAATTCCACCCTTTCTCTCTGAAGCACACATCTAGGATACCATAGAATCCAATTAATCTCCATTTACTACCATTATCATCCATCAAAATTTTAGCATTAATGTGATTTTGAGGATAACTTCGCAGCTGGACCAATTCATTTTTGTTCCAAGCTAAACGAAACCCACCTCTCGTTTCATTTGCTAAAACATCAATTCCATTAGAAAATCCACACCGCTTTCAGACCCTCTCCATTCGATCACTATTCAGCTTAGTCTCCATTAAGAAGACAATTTGGGGATTGTATATCTCCAACATGTGCCGAAGTCTTCGAATCACCCACGTACTCCCCAATCCGTTGATGTTCTAACTTATCATTTTCATGGTCCCCGGTCGGGTCACCGATATCATAAGGGAACAAACATTATTTTGCTCATTCATGGTACCCATCGAATCTTCCATTCCCGAAACGCTAGAGTCCAAAAAGACTATCCTGGGTATTTTGTTTCCATCCAACTGTGCAATAGGGCTTTCCTCAATATCATGGTCCATTTCAAATTGGCCTACACCACTGGAAGATCCCATAGAATTCATTTCTATTTTTTTTAGTAAATCCCTCCAAATTAAATCCCAAGATTGGATTTATTTTCTTCCTTAAATCTCTCCTAACATTCTCTCATTGATTTCTCCCCAAATGATGGCTTTATCAAATTTCTTTCCCAAAATTCATCATCCCTTACCTCTTAAACCAGATGCTATTCTCAACCACAACTCTTCTAGATTGCGCTTTCAGATTTGAGTTCCATCCCAGCTCCAAAACCTCATCCCCTTTTGTTAATCGGACAAGGCAAAATTTATCATTATGTCCCAATCGCCCACAGAGAAAATGAAATAAAGTCAGCCTTTCATATCAAAAGGAGACATAAGTTGAATTTGATGAGGATAACATGATCTTCTTTCTTCTTTTCAATGGCTCCCTGATATCCACATCTACTCTAAAACGCAAGAAACTCATGAATCCTCTACTCAGAGGTTTCGCATTTTACTCCACAAAACATCCAACAAAATTCCCCAGTTGTTTTGCCATACTTTTCGAAAAGAAACCGAGGGGAAGATCATTAACCTGAACCCATTAAGGTGAAAATACTAGAGGAACTTGCATCGGGTCTTCATTGTTCTCTAAACGATGATAAATCAACAAGTGATTATTGAAAGTCCATGGGCCCCTTCCATTACACGCTTGATATCCATATCATGAAAAAACTTGAAAAGAAACATTTTTTCTCCCAAATCTGATATCAATACTCTTGTTAAGAGATGCCAAAGATTTACCGTAGTATTTTTCATAGCTAGGAAATAAACAATACTTGATTGTAATAAACAACCAACCAAACAGAACTCGTAAGTCGATTTTTGTGCCTCCCGATCTATTGGCAACGAAATTCCAGCATCTTCTTCATCTTCAAGATTTAAGCCTTCCATTCCTTCTCCATCATCTCTTCTCGCCAGAACTAACGTAAAAAAAAAAAAAAAAAAATTAAAAAAGACGAAACAAAACTTCAAAAAACTTCAAAAAAACACATACACAAAAATACTAAAAGACAAAATAAAACCAAACATGCTACCAAGAGCAGACAGAGGACATGCTACCAAGAGCAGACTATTTTTCGTTTTTAACCTCACTAAAACTTAGCGCCCATTCAAATGGATCTACAAGACTAATATCTAACGGACAAAAATCAGGGAATCGTGAAATAATTTGGACTGAAAAGACATGTTATTTTTAATTTATTTCTCAATACAATTTTGTTTTAAAAATTAAAGTTAATTGGAGCCAAACGTGACCTTTTCAAACAGTTAATTTTTGGAAATAATATAATTATTAATTTAATATCTTCAACTAAACTCTCAAATCTATATAACTAAACATAAAAAGAGTGTCTATGGATATTGGCATAATGACACCTTGGGGGAATGGATAATGGGCTAATTCCAGATTTGGTCCCTCACATTTTGTTGATTATGCAATTAGCATGTTAAATTAAGTCCATACCTTTAATAGATTGATTTATTTGTTACTAAATTTAGACCAAAATAAGTTATATTTGCTCAGAATAATAAAATATTATGTTTGAATAAAATTTATTAATTATGTATAATGATAATAATTGAAAAACAATTTAATAATTTAAAACTATATTTATAATTTTAAAATTAATAACTTGAAAAAATTATTTTTATTAAATTTGTATAATTTTCAACATTATTATCATTTATAAAAAATAAATTATATTTAGATGATATTAACAACTAGATATTTTAAGCACCAATAAAATAATTTCACATACAACTTTTAAAATGTAAAATTATCATTATACACTTCACCATACTTAGTATTTACTATAACTTTAATTAAATTAGTAAAAAACAAAATTTTAATAAATAAATAAACATGTTTTCTTATTTTATAATTTTCAAATAACTTTTAGTTTTTCTTTTAATGTAATCATCCCAAATTCCATTTTCTAATGTTTTTCTAGGCTTTTTAATTTTTGATGACTGGTTTCAGTTTTTCTATTTTCATCATTTTTATCAGTTTTTAGTGTTTAACTATTGATTTCAATATTTTCAGATTTCACTTTTGATTATATATTGTTCCTGCAAATAGTTTCAACATGTTGACATTCACTTTCCCAAATTTTCAATTATTTTAAAGTAGTTTAATTAAAATTAAATTAAAAAGATATCATATATGATTGAATGTATATAATATTTATATGTCCTTAAAAATTAATTATATTTAGGATAATTTTAATATTACGTGGGCAGATGATAGGGCTGTTTCTCGGCATCATACCTTGATTAATTTAACTACAAATGAATGTGTTTAGGCCCACATGAACAAAACTATCATTTTACTCCGATCAAAACTGGTAGTCGGACGATTCTCAGTCTAGCTCTCTCAATCCCTGTACTCCTCCCCCACTTAAAATTTAATCCTTCCATCATAAGCTAATTTTTAATTTTAAAAATACTATATAATCCAATATCTGAATAGAATAAAATTTCTCTAACAGTCTTGTCAATTAAAAGAACAGAAGTAGAAGGTCTAAATTTATGAGTAGATAAAATAGGACCCCAGAAAACATCTTCATATAATGTATGCATACACGTACAAACAAGTATTTAGTTCTGCGATTTAGAATATTTATTCTTTCTTTCTGCTTTTTGTTTTTATTTCATTTTCACCTCTTCTTCAGTGTTGTATGTTTTACTCATTTTACAACCTCGGCATAGGCAAAAAAACACTGCCCAAAGAATATAATTATACTAAAAAGAAACAAATGAGAGGATCACATCTGGGGTCTTGTCTGGACAACATACACCTTCCCATCTCTGATCACACCTTCTATGTCTTGTGGAGATCCATACAGTTCCTCTATGGCATTTCCTGCACCAGCAATGCTAGAAAGGATTGCTTGTTGAAACTTGCCATCATTTATCAACGGGTCCGATGAGTAATCAACCACCACTTTCTCTTCTTCATCCATTGGCACACTGCACAAAAAAGATTGGTGTTATTAAGCGTACGTGCAAAAGTTTTTTTTAAAAAGAATTAGGGGAACAAGATCATATGAGAAGTAATTTTCTTTGTTAGACCGAATTGCAAGGCCAAGAACAAGTGCTAGACTTTTAGTTGCGCTAGTATTGGCCATCTGGAGATTCCTCTAGGCTCTAGAAAAGCAGTTACTACATAAAAATCTAACCATGCCCTTTGCATGAAAAACAATAAGGCAGATTGGACCCTGCTTCCTTCAGCCGTAAATGTTCACTTCATGTGCATCTCCGGAAGAATAAAATAATAGACATTGATCACCAACAATTCAGAAAGATGGAACAGTTTTCCATTCAAGGACAGTACAGTCCAAACGAAAGGAAAAATCAAACACATCAAATAATAAGCACACTGCACGCTTTCTGCAAGGAAGTTTGGAAGGAGATTACCTGTCATAAAGGCCAGCACCTGCATAACCTTCTAGATCTTCACCATTAGAATCAGATCGGAAGATAATGGAACGCCTTATGAAGAGACCAATTGGTTTGCTTGGATATCCCAAAACCTGAAATATGTCGGAAATCATTAGTGGAGAATATGATTAGTTGCTTTGTGATCAAATATAATTTTTTCAATGTAGAAATCAGAGTTGATACCATGTAGAAATCAGAGTAATTCTCTGTATTTTCTCTTAATTAATACAATAGAACATATTACATCTTTATACAAACTATGTCTCTAATTTAGGAAACTCTAAGATAGGAAAGAAACTAATAGAGATATGATCCCTTAGAATAAGAGATTGTAAAATATTTACAGAATCTCTTGACTAAGGAATGAGAATTCCTACATTCAATGATATGATGGTAAGGGAATTGTACTGACGGTCAATCTTATTCTGTATTACTTTGTTAATTGTACCCAGTATTAAATATGCAGGCATGTTTTACCTGAGGAGAGTTGAGATTGTTTTTCTTGCAAACAAAACTCAAAGCACGACCTGGATAAGCTCCAACAAGAGTTTCTCCAAGTCCCTTGACAACCTATGTCAAACAGAAATCAAATAATTCCTTTTTCTTCCTCAAGGGGAACAAATGACAAGAGATAATGATAGAAAATTGGTAAATGGTGATGCATACCTCAACATAGATCTCTGAAGTGTCCCCTGACGATGGATTAGTAGTATGAATAACAAATGCATAGTCAGCATTGATTACTTCCTGAACCAGGACAGCCATACAGAGGTAGTCGTGATCTAGTTTGACTTTCCTGGTGCTGAAATATGCTCTCTCATTCCATTTTGAAGCCCATACCTAGATTGAAAGCATAAAACAAATATGTCAGTGCTATAGATCAAAATGGAAATCTGTGACTACAAGCCAGCAAAGCAATTAAATTAAGAACTATGTGAATAGAAGGAACAAATTTTGAAAGACCTAGTTACAGGTAAAAAGTTAACGTCGATGAATGCTAAAAGAAACATAGTGTATGGATCACAGAATTTTAGGAAAAGGAAATTGGAGAAAAAAACTAAAATGCAGAGAAAGACAAAAAGCATCCTTCTCCTGTTTGGATGCAAGTAAAACGTAAAGGACAATGACATTGCTCATTGTGATCCTACAATTGCATTTAGAGGAGTATGATTACAGATAAAACACTATTCGAATGAAGTGGCATGTTGTAGAAATCAAAATTTATCCTATGTTAGGATCAAAGTAAAGGGAAGGAAAACAAGAACCTTTCTCTCGTTTGGATAGGTTATTTTGTTTAAAAACGGGAAAGTAAAGAAAGTTGAGTATCCATTACTTTCCCTTGAAAAGAAAATTGGATGTGAAACATACTTTTTGTCCTTCTAATCTTTTATAAATTGTTTTATAAAAAAAGGATATAATTGGAAAAAAAATCATAACGTATTGTTTTCTTTCCTTTCCATAACATTCCTCCCTTTACATTTTTCCTTTCTTTTCCTTTATATAATTGTTTATCTAAACATGGTGTTATAGGCATAAGCTCTTTCTTTGCGGAAAAAATGGTATACCTTCTTTATAGCAGTCCATGCTTGCTCCCACCTCTGCTCACCTTCATCTCCAGGCCAAGGCATGCCAGAAGTCAGCATCTTGGTCTTCAGCTCTTGCACCTGAAGATAAATGAGAAATTGAAATAAATATGATAAACTGCCTGTGAAAGAAATCTCCTAGCCAGAAGTGCAATCATTTTCTTAGATACAATAAACTTAGGGAGGCAAAAAATTACTGAGAAAATTCAGATTCACATAGAGATACAACTGTAGGAGAATGCAGAAGGGAAAATTTTCTTGGGCAAAGGATTTGGACAATCAAAAACTTCTCATCCAGAGAACAACTCAACAAAATATTGTTTCAAGCTGATGATGCTATGATTGCTATCAAGTAAGCATTGAAATCTTAGAAGAAGAAACATCTCAAGTTCAACTACTAAAATACATACCAATTGGGATGGTGCCCTCAGCTGCAGAACCGTCTGACGGATTTCCTCAAGTGCACCAAAGTCTCCTTCTCCTAACTTCTTCTTCAAAATTTCCAACTTTTGATCCACTTCCTAAGAATTTAATATTATTAAAATAATATTATTGAACATAATGTATAATCATATTAATGTAAATTATTACAGAATATATATTTTAAATTGTATTAACGAGTATTATAATTAATAATTTTATATGAACCCAAGCATTTGACCTATTGGTCAAAGGAGTTCACCATATCCCCAAGGTTGTGGGATCAATCCACAGGCCCAATTTAAATGGGTGTGTGAGTTTGTGATTCTATTGTATCAAAAAAATTAATAATTTTATACTATTAAAAAAAATTAAAGAACAATTAAGGGCAGTTTATGATTCTATTAATGCATAGAATTTCTTTTTCTGCTACTCTGGGAGAGGGTGTGTCTCAAGGTTCAAACCTTGGGTGTGGGTCACAACACCTATTGAATATATGTTTTACAGTTATAACTGGAATTATTACGTAACTCTATTTAAAATTTTATGTAATTATTAATTATTAATATTAATTGGGCTAATATTTTACAATATTGATGATGGTACTTAATAGTAATATTAATTAATAAGTTTTTAAAATTATATTTTATATATTAACTAATATTATAAAATTTTAACTTAAAATTATATTAGATTTTGAATATAATATATTTTCAGGTAATTTGTCATCATTATTTTCTATTTATCATCATTCCTTTGCTAAAACAAAATTATATACTGTGTAACTACTAAATTTTTAATTAATTATTTTATATTATATTTATTATTTTATTTATAATGTAATTTTTTTGTTTATTTTTTATTATGAAGATATATATAATATAATTTGGCACAAAAAGGGCTAAATACCAAAGGGAAACTTGCAGTTGCAAGTGCTGGAAGTTAAACCTCTACACTAAAAGATGCGGGTAAACCACTTAAACTACTACTCATTTTTGTATATGATATTATATTAATATGTAAATACTAAACATGTCCAAGGTTTGAACCTTATAGGGGTCGTTCCGGGCATTAAGAAGCTTTGTGACTGCCCAAGAAACGCCCAACTGTCTAGCATAGTCCAAGCTCTTGCAGCCCACTCAAATTTTACACATAGTGATCGGTCTCTCTTGAAAAGAACAAATATCTCAAAGATTTGTACAACTAACGGTAAAACGAACAGGACAAGGTTGAGCTTTAAAAAAAAAAAAGCTATGATCAAAGCCAGCCTGTTTTTACATTGCGCCTTTTTATACCCAAATTCATTTTTTGAACTTAATATTTTTGTTCAAACCTTCCTAAATATTGAGCAGAAAATGAAAACAAGTTTCCAACAGTTTTAGAATATTTCATTTTCAGGAAGCAGCAGAAACATGTTTCCAGAAAAACTAAAAATGAAAAAAGAAATTGCTAAAAAGCTCTTAGATAACTTTCCAAAATGGAAATATAACCCCCAAATGAAGTCACCGTAAACAAAAATGCATATATGTATGAGTTAAGAAAGCAGGGAGATGGTTAAAGTTCAGAATTAGTATAACCTTGTTTGCTTCATCTGCAAGAACCTTCTCAAATACTCCAAATGGAAGGGCAACTGATGTGGGAATCCCAACCCAAGATGGCACTTTTCCTTTTAGATATGAGATGTTGCGTGATTTAGCACCAACCTAGGACAAAAAATGTCCCCATGCATAAATTAGATGTGCACCATTCATCAACATAGTTCAGGAACACACAGAAGCTTAAAAAATTCTATACTCAATCTCATTGTAACTCAGTAGGTTAAGAAAGAACATAGTAAAGTTTTGGAGATAAAAAGAGTAAGATTTTGCAAGCCTAACCATTTCAGGTGTAAACTCCTCTGCTGATATGGCGTATTTACCAACAAACTGCTTTCTGACCAAAGTGACAGATGGACCATCTCCCTTCAAGTTGCTTGAACTTGAATCAACTAGCTCACCTTCCTTCACCTCACTTGAATAATGCATGAAAAGAGGAGCAAGATTCAAATTAGCTTTGCTAGTATAAAAACAAGAGGTTTTTTAACTTCACGTCATGGTTTCATGATATGTTAGACAAATTCAGAATTAAGTTAGAGATTGCAGTACCTATAAACTACATCTGCAGAAGAAGGTTTTAGGTGCAACAGTTTCCCTTTTTTTGCTTGTAGGTCAGCCAGAATATTAGGATCAAAACAAGTAGCAAAGCAAACCTGCAGTTGGAATTATATCCATCTTAAACACACAATAAATTATCAGCTACAAAGAAATCTCAAAGCACCAGGTAATCACCTTGCAATTTCTTGCTCGGACAGAAACATGTGACAAAACATCTGGCATGTCAGGGGTCAACACGGCAACCGTACCATCCGGAATTTCTTCCTCTCCCTTTACACTTTTTGCCACTAAAATAGTAGGTCGGTTATAAGATTTATTCTGCACAGAAAGCAGCTCGTGCACAACTTCAACATATCCAACAACCTCAACTGGACTGATAACCTGCCAACTGTTGCAGGACAGAAAAGTTGCATTAGTAAGTTCCAATAAGTGACAGACTCATATGTCTTAATTCCATGAAAAAATCTTCTAAAATGATTAAGCCTAGGTATAGTAGCATAAAATTTGTTTCACTGCCAATATATTCTAATAATGAGTCAGCAGACAAATGATTATATACCAACCTGCCAAGATGAGCAGTCTCTCGAAGAACAGGATCAAGTCTGTTAATTAGAGAGGATAAAGTTGCAGCTGATCCAGCACGGATAATTTCTTCTGTGAATATGTTGATCTGGAAGAAAATTCAACGAATATGCTTTATCTTTCTATTTTATAATGAGATCAACATCAAGTAACCAAATTTGAGATCTATAATAACATACAGCCCACTGGTCTACTCCAAGCAATGAGCCAAGATATTCTGCTGATGGTTGCAAAATACGCTGGTACGTCTCAGCTTTGCTAGCCAGTGCAAGGCGAGTTCTGTCTAGTACTGATTTTGCATACAATGCCCAGTGAGCACTTTTACTCTTGCACATGCTTATCGAATGGTGCCATCCCTGCATAAGTTATGAAGTCGAAGTTATCATCCATGATTTAAACGTCACAGAGACATCTCTGAGATTACATTCCATAAAGAAAAAGTTTCATGGTGTTCTTTAACGTTATCTTTCTGCAAAGTACGTAAGTAAACAATCCATGCACATAAATATGGTAGTAATTAATTTTTTCATGGTGCGTCTAACCATTAGTGACTGGAAGAGGGAAGATTGGCTTAGTGAATCAGTATCTATCTGGCACTGTGTTAAAGTGGAATGAAATATTCAAGTTTCTAAAGCTTCAAGCAATGGACTGTCAAACCATTCCACAGAAGAACTACATGAAAGAATTCCAACCAGTATATTCAGTGTTTAACAATCTTGGCAAGCTTCTTTTCTTCAATACTATTTCAATATGCTCTCTTCCAAATCTCCTGAACTTGCAAAAGGACACTATTGTAGCTATTGAACTCTACAAAGCAACCTAGCACTAGAAAAAGAGTGGTTATCTTGTAACATATACATTTACCAAAAGTTAAGCTTGAAGTCTAACTTCAAAGCTACAAGGTTCCTTTCATCTGCTATCACAAATTGAAATACATTTTGATAGAATATTTGGCACAGATGAGTAAATATTGTCAGTAATCAGATCTGCCCCCAAAAAGTTTTAACTTTAGAATCTATTGATGCCCTTAAGAAATAAGAACACAACCATAGCTCTGTATGACAGTAATTTACCTTCAAACAATAGACCAGATCCTCATTGTCATCTGAAGAAAGCGCAAGGTTTTCTAGAACAAGAGTGATGAAGTGCATGATTTTCTGCACAATGCACAAGAAGCCATGAAATAAATATACAAAGATCATCCACTACGCCATGAAATAAATATACAAATCAGGGAACAGCATTGCAAAGAAATACTAAATGTAAGATACATTGGATGTGGGGAAGATGAAGGATTTACCTCTGGTCCAGCATTATTCAGCTCCTCATAACCTCTTTCAATAGCTGTCCTAACAGTAGAGTCAAGGGCAATGTCTAAAAACAATAGATCTTTTAGACGACCAGTAGACTTGAGCAACAGTGGTCTAAGCTCTTGACGAGCCTCAAGCAAGCCCTGTGAAAGGAGGGGTTGAAAATCGGTGTATCAGAGGAAACAAATGGGAACAATGACTATACATTTCCGATCAAATGTTACATACCTCAAGCAAGGCTTCTACATTTCTGTCTTCAATGTGTTCAAGAACAAATCGAAGCAAGTCCTGTTATGAGTGTATCTTAAATCTTCAATAAACATTTTCAGGGAAAAAGTTAAAATAAAATAGAACATTTGAAATAAAAATGAAGCTAAAGTTAAACATACTGGAAATCCTGATGGCAAGCCAGGTATAGGATTTATTTGCACCCCAACCATGAAACCTTGACCCTGAACACAAAGAAAGCTCCTGTAAAAGGCTGACAATAATACTTCATCTGGGAAATTTCACTTTACTTCTAATATTACCTCCGCTCTGTAGCCCATGCAATTAGAAATAGCAGACTCAAGATCTGCACCAGAGTGAACCGCCTATGCATAAATGATAATTAGAGAGAAACTATCAACAAAATGCAACCTCGTATATAAGCCAAAGGAAAGAAATTGAATAAAATTAATCCAGCATAATGGAGAGCAGAAGAAACATAATGAGAAAAAAGTACAGCTAAGGAACAGAATGATAGTCTTTAGAAGTGAATGGATGCCTACAAGAAGGTGCCGATGAAAAAAGGAAAACTATAATGAATACAACCATAAAGGTTTAAGCAACAGACCTTCAAGGTTCTCATATAATGTCCAAGATCACGCAAAAGACCATCCTTCTGATCTCTCCTAAAACTTGGTTCAGAATGGATAGCACGATCATAACTTAAGAGGCGCTCCTTTGTTATTCCATTCTCATTTAGGGTCTTCCAGTAGACACTGATGTCAAAGTCACTTTTAATATAATCAATCAATGCCTGCAAGCATATGTTCTGTTAGCTGATGGAAACTAAAAAAGAATTTTCACTGAATTCACATATCTGATACCTGACAGATTATAACATCGTCGGGACTGGTATTATTATGTAACTTCTGGTGCCATTCCTCCATCATTCCTCCCTTGCAATCATTGTGTCTCTGGGATAGAATGAGAACAGTTTAAGTAAAAATAAAACAAGAAAACCAGAAAAGATAGTAACATGTTCTTCGAGATTAACCTGGATGACCAGTATTTCATCCCTAATTCTTTGTCCCACATCCCCTTCGCCTCCACGACCAACGGTAGACATAATCATGCGCAAAAGCTCCCTATGCTGTGGATGAGTGGTGTAAATACTCTGTAGCAAGTCAGTCAGTCTATCCTGTGCCTTACTTATCTCGCTGCACAAAACAAAAATAACAATTACATTTGCATTCACATGATCATCATGCACAGCACAAAATTTGTAATTAATCTAAAGCGTACCGTGGTTTCACATTGTAGTTTTTGTTCCATATGAGCTGCCTTGTAGCCATAAACCTCATCCACACCAAAATCCCAGCAAGACCCAATTCACTGGTATTTTTTGCTTGGTCCATTAAGTCTGACGCTATATTAAACCTGAAAAAGGGACACAGCAAGACTTACTACTTGAAGAACAATGGAAAACTGAACATAAAACTATTAAGGTCTCATTTCAAGTAAAATATGAGTATACTGAGAGAAATTCAAAGATTTTAGGACTTGACTAAACTGCTGAGTGAAATTTCAACCCCCAGTCACACATGGAACCACAACAAGACAAGTGGGAGCCAAAAGAAACACAACAGCAGCTTGTCTGTGCTTGAGAGAGAAAAGGCAAGATTTAAAGAGCTCTACCATCTTCAAGGACAGAAGGCATTAAAATTTGATTACTTGATTTGAGTAACAAACTTTATCTATAAATAATATACCCATAATAGGACAGATTATCTGCATTTTCTAGGAAAGGAGATACAACTCCAAACACAATGTTCTCATAAACTCTCTCCCTTGTAGATTTCCAGAAGCTATAATGCAAATTATATTTGTATTGAATGCTACAAAGATAACTAAATTCCTAATAACCAACTCAGCAATATCATAAATGAGAAATAATTGTTGATGAAATTGAAGTCCAAGTCCCAGAAGTTCACTGACCGATGCATAAAAGACTTTTGCGCCTCACTCTCCAGTGCAGCTATTCTATCCAGTAAAACCTTTGAAGTACCTTTGCCATCACCAGCATCCTTGTTTTTACAAGAAAACTCCAATTAATCATATGAGAAGGCACTTCAAACTGAAAATAACTGATAACATATTCAAAACATATAGATGGACCCAAAAATTTAATGGTCAAAATCAAGAAACAACCGTTTGAACTTGCTTGAATCTCTGGCTGAATTCTACATAGAAGTCAGAGCCATTATTTCTTATCCACTTCCCACCAGACAGAAGAACAAATGGCATCCCTTTAAAATTGCCATCCGCAATCTCCATCTCAATGCATTGCACCTAAATAAGCTTTCAGGATATAAATATGGGGACAGTCTTTAACCTTATTATAATTTAAATTACAGAAAATCCAATTTATGTGCATCATTGGACTTCAGTCCAAAGGCACGCATGACAAGATTGAAATCTACTTAGTGAACCTGTTTAGGAAGATCACCAGAAGTGCTTGTTGAAAATTTTGATTCAGCAGCCTTTTCTAAAGAAACTGAACCAGGAGGGAGAACAGCAGGTGGTGGTGCCTGAAAATGGTTCACATAAACTAGTCTCAGATTTTTCTGAATTCAATCCCAAAGTTCAATGTCTTGTTAAGGATTGTTATAATTCAAGGAATCTTACCAGCCACTCTCCATCTTTTTCAGATAGAGCCCAGTGAAGGGTAAGAGGTTCTTCCAAATCAGTAGCTAGGTGGATCTTTATCTTACCAGCAGGTTTGGTTACAAGTACCTGGAATATTTGGAAGTAGTCAAACTTCAAAAGTTTTTGCATGTGAAAGACAGAAGGCAGAATTAAAGAGACACTTCTTATCGTACCAAAAGCTCATTCTCACCAACTTTGTAAATTTTCTTGCACATAACAGGGCTGCCATCCAGCTCCTTTTCTTTAGCAAAACGCTCAACAGCCGTCAAAGGTTTTGGTTCAACTTCAACAGAGATACTTTCTTCTACCGCTTTTACTGCATGCTTATTAAGAAGCTGCATCAAGTCCCTCTGCTTGCGCTGGATTCGTTCAGGACTAAAATATTTTTTGTTCTGCAGTTGCTTTGCCACTTTAGTCTTTATTTCTCCTTTGGTAATCTTCTTTCGGATTTCATCAAGAGATGCACCTTTCTCTAGTTCAGATTGCAACTCTTTCCTTGCTTCCTCAAATTCCCTCTAATATATTGAAACATTGCTTCAGTCAGTATTTAGTACAGGCAAGACCGTGAGGTTCATTAACCTTCTGAAATAAAATGAGCAATCAAATAGTCCAATTTGCTTGAATAAAAAAGAGATTGAAAAAAAAAAAAAAACTCTTAAAGTCCAGAAGGAGAAAGGAAAATTACAAGCTGTTGCTCCGGTGAATAACTCGGCTTCCCTGCTTTCTCCCATCTTATATAGGCTTGTATTTGGACGAGATCATCAGGTATCTTGTTATTTTCTTCATTAATAGCAGTCTCCTTATATTCTTGTCCACTTTTTTTTGTTATTTTTGACCGGATGTCGTCCACAGAAGCACCCCTGGATATTTCCTCCAATAGCTCAGCACGAGCTGCTTCATATTCCTCCTATGGCAAAGGAAAGTTCTTTGAGACAAGTAAAGAGATATAAAACTGATAGTACTATTTCATACTGCTTTGAAATTCAAAGGAAAAAAGAAGTCTACTATTCATGATTTACATATCTGCATTGATCAATGATAATCCTGCTTTTCTCTTAAGATGGCTCCACTAATTGAAAAGTCTAAAATGCAATTACAACAAGAACTTAGACTACTTCTTGAATTCTTAAGATATTGCAGCCAAAACTATTTGTTACCGGCAGTGGGGCATGTCTTAAAATTTTATCTGATGCATAATAAATTGCTCCACTGTATAGAAACATTCTGTTAAAAGCACATCTCTGGAGCTGCTTATATTATGGCACACAAAGAAAAATTAGTTTTCTTTTTTTTGAAGAACGAAGAAAAATTCGTTTTAAGTATTAATTAATTCATGAAACATTGACGGTTAACTCTTAGGATAAATAAAGAAAAAGATAAAGCCTGAAACCTATTTCAATGGGCTAATTAATGAGGGAGCATGAAACTTATGTAAGAGGATATCAAAATTCAATAAATTCACTTCTAGCCAAAAGGAGCAAGAATAATGAAACAAGATGAAAGGACCAGAAAAAGAAGAACAAACTGAAATGCAGAAGTGAAACCGTATAGTTATTAAACTTATTACTTGCCTTTTCTTGCTCAGGGGTATACATCTGTTTACCCTTTCGCTCCCACCTTAAATATGCCTGAATCTGAACAAGATCCTCAGGAATTGAAATGTTTGAGACCAATGTCTTCGTCCGTGGTAACTTTACATGAAAGTTCTGACCATTATTCTTTATCCTGCAAATAGCAATACGGGGAGAGAAAACAGCATATTTATTTAAGTAGCCCTTCTAAATGCTATGAACTTTGTAAAAACAAAACCAACAGATACTTACCATTTATTTCGGGCTTCATCAAATATGAGAAACTCTATAGCTTGTATTTGAGGATCATCAATTTCTAACTTTAAATATGAACTGGAGCCGGACTACAAAAGCATCATGCAATATGTAGATAAATCTGTTAGGACTGGTCAAAACTAAATTTTTTGTGTCATTTTTCGGCACTAACCTTCACAAATGGAGTTCTTAGGGCTCTATTCTTGTGGTTTCTGGTCCCCTCTGGTTGACGTGAAGGAAGTACCCACTTGCTGTCAACAAAGGAAAAAAAAGAGCAGAGCCATATACTGAAACTCAATATCGGAACTTGAAAATCAAAATCAAATGTAAGGTTAACATAATCCATCAACCATTAGAAGTGAACTTACTCATTACTACCACGTATTGCACCCCAGTGCAAAAGCAAAGAGTCACTAGTATACATGACTCTAAAATTTACGTTTGTGATAGACCCTGAAGTAGGAGCACTAGCGTCAACCTGGTCAAGTAAAAAGGGTGATTTTTTAGCGGAATAAGACAGAAAGGAGCTTCAAATTCCAAGCTGAAGTCAATTAAACCAGCAGTCTATGAGAAGCATATAGCTTAGCAAAATTAGTTAGCACCAAGCTATAACTACCTGCAATTCAATATTCCCGTCGATGTTGAATTTTCCGAGATTCTGCAGAAAAATAAGAATTCTTCAAAAAAATTTGATAAACAATACAACAAAATTCTGTGCCATACAAATATCATCAGAAGGAAATCAGATCAGATATAATCAGTTTTGTTTCAAACAAACACAAAAGAAATATGAATATTTGTTTATGTATCCTCACTCAAGAAAGGAACAAATACCATTTTATGAAAGGATATACAAGATAACAGGAAGCAAGATTCAGATGTCTGAGAACATTACAAAATATACATTTATCCAATAAACCTCTTTTCAGTGGATTGTAATACATGTTTTATGCAATTTATGCAAGTGCTTCTTCAAACCCAAAATAGGTTAAAATGAAACAAAAGCTAAACTGCAATGCAGTACATTCTCTTTTTCCTGGATAAGTGTATGTTTTATTTATCCAAAGATGCAGATTTAACTACTACAGTGAAACAACCACCACTTGGATCATCATCCTTAATCCTATTACTACAAAAAATTCAGTATTTAGACCCCGTATTAAAATCATGCATGAGTTTTGGTTCAGATTTTATTCTGATTTAAATCCCACCATGTGTGTTATCTAGTTTTATTCCATTGCAAATCCAGATATTTTATATTTCAATTGGATTGTACCTTTTAATAGTTAATTATGGTTATAACTATTTAGATACGCATTATTCATAATCATAATTGTGATTGTAATTATCTATATGTAGCAACGGTATCATTTATGTCAAAAAAGAAAAGGAAAAATAATCTTCTTAGCAAAACGAAGGAAAAAAAAAGTTAAAAAATGGCAGAAAATTTTGAAAAGCTCTAAACGATTTACAGCCATTTTTTCAGCATTTTTTTATATAATTGAAAGACCGTATCAAAATCCAAAATGCAGAATACAACTATTATTGTCAGAATATTCATTTTAAAGGTAAAACTAGTACAGGAAGGATTAATCTCATTTACTATATACTAGATTTATAGCACACCTGGGTGAAAAACTATATAACAAATATATTTATTAAAATTCATAAAAACTAATTCATATTTTGATTACAATAGTAACGTGAGTGGTGTTTTAGTTTGATTTATTATATAATAAAAGACAAAAGCACTCTCAGGGTAATTTAGTAATTTCGCAATTGAATCGGTGCTCCGTTGATGATTAATAAATAAATAAACCACCATAATCGCGTCAGTGTGTGTTGCAAAAATTCTAAAATTAAGGGAGAAAAAAAAGCATAAGCAAAGCTGCAAGGCTAGAAAAGGCGTTTACCTCAGAAGCCGGATCGGTGGCTAACACAGCTTGAGGGATGAAGGCCAGAGGGCGTTGGCTCCCCATGGCTAATTTGTGCTTCCTCTTACTCAAACTGTTACCATAAAATTTAGTAGATATCTGATATTTGCGTGGCTGAGCTAGCGATTGATTCAGGGAAGCAGTGGCACACAAGGAATTTGAAGCGATGCCAGAAGAACTTTTTAGCTTGCTTTGATGCTCTAAAACCGTGGGACGGAGGAACTGCTGCTGAATCAAATTCTGGCCCACGCTATTACTCATCTTCCTTGTTAACACTTCGTATCCCTCAAGAACTTCGCCAGTTACTTGAAACAAAATCCAATTAAAAATTTTAATAACAATTCTTCCTTCTTCTTCTTTTTTTCTGGATGAAAAAAACAAACAAACAGTATTACTATAATGGTTCTAGTAGCATCATTTCCACATACTTGACGATCAATCATAGTAACCCAAAGAAAAAAAATCCATAATTTCGTAAAAATGAAATATATATATATATATATACACATATGAAATGCTAGTGAAAAATCTGGAATTAACAAGGATGAGGCGTTGAGAGAAGGAATTAGTGAAAAATACCTTGAAAGGGTCGGAAATCTGGATGAGAGAATTTGAGAATATATGATTTGATTTCGAAGAATAATAAAATAGGAAATATTTTATCAATATTTTTTTTTTTTTTTTTTTGTGATCAGCAAATGCGCTTAAGCTTTGAGTGAGTGAAAGCAATGAAAATTATGGAAAAACAGGACCAGAGATCCGTCAGTTGTGTACGCCAATTTATCATCAACGTTTGGCACGTGTCGGTTTGCTTGTAAGAAAACGTAGCAAAGTTCGGGATTGGGGTCGTCACGTGCGATATCGGGAAAAGGGCAGCCAACGCGTGGGGTCCGTGAACAGTGTGTCGACTTTCGTCGACTTATGATATTTAAATTGTTAGTCGACAATCGCCCCTTGGTTTTCGATAGAATTTCGAGATTTACCCCTCCTACTTTTTATATTTCTCAGATCTTTTTCATATCTTATAGTTTCCAAAATTAAACTAATCTTTTGGGCAAATATCTCAAAAATACCAAAAAAAATTAAAAATTATCGAAAAGGACAGGTTTCAAAAATATTGACCGGAAGGGTAATTTCCCAAAAATCGCGTCGCGTCGGTAGCGTTTTTGGGCAGCTTAAAAGCGCGTCCACAGGGAGCGCTTAGCCACCTCAAGAAAACACTCCCACGAGGCGCGCTTTTCTTTGAGGCCAAAAGCGCCTCCAGGACGCTTTTAAATATTTTCCAAAAACGCGCTTACGTGACGCGCTTCTTGATGATTCTTTCCGTCCAATTGCAATGTGAAAATGAAATAAATTTTGGGCGTAGTCTTGGAAAAATAATTTTGAGGAGACGTTTGAAAAAACCGTGGTAAAACGCTTCCACGTGGGCCGCTTTTTCTCTGATGGTCTCCGCAAAATTATTTTGAGGAGACTTTTACGAACAAACAATGGCCAAAAACGCTTCAAATAGGTGCACTATTACCGAAGTCTTGGCGATCCCATGGGCCGCTTTTTTTCTGATGCTATCCGGCAAAATTAGGCTATAAATCGACCAAATTTCATTCTCGGTTAGCGAAAAGCAAATTCAAGCAAAAGGAAAAAAAATTAAAAATGAGTGAACGATTAATGTTGTTATTTACTATGATGGTGAAGTCGTGACAATCAAGATGGTGTTATTTTCTTATCGGAGAACACAACAGCGATTGAGTTTTAATCGAACGTCGATTTGGTAGAACTTGCAAAAGAATTAGGCGTAAAATATTTGGAACAACGCTAATGAAAGTTCATCTATTAAGTATAGATTTTACGCTTCGGTTGATCCGGTGAGATATGACGCATTCGACATCAAAGGTCCTCGAAGCCTTGAGGCAATGATGGAGACTCATCTTGCCAGTGGTTCACCCTATATCGAGGTATATGTAGAATTTTCATCTCCAAGTGATCTGGCTGCGACCTCAACATCTAGTATCGTTCGAGGGGAATACACGACCCCAAGTCGACACTCTGTAAGTGGGAGGCAAAACACAAAAGTGCCCGTATGCGGTGGTAGTATGGAAAACATAACCCCTGCACGACACTCGATTGGTGGATGGGACATGCATATTCGTCATTCGACGTCGGATGACAGAAATACGTATTGGGGGACGTCATCAACTTCTAGTGGATAGCAATCCACATACGATTGGAATCTTTACGAAAGATGTTTAAGGAGGGATGATGTATTACCGACGACATCCACCAAATGAGGGCCCTCGTTTGTTGCGAGTTATGGAGGATCGGACGATGAATCGATGTGGATCCACCTCGGGCCGGGCCTGAAGGTGCGAAGTTGGATTATTTTTGAACCGGAGCCGTTCCAATTGTACCAAGATGTTGAGGCGGTTCGGATGAAGAAGAAGAAGATCCACTATTCGGGGCATACTCACCTCCAAGTAAGACATGCATAATGTCGATCTATCTCAAGATGATGCATTGGAGTTTCCTGAACTACCACACCGGACGCGTGACCGTACAAATTCTTCGTTGGATTCGGACCAATTAGAAGTTGGTAACCAGTTTTCCAACAAGAATACTTTTCTTGGTGCATTGAAACAATACAAAGATCGAACGGGTTAACTACACTATGGTTAAATCAAAGCTCGATAGGTACGAGGTGAAGTGTCTTTGTGCAAGACGGCATATGTGCATGAAAAATCATGGCATCGTTGAGAAAAGGACGGGGATGTGGGAGGTGAAGAAGTACAAAGGTCCGCATACATGTTTTACTGCAGATGCAGACCACTATGTGTTCAATGATTTGAATAACACTAATATTATGTAATATTGCATTATTTAACGTGCTTCGTTGATGGTGTAACACAAGATCATCCGAGGATGGATTCGGACATGTTGGTGATTTAATAATCCGACGGTGAAGGCCGATCCCAAAACTATAGTGCTTACCTTAATTGGCAATATTCAGTAGCCAAATGGGGTACACGCCTCTTCTGTAAAGGCTTGGATAGCCAATCGAAAGCGTTGGAAAAGTTGTACGGTCGGTGGGGCGCTTCATATAATGAAGTGTGGCGGTGGTGTCGTGTTGGAGACATATGTCCCGAGCGAAGATATGACATTGAAACGAACCCACAGATTATAACGATCGTCGCTCGTGGATGCACACGTGTTCAAGCGCTGCTCGGACATTTAAGCAATGCCAAGATGCTTTTACATACGCAAGCCATTGGTACAAATTGACGGTACCTTCATGTATGGTAGATATACGCATCGGCTATTGCTAGTTTGTGGCACAAGACGGCTATGGGAGAATCCTTCCGATTATGCTTCGCAATAACACCGAAGTCGGTGATGATCGGACTTCTTCCTATCTAGGTTAAGGAGGCATGTCCGCCTCAACCCGACATATCGTTATATCGGATCGGGGCCCTGAATACTTGCGGCAATAGAACGACGAGGAAGCATGTGGCATCGCACACACCATTGATATTGCCTAAGGCATGTTTTATCCAACTACTATGGGCAACACCGATCTAAAAGATAGAAACGGCAAGTGACCGATATGGGTATGAAATATCTATTAATATAATTTCTTTTGAAATTTTCAATTTATTCGCAATTGAATAGTGGTATGTAATATTCGCTATCAACGTATATTGGCAGGGTACGAGATCAATAAAACCGTTTTCACGAGATGTTGGCCGTTTGTGCGTAGATAATGCCGAAGGCGCAGAGTACCTGTGCAATATTCCTTTTGAATAGTGGACACAAGTATATGATGACTGACGATATGGTCATATGACCACAAACCCGGCCGAATGCATAAATTCACATAAAAGGAACCCGCATCCGTCGATTCTGACGGTTTTGTGAGAGACATATTTTCATTTAAGCGGCACTATTTCCAAGAAGCGTGAGTTATCGAGGCGTATGCAAGGAGGCCATGTATGGAGCCCGAAGGTCTTGCAAGAAATTAACCGGGAAGGCATGGGCGAACACTATGCACACAAAGGTGTCACGACCACGACAACTATGGTTTCGTGTCACGGAGTTTGATGAGACCGAACCAAGGTATTGTTGGCGGGCATTATCGTGTACACTTGACAAATAGGACATGCGACTATGGGATATTTGATGCACTTCGTTACCCATGTGCTCATGTACTTGCGGCTTGTCATAATCTTCGTCTTGACCCCATGAGCTATGTCGATTAAGTCTACAAATTAGAAAACATGTACAACGTGTGGAGACACGTATTCCACTAGTCCCGGATGAACTTAAGTGGCCATCGGTATCGCTTGCACCGTATAAGTCATTCTTGGGATAGAGAATTGAGGCGCAAACCAAAAGGTCAACCTTCCTCGACTAGAATACGCAACAATATGGATATCCGAGAACCGACCAACCAAAGTCGGTGATGCGGTGGTGTAGGAACCCGGCCATACATCTCGCCGTGTCCAAATCGGACTAGTTGACCGTGTTCTTAGCTTGTTTGTCTCTTCTTGGCTATGTAATTTCTATTTTTTGGAGGAAAACGGTGAACTTTTGTACAATAACTCAAATTTATTAAATATAAGATAATTAAAATTAAATTACAAACACAAATAAAAATAACTTTTTTATTCAAAAAATAAAAATTATTACAATTTAAAAATAAAACAACCCATCCTAATCAACGTCGATGCCGTAATAAACCAAATTTTTATTTTATTCAAGTTATTAAAATTAAATTACAAAATTACAAAAAAATTAAATCATTTCTATCTTATCAAAGATATTAAAATTAAAATAAAAAATTAAAATACAAAAGAAATAAAATTAAACTCAATTTTTATTAAATAAAAATTAAATTACAAAAAAAGAAATTAAACCATTTCTATCTTATCAAAGATATTAAATTAAAATAAAAATTAAATTACAAAAGAAATAAAATTAAACTCAAATTTTATTATATAAAAATTTTAAATTAAAAGAAATTAAACCATTTCTATCTTATCAAAGATATTAAAATTAAAATAAAAATTAAATTACAAAAGAAATAAAATTAAACTCAAATTTTATTATATAAAAAATTAAATTAAAAAAATTAAACCATTTCTATCTTATCAAAGATATTAAAATTAAAATAAAAATTAAATTACAAAAGAAATAAAATTAAACTCAAATTTTATTACATATAAAAAAATTAAATTACAAAAAAATTAAACCATTTCTATCTTATCAAATATATTAAAATTAAAATAAAAATTAAATTACAAAAGAAATAAAATTAAACTCAAATTTTATTACATATAAAAAATTAAATTACAAAAAAATTAAACCATTTCTATCTTATCAAATATATTAAAATTAAAATAAAAAATTAAATTACAAAAGAAATAAAATTAAACTCAATTTTTTTACATATAAAAAATTAAATTACAAAAAAAAATTAAACCATTTCTATCTTATCAAAGATATTAAAATTAAATTAAAAATTTAAATTACGAAATTAAAAAATTAAACTCAAATTTTATTAAATATATTAAAACTAAATTACAAAAAATAAAATAACAAAACTAAATTAGGGTTTAGGGTCGATGGGGTGGGAACCAAGTGCCACATGGGGGCGATCGACCACATTCTGTACTGGATTCCTCCTTCTTCTAGCTTCCTAGCAGGTTGTGGAACCTCGGGAGGGAATCGGGTTCTCCCGCAGTGGGTCTAGTTCAGGTGTTGCGATGATGACCCACCTTGATAAAATAATGACCGGAGGTGTTTGCATAAACCACGGCGGGGTGATCGATCCGTCACGGTGAAGGAGCTGGTAGAAAGAATCGCTCCCGACGGCGCCTCCTCTAATCCCACACCCGACGTCGGCCTCACGATCGGCTGGCTAACGAGAGTTGTCAAGAACGGACTCGAACCCGGCCATGCATTCCAACCTGGGGTGGGACTAGGAAAAGGAAACATATATGGGTTAGGAGGATACATATAAGGGCGTGGTACGCACCGCATAAATCGTGGACGCCTGTGATGTCGGTGTTGTCACCGAACCGATGGGCCCGTGATTGTGTAGGCGTTGTTGATGGGCCGGGATCGTAGTAGGCCGTTGTTCTTTGGGCCGCCTCATCACCCTTCTCCTTGAATGTAAAGGGCCCGACGTTTCCATCGCCACGAATTTGCCGTCGCCTCTTCTCATCCGACAACAGATACGACTTGCCATGGATTCTAAACCATGGCATGTACTCCGGCATGCACGCTAACTCAGGAACTATGATCGGTTCCTGGTTAGGTAAAAAGTCATACCGGTTCTCCCACTTCTCGATATGTTCTAACCAAAATCTTGGTCAATCCGTGTACTGCTGCCGTAAGTCCACATTGTGCTCATCATCGAGCACCTCAGGAGGTACGGGAATCGGTTACCGGCATCCAAATTGTCGCAGAACTCGATCTGACTGGTGCATCTCCACGGTCGTGTAGATGATTAGCGGGACCTTAACGTGCCAACTGTTCGGATTTTGGAGGAACTCTTCCGGAATTACTGCCCGAATTTCGGGATCCTCGTACGGTGTCCATTGAAACTATATTAACATTACCAAAATATTAGTTATATACATAAATACTAAATTATAATAACGAAATTGACACTTACTTGTGATTCCGACCGTTGTTCCAATAGGAGCCGATATCCTCAAGCGATTTAGGTATTCCAACATGACTCGTCGGATGGTTCCACCTAATTAAATAAACTTTTAGCATGCAATTATACTATAAATCTACGACATAATTGTAAAATATAATATTAAATTTACCTCGTTATCGGTGGGAATGAATATGGTCGGGTCGAGTCGAGGGCGTAAAATGGAAATCGAAACCATGCCCATGACCGCAGAGTGATAGGCAACCTCCGATTTTTACTTTACTCGGCGTCGCCCAAGACATCTCCGGTACAACCTCGATAGCACGGCAGACCCCAACTCAATTCACCGTACCGCTCTGAAATCAATAAGTTTCAGGAGCCATCTCAGGTGGACGAGGTTTCTAGAGAGGTCCGGCATCAGATAGCCTCCAATTATCTGAAGCATGTATGCCCGCGCATGCCGTATTCTTTCTTCTTCGGTCGAACCTTTATTCGGCTGCGGGAATGCGTCTCGTAACCAAGCCATATCGATCCGACCTCCTTGCATTTTATCCGGAATGGCACCCAGGAGCTCGTAGCATACGACCATCCAATCGAGAGATGTTACGGACCCGGTAACTACCGACCCGTCCACCGGTAATCCCAATCAGAATCGCACATCTTCTAAGGTGATGGTACACTCTCCGCATGGCGATGAAAAGTGTCGTCTCGGTCTCCACCTCTCTATCAACGCTACCGATCAAAGGCGGCTCCAACTTGAACCCCTACCTATCATGGCCACGTGCAAAAACCCACTTCCGCAGTAATTCTCGATCAATGGCGATTGGGGACCGGGCATGTTGCGAATATAACATTGCAACACCGATCTACGATCGCTTAAAAAATTATAAAATTCAAAATTAATTAAAATTGCATAATTAAAAAATTTAATAATATTGAAAATTAACATTCAAACTTACCATTTTCATTTGCTCGACGGCAATGTGCTTGTTGTCTAGGCGACGTAATTCCCGACCATTGTACTCGATAAAGAATTTTAAATTTTCCAAAAATAGATATATTAAAAAAATTATAAAGGGCTTTTTCAGAATAGTAATGACTATTTTGAAATTTGAGCGTAAATTTCAAGGACTTTGAGAGAAACTTGAGAGAAAATTGAGAGCAAATTGAGAGAAAATTGAGAGAAAAATGAGAAAGGATTGAAGTGTGAAAAAAATAAAGGGTTGGGGGTATTTATAGTTTTTTTTTTTACCGTTGGGGGGCCAACGGTCAAAAAAAATTTGATTACAGACGCCCTAAGCGCTCCCAGGGGCGCTTTAGCGCTTTCCCAAAAACGTTGACGTGGGCGCGATTTTGGGAAATTGCCCTTTCCGGTCAATATTTTAGAAACCTGTCCTTTCCGGTAATTTTTAATTTTTTTTGGTATTTTTTAGATATTTGCCCTAATCTTTTAATATTAATATAGATATTTTATTTAATATCAATATAAATATTAAAATAAAATTTCTATTTAATCATACTCTAATGAGATGATGATGTGACAAAATTTAATTGATTGATATTTTTTTAACGATACTAATAGACAGGTACCAACTTTAATAACAGAATTAAAATTTAGATACTCGAATCAATCAAAAATAGTTTATCTACATTAAACAAATTCAATAGTTTAGGTACCGCCTGTTCAATTATGCCGTTAAAATATATATTTGCTCCATTGTTGCTCTTAGGTTAAAGGCTACCAGTACTCCTTATATTATTTTGTAAAGTTCTGTTTAGTCCATGTATTAAAAATAGGTCCAAATTAATCTTTGTAAACTAAAATTTTATTCAAATTCATCATTAATTTTTCCATTAAATTGGTGATAATTTAGACAAAATATATCATATTCAACTTAATTACCCATGACTCAACCCAACTCATAAAAATACTCAACCATCCCAAAAAAACATTTCATATATCTTTGAACTATCATTTTTCTTCAATCATGCGATAGTTCAAAGATACATACATGTGTATAGTTGAAGAAATTTTCAGACCAATTACAGAGTGTCACGTGTTAAGTTAAAATTAACATGGGTCTAGTTAAAATTACCAATAATAAAAATGATGACATCATATTTGTGTCATACTTATTTTCTCTAATTAATTTAAAATAATTAAGAGATAAATAATAAATTTTATATTGTCACTAATTAAAAATAAAATAATTATGTGATAATATTAATGATAATTTTATCTCTAATTAATTAAAATAATAAGAGATAAATAATAAATAAAAAATTTAAATTCTTGTAGAACAATCAAATTAAGTAGGTTATGTCTATTAGAATTCTCTTTTATTCAAGCAATAGGCACTATAAAAAGAGGTCACCTAAGTTATTCTATACATTCACAAGTTCTGAAAAAGTCGAAGAACTTGAAGAAATTTTAAAGAACATCACATCAGTTTTGAAGAAAAATCATTTTCTAATCCAGTTTAACCTTAGAGAGGGAGACAAAAGTTGTTTCTGAAGAAAATCACTTTTCGATCCAAATAAATTGAAAAGGAGGTCCAAATTTATTTCAAGAGCAATTCAATACGACACTTTGAGCAATTTGCATCCATCCAAGACCAAGTCTAGACAATCTTGAGATCAAAGCCAAATTGAAAAGAAGAATCAAAGAAGAATTTCTTTGCATTCAAAAGATTTATTTAAGAAATTTCTAAAGATTATAACTTTTTTTTACAAAGTTATCAATAAATTTGACTCTAAAATTTTCAAGTCAACTTTTGACTTGAAATTTGTGTGTACAAATTTCTGGCATACTTAGTAGTTCAATCTTTGCCTTTCATCTCTTCTCTCGAAAAGACAAAGTTTAAAATTACAATCAACTCAAAGAAGATCATCATCAACAAACCAGCTTGCAAACTCGTTGAAGCTAATCCTGTAGCTCGTTCCTTTTTGAAATTCACGTCAGCATTTTAATTGGAATAGTAAAAGCTATTAATAATTTGAATTAATCATGTCATTGTAAAGTAGAGGACCAAATTATATCAAATCAAAATATAAAGATTAAATTTCAAATATAAACATGAGAGAGACCAAAACTGTAATTACTAAAGAAAGAGAAATAAAATAGTTGTACATATGTCATCAAGAGAAGATGCCTTTAGGGCCACAATTTTTAGAAAAAAACATTTTTAATTAAAAAAGGAAATAAATCTCAAAATAAGTTGTAATATATATATTTAAGAAAAATCCAACTTTAACATTTTAATCAAAATAGTTGAGGATAAAAATTATTTATATAGTTTAATATCATTGTATATCAAATTAAAATATAATAATTAAATCCCAAATATGATCATAATCATTATAAGATAATGGCACTAGTGTAGGTGGAAAAACCAAATTTATGTAAATATAATTATAAAATTATATAAAAATCAAAAATAAATTTCTGATTGAAATAAAAATAATAATACTTGAGGGTTTTTGTGTCTTATATTCAACCCATCATTCTTGGATTTATTGTGAACTTTATTTTAAAAAATATAATCATTTCTCAGTTACAAATATCTAATTATAAAGTTGCATGAGAGGATAGAAATGGAAAGTGTTAAAAGATATTTGAGAAAAATGGTATACTAGAATAGATGCAGCAATCGGCATACGGTGGGTCTTGTAATACTGACATGCTTGTCGAGACCAAACCAAGCTATTCAACTCTCCTTTTTAGTTGAAATCCTTAATCTTGAAACCCTGATGGGCCTAACTTGGTTTTGGAATAATAATGAAACAAAGCTTAACCCATAAGATCCATGCATCAACTAAAAGAAGAAAGAAAAGGGGGAAAACCCATGAACACGCAATTCAAAGATCCTCACTCCCCCGGCATGTTAAGAGTAAGTAAAAAGAAAAATACATTGTTTTGGCGGACGGATGTGAATTATAGAGATGCATGGTATGCGAAATGGGTCCCAATCCCAAATATCTTTTCCCTGTATGGAGTCGTTTTATGTCGGTAAGCAAATTCAATTTCAGCCCCCAATGAGATAATAAATATCATCTCACACCGAAAAGATAAGAGAGAAAAAAATTGTGTGTAAAGAAGAAGACAAGCATTTCTTTTTCTTTTTATCACTCCTGATTATGCAACTATACTAAAGCTGTTTCGCTTTCACACCCAAAACTCAATTTTGTGTTTTCATTCTATTGAAAATTTATTAGGAAAACAAGTGTTGGAGAGGAAATAGTAACGTTGGAGGGAAACGGCAAGCGCTTTGGGAGTTGAAGTGAGTGTCACTAAAAAGAAAGATATTTAAAGGGTTCATGTGGCCCTCATTTTGCTCCCTTCCCAATATCACTTGCCCAAGTTAACGCCCATCTTACATATTTTTTAATTACATTAAATAAAATTTTGACCAAAGGGTTTCCAAATATAATATTTTACATTTATTGTGTTGAGACTCAATCAAATACTTTTAAAAAATAATATCAGATATTATACTACTAAACTGAAAAAATTATATCATGGGATTTTTACAGACTAAAAATACAAGGCATTAGTCAATAAGGAAAAGTAATTTTATTTTATTCTTTTGGTATATGGAAAATTATTTTATTTTAAAAAATAAAATTATTAAAAAGATTTTATAAATATACTGTATTTAATTTATAATCCAACTTTTTAAGTAAGTTAGTGTATCTAAGCTGAGTAACACTTAATTCAGTCAGCTACATTGTTTATATTAAGAACAAGCAAATTGATGCGAAAGAGGAGGAAGCAATGGAGGGCCGGTTTGAATTTGTATCCTTGAATTTTAAAACACAGAGGCCCGATTTAGACTAATAATGGGGTGAAATACTTAAAGATTTTTTTTTAAAATTTATTGGATTAAGTCCATTTTTGAAAATTTTCTGGAAGAGCTGGCTATTTTTTTTTATATAAACCCCCCATTTTATTATTTTTTCAATTCCATCTCAACTCATCTCTCTCTCAATTCTCTCTTAATTCTCAACTCTTTTTTATTGAATTTGTATTAAGGTTTTTTAAATTAATTTTCGTATTACAATTTATTTCGTATTTTTCGAATTAGTAATAGAAAAATCTCTAATTCGTTTGAATAACAAGCACACTTCGGTCTATCAATTGCAAATGGTAAGAATTTTTATTATTATGTTTAATCTAATTTAATTTAAATATTTTCTTGTTATACTGAAATTTAATAATTTGTATGTTTTTTTGATATAGTTGGAAGATCGGATTTTGGAGAAGTATATTTGTAAGCTCCCTGCTCCTCCATTGTCCTTAATCGAACCATACTTGAGAGATGCAAGATTTTTGCATGTGGCCCGTATGGGTAGGGGGTGTGAATTTGAGCCACACTTGTAAACGCGTTGGTGGAAAGGTGGAGACCCAATATTCACACATTTTATCTTCCATGCAACGAGTGTATTATCACACTCGAGGACATGCGATTCTGTTCAGATTCTGGGTGGATGAAATTTGGTAATGCTTGGGTTAGTTGTCGCAGTCGATTGAAGAGATGTATGCGAGTAACTTTTGGGAGGGTTTCAAACACGATTTATAGAGCCTAGATAGCTATGAATTGGTTGAAAAGAAATTTTGGTGGGCTGATGTGCAATTGAGTGAAGTCCAAAGAGAACAACACGCTCGAGCGTACATCTTTATGATCATCAAGGGTCTCCTAATGCCCAATAAATCATGAAATCTTGTCCATATAACGTGACTACTAAAACTCGTGGACTTTAGATGTGTTTGGGATCAGCTATATTCGCAACATTGTACTGGTAGATATGTCGGACGATGGAACCACAAAAATATAATCAGTGGTTGCATGTTACTACTGCAATTATAGGTGTGGTACCGACTGCCATTACGTCTTCAAGCGAACTACCCTTATACATTCTCACTCGTAACAAGATAAAGTTTATTAAATAATATATTTACCATAATAAAATTATTTAAATTTTAAATTATTGTGTTAACATATTATTTCAATAGGTGGAACCATGTGCCAAGTTATGTAGGACTACGGAGAAGCTTTAAGATACACAACTTCTGTTAGATCAATGATCGGAAGCAAAAGAATGTATTTTTTAAATTTGAATTATATAATATTAACGTAGTTGATTTAAAAATTAATAGTATATATAATTAAAATTTTTATTATTTTAATATAGTTTGAATGGACGCTATACTCCGATCTGAGAATTCAAGAATGCATCCCGTCTGAATTCTTAGTGAATCCCAACATCCAGCACGTGAGAATGCCATTGGTAGTGTACGTTAAGGTGGAGATGCACAAATCAAATAGATTTATGTGACAGTTCGAATTTAGGAAAATGATTTCGCTGACACTCCAAAACATCAAAGACCTGCACTATATCGACTTGCGGGAGAGAACAAATGAAAATTGGCATATATTCCATGCAGAATATATCAACCTTTGGAACAATAGGTATGACTTTTTACCTACTCATGAGGCCATTATCGTTCCGGAGTTAGCATGTGATCTGGAGTACATGCCATGGTTTAGACACTATGGCAAGCCATATTTACTAGTAGAAGAGATGAAGGGTTGGCAATGTCATATGAGGAGGCTATAATAGGCGCTTAGTAATCCAAGGTTTGGAGCAGCTGTCGCGGCGGGTCTATCATCTACACCAATGCAAAAACCAACATTGATGACTGCACCACCCGCCGGTCAGTATGACTCGACTTATTCTGGTGCTTTCACTAACCTTGTCATTTTTAAACAAGCACCACCTTTATTTGCTTTTATATCGATTCTAGGTTTTATTTTTGGACCGCTACCTTCGTCCCCGGCATATTACATGCCAATGCCATTGACGTTTCAAGCTCTGGCGATGACTTATAAGTTATTTATGTTAGGGGTGCCGACTGGAAGTTCGATTGTTTTGCCACTGGTGTATGGGACACAATATGGTTATATGTCTATGGTGTCGCAAACACCTCCAGGGTCATTGTTCTACCAAGGTAGACCATCTATGTAACCACTTGTTTCTAGAATAGAGGATATATAATGGCAACCAAGGAGCACTTCGCAATCAACCACGGATGAAAGCAAAGAAGATGAGAGGTCGATACCACAACCTGTACCCAATGGTGGACGTAACGATGAAGACGAGGAGGCCAATATATAGCTTGAATGAAGAAGAAATTCAACTCGCAACCGATAATCACCCCATTGTGGCACATATTTTGATTGAGGATATAATTTTTTTTTTTGTACTTCTCATGTAAATTTTAATTGTTTAGCTAAGTTATAGCCGATAATATTATATTGATATTGGATATGAAATGTTTTTAAATAAATATCATTTTTGAATCAAAATTAGTTATCGTTGTCATTTTATATTGTTGAATCAAGTCTGCACGAGAAAAATGGAATAAAGTTGTATATTGTATTGCTCTCTATAGTATAATAAAACACATATTTACAAATTACAAAAAACTTGAGTTTGAATGAAAAAAAAAATCAACAAATAGATTTCAGTTAAAAAAAATAAATCGGTTAATGAGGTGTTGTCCTTATATTATCCCGTTAATATGAACATGACGTGTAAAACTGAACGTAGATAATGACAATGTAGAACAATCGCAGAGAAATAAGAAAGAAAAATAAAACACAAATTTTATGTGGAAATATTTTTGGGAAAAAAACCACAGGGAGAGGAGAAGAAAATTCACTAATGTTGAAAATCGAATGATACAAGAGGAGTTTCGATTACATCTATTTAAAGGTTGAAAAACCTTATTCTAATCAATGTCAAATAGAAGAAGTGTAGTTTAAGCCCTTCACAGATCCCCTAATTTTACTACTGTATAATTTCTTTAACAAGGATTCCGGTCACACAATTCTAACAATATCTACCTTGATACGAATTCTCAACGAACAAGTTCACCACCTTTTCTATGAAACCCCTAAAGGGGTATTCTTCAATAATGAACACCAACCAAGTCCAAGCAATGCTCAAACATGGCTATAGAAAGTGACTTAGTCATCATATCTGCAAGATTATCATGAGTACTAACTTTGCTCATAATAATTTCACTACAAGCAATAATATCATGCAAAAAATGATACCAAACATTAATGTGCTTTGTTCTCTTATGAAACATTTGATCCTTTGTAAGGAAGACTACACTCTGACTATCAAAAAACACTATACTGATTTGAAGGTCTTTACTGAGTTCACCAAAGAGTCCATTTAACCAAATAGCTTCTTTATAAGACTCAGTAATCGCCAAGTATCTTATTTACTGCTCCTAAATCTCTCATCTCAAATTTTCCACTAAGTTGGGCTTTGACTTTTTTTATCCCTTATTTATCTTTGACTGCTATCAACATGCCATCAACATAAAGGAGTAGATATACAAATGAACCATCACTCTTTTTCTTAAAATAAACACAACTGTCAAAGCTGTTTCTTTTGAAATCATGAGTAGTTATAAATGAATCAAACCTCTTGTACCACTGCCTTGGTGACTGTTTCAGGCCATAAAGGGACTTTTTTAGCAAGCAAACATAGTCCTCCTTTTTTGAGACTATTATACCCTCTAGTTGTTGCATGTAAATATCTTCTTCAAGTTCTCTATGCAAAAACGTTGTTTTTACATCTAACTACTCATGCTCCAAATCATACATGACTATAATACCAAGCAAGGCTTGAATCGAACTATGCTTCACAACTAGAGAAAACACATATGTGAAGTCTACACCTGGAATCTAACTATAACCTTTTCCAACCAGCCTTACTTTATATCTGGGTTCTTCAACTCCTAGAGTCCCTTCTTTCTTCTTGAACACTCATTTACAACAAACAACCTTTTTACCCTTAGAAAGTTTTATTAGGTCCCATGTTCTATTCTTATGGAGTGATTCCATCTCTTTTTGCATGGAAAATATCCACTTTCCTAAATTTTCACAGCTAACTGCCTCAAAATAAGTAGATGGCTCTTAATTTGCATCTATATCTTCAACCACATTTAAAGTATAAGCAACTAGATCAACCTTAGCGAACCTCTTTGGAGGTTTAATTTCTTTTCTAGGTTTGTTCTTGGCAATAGAATATTTTGGTAAAGAAGCAACTCTTCTCTAAGTTTCTGTACAAACTTGAGGAGTACATCACTTTTCTACTTCAGGAAGAATGCCCAAACTTTTCTGGAAAAAATCATCAATAATTGTTAGCATATAATTAGCGCCACCCTTCGAAGGCACTCTAGTTGGTCTCCGACATTCCTTTCGTGTTATGGATTCCTTTGGTGAATCGAACTCTCTTTTGCTTCCAAAAAATGCAATGCTCATAGAACTTTAGTTTGCTAATGTCTTGTCCATTAATAAGTCATCTTTTACTTAATTCTACCATGTCGTTCTCACTCATATGCCCTAGACACATATGCCAAAGTATAGTAACATCATCATCTGACAAGGAAGAGAAAGCGACGATTGCATCACTAGTAACAGTTGAACCTTGCAAAACATATAACTTGACAGTCTTTCTTTGCCCTTTTGTAATAGCTATGGAATTCAAAATTTGAGGTCCTTATATGGTAATTAGACCATTAAGTGGAATTAATAGATAAGTATGATGATTCATCCATAGAATTTTAATTAAAGAAAAAGACGAAATTGGAAAGAAAAAGATGAAAAGATGATAAATTAATAAAATAAGAAAATATCATCATTTTTCATCATTTTCCCAAAATCAAATCCATTAAAACCCTAGCTAAGAGAAAAGAGTTCAAGCAAACTTTGTTGCCTTAATTAGGTATGTTTCTTGTCCTGTTTTTAGTACGTTTTATATTTTCGAGATCGTAATAACCTAATCTAGCTATTTTGGGGACTAATTTGCAAAGTTATCAAAGTATTAAAGTTTTTGCATGGATGAATATGCATGAAATATGAAGTTTTATGGTAGAAATAGAAAGGTTGTTGATAGATAAACAACTTTTGTAAAGAAAATTTTCATGAAATTGTGATTTAGAGACTAAATTGAAAAGATGTAAAATTCATGGAAGAATTCTGATTTTTGTGAAATACATGGACTGTTATTGTTATATGAAAAATTCGGCTAGGCTTGGAATAAGGTTCAAGTTGCATGAAATTCATTTTTCGAGCTTATGAAAAATTCGGCTAGGCTTGGAATTGAATTGAATTGATTATGAATTGTATTAAATTGAGTTAAATTTACTCGTATAGATCTGGATAGTCCAAATACGGAGTTAGATCGTGGAAAAAAAGTATCAGATTAGTAGAATTGCATACACAAACACTTGTCGAGGTAAGTTCGTGTAACTAAATTGTGTATATTTATATGCTTCAATTGAATGTTGTGTATGTGATTGTATTGTTGTTATGAATATAAAATTAATATTATATCCGACAATGCCTACCAAAAATTAAGTCCCGATTGAATAAATAAAATTCGATAGATACATGATTTCCCGTATTGGTTGTGGTCTTGCATATGTTGCGGACACACCATAGCTCGAAAGAGCATCCTGATATTAGCCCTCTTGAGCTTCCCGTTGTAGCTAGCCCAATTTGCCCGGGCCCATAAGCAAAATAAATTAAAAACCAAATAAAAAAACACATAAAATAGGTCCAAAAAATAATAAGTCCAGTCCAATAAAAACCATTCTCAAAGTCCATTTACAGACAGCCCAAATTTAAAACTAACCCATACGCAGTAGGCCCACAACCAACCCTAGCCAAATTAATTTAAAAAATCAGAAACCTTAGAGGTTTCCAGAACTGCTTAGCGCTGCAGCCACCCCACACACGCGTGCCTCCAGCCCTCTCCACGTCACCCCGTAGCCCTCGCCTCCATGGTGGTTTTACCTGCAAACAGAAACAAAAAATAACAGCAATAATGGCAAACAATGACATCCAACAATTGACAACAAATAATAATAGAAAAGGGCCAGCAAATGAAAAAAAAAAACAGATTGTATTTCATTTTTTTTTACGATTTCGGCTGTAAAAACCGAATAAAAAATCATTTGTACCTCTCTACGTTTTTTACAAATGCAGAATCAATAAAAAGCAAAAAGGAAATCAACAAAGGTTCTATTATCTTCTTTTCTTTACATTTTTTTCTTCTTTGCGAAACTGCCTTTACATACATATAAAGATTTTTTTTATTTCTTTTATTTTTTAAAACTACATATATAAGTATAAAAATATAGTAAAAAAAAGATAAAAAAATTACCCTTTTTTTAGCTTCAGCCGTTGTGTACGGCGGCGGCGCCGAAATCTTCACCGAAGCTTGGCCGAAAATCGCTGTGAGAGAGAAGAAAGAGAGAGCTCATTTCTATTTTTTTTTTAAGAATGAGGAAGAATGAAATCTTAAAAAAAAAATAGTTTATATAAGCACCTAAAACAGCGCCGTTTTAGAGCTGGCTTCAATAGCCCCAAAACGACGTCGTTTAGGTCATTCCCCGATTCGACCGACCCGACCCGCCTAGGATCTGAGTGTTTTTTTTAGCGAAAGGGTTATTTGCACTTTTGGCCTTTCCGCTTTTTCGATCATTTTCAATTTAGACCTTTTTGTTTTATTTCCTATAATTTTGCCCAATAATTTTGCTATTATTTCGTTTTAATCCCTGAATAGAACGGCGCCGTTTTGGAGGGCGGGGGTAATTTCCCTGTTGGTCCTTCCATGTTATTCGAGCGTTCAAATAGACCCTTTTCTTTTTATTTCTTTCGGATTTGCCCCTAAATTTTCATTTTAAATTCAAATTAGTCCATTTTGTTATTTTTGCTATTAAATTAATTATTTTAATATTATAATTATTATTATTATTAATATTATTATTACTATTATTTTATTGTTATTAGTATCATTATTTCTATTTTTATTACTATTATTTTCAATAATATTATTGCTATTATTATATTTATTATTACTACTTTTATTATTATTATTATTATTATTATTATTATTATTTTATTACTACCACTATTATTATTATATTATTATTAAATTGATATTTTAATATTGAATATTTATTATTATTATTATTATTATTCATTTTTAACTTATTTTCGTTATAATTTATTATTATTATTTTATTATTATTGTATTTTTTATTATTATTATTATTATTATTATTATTATTATTATTATATTATCTTTAAACTATTGTACATAGTATTTATTTAATTATTGATTTGCTATTAACATTTATTTTATTTTATTTATTTGTTTATTTATTTATTATTTTTTACCCATTATTTTATATAGATTGTTTGTTTAGCTTTTATTTTATTGTATTTTATTTTTCCTTTATTATTGATTATTTATATTATAGCCCTCATTTTATTTATTATGCATATCGGCACTATAATTCATTTTCCATTCTACTACGATCATATTATATTTTATCCGATGCATTAAACTTTTTTGAAATAAGCAAATATTCCGCGTTCTAAGATTCAAAAGAAATCGTACCCTAACTTACTGGGTTTTGATTTTTCTCATCTAGTCTAAAGAATCAATTATTTCTTTAAAATCAAAGCATATAAGCCAAATAAAAAACTTATTCTCGGAAATTCAAAAATGTTGTGTCCTAACTCATTGGATGTGACATTTTGTTATCTCGAGGTAAAGATTTCTAAAAATAAAGGCAATATTCTGTATTTAGAATTTCGAGAAATTGTGCCCTAATTTATTGGGTTCCAATTTTTCATTTGACCCAAATGATCGAATATCCTTTTTGAATTTAAATGCTCTAGTTTTAAAAGTCAAAAGACAAGCTTAGTTTGGGGGATTCGAAACGTCGTATCCTAACTCACTGGGCATGACATGTTACTTCTTCGAAATAAGCGGGTCTCAGCATCCAATTTAATTTATTCAAGTTTTTCTTTAAACAAAGAGGATCGTATTTTAAAATCTCTTCAAATTTTTTACATTAAGACGTTAATCAATTCGGTACCAATTTTGGGCATTACGAGGGTGCTAATCCTTCCTCGTGCGTAACTGACTCCCGGACCTGTTTTCTCGAATCTTGTAGGCCAAAATCATCGTTTTAATAAATCAAAATGTTTTAACGATCAATCTCAAGGTGATCTGATCACACCTTAAAAAAAGATTGGTGGCGACTCCATTTTCATTTTTAAAGTCGACCCCGTTTTTCAACAAAAAAATGGTTTTGACAGCTTAGCGACTCCGCTGGGGAACATTAAGAGAGTCAAGTCGTAAAATTGATTTTTTTTTGTCTTGTTGTTGAAAATTGAAAATTGGATTTGAAAAATTACGATCCTTTTATTGTATTTGTTTGTGTTATATGATTGATGTGGGTTGAGTCTCGTAGAATATTTTTGCATCATATTGCATAAGGACCGTTTGGTCTTACCCTTTTAAGTGGGAGTGAGAAACTACTCCTTCGTGAGGTTTTCACCTATGTGCAGGATAGTGGATCACTTTCGGGATATATCCGTACCTATGTCTTCGTGAGATTTTCATCTCCGTGCAGCCACAGGGAAATTTATTCCCCTGAACTGAACTCGGTCCGTATGAGCCTATAATAGGTGATGATCGAGGAATCTGCTGGTTCAGGTACCTCAACTTTAGAACTAAACCGCATGTAAAAGACCTGAGGAGCCCAATCTAGGTAGTACTGCGATAAACCCTAGTGGTCACTCGAATAAATGCTCTATTTATTTCTTTCTTGCTTGCTTTTACTTTGTACTAACGTGTTTCATTTTGTTTTGGTTATGATTGCATTACATGTCATTTCATATTTGAAAGACTGTCGATTCACGTTCGATTACTAAATTAGAGAGCTTGTTATGGAGAATGAATTTTTTGATAAAGTGGAAGACAATGCGGTTGTCCGTATATTTGTAATCTATTTTATGTAAAGAATTTTGTCTTCTAGTAAAATTTTCTAAATGAAATTGAATCAGAATCGATGCCTTTTTGCATTCATTTCATGCATTTGAATTACATTACATCATGTGCATTAGATTTCATGGAAAGACCCTGATTGGTTGAAATCATTTCAGAATTAATCTGGAAACCAACAAAAACTTACCAACCAAACATCCTTGCGATATTCGAGCAAAGACAAAAGACATGGATCAGAGATTAGAAAGACTTGAACAACTCCAAAGGGAGATGTAAGACCAATTACAATTGCAAATGCAAGAGCAACTAGCTAAAATCTAGCAAGACATGATGGACCGAATGATGAAATCCCAAAGGAATATGATAACTCAATTGACTCAACTACTGACTGGAGGAATAGACAAAGGAAAGACCCCAGTGGTTAATGCTGGAGAATATAATGAGGAACCTCTCTATCCTCCAGGTTTTATCCCAACACAGCCTGAGGTGTACCCTCGAAGAACATCCGTCACGATTAAGCCTCAACAATTTCAGGATGGAGGGTCGGTACTGATGAACTTTCAAGCTGGATCAGGTTCTAACCAAGGGGATAACTCAGCTAATCCTGTTATCCCTGACCTTGATGAAGTGGCAGAAAAGGAAAAGACAATGACAGAATTGCCAAAGCAGTTAGAGGACCGCTATAAATGGCTAGAGGAAAAATTTAGGGTCATGGAAAACGCTAGTAGGCAACATGGAATCGATGCTAAAGATCTGAGTTTGGTTCCAAATCTAGTGCTTCCTTATAAGTTCAAAATGCCAGAATTGGAAAAGTATAATGGGACCAGTTGCCCCGAAACTCACATAACCATGTTTTGCAGATGGATGACCGAGTATGTTAGTAATGACCAACTGCTAATACATTATTTTCAAGACAATCTGGTGGGAGCAGCACCCAAATGGTACAACCAATTGAGCCGTACTAAAATTGGTTCTTGGAGGGACTTAGCTCAAGCATTCATGAAACAGTATAGTCATGTAACAGATATGATTCTTAATAGAATTACTTTGCAAAATATGGAGAAGAAATCGAGTGAGAGTTTTTGACAATATGCACAGAGATGGAGGGAAGTTGCCATACAAGTTCAGCTGCTGCTCTTAGAAAAAGGAACTACTATGCTCTTTATCAATACCCTAAAGGCCCCGTTCATCACTCATATGATAGAAAACGCTACGAAAAGTTTTTCAAACATAGTGATGACCGATGAAATGATCGAGAATGCGATAAAAAGTGGAAAAATAGATGCAGAAGAGAGTAACAGAAGGTCAACCTCGAGGAAAAAGAAAAATGAGGTGAATAACATAAGTACATATAATAAGGGTTACTCAAGATCGATTACGGTAAATCAGCCAAGAACGATGGCTACCGGTCAATAAGGTTCATCAAGGCAGGAGTCTGGCACAAAGCAGAACACTGAGAAGCTCCAATTTACACCAATCCCAATGCCATATAGGGAGTTGTATAAAAGCTTATTTAACGCACACGTGGTGTCCCCTTTTTACCTGAAACCATTAAAGCCTCCATATCCCAAATGGTATGATGTGAACGCTCAATGTGGCTACCATGCATGAATTTCGGGGTATTCAATAGAAAACTGCACTGCCTTTAAGAAAGTAGTCGAAAGACTTATTAAAATGGGCATTGTGAAATTTGATGATGCACCTAGTGTCGAAAATCCACTACCCAATCACACTGATAATGGGGTTAATGCGATAGACGGAAAGGTGGGGAGAAGAATCAAGACCGATATTACAAAAGTAAAAACTCCTTTGAGATAGGTCTGGAAGGAGATGGTAAAAAGGGGGTTGAGCATTTCGGATCCTGAAAGGAGTTGTAAAAACTTGAGGAACTATTGTAAGTTTCATCATGAAAACGGGCACGAGATCCAAGAATACATAAAATTTAGAAACTTGGTACAAGGTCTGATGGACAATAAAGAGATAGAGTTCTGTGAAGAAGCTAAGGAAGAGGGAAACATATGCGCGTCAGAATCAACAATAAATGTCCTAAAAGTCAATCGTCCTGCGGTCATCATTTCACGACCTAAAAATAACGAAGCTAGAGTACAGACGACGCCAAAGATCATAATTTAAAAATCGACAGTTTTCTCTTATTAGGATAGCAAAAGGGTCCCCGGAATTACGATTGTAATGTGACGATCCTAGGAAAGGATAACTCAGCTAGTGTTTCAAAGGAGAATCAAGATGTAGGTTTTTATACACGTAGTAAAAGGCGTTATGATTTGACCAATGCCTGAGCAGAACTCGCAAAAGAAAAGACCCTATTGGTGGAGCAAAAGAAGGAAAAAGTAACCAGACCTGAGTCGCTTGTCAATGAGCCAGTAAAAGAGAAGGAGGTCAAGGAATTCCTGAAATTTTTGAAGCACATCGAGTATAGTGTTGTGGAGCAGTTGCATAAACAACCAGCTCGCATATCTATACTAGTTTTACTCTTGAATTTAGAGATACATCGAAGCACATTGATGAAAGTGCTGAACAAGATGTACGTGGCCAATGATATCTCTGTCAACAAACTGGATTGGCTGGTCAATAACATAAGTGCCGATAATTTTATCTTTTTCAACATTGATGAAATACCACCAGGGGGTATGGGATCCACTAAAGCTCTGCACATTACTACGAGATGTAAAGGATACAAATTGCCCGGGGTCCTGATCGATAATGGATTGGCACTAAACGTATTACCCCTATCTACACTTAATAGGTTGCCTGTGGATAGCTCACACATGAAGGTATGCCAGAATGTAGTGAGAACGTTTGATGACACAGAGAAGAGGGTCATGGGAAGAATCGAAACATCTCTATTGATTGGCCCGACTACCTATGAAGTAGACTTCCTAGTAATAAAAATCAAGCCCTCCTACAATTGCTTATTGGGAAGACCTTGGATACATTTGGCCGGGGCAGTGCCTTCGTCACTACATCAGAAGTTGAAGCTAGTATCAGAAGATCGGTTGGTGATGATAAATGTTGAAGAAGATATTATCGAGACCATAACTAGTGATGCGCCATACTTGGAGGCAAATAATGAGGCAATTGAATGTTCTTTTCGGTCCTTGGAGTTTGTGAATGTAACATTCATTACTGAGGGGAACAAGATTCTAGTGCCAAAAATATCCAAGGTTACCAGGATGGGATTACAGCTGACGGTAGGAAAGGGGGCCTTACCTGGAAAAAGATTAGAGAGACATCTTCAAGGAAGAGTTGAGACTCCAATGTTGAAATACAAGCATGATCGTTTTGGATTAGGGTATAAGCCAAATGCGAGACAAAGAAGGAAGGAATTAAAAAAGGCAAGAAAGAATAAGGGCAAGAGTAAGTGGGGAAAAAATCAAATAGGAACCAATGATATTCCCCCACATATCCAAAACTTTCATATCAGGAGGGATTATTCATCCCGATCGAAGGATGCCAAGGAAAGAAAGCGTTCAAGAAATGTTGGAAAATGTTCATATCAATGCCATACATGAAGAAACCACTAAAGGGGGGACCTTGTCAGATATCCGCCCTTATGAACCTGGGAGTGTTCTGAACAATTGGACTGCAGAAGAAATTCCTGTAGTTTTTAGAGCTTGCACAGAGTAAATTTCAAAACACACTTGTTGCTTTAAGCCTAGAAGCAATAAGAATTCTTTTGTGAAATAGGCTTATGTCCGAACATCATTATGAAATACATATTTGATATCATTTTGAGTGAATATCCTCTAATTATTTTAGATTCTTTCATTCTTTCTATACAAATAATTATGTTAGATTCTTTCATTCTTTGGATCTTTTTCCAAATCATTCTTTCATCACATTCATAATCATACCATACCAATAATCATTCTTAAATTCATTCGTTCTTTGTATATTCCTTTGTACCTACAGCAGGTTTTTAGATTTCAACGGCATGAGTAATGCTACTACGAAATTAGAACCCCCTTTTGAGCAAGACATGTGTTTAGAGAGATCCCAAGACTTTGAAGATGACATAGACCGTGGCTTATCTCTGGACTTGTTAAGAATGGTAAAATAAGAGGAAAAACAAATTCTACCTCATGAAGAGACAGTAAAGATTGTGACCTTGGAAAAAGGAAAGGTAGTGAAAATTAGAACGTGCGTAACTGAAGAAACGAAGCAAGACATCGTAGAATTACTTCAAGAATTCAAAAATATCTTCGCGTGGTCATACCAAGATATGCCGGGTTAAGCACTAACATTGTTGTACACCGCCTCCCCATAAAAGTGGATTGCAAGTCGGTTCAGCAGAAGCTCTGGAGAATAAGGCCTGAAATTGTGCTAAAAATAAATGAGGAAGTCAAAAAGTAGCTTGATGTCGAATTCTTGCAGGAAGTCAAATGCTCTGAATGGTTAGCCAACATTGTGCCTGTCCCTAAGAAAGATGGGAAGGTACGAATGTGTCTAGATTATAGAGACTTAAATAAGGCCAGCCTGAAAGATAATTTCCCCTTTCCTCACATTGATACTTTAGTAGACAATACTACAGGTTATTCACTGTTTTCCTTCATGGATGGCTTCTCGGGATACAATCAAATAAAAATGCATCTCGAAGACATGGAAAAGAATACCTTCATAACCTTGTGGGGCATATTTTGTTATAAGATGATGCCATTTGGGCTGAAAAATGTAGGAGCGACATATCAAAGGGCTATAGTGACCTTGTTCCATGATATGATGGATAAAGAAATCAAAGTTTATGTCGATGATATGATCACAAAGTCCTGAACAGAAATGAAACATATTCAAGTTTTGAGGAAGTTATTCTTGAGATTGAGGAAATTCCAATTAAAGCTCAACCTGACAAAATGTACTTTTGGAGCTAGATCAGGAAAATTGTTGGGCTTCATAGTCAGCGAGAAGGGAATCGAGATTGACTCAAACAAGGTCCAGGCTATACAAGAATTACTTCTGCCGCGCACTCAAAAAGAAGTTTGAGGTTTCCTTGGAAGGTTAAATTACATTGCTCGGCTCATTTCACAATTAACTAAGAAATGTGACCCCATATTTCACCTTCTTAAGAAACATAATCCAGGTGTGTGTAATGATGAATGCCAGAAAGCTTTTGATAAGGTTAAACAGTACTTGTCAAGTCCTCCAGTACTGTCATCTTCCTGCCTAAATAGGCCATTAATACTATATTTGACAGTGTTTAGTAACTCTATGGGATGTGTGCTTGGTCAACATGATGATTCAGGAAGAAGAGAAAATGTGATATACTACCTCAATAAGAAATTCACTGAGTGTGAAATGAGATATTCGCCAATTGAAAACTTGTGTTGTGTATTGATTTGGACAACTCGGAGGTTGAGGCAATACATGATGTACCACACGACCTGGCTAATCTCAAAGTTGGATCCTCTAAAATATATAATGGAGTCAACTGCTTTGAATAGGATGGCTAGATGGAAAATTCTGCTATCTAAATTCGACATAGTTCATGTGAACCAAAAAGCCATGAAAGGAAATACAATAGTAGATTTTCTGGCCAGCAGAGCTCTAGAAGATTATGAGCCTCTGAACTTTGACTTCCCCAATGAAGAATTAATGTATGTGGCAGTTACTGAAGAAGACACTACAAAAGATCAACTTTGGATATTGAACTTCGACGGAGCATCAAATGCTGTAGGTAATGGAATTGAGGCAGTCTTGGTATCTCTAAATAGAGATCATTATCCATTCACATACAAACTGGATTTTAATTGTACAAATAATATGGCGAAATATGAAGCATGTATCATGAGACTCAGTGCAGCCATAGAATATAAAATTAGAGTGCTAGAAGTATACGAAAATTTTGCATTGGTGATCTACCAACTGAAAGGTGAATGGGAGATAAGAGACCCTAAATTGATTAATTATCGAAGGATAGTTCTGGGGTTAATTGAGGAGGTTGACGATATTATGTTCAATTATCTCCCGCGAGACTAAAACCAGATGGCAGATGCTTTGGCTACTTTGGCTTCCATGGTCAAAGTAGGCAAACAAGAAGATGTAAAACCCATTCAAATGAGTGTTTACGAGGCCCCAGTTCACTATTACAATCTAAAAGAAGAAGAAATAGATGATCACCCTAGTACTAAGATATATTGCGATACGTGAGAAATCGTGAATACCCTGAGTAGGCAACCGAGAACGATAAAAGGACGTTGAGAAGACTAGCATGTGACTATGTCTTAGACGGGGAGATACTGTATAAAAGAAGAAAGGATCAGGTACTATTGAGATGTGTGGACATTGTTGAAGCTAAAAAAATTATAGAAGAAGTCCACGAGGGTGTTTGTGGAACACATGGCAATAGTTTCACAATGACTAAACAAATTATAAGATTCGGGTACTATTGGTCTACCATGAAGTGAGATTGCATCAATTATGCTAAGAGATGTCACAAATGCCTCCTTCGCCTTTGTATGTTATGACTTCCCCATGGCCTTTCTCTATGTGGGGCATGGATGTCATCGTGTCAATCTCGCTAAAAGCTTCAAATGGGCATCGGTTCATCTTTGTAGTCATTGACTATTTCACCAAGTGGGTAGAGGCTGCTTCATATGCCAGTGTTACTAAGTCGGCAGTCAGCAAATTTTGAAAAAAGGAAATCATATATCGATGTGAAATGCCTGAGAGAATCATATCTGACAATGCATTAAATTTAAACAACAGTACAATAGCAGAGGTCTGCAGTCAATTCAAGATCAGACACCATACTTTATCCCCGTATTGTCCTAAAATGAATAATGTAGTGGAAGCAGCCAATAAAAACATTAAGAAGATTATGGGGAAAATGGATGAAACTTATAAAGATTGGCATGAGAAGTTACCATTTACTCTCTATGCTGATCGGACATCTATCAGAACTTCCACTGGGGCAACACCTTTCTCATTGGTTTATGGAATGGAGGAGGTTTTACCCATTAAAGTAGAGATACCTTCCCTTCGAGTTTTGTCAGAGCTAAAGTTAGAAGAAGTAGAATGGATCCAGTCTCGATATAATTAGTTGAATTTGGTTGAGGAAAAGAGGCTAAAGGCTATTCGTCAGAGTCAGATGTACCAAAAATGAATGATGCGAGCTTATGACAAAAATGTTCACCCAATAAAATTTCACGAAGGGGACTTGGTATTGAAAAAGATCCTCCCATACAAAAGGATTTCAGAGGGAAATTGATGCCAAATTGGGAAGGACCTTATGTGGTAAAAAAAAATTTCTCAGGAGGAGCACTAATTTTGACCGAAATGAATGGGAAAGACTTGGCCAACCCTGTAAATTCAGATTCAGTCAAGAAGTACTATACTGAAAGAAGAAAGGAGGCCAAAGTGAAAACCCGTAAAAGGCATTTTGAGACATTCTCTAAAAAAACGGAGAGGACAAAATGAAAACCCGCAAAGGGCTCCTTGAGACTAAAGGGGTTTTGAGTCGAAAACCCGAAAAGGGCTACTTAAATTGTGATCAAATATGGGGCATGCGGTGATCTTGCTATACTTGAATTAAGAAGAAGGGGAGATGTTACGTCTTGGGGCATCAATAGAGTATTTTTGATCTCCTAAACACATATTGAGCTTAAAATGGTCTTTAAAAAGTCCATACAGAGAAGCTCAAGCTGCGATATCCGGGGCACCTATTTCTCTTCCCCTCACTATTTCGTATTTCAGCAATGTTTACTTTCTTTAAATTAACCCATCCTTTTCAAATTTTGTTTCTGATAAATTTCAGTTTTGTCCATCATTATGATCATTTTCAAGCATTTCATATTAAAGTAATGATTAATGGACTAATAATACTTTCACAAAAAGAGTCTTGCATATTTCTCTGAAAACTTCTAAATAGTACGAGAACCTGAAACATGACTATTATTTAGAGCTCACCAAGCCTAAGGGTTGGAAATATTTGAGAAGGAAACTCTAAACAGTGACCATTCCTTTGGTTTTCTGTTAAAAAATATTAGTTGAACAAGAAGACAGGATATTACATCAGTGATACAACCTTGAAGAACAACGAGCAATGACAACCCATGCATTAAAAAAGGGATCATTCTCATGACATTATGCATTCATACAAAACACATTTAGTTAGGAGCATTGGATTCATTATGATCATTGTATCCTAATCATTATGCATTTAAAAAAGAGATCATTCTCATAACATTCTGCATTCGTGCAAATATCATCCATAATACATTTAGTTAGGAGCATTCGATTCATTCTGATCATTGCATCCTAATCATTATGCATAAGCATAAGTCCATAAATCGATTCTACAGGTCATGTTCCCTAAAGGACGGTGTAACAAGATCAATGAATCCATAAATCCCATACCCTTAAAGTTGTAGTAAGATGGATTGAAGTCAAGATAGCGAATCTTTTTCCCCTGAAGTTGTAGTGGAGCAGATTAAAGCTACAAATTCGCAAGTCCTGTACCTCTGAAGTTGCAGTAGGTTGGATCAAATCCACCATGGCGAATCTCATCTCCTTAAAGTTAAAGTGGAGCAGATTGAAGCCATTACCCTTATCTCCCTTAAGTTGCAATTGAACAAATTGAAGACAGCAAATCTTATTTCCCTAGCGTTGCAATGGAACAGATTAAAGCTACAGATTACGACGAATCTTATCTTCCTAAAGTTGCAGTGAAGCAGAGTAAAGCCATCAGCCTTATCCCTCTGAAGTTGCAGCGGAGCAGACTGAAGACAGCGAATCTTATTTTCTTAGCGTTGCAATGGAATAGATTAAAGTTACAAATTACGACGGATCTTATCTTCCTAAAGTTGCAGTGAAGCAAATTGAAGCCACTAGCCTTATCTCCCTGAAGTTATAGCGGAGCAGACTGAAGGCAGCAAATCTCATTTCCCTAATGTTGTAGTGGAACAGATTGAAGCTACACATTACAGTGGATCTTATCTTCCTGAAGTTACAGTGAAGCAGAGTGAAGCCACCAACCTTATCTCCGTGAAGTTACAGCGGAGCAGACTGAAAACAATTAATCTTATTTTCGTAGTGTTGCAGTGGAATAGATTAAAGCTACAAATTATGGCAGATCTTATCTTCCTGAAGTTGCAGTGGAGCAGATTGAAGCCACCAGCCTTATCTCATTGAAGTTGCAATAGAGCAGACTGAAGATAGCAAATCTTATCTCCCTGAAGTTGCGGCGGAGCAGATTGAAGCTACAAGTCTAATCTCCTTGAATTGGATCAAGGCGCTAGTTCCTATGCCCCTGAAGATGCCGTGGACTGGAATGAAGCTACTTGAAGAAGAGAGGCACTAAAACAATTCGAAACTCTGCAAGATCGAACAAAATTGGTCATTCTTAAAAGTCTTTTCTCTGTTCTCGTTACACAATAATGAGTAAAGAGGGGCAGCTGTAGCTAGCCCAATTTGCCCGGGCCCATAAGCAAAATAAATTAAAAATGAAATAAAAAAAACATAAAATAGGTACAAAAAATAATAAGTCCAGTCCAATAAAAACAATTATCAAAGTCCATTTAAAGACAGCCCAAATTTAAAACTAACCCATACCCAGTAGGCCCACAACCAACCCTAGCCCAATTAATCTAAAACATCGAAACCACGAGGTTTCAGAATCGCTAGTGCTACACCACCCACAAGACAAGCACGCCTCAAATTTCTCTCCACGTCACCCCGTAGCCCACGCCTCCATGGTGGTTTTACCTGCAAACAGAAACAAAAAATAACAGCAACAATGGCAAGCAATGACATCCAGCAATTGACAGCAAATAATAATAGAAAATGGCCAGCAAATGAAAAAAAACATATTGTATTTCATTTTTTTTATGAATTCGGCTATAAAAGCGAAGAAAAAAATCATTTGTACCTCTCTACATTTTTTACAAACACAGAATCAATAGAAAGCAAAAAAGAAATAAATAAAGGTTCTATTATCTTATTTTCTTTACATTTTTTTTTCTTGGCGAAACTGCCTTTACATATATATAATTTAAAATTACATAAATAAGTATTAAAATATAGTAAAAAAAAGAAAAAATTTTCCCTTTTTTAGCTCCGGTCATTGTGTATGGCATGCACGCACACCAGAATAAATCCTGAGCTTAGCCGAAAATCGCTGTGAGAGAGAAGAAAGAGAGAGCTCCTTTCTGTTTTTTTAAAGAATGAGGAAGAATGAAATCTTAAAAAAAATTAGTTTATATAAGCACCTAAAACGACGTCGTTTTATGGCTGGCTTCAATAGCCCCAAAATGACATCGTTTAGCCCATGCCCCGATCCGACCGACCCGACCCGCCTAGGAACTGTGTTTTTTTTAGCGAAAGGGTTATTTGCACTTTTGGCCCTTCCGCTTTTTCGATCATTTTCAATTTAGTCCATTTTGTTTTATTTCCTATAATTTTGCCTGATAATTTTGCTATTATTTCGTTTTAATCCCTGAATAGAACGACGCCGTTTTGGAGGGCGGGGGTAATTTCCCTATTGATCCTTCCATGTTATTCAAGCGTTCAAATAGGCCCTTTTTTTTATTTCTTTTGGATTTGCCCCTAAATTTCTGTTTTAAATTCAAATTAATCCATTTTGTTATTTTTGCTATTAAATTAATTATTTTAATATTATCATTATTATTATTATTATTATTATTATTAGTATCGTTATTTCTATTTTTATTACTAATATTTTCAATAATATTATTGCTATTATTATATTTATTATTACTACTTTCTTTATTATTATTATTATTATTATTATTATTATTATTATAATATTACTACCACTATTATTATTATATTTTATTAAATTGATATTTTTAATATTGAATATTTATTATTATTATTATTATTATTATTTTATTATCTTTAAACTATTGTACATAATATTTATTTAATTATTGATTTGCTATTAACATTTATTTTATTTTATTTATTTATTTATTATTTTTTACCCATTATTTTATATAGATTGTTTGTTTAGCTTTTATTTTATTGTATTTTATTTTTCCTTTATTATTGATTATTTATATTATCGCCTCATTTTATTCTATTATGCATATCGGCACTATAATTCATTTTCCATTCTACTACGATCATATTACATTTTATCCAAAGCATTAAAATTTTTTGAAATAAGCAAGTACTTCGCGTTCTAAGATTCGAAAGAAATCGTACCCTAATTTACTAGATTTCAATTTTTCTCATCGAGTCTAAAGAACCAATTATTTCTTTAAAATCAAAGCATATAAGCCAAATAAAAACTTATTCTCGGAAATTCAAAAATGTTGTGGCCTAACTCACTGGATGTGACATTTCGTTATCTTGAGGTATGGATTTCTAAAAATAAAGGCAATATTCTGTATTTGGAATTTTGAGAAATTATGCCCTAACATACTGGGTTCTGAATTTTCATTTGACCCAAATGACCGAATATCCTTTTTGAACTTAAATGCTCTAGTTTTAAAAGTCAAAAGACAAGCTTAGTTTCGAGGATTCGAAACGTCGTATCCTAACTCACTGGGCATGACATGTTACTTCTTCGAAATAAGCGGGTCTCAGCATCCAATTTAATTTATTCAAGTTTTTCTTTAAACAAATAGGATTGTATTTTAAAATCTCTTCAAATTTTTGACATTAAGGCGTTAATTAATCAATTCGGTACCAATTTTGGGCGTTACAAGGGTGTTAATCCTTCCTCGTGCTAACCGACTCCCGAACCTATTTTCTCAAATTTTGTAGGCCAAAATCATCGTTTTAATAAATCAAAATGTTTTAACGATCAATCTCAAGGAGATCCGATCATACCTATAAAAAAAAGATTGGTGGCGGCTCCATTTTCATTTTTAAAGTCGACCCCATTTTTCAACCAAAAAAAATGGTTTTGACACTCGTTATATGGTTCTTGCGAGCTTCCCGTTAATAGCTATTCGAAGCATCCCGATCAGTTGTGATCCTGCATGTGTTGTAGACACACCGCAACTATTATGAGCGTCCTGATATATGGCTCTTTGTGAGCTTTCCGATTAAAGGCTCTTTGTGAGTTTCCTGATTAATGGCTCTCCAGAGCTTCTCGATATGGATCGCTTGAAATTCCCGATATATAGCTATCCGGAGCTTCCTGATTAATGGCTCTTGTGAGCTACTCGTTATTGGCCCACATGAGCTTTTGACTATGGCTCTTGTAAGCCTCCTGTCATACAGCCTGATCACTGAAATCAGAGCTTTAAAATTTATAAATAGAATGATCAAACTTGGAAACTAACTCTAACAACAACTTAAAGGTAAGTGTACCTATCAAACAGTAGTATAGCTTAGGCAAGACCAGATTATCAAACCCAAAGGAACTAAAAGTACTAATACTAGCTTTCTTTTTATTATTTAGCCAAAAATATGGAGTGGTTGGTTGCTTTAACTAATTTACGACTACTAAGCGAAAGGCACAAAGACAAAAAGAACGAATTGATAAATAACTTGAAGAAACTCAATTGATTATGATGATACCCTCAGGAAGAAACCACCTAGACTTCACTTGTTACTTATTACTGAATCATATGATTTCCTTACTTAGCTTGATCCGTAGGACTCCCTAACCTATATTAAACCCTCTCCCGAGGTGAATAACGTCTAACCCTAGGTTAATTAGTGGAACTCTCGTTCTCTTATAATAACCCCCTAGAATAGCAATAAATCGATCAATGGATTCCCATATTAGGTTTCACTAATTCGATAAAATCTCGTAACCCTATCTCTAGGCGTTCGATCAACTCCGCTTAATTATGCTAGATCTACTCTTAAGTAGGGTCTATTCCTCCTCCACCTAAGCACATCAGATTTAGATTAAGCATGCATAATTAAGAACAAACTAAGTATTATCATATAATTCAGAGAAAATAACAAAATTCATCTAGGTTTCATCCCCTTCAGGTATCTGAAGGATTTAGTTCATAACAATAAAGAAAACATCTCAAAAGAAAAGATAAAACAAAACATAAGAAAACCCTAAAACCCCTAGAGGAATTGAAGGAGAAATCCACTGTCTTGGGTAGAACTCCGGCTTCTTGAGATGGGTCCACTGGCTATCTTTGAATGATTCCCACAAATGTGATCTTTCTAGATCGGCTCCTTGGCCTAGCTAACCGCCTCCTCTCAGGATGCACTTAGGGTGTTTATATAGGCTCTTGGAATGCTTTACTTGGCCTCTAAGTGTCCTAATTTAAGTCTGCTTCCTACTCGGTGTTTGAACAGGCTTTGGAAAGTGTTTCTTTGGCTCTAAGTATCCAAATCTGAGTGAAATTTCTCTCTCCCGTTATAGGGGCACGGCATGGCACACGCCCGTGTAAGTCGTGGTTGGGCCGTGTCTCGATTCTGTCGATTGGGGGACGACCGTGTAAATTGTGGCATGGCCGTGTCTTAGTTAATTGACGAGGCACGGCCGTGTGGCTTGAAGTCCAGGCTGTGTCGATTTCTTCTTTGGCCTAAATTGGCCCGTTTTAAGCTCTTTTCTTGTTCTTTTCATCCTCGGGTGCTTTCCTGAGTAAAAACATGAAAACAAAGGATTAAGAGCACCTTTTTACATAAATCAAGGGCTAAATCATCCAAAAGCATACTAAATGTGGGCCTAAAATATATTACTTTTACGGTTTATCAAATAACTCCACACTTAAGCTTTTGCTTGTCCTCAAGCAAAATTCTCAACTTACAATTAAAACAATCTTTCCGTAATTCACAATTCCTATCAACAATGCTTCATCATAATTCACTGACAATTTATACATGGATAATTTAACTCAAAGAGTCTTAAAGTGTAACATCCTGAATTAGTTATTATTTGTAATTTAATTATTTTTCTCATGTGTGTGCTTGAAGAAGTGAATCCTATGATTGCTAGGCATGTTTTAGGGTCTAGTCATAACCCCGAGCTAGGTCAGACTTAGGGTTGAAATTTCTTTTTAAGTGTTTAAAAGAAGGGAGCTAGGTGAGATAGGGGTTAAGAGAAATTTCGGGAGAAACATGACACAAGGAATAATTTGGCAAAGTGGCTTTCATGCGCCACTTAAGAGCTTGGAGGTGACGATGGGCGCAGGTCTTGGTTCGAGCTGCTGGAGTGGCGTTTTGGAGTTTTATTTTTATTTGCGGTGATGGGCTAGGAAGGTCTTAAAAATAAATGGTGAGGGTTATGGACATGAAAGTTGGTTTGGTGGAGTGGCTTAGGGCGCCACTTAAGGGTCTTGGCGGATGGACTCAAGTTCGAGTCACGCTAGAAGCAATGGGTGTTTTTATTTTTGTTTTAGGCGTTAAAGCAAAGGGAAGCTAGTGAATGAGCTCTTAAAAGAATTTGTGACGAGGTTATGTCACAAAGACACGCCTTGGCGGAATGGTTAGAGGCGTTGGTGCAGTTTGCCTTCATCAGGTCATGTGTTCGAACCAAAGAAGCTGCAGTTTGGTTTTTATTTTTTATGCATGCTGGCGTGAAGAGGGTGAGTTAATGGCCTGATTATGGACTCTTAATTTGATAAGGATAAGCTTAATTTTTGCTCTAAAATTTGGCTGGAAGAGTAAGTGTTAGTAGTTTATTTTCATTTAATTTGTTTGATGAGGTGGTTAGGAGATTAAATGTAAGATAAATCTTACTTTATTTCTGATAATTAAAAGTTGAAATTATCACAAAAAGAGAAGGGTGATGGCTGGATTTGGGACACCTTAGGGGCATCCACAATCGGCTTGAATATAGCAAGGGAGTGCCGAAAATTCATCAACATTTTTCTTTTTTGTTGTCTTGGTCAATTCTCTCTAGCCATTGCCCAAAAATCTTCAAAAATTCCTTTCTTCTTTTCTTCTATTCGACCGAACCTACCCCCTCTTCTACCCAAAAATTTACCTTCCATTTGTGTTGCTAGCCGAATATCCCCTGCTATAAAGGGCTTAGGTCGAATCCCCCCTAACTAAGGTCTTTGGATTTCAATAGTGTGGTAAGGACTCTCTCTGAGTTTAAATCTTTTATTCTTGTTTTGGCCAGCCGAAACCATGAGGCTTAACCCTGTATTTTTGTGTAGGACCGAACCTATTCAAGGTCTTAGATTGTAACCCTTTTTGGAAGCCAGCGTTAAGGGGAATTGAGAGGTCTTTCGGGATTTAAGGTAAGCATGGTATGTAGGTTGACATTCGGCCAAAGGCCATGTTATGTATTTTAAGTAGTGACCGATTTTTATTGTGGGTTGTTTAAGGAATTTTGGCAGAGTCTTAATCAAGTGACGTTTTCGGGATTTGTTTGGAAACCAAATCCGCTTAAGGTAAGTGCTGCAAATGAGCCTTTGGTATTATGTTGTTATGGCCGAATAGGCCTATGGCACTAATCTTGTTGTTGGCCAAATATAGGGTCAAAGGATCTAGCACAGTAGATCGGATCTTCGGGATCTAGGAATCTCGTTAGTAATAGGTGTGTAAAACTCTTTACAGACTTTATTAGTAACATTGCTATATTGTTGCCTTTTTAGTCCTTGTGGTAGTGATTTGCTTGTGGACATGAGCATGGATTCCGGGTAAGTCCCCTCTTACGTGAACTATGATGTATGTTGTGTATGCCATCACATGCTGTTGAATGATATGCTATACATGAATGCATGATATATGGGATTATGGTATATGATATGTAAGCATGATGATGGTGGGATTAATGAGTGGAGGGGATGATCTTTATGGATCTGTCACGGTGGTTTTGACCACAAGATGGGTTGGCCCCATCGGTTAAATTGTGACTTGGTCACGATGGTTTTGACCACACCGTTAATAAATTGTGACTAAGTCCCAGTGGTTTGGTACCACCAATGGTTTTGACCACATTATGATAAATGTGACCTATGGTCATCAGTGGTTTTGACCACACGATGGGTTGGCCCCATCACTTGATTTGTGACTCTAGTCACCACTGGTTTTGACCACCAGTGGTTTTGACCACACGGGGTAGTTAAAGGAGTACGGATGGTTAGTAGGGTTGCATATTTGCATGTTTATTAATAATTTGTGTATGAGTTACATTTTCGGGTGGGGGATTTACACACTGAGTCTTGGTGACTCACCCCTTCCCATATAATTTTGCAGATGAGTAGATCACGAAGATGGAGCCGGAGAGGACTCGAGGCGGCCATACTTGTTCCTTGGATTTGGATTTATTTAATACAGTTTAAAGTTTGTTTATTTATTAAATTCTGATTTTGGGTTGTAATAAGGCCGCTAATTATTATTTGGATGATTATTTAGTTGTTTTATTTTACTTATACCTGATTACAAATGAAATTATGAATATTAAGTAAATCGGTTAAAAGTAACATTTTCAAATTTAATAACTTCTACGGGTTTTCAAAGATGTTACCATCGGGTAGCAAAACTCACCAAGTCAACCATGGTTTTGAAAGTTCTTTAAATTTTGAATGATCAAATGTTTTTCAAAGGCTTCCAACACAACCAAGATTCAAAAAGAAACTTTAAAATAATTTCTTAAAAATCAAACCCTTCTGAGTTTTATCAAACACTGTTTTATAACTTTAACATATTTTCATCAGCTTTTCACCATACATCAAAATCTTTCAAAATGTTTTTACTCTGTGACATACCAGATCCGGTCAGGGCTCATGGGTCGAGTTTGGGGTGTTACATTTTTGGTATCAGAGCCCGGTTCAAAACTCGGCTGTGGGGGCTCAAGGCCCAAAATGTTTTGTTTATGTTAGTAGGCCTTATTAGAATGTTTTGGGAAACTGTTTATGGTTTGAACAGCATGGCACCGAGTCTCCAGCACCAATCCGCCCAGGTAAGTAATTCTATCTATTTTTGTGAATTTGTGATAGGGGTAGAAGGGTAAATTGGGAACGTAGACTATTAGAATAAGGAATTGTTGAACCCTAGGGTTAGCGTACCCCAACAAACAATGCATAAGATTTAATAATTCCCTAAACAACTCTGTGAGTTGTCACTTTGAAAGCGAGGATGTGGCAATCGTTATACGCATGTCTAGGATTGGATTCGGTGGGGCACGGTATTTAGCGATCCCCAGTGACTCACCTCCTACTCACTCGAATCCTACCTGGTGCGTAGTGACGGTTCATCCTAGCTGAGACGATACACTCACAGGCTAAACTTGATAATTAAAACCCGAAAGGGACTAGCCGTTTGGTTTTGAAGTAATTAAAACCTTGGTGTTAAAAAAAATGACCAAAATACCCCTGGTTTGTAAACTACCAAAATACCCTCCGTATGAAAAATTTCCAAATAAGAAAAATTCAAAATATCCTTCTTTTGTGAAATCAATTAAAACCAAATTTTGGAAATCTTGTTATGAAAAAAATTACTAAAATACCCCTAGTGGTAAAATTACAAAATTGCCCCTATCCAACAAAATTACCAGAATGACCCTGATTTTCAAAATTTTGCAACATCACTGTTCTGGAAAATGCAACTCTCAAAAAGAACCCTCAAAGTTTTACAACTTTTGAAATATCCCGGATTTATTAGATTTTACAAATTCACCCTGATTTGTGAAAAATTACCAAAATACCCCTGAGGTCTAAAATTACCGAAATACCCCCAGATTTTAAAATTTATTCAAAATACCTCGGTAATTTAAAAGTTCCAAAAACTTTTTTGACAAAATCATCCGAGAACTTTTATTTTTGAAAAATTACAAAATATCCCTGTAGGACAATTGACGAAAATACCCCTGGGATAGGAACGGACAGGAATATCCGTTGAGTGAATGTGAATGGGAGATACTAAGGAATGGATGTATTTTTCTGTGAATTAGGATAGAAAACTTGAACTTTGAATGATCGAAAGAATCCTATTAAGCTCTCTTCATAAAATTCCTTGGCATGTAAACAAGTGAAACGAAAGTACTAATTCATAAAACTTCTTAATCAGATCACGACGAGAGTAATGAGTACAAGAGGTTGTGGACGTCTGCCCGTGGCTGTGGTAAAGGTAGGATGACCTTGTCGGAGCCAGCAGGGTCTGGTCATGAGTTTGGAAATAAGATGTCGGATCTGCCGGTGGCGAAACCTGAGTTCCAAGAGCAGACGGGTGGTAACGATGTAGTATCTCAAGCTGTACTACGAGTGTTGGAGCGAGTTGCGAGGCAGCGCAGTGCGAGGCCCAGAATCATGTGATGGAGCGACTGGGCTAACGGAGCGAGAGGTGTTTAGAGGAGTTTCGGAGTGGCACCAGGTCTTGGCGCGAATATTGGTTAGAATCTACTGAGAGGGTCATGGGTGACCTGGATTTCACAGCTAAAGAGAAGTTGAAGGGTATCATCTCTCTGCTTCGAGATGAGTCATATCAGTGGTGGCTCACTGTAAGGGATGGAGCGATGGCAGAGGATCTCACATGGGAATTCTTTAAGGCCGCCTATTAAAAGAAATACATTGAAACCAGTTACGTGGATGCGCAGCGACAGCCTTTCTTGAACTTGGTTTAGGGTAATAAGACAGTAGCGGAGTATGAGGCCGAATTTCTCCGGTTGAGTAGGTATGCTCGTGGTATTATGGGTACCAAGCATGAACGCTGTGTTAGATTCGAGGATGGGCTGAGAGATGAGCTGAGGATGATGATGGCTCCACAACAGGAACGGGAGTTCACTGTCCTAGTGGAGAAGTCTAAGGTTGCTGAAGGGGTAAGGCAGTTAGTTAGGTGAAATCAGGATAGGAACTGGAATAAGAGGAGCTCTGATCTTCAAAGTTTTCTGGTAATCAGCAAAAGAGGATGAGGTTTGGTGGGTCAGATCAAGCTGCTAGGCCTGCTGCTACTACCAATTCTCAATGGCCGCCACGGTGTGCTTGGTGTGGAAAATCTCACACGGGAAAGTGTTGGAATGGTAATCGAAGATGTTTCGAATGTGGGTCCATGGAACATCGAGTTAGAGATTATCCGAAAAAGGCAGCTAGGCTGAGGTCAGAGAGTCAGGATCGTGCACCAAATAGGAGGGATAATCAACAGCCACCGAGAGGTCGTGGTGCAAGAAGAGGAGGTAATTGTGCTGGCAGAGGTCGTGGGGCACCGAGGGGAGGTACCGGTGGTACTGAGGCTAGGCAACCTGGTTTGGTCTATGCTGCGAGGCGTCAAGAGGAGGGCGACGCACCGGACGTCATAATCGGTATGTTCTTGATCTTTGGTGTACCCTATAGTACTTTGATTGACATTGGCTCAACCCACTCATACATTGCTAGTAGCGTAGTGGAAACTCTGCACTTAGACTCTGAGCTTACTTCTAGGAAGATAACTGTATTAAGCCCTTTAGGTCACTCTGTAGAAGTAAGTAAACTCTATAGGAACGTACCCCTAGAACTCCAAGAGGTCGTGTTCTTGGCTGACTTGATGGAATTACCATTTCAAGAGTTCGACCTAATCCTTGGGATGGATTGGCTAGTAAAGTATCAGACTAGCCTAGATTGTGCAGCTAAGCGCATGGTAATAAAGACCGTGAAAGGTGATAAGGTGGTGATGGTAGGTAAAAGGAGAGATTACCTATCTAATCTGATTTCTGCGTTGAAGGTGAAAAAGATGGTGAGGAAGGGTTGTGAAGCATATGTGGTGCATGTCTGTGCTTTGGAAGCTAAGGATGTTGCTGTGAGAGATGTCCAGATCGTAAGGGACTATGTTGATGTGTTTCCAGAAGAACTTCCGGGTCTACCTCCGGACCGTGAGGTTGAATTTGGTATAGATCTATTACCTGGAACCGCGCCAGTATCTATAGCTCCGTATCGAATGGCGCCGAAAGAATTAGTAGAGTTGAAGGTGTAGATTCAGGAATTGTTGGATAGAGGGTTCATCCGACCAAGTGTATCGCCTTGGGGAGCTCCAGTGCTTTTTGTCAAGAAGAAGGATGAGACAATGAGGATGTGCATAGACCATCGACAGCTGAACAAGTTGACAATAAAGAATAGGTACCTTTTGCCCCGGATTGATGATCTGTTCGATCAACTCAAGGGAGCATCGGTGTTCTCTAAGATTGACCTTAGGTCAGGGTACCATCAGCTTAAGGTGAAGGAGGCTGATGTCCACAAGACGGCATTTCGTACTCGGTATAGACACTACAAGTTTCTGGTAATGCCTTTTGGTTTGATTTAATGCACCTAGCGTTTATGGACATGATGAACCGGGTTTTCCAACCCTATCTTGACCGATTCATCGTGGTGTTCATAGACGACATTTTGGTGTACTCGAAGTCGAGGAGGAGCATGACGACATCTTCATGTGGTTCCGCAAGTTCTAAGGAGAAACAATTGTACGCCAAATTCAAAGAAGTATGAGTTCGCTCAAGGAGGTAACTTTTCTAGGGCATGTTGTTTCAGCTGAGGGCATCAGGGTGGATCCCCATAAGATTGAGGCAGTATTAGAGTGGAAACCACTGAGGTCGGTTACGAAAATTCAGAGTTTTCTGGGGTTGGCAGGATATTACCGAAGATTTGTGGAAAATTTCTCCTTAATTGCAGCACCGTTGACTAAACTGCTGAGAAAAAGAGTTCCATTTGTGTGGTCTGAGAAGCAGCAAGAGAGTTTCGATAAGCTGAAGAGGATCTTGTCAGAAGCACCAGTCTTGATTCAACCTGAGGCAGGAAAGGAATTCACTGTGTATTGTGATACATCGCATACTGGTTTAGGGTATGTATTGATGCAAGAGGGGAAGGTGGTCACTTATGCGTCACGACAGTTGAGGCCTCACGAAAGTAACTACCCGACACATGATTTAGAATTGGCTGCAGTAGTTTTTGCCTTGAAGATTTAGAGGCACTACCTGTATGGGGAGAAGTCGGTAATGTACATAGATCACAATAGTCTGAAGTACCTCTTGACTCAGAAAGATGTAAATCTGAGCCAGCGGAGGTGGATTGAGTTGCTGAAAGACTACGACTGTTCAATCGAATACCATCCGGGCAAGGCTAATGTGGTAGCTGATGCATTGAGTCGAAAGGTGGTAGCAGATTTGCGAGCAATGTTTGCTCACCTAAGTCTCTATGAGGATGGAAGCCTCTTGGCAGAATTACAAGTGAAGCCATCTTGGATTGATGAGGTCAAAGAAAGGCAAGTGACTGACGAAGCTTTGAGTACTCAGAAGTTGCAAGTACAGAATGGTGAGGTCAAGGTTTTAGCTTGGGTAGTGATGGAGTGTTGTACTTTCAGGGGAGAGTATGCATGCCTACGGATGATGATTTGAGGCAGCGAATCCTTAAAGAAGCTCATAGCAGTCCATACGCCATGCACCCGGGAAGCAGCAAGATGTATTAGGATTTAAGGGAGCAATTTTGGTGGCCGGGTCTTAAGCGGGAGGTAACCGAGTTAGTGGGCAAGTGTCTGACATGCCAGCAAGTTAAGGCTGAGCATCAATTACCATCGAAATATTACGGTAGGTAAAGATTCCACAGTGGAAGTGGGAGGAGATTACCATGGATTTCGTAAGTGGGCTTCCCCTTACGCCCAGTAAGAAAGATACAGTTTGGGTGATAGTAGACCGGTTGACTAAGTCGGCCCATTTCATACCAGTAAGGGTTGACTACTCGCTTCAAAGGTTAGCCAAGCTGTATATAGTAGAGATAGTGCAGTTGCATGGAGTAGCGGTGTCCATTATCTCAGATCGGGATCCCCAATTTACGTCAAGATTCTGAAAGGCTTTACATCAGGAGTTAGGCACGGAGTTAAATTTCAGCACGGCTTTTCACCCGCAGTCTGATGGACAATCTGAGAGGTTATCCAAGTGTTGGAAGATATGTTAAGGGGCTGTGTTTTGGACTTCGTGGTAGTTGGGAGGAGTACCTACCTTTGGCGAGTTAAACTTATAACAATAGTTATCAGCGAGCATTGAGATGACACCGTATGAGGCGTGTATGGTCAAAATGCCGTACTCCTCGTGTTGGGCGGAACTAGGAGAGCGACAGATGTTGGGTCCAGAGTTAGTGGCGAGAGGCGGAGGATAGGGTTAGAGTAATTCGGGCTCGTCTTAAGGAGGCATCGGATAGGCGTAAATCCTCTGCCGATCTTAAGCGCAGAGAGGTTGAATATGCGAAGGGTGATAAGGTCTTCTTGAAGGTATCACCTTGGAAGAACGTCTTGAGATTTGGCCAAGGGCAAGCTAAGCCCTAGATTCATCGGACCGCATACGGTGTTGAAATGTGGGGGCCGATAGCTTACCGACTTGAGTTGCCAAATGAATTGAGCGGATACATGACGTCTTCCATGTTTCGATCTTTGGCGCTATCGATCGATCCTCACACGTAGTCTTGGTTGCAAAATTGAGGTGAACCCGACTTGTCTTTCGAGAAGAGCCACCAAATCTTGGATCGAGATGTCAAGGTTTTGAGGAGGAAGTCGATGCCTTTGGTAAAAGTGCTATGGCAAAACCATGGTACGGAGGAGGCCACATGGGAACCCGAGGATGTGATGCGCAACAATACCCCACTCTTGATCCGAGTAATTTCGAGGTCAAATTCTTTTTAAGGAGGTAGAAGCGTAACATCCTGAATTAGGGGTTGTTTGTAATTTAATTATTTTTCTCATGTGTGTGCTTGAAGAAGTGAATTCTATGATTGCTAGGCATGTTTTAGGGTCTAGTCATAACCCCAAGCTAGGTCAGACTTAGGGTTGAAATTTCTTTTTAAGTGTTTAAAAGAAAGGAGCTAGGTGAGATAGGGGTTAAGAGAAATATCGAGAGAAACATGACACAAGGAATAATTTGGCAAAGTGGCTTTCATGCGCCACTTAAGAGCTTGGAGGTGACGATGGGCGCAGGTCTTGGGTTCGAGCTGCTGGAGTGGCGTTTTGGAGTTTTATTTTTATTTGCTGTGATGGGCTAAGAAGGCCTTAAAAATAAATGGTGAGGGTTATGGACATGAAAGTTGGTTTAGTGGAGTGGCTTGGGGCGCCACTTAAGGGTCTTGGCGGATGGGATCAAGTTCGAGTCATGCTAGAAGCAATGGGTGTTTTTATTTTTATTTTAGGCGTTAAAGCAAAGGGAAGCTAGCGAAGGAGCTCTTAAAAGAATTTGTGACGAGGTTATGTCACAAAAACATGCCTTGGCAGAATGGTTAGAGGCGTTGGTGCAGTTTGCCTCCATCAGGTCCTATGTTCGAACCAAAGAAGCTGCAGGTTGGTTTTTATTTTTTATGCACGTTGGCGTGAAGAGGGTGAGTTAATGGCCTGATTTTGGACTCTTAATTTGATAAGGATAAGCTTAATTTTTGCTCTAAAATTCGGCTGGAAGAGTAAGTGTTAGTAGTTTATTTTCATTTAATTTGTTTGATGAGGTGGTTAGGAGATTAAATGTAAGATAAATCTTGCTTTATTTCTAATAATTAAAAGCTAAAATTATCACAAAAAGAGAGGGGTGATGGCCGGATTTGGGACACCTTAGGGGCATCCACAATCGGCTTGAATATAGCAAGGGAGTGCCGAAAATTCATCAACATTTTTTCTTTTCTTGTTGTTGGCCGAATTCTCTCTAGCCATTGCCCAAAAATCTTCAAAAATTCCTTTCTTCTTTTCTTCTATTCGGTCGAACCTACCCCCTCTTCTACCCAAAAATTTACCTTCCATTTGTGTTGCTAGCCGAATATCCCCTGCTATAAAGGGCTTAGGCCGAATCCCCCCTAACTAAGGTGCTGCCGATTTCAATAGTGTGGTAAGGACTCTCTCTGAGTTTAAATCTTTTATTCTTGTTTTGGCCAGCCGAAACCATGAGGCTTAACCCTGTATTTTTGTGTAGGACCGAACCTATTCAGGGTCTTAGATTGTAACCCTTTTTGGAAGCCAGCGTTAAGGGGAATTGAGAGGTCTTTCGGGATTTAAGGTAAGCATGGTATATAGGTTGACATTCGGCCAAAGGCCATGTTATGTATTTTAAGTAATGACCGATTTTTATTGTGGGTTGTTTAAGGAACTTCAGCAGAGTCTTAATCAAGTGACGTTTTTGGGATTTGTTTGGAAACCAAATCCGCTTAAGGTAAGTGCCGCAAATGAGCCTTTGGTATTAAGTTGTTATGGCCAAATAGGCCTATGGCACTAATCTTGTTGTTGGCCGAATATAGGGTCAAAGGATTTAGCACAGTAGATCAGATTTTCGGGATCTAGGAATCTCGTTAGTAACAGGTGTGTAAAACTCTTTACAGACTTTATTAGTAACATTGCTATATTGTTGCCTTTTTAGTCCTTGTGGTAGTGATTTGCTTGTGGACATGAGCATGGATTCCGGGTAAGTCCCCTCTTACGTGAACTATGATGTATGTTGTGTATGCCATCACATGCTGTTGAATGATATGCTATACATGAATGCATGATATATGGGATTATGGTATATGATATGTAAGCATGATGATGGTGGGATTAATGAGTGGAGGGGGATGATCTTTATGGACTGTCACCAGTGGTTTTGACCACAAGATGGGTTGGCCCCATCAGTTAAATTGTGACTTCGGTCACCAGTGGTTTTGACCACACCGTTAATAAATTGTGACTAAGTCCCAGTGGTTTGGTACCACCAGTGGTTTTGACCACATTATGATAATTGTGACCTATGGTCATCAGTGGTTTTGACCACACGATGGGTTGACCCCATCACTTGATTTGTGACTCTAGTCACCAGTGGTTTTGACCACCAGTGGTTTTGACCACACGGGGTAGTTAAAGGAGTACGGATGGTTAGTGGGGTTGCATATTTGCATGTTTATTAATAATTTGTGTATGAGTTACATTTCTGGGTGGGGGATTTACACACTGAGTCTTGGTGACTCACCCCTTCCCATATAATTTTGCAGATGAGTAGATCGCGGAGATGGAGCTGGAGAGGACTCGAGGCGGCCATGCTTGTTCCTTGGATTTGTATTTATTTAATACATTTTAAAGTTTGTTTATTTATTAAATTCTGATTTTGGGTTGTAATAAGGCCGCTAATTATTATTTGGATGATTATTTAGTTGTTTTATTTTACTTATACCGTATTACAAATGAAATTATAAATATTAAGTAAATCGGTTAAAAGTAACATTTTCAAATTTAATAACTTCTACGGGTTTTCAAAGATGTTACCATCGGGTAGCAAAACTCACCAAGTCAACCATGGTTTTGAAAGTTCTTTAAATTTTGAATGATCAAATGTTTTCCAAAGGCTTCCAACATAACCAAGTTTCAAAAAGAAACTTTAAAATAATTTCTTGAAAATCAAACCCTTCTGAGTTTTATCAAACACTGTTTTATAACTTTAACATATTTTCATCAGATTTTCACCATACATCAAAATCTTTCAAAACGTTTTTACCCTGTGACATACCAGATCCGGTCAGGGCTCATGGGCTGAGTTTGGGGTGTTACATAAAGATTCAAACAATATAAGTCATGAATTTTGTAGTTCGAAAACATAGGTGTCTCCCCTTATCTAAATGATTACCTTTAATTTGAAACCGACAAGGATTGACATCCTCACTAAGGATTCACTCAAAACACTCGAAGTGTTCAAGGATTAAGAAAAAGCACTCATAAGTCAAACCTAAAAAGTTAATCCCATAGGCTTGCCTGAAAATCAAATCTCCACCACTGTAGAGATGATACATAGATCAAAAGGTCTTAATCAGGGTTGTAACGAGGCTTATGTTAAGGGTGTGGATAAAGGCTGAATTAGAAGGTTAAAATCGAGATCGAATTGACAAATTACCTAACTAAAAACAATGAACTAGAAAATAAATGATTACATCAATTGAAACTTTAAACTAATAATAATACGAGCTTTTTCTTTGATAATTGAAATTTAAATGCACAAGCTCACTTTCTATACTACTAATACCGAATATACTTTGATTTTTCGATGTTTGTTTTTTTTTACTAGAAACGTAATAGAGAGAACTTTACTAATTGAAATAAACTAATTCGGCAACCGATCAAATCAATTCTCGATAGAAGGGTAGTCAAAAGAATGGTGATAACAAATACAAAGGGTTTTTGGGTTAATATTAAGCGGGTAATTCAATAAAAAGGGATTGGGATCAAAGGGGTTCACTAAAGGTTAATTATGTAGGTAAGCTTTTTAGTGGAGTGAATGGGTTAAAACTTAGGTGCCTTTATCATCTTAGTATATCAAATCATTAATGTGGTCTCGACATGTATAATTGTGGCAAGTTCTGGAATAACAATTCAGTGTTGACACCGTCATAATTAATAAAGTGAGCATGAAAAAGAATATATGCTCTATAAGGCTCAAATCTCACAAAAATTATGGGTATTTGACATCAATATTGTAGATTTCAAACTTCAAGGTAAAATTCAAATTTAGTTCAACACCCTAGACAATTTTTTTGATTTTTGAAAAATAGACTTATCATGCCTGATTCTCTAGTATTATTCACGTATAAATTATCAATGCACAATTATCAATGACTTACTCAAAAACATGTCAATAGCAATCATAAATTATTAGAAATTTCACCCTAATTAATAATATGAGAAAATTTCTTTTGGACAAGACTAAAATTCAGGATTTAAGAATAATGGAAAAAGTTAGGTACTTTTACCCCCACACTTAAGTTGTACATTGCCCTCAATGTACAAAGATAGATAAACAATTATGTAATAAAAAGAAAAGGGGAGAATAGCACTTCCTGAATTTTGGATGATTCCGGGAGTTTGGCAGTGGTCGTGATGTCGAATAACTTGGAAGGCTCTTAGTTGTGTGTTTGTGTATATGGAGTGTGTAATTTATTCTGCAAAGTCGTTTGGTTAATGTTCTTATAATAAATATGTGAATACGGAATCGTGAATGGTTAGATAGCCAATTTTAAAGGGTTGCAATAATAGAAGTTCAAAAATAACACCATATATAAAAATAAGTTCAAAAATAACACCATATATAAAAATAAAATAAACATAAACATAAACATAAAAAGAAAATAAAAGAAAATGGACATAAATGTCTTAAGATGACTCAGAGGTCCTCATCATTGGTCGGGTCCGGTGGTGGTACTTGTGATGAAATTTGAAGATGTTGGCATATTTGTTGAAGAGTCTCCTCTAGTCTATCAAAGCGCCGAGTGTTTTCAGCGAAATACAACTCGAACTGGTCAAGTCGTGCAGAGATGTCTGATAATGATGGAGACGCGCGTTGCTGATTCTGGTTCAGATTTTGTACCTTCTCTAATTGTGGTGGGTCCTTGTCAGGCATGTCCTCATCCTCTCCTTCGTTTGTAGGTATCTTTCGTTGGTACTGAGGGGGGTCGGTTCCTCGACGTTGTTTGATCATCCTCATGTGTAGCATCGTCTGGATGCCTTGAGGTTCCATGTTACCTATCAGTGTGAGGAAGGTGATTTGATCGTTGGTGTTGAGGAGATTGTAGTATCGAGCCAGCCTCGTAATGTATGGCCCCATTGATAAGATCCCCTTTCTATGTGGTTCAATCTTATATTGAATCGCGCATGCGATAAAATATGCCAAGTCGAAAACATGTCCTTCAGACATGCATGCTAGGAAGTAAACGTCTTGCTTGTTTACAACACCGGTGCTTTCTCTGCGACTTGTGATAGTGTGTACGAGAATGGCATGAATATACCTTAGAACTGGTGGAAGTGTCGTCGCTTTAGAGCGGCTAGGGTCGTATGTACTTGTAGTGGGGCGGAGTTTGCACCAGCATTCGTGCAAAGTGTAGTGGAGTTCATGGTTTAGTTCAGATAGTGGGTTTTCTTCTATGAATTTAGGCGTATAAAGTCCGAGAGCTGTTCTGAATTGTGGTACACTCACTCAACGCACTGAGCCCCCTAAACGGAATTGGATAGCACTTGGGTCGTCGTACTAAGTCGTCACTGTTTGTAGTGTGAAGGTGGTGCGGAATTCTAATGTAAGCTCCAAGTAGGTGGGCTCATTAATTGAGAAGAAGTGTTCCCATGGTTCGGTTGAGAGAAGGGCTCAGATATCGGTTGTGAGCCCAACTTGTTGTACTGTGTTCCAGTCAATGCACCTACCGGTGCCTAATGGTTTGTCCCGAATTGCTTTGTACCATTTTTCCTGAGTTGCTTAAGGAAATCTGAGGAATTGGTGTCGAATTTTGATAGAGGGACTTGCGGAGGATGATCCGGGCCCCTTCCTTTTCTTGCTTGGGGCTGATCGTTTGGTTCAGTATGTTGACATGGTCCCTGCAAAATAATCAAGTAAAAAGCAAGTTTCTCAACAATAATATAGCCAAAATTAAATCTATCATAATCTGAGAAGTTAGAATATTAATCTAAAAGAATTATTCGACAGTAGTGAGCAAAGAAATGCATCAAACTTATTGGTTCTAAAGTGCAAGAATTTATTCCTACTATTAAAATGAATCATGAACAATCAACCAACAAATATTCATGGGGCTAAACTTTTGAGGAAATTTTCCTAAATAAAATCATGCTTCCATACTAAAACTAAACAAGATATGAAAATAAAGTAGAGTGGCATAATTTTTATCAAGTTATAGGTTAAGAAAAAGGAACCAGGGGCGGTGTAAAAGGTTCGAGCATGGGTGGAGCACGGTGGTGTTGCAGTCGCAAAGACGAACACACAATGGCGGCGCAGAGTACCAGTTGTGGTGTAGGCATTGTAGGATGAGCACGGCAGAAGTAGGGGTGTGGGGTTTATGTCACACGACGGTGTTTCGGGCGTGTGGGGGTTTTTGTTCGGGTTTGGATAAAAAAAATGGTGGTTTAGGTGAGAGTGTGGCCGAAATTTTTGAAGAGAGGTTAAAAATTATTTTTAGGGTTAAATGGAGAGGGATTTTGGTTAATTTGTTTAAATAGAAGTAGGGGCACGGGCAGATGCCACGATCGTGCTATTTTTTCAATTGCCCGTGTAATTCGAGATTTTGAATTTTTAGGTGCGATTGGTTTTTTGGCACGGGTGTGCGTTCCCCGTGTGCGATATGTCAGTATGTCCCCACGGTCATGACGCACGGTCGTGTGTAGCCCGTGCTTTAGAAGTCAGTATTTAAGCACGATTCCTTAGTATGGGCGTGTGTTACCCGTGTGCTATATGTCAGTATGTTTCCATCATTATGAAGCATGGTCGTGGATGGCCCGTGCTTTGGTGGTCAGTATTCAAGCACGATTACTTAACACGGGCATGTCTTGCCCGTGTTTGATAAAAGAATTTTCTCTGTTTGCGCACGACTATTGGCATGCCCGTTGGTCATCCCATGGCTCTCACACGGCTATAGGCACGCCCGTGTGTAGAGCCGTGTTACCTCAACCTGTAATTTTTGTGGGTTAGTAACAAAGTCAAAAGTGTCAATAAGTTAGTGCTCGGGTTGCTTCTCGAGAAGCGCTCGTTTATAGTCTTAAGCTAGACTTTCCCTGTTTTCATTAAATGAAGGTTCACGGAGTTGAAGCTCCTCTCTCATGTCCCTAAAATCTGCACTATTATAAACTTTTAGTCGGTGGCCATTTACCTTGAATGTGCCCTTGGTGGGGTGAGTTACCTCGATTGTACCATATGGAAAATTTTTTTTGATTATAAATGGTCCCGACCATCTTGATTTCACTTCCTGAATAATTTGAGCCTTGAGTTGTACAATAGAACCAAGTCCCCTACCTCGAATTGGTTTGACCTCTTCAGACGAGAGTCGTGGCGTCGCTTTGTTGCCTCTTTGTATAGTTTCGAGTTCTCGTAGCCTTAGCTCTCCACTCTTTCAGTTCGTTCATCTACATCATTCTTTTCTTTCCTGCAGTTCTAATATCTAAATTTAAAAACTTTATGGCCCAAAAAGCTTTCTGTTCTAACTCAAATGGTAGATGATGACTTTTTACAGATATCTGAGTTTGTAGGGGATGTCCTAGAGGTGTTTTAAAAGTCGTTCTATATGACCATAGGGCATCATCTACTTTAATGCCCAATCTTTTCTATTTGATTCAACCGTTTTTCTAAGATGCGCTTAAGTTCTCGGTTTGTGACTTCAACTTGCCTTGGTTTGAGGATGATATGGGTGGTCATACTATGGTGTACTCCATATTTCTTTAGAACTTTTCAAATTGAGTATTACAAAAATGTGTCCCCTATCACTAATAATAGCTCTAGGTGTCCCAAATCTAGAAAACAGTTTCTTGAGAAATTTAACTACTACCCTAGCATCATTGGTTGGTAAAGCTTCCGCTTCTACCCATTTCGACATGTAATCAACTGCCACTAGGATGTATTTATTTCCAAATGAACTAGGGAATGGTCCCATAAAATCAATACCCCATACATCAAATAATTCACATGATAACATATATGTTTGAGGCATTTCATCACGTTTAGAAATATTACCTATTCTTTGGCATTTATCGCAAGAGGTAACATACCTGTTGGCATCTTTAAATAAAGTGGGCCAATAAAAACCTGATTCGAGTATTTTGTGTGCTATTTTTATGCCACTGTAGTGTCCTCCTGAGGATCCTGAATGGCAATGTTCCAGAATTTTACTTGCTTCTGCTTTTGTAACGCATATTCGGATGACCTGATCTGCACATATGCGGAAAAGAAAAGGATCTTCCCAAAAATAGTTTTTCACATCAGCAAAGAATCGTTTCTTTTGGTGATGTGTTAGTCTTTTTAGTAAGATGTTAGCCGCTAAATAATTCACAATATTTACAAACCATGGTACCTCAGAATGTTTTATGGAAAAAAAGTTTTTCTTCGGGAAATGAATCGTTTATCTCATTTTTATCAAGCTCTCTAATATGTAGATTCTCAAGTCTGGAGAGATGATTTGCTGCAAGATTCTCAACTCCCTTCTTATCTTGTATTTCTAAGTCAAATTCCTGTAAAAGTAAATCCATCGTATGAGTCGAGGTTTTGCATCAGGTTTTTTTAAGAGATAGCAAAGAGCTGAATGATCAGTGTAAACGACAACTTTAGACAATATTAAATACTGCCTAAATTTGTCAAAAGCAAAAACTACAGCTATCAATTCTTTCTCTGTGGTGGTGTAATTTTCTTGTGTAGGTGTTAATGTTTTGCTAGCGTAGTAAATTGGCTGAAAATGCTTGTCTCTTCATTGTCCCAAAACTGCACCTACTGCAAAATCACTTGCATCGCACATTAGTTCAAAGGGTAAGTTCCAATCAGGTGCAATCATAATTGGTACATTTATTAATTTATCTTTAAGAACATTAAAAGCATCTAAACATTCCTGATTGAGATTGAAAGGAACATCTTTTTCTAGTAATTTGTCAAAGGCTTAGCTATTTTAGAAAAATCTTTAATAAATCTTCTATAGAACCCCGCATGTCCTAAAAAGCTTCTAATAGCCTTAACTGAACTAGGGGGAGGTAATTTTTCTATGGTTTCAACCTTTGATTTATCTACCTCAATCCCTTTACTAGAAATCTTATGTCCTAATACAATTCCCTCTCTAACCATAAAGTGACATTTTTCCCAATTCAAAACAAGGTTGGTTTCCTCACATCTCATCAGAACTCGTTTTAAATTTTTAAGGCAAAGATTGAAAGAATTACCAAATATCGAGAAGTCATCCATGAATACCTCCATGATATCTTCCACGAGTTCATCAAAAATTGCCAACATGCAACGTTGAAAAGTAGCAGGAGTATTACATAATAAAAGGCATTCTACAATAAGCAAACGTACCATATGTACATGTAAATGTGGTCTTCTCTTGATCTTCAGAAGATATGGGAATTTGGAAGTATCCAGAGAGTCCGTCCAAAAAACAGTAGTACATATGCCGGGGTAGTCTTTCTAACATTTGATCTATGAAGGGTAGAGGGAAGTGATCTTTTCTAGTGACATCATTAAGCTTTCTATAGTCTATACAGACTCTCCATCCTGTGACTGTTCTTGTGCGGATTAATTCATTCTTCTCATTGGGCACCACCGTCATACCTCCTTTCTTTGGGACTACATGCACAGGACTTACCCAAGTGCTATCAGAAATAGGATAAATTATTCCTGCATCTAGAAGTTTAATTACCTTGGCTTTGACTACTTCTTTCATGTTGGGATTTAGCCGTCTCTGGGGTTGCACACATGGCTTGTATTCTTCTTCCATTAAAATTTTGTGGGTGTAGAACGAGGGCTTATACCCTTTATATCAGATATTTTTCAAGCTATGGCTTTTTTATGTTCTCTTAGTACCTTTATCAAATCCTCTTTTTCCTTAGGTTCTAGTTCTGAAGAGATAATTATCGGTAGCGTAGAATTGTCTTCGAGGAATGCATATTCTAAATGTTTTGGTAATTGTTTTAATTCCAGACTGGGTGGCTCATCAATGGAGGATTTCTGTTTTATTTCGTCATTGTTTTTAATGTTTTCTTCTTTCACTTGCCTGAATGACGATGTATTCAAATTTATCTCATTGCCTTCATCTTCTTTCCCCTCTCCTTGAGTCAGGAAAAGTTCCATTGTGTCGTCATGTATAATTTCCTGCAATGAATTTTGAATGATATGATCAGTAGTATCAATAAAATAATAGGAATCATCTTGCTCTTTGGAATATCGCATGGCATCATAAATTTGAAACATAATTTCTTCATCGCCTATCCTTAATGCAAGTTTACCATCACCTACATCAATAACGGCCCTAGTAGTGGCTAAAAAAGTGCGTCTTAGAATTAAAGGAACATTAATATCTTCTTCAATGTCTAACACAATAAAATCAACAGGGAAAATAAATTTATCAATTTTTATTAAAACATCTTTGATAATTCCTCTAGGATATTTAATAGATCTATCGGCCAATTGAATACTCATCCTAGTGGGTTTTGGTTCCCCAAGATCTAATTGTTTAAAAATTTTGTAAGGCATTAGATTAATACTGGCACCTAGATCAGCTAATGCTTTCTTAATATTTAGGCTACCAATCAAGCAAGGAATAGTAAAGCTTCCTGGGTCTTTTAATTTGGTTGGTAACTTGTTCTGGAGAATGGCTGAGCATTCTTTATTAAGTTCCACCGTCGATACTTCTTCAAGCTTCCTTTTATTCGTCAGGAGTTCCTTTAAGAATTTTGCATCTTTCGGCATCTGTGACATAGCTTCAACAAAAAGTAAGTTAATATGTATTTGTTTAAAAAGTTCAAGAAACTTACCGTATTGAGCATCTAGCCGTTCCTTCTTTAGCCTTACTGGATATGGGATTGGTGGTTTACTTTCTTTGCGTACTGGATTTATATTCTCCACTCCCTCATCTCTTGCTTTGTTATCTTCGTGTGGAATTTGTTTCTTTGGTTCCACTAATTCCTTTCCACTTCTTAGTGTAACTGCTTTTATCTGTTCTGTGTCTTTAGAAAAAATTTCTGCCCGTATTTCACAGATTATCCGAGTAAGCGGTCCAATTGACTTAGTGAGCTCCTCGAATGACTCAGTAAGTTTTTCAACTGATGCTTGTTGATCTTTAAATGTTCTTTTCATATCTTGGAAGCGTTTTTCTGTGTCTGACGTAAATTTTGTCAGCATCTCTTCGAGGGTTGGCTTCTTTTCTTGTGGATAAGGCTGATTTTGGAAGTTTTGAGGAGGTTCTTGTCTTTGATTTCGTGATTTCCTTGACCTCCCATGAAAAATTTGGGTGGTTCTTCCAACTGGATTATAAGTATTACTATAAGGATTATTATTGGATCTGAAATTATTACCTATATAGTTTGTCATTCGTTTTACGCTCCTGGTTGATAGGGTGGGTACTCAGGATTCACCACGTTCCACTTGTGTCGCATCCGCATCACTTGGGTGTACCTACAAAAACATAAACCGCAAGCTTTTTATTCATCATCTCTACCGATTTGATAGCATGGTTATCGTGCATCAATCTTTGTAGACTCAAATGATTTTGTCGGTTTTGTCCTTGTAACCTGCCACTGATAATTATTCAACGACATCTCTTTAATAAATTCATAGGCTGCTTCAGGAGTTTTATTATTCAAGGTTCCACCAGCGGCTGAATCAATTAGTCGTCTCGTTGAGGGATTTACACCATTGTAGAAAGTTTGGACTTGAAGCCATAATGGTAGTCCATGGTGTGGACATCTCCTCAAGAGATCTTTGTATCTCTCCCATGCATCGTATAATGTCTCTAAATCCATCTGCACAAAAGAAGAAATATTATTCTATAATTTAGCTGTTTTGGCTGGTGGAAAATATTTTAATAAAAATTTCTCGATCATTTGTTCCCATGTAGTGATTGACCCTCGTGGTAACGAGTTTAACCACTGCTTGGCTTTATTCCTTAATGAAAAGGGAAATAACCGAAGACGAATGGCATCATCAGAAAATGCCATTTATTTTGAAAGTATCGCACAACTCTAAAAATTTTGCTATATGAGTGTTCGGGTCTTCATCTTGCAAACCATCAAATTGAACAAATTGTTGAATCATTTGTATTGTATTAGGCTTTAATTCAAAATTATTAGCAGCTATAGCAGGCCTAACAATACTAGATTCTGCTCCTGTCACATTGGGTTTAGCATAATCATACATAGTGCGCGGAGCATCCGCCACATCCTGTGGTGGGTTATTCTCGTCCATCCCTTCAGTAGGATTGGATCTGTCTTCTCGCTCTTCTTCTGAGTAATTTAGAACTCGCCTAATTTCTCTACGATTTCTCCGAGCGGTAGCTTCAATTTCACTATCATATACTAGAGGTCTTGTCGGGTTCCTTCTAGTCATAAACTAGAGGTACCCGCTAGGAAAAAAAGAAAGAAAAATAAAATTTAGTAAAAATAAAATAAATTGCAAAATAAAATAATGGCTAAAGTAATAAAAATAGAGTTTTCTTAATATTTTAGTTCTCCGGCAACGGCGCTAAAAACTTGATCGCTGAAATTAGAGCTTTAAAATTTATAAACAGAATGATCAAACCTAGAAACTAACTCTGACAACGACTTAAAGGCAAGTGTACCTATAGAACAGTAGTATAGCTTAGGCAAGACCGGATTATCGAACCCAAAGGAACTAAAAGTACTAATACTCACTTTTTTTTATTATTTAGCCTAAAATATGGAGTGACTGGTTGCTTTAACTAATTTACGACTACTAAGTGAAAAACACAAAGACAAAAAGAATGAATTGGGAAATAACTCAAAGAAACTCAATTGATTATGACAATACCCTTAGGAAGAATCCACCTAGACCTCACTTGTTACTTATTACTGAATCATATGATTTCCTTACTTAGCTTGATCCGTAGGGCTCCCTAACCTATATTAAACCCTCTCCCGAGGTGAATAACGTCTAACCCTAGGTTAATTAGTGGAACTCTCGTTCGCTTATAATAACCCCCTAGAATACTAGTAAATCGATCAATGGATTCCCATATTAGGTTTCACCCTAATCCGACAAAATCTCGTAACCCTATCTCTAGGTGTTCGATCAACTCCGCTTAATTATGCTAGATCTACTCTTAAGCAGGGTCTATTCCTCCTCCACCTAAGCACATCAGATTTAGATTAAGCATGCATAATTAAGAACAAACTAAGTATTATCATATAATTCAGAGAATAATAACAAAATTCATCTAGGTTTCATCCCCTTCAGGTATCTGAAGGATTTAGTTCTTAACAAATAAAGAAAACATCTCAAAAGAAAAGATAAAACAAAACATAAGAAATCCCTAAAACCCCCTAGAGGAATTGAAGGAGAAATCTGCCGTCTTGAGTAGAACTCCGGCTTCTTGAGATGGGTCCACTGGCTATCTTCGAATGATTCCCACAAATGTGATCTTTCTGGATTGGCTCTTTAGCCTAGCTAACCGCCCCCTCTCAGGATGCACTTAGGGTGTTTATATAGGCTCTTAGAATGCTTTACTTGGCCTCTAAGTGTCCTAATTTAAGTCTGCTTCCTACTTGGTGTTTGAACAGGGTTTGGAAAGTGTTTCTTTGGCTCTAAGTATCCAAATTCAGTTGAAATTTCTCTCTCCCGTAACAAGGGCACGGCCATGGCACACGCCCGCGTAAATCGTGGTTGGGCCGTGTCTCAATTCTGTCGATTGGGGCACGGTCCTGTAAATCGTGGCATGGCAATGTCTTAGTTAATTGACGTGGCACGACCGTGTGGCTTGAAGTCCAAGCCATATCGATTTCTTCTTTGGCCCAAATTGGCCCGTTTTAAGCTCTTTTTTTGTTCTTTTCGTCCTCGGGTGCTTTCCTGAATAAAAACATGAAAAGAAAGGATTAAGAGCACCTTTTTACATAAATCAAGGGCTAAATCATCCAAAAGCATACTAAATGTGGGCCTAAAATATGTTACTTTTATGGTTTATCACAGCCCGAATAAGCTTCCTGTTACATGGCTCACATGAGCTTCCCGTTATATGGATCGAGAGAGGGCTTCTCGATTATGTGCTTTAACGAGCACTCCTGAATATGAATTGACGGATTATAGATTCGTACACTTTATGTGTACTACCAGTGTATCAATCGATATTTCAAATGGTTCAACGGACAAAATTTTGATGTAAGTTAAGATAAATTTTGAATGAGATATTACCTGTATACACTTGAAAATACATAGAAATTTGATACTTGATGAGCTCATCCCTGATTCTTGATATTAACACAAAATACTTGACTTACATGTTGATAAAGTTGTGTGTTTAGGCTATTAATCAATTGCTTGGATGCATTTTGTATCCTTACCTTAAATGTAAATAAAGGGTAAGTTTATTTCCTGTTATGTGAACTTACTAAGCATTGAATGCTTACTCTGTTTATTTCCTCTATTTTATAGTATTCGGAAGCTCGTAAAGGTTAGAAGCTAGTCGGAGCTACATTACACTATCTTTTAGCTCGTTTCAGTATAAATAGCAAAAATTACTTTTGGGTATAATGACATGTATAGGTTAAATTGGCCAAATGACGGTATATAAATATTTGGTTGAAACTAGCCATTGGTATGGCTTGTGTTTGGTATATTTTGATATGTAAATATATGGCCCAAACATGTTTGATGTGTATGTTTGAAGTGGTTAAAAGGTGGAACGCACATAGACCTATTGATGGTTGATTTGATATAGCATAATTGGTAAAATATGCCTATATGCACATATGTGATTTGGTAAGTTTGGATACTTGAACATATGTGATAATATGTCATGAATGAGACTTAGTTTTGGCTTGTTTTAATGTATTGAATTGGTTGGTAAATGTATTAAAGTGTTGATGTAGGTGAAAGACAAATTGGGTGAGAAATAAGGCTTGGAAATGGCCTTATTTTGTCCACATGGGCAGAGACACGGGCATGTGTCTCAGCCGTGTGTGACACACGGCCTGGCACATGGGCATGTGACTTGGCCGTGTAGCCCCTACACCTAATTAATGTAAATTAAAATGTTCACACGGCCTAGGACACGGCGTGTGGCTTGGCCGTGCGACCTAAGTCAGTAACCACCCTAATTTGGACATGAGTTGGGACACGGCCGTGTGTCCCTATTTTGAATATCCACATGGCTTAAGATACACGAGTGTCTCTCGACCGTGTGAGCCATACGGCCTGACCACACGGACACACCCTAGGAAAAGATAATGAAATTTTGCGAAAAATTCTCTGAGTACTCAGATTAGTCCCGACTTATTTCTATTGCAAATTTTGGGCCTCGAGGGCTCATATAAAGGATAATATGATTGTTTATGATTGATTTCTGATATAAATGAGAAATGATATGAAATGTCTGTATTTGATATGTTTATTTCGGTAATGCTCTGTAACCCTGTTCTGGTGACAGACACGGATTAAGGATGTTACACCTTTCATCACAACGAAGGAACCTTTACTAGTCATTAGAACCCCACTTTCAGCTGTGTACTTGTACCCTTTTGAATCAAGAGTACTCAATTAATCAGATTTATCTTCAATTCTAGTATATGTTGTACGGCACTAAGTGTTCTGACGACTCCATCACATATCTTAATTTTGATCGTGCCAATACTTGCGATTCTACATGAAGTATTATTTCCTATCAAAACAACACTTTCAGACATTGTTTCATATGTTGTAAACCAATCCCGATTGGGACTCATATGGAATGTGCAACCAAAGTCGAGGATGCACTCCTCGCTCACTTTAGAGTTGTTAGCAGAAGCAACTAAGAGTTTACCATCGTTGTTGTATTCTACAATATTAGCTTCACCAGATTGTTCTGGTTGTTTTCCTTTTTATTCACTGCCTCCTTTTTTATTTTATTTTGTAACTTATAACACTCAGACTTAAAATGCCCTTTCTTATTGCAGAGGTTACATGTTTTACCTCTATTTGAATATCTTGATCTACCCTTAACTTTACTATGAGAATTTCTTTCATGTGTCTTCCTACGATTATCATCAGTATTTCATTCTTGTCTCCCACGAGCAATGAGACCCTCTTCTTGAGAGTCAGATCCATATATAAGATGCTTTATCTTGTCATTTGAGGCTAAGAAAACATAGGCTTCATAAACTATGAGAGATTTATAACTATACAAAATCGTATCTCTAAAGGTTCAATAAGATGGGGGTAATGAACAAAGTAGAATTAACTCTAAATCTTCTTTATCAAACTAAACCTCCATAACCTCTAGGTACGAGAAAATTTCTTTAAACATAGTTAACTAATTGTGCATAGACGCACCTTTCTCCAAACAATGAGCATAAAGACGCATACTTCATATGCAACTTGTTAGTTAGGGTTTTTGACATGCATAGCTACTGCAGCTTTGCCCATAATGCAATGATGGTCTTCTTCTTCAACATGTCCTGTAGAATTTCATTCGACAGGTGCAACTGTAATTAAGTTAAAGCCTTTCAATCTTTATGCTTCTTCTCTTCATCCGTCAATGTCGAAGACATCTTATCTAACCATAGCAGTGCATTCTCTAAATTCATCTGCGCAAGAACTGTCTGCATCTTTATTTGGCACAACGCAATTCTGGTGTTGCAATCCAACAGCAAAATATCATACTTCATTGTCACCATTAGACAAGCAACCTGAAAAAGCTTTGATACCAGTTTGTAAAACTGAACGTAGATAATGACAATATAAAACGATCGCAAAGTAATAAGAAAGAAACATAAAACACATAGATTTTATATGGAAACCATTTCAAGAAAAATACCACAGCAGAATAAAATTCACTAATGCTGAAATTCAAATGATACATAAGGAGTTTCGACTACATCTATTTAAAGGTTGGAAACTTATTCCAAATAATGTCAAATAGAAGAAGTGTAGTTTAAGCCTTTTACAGATCCTCTAGTTTTACCACTGTATTATTTCTTTAACAATGATTTGGGTCATACAACTCTAACTTGACGGTATTGTATGTCCTGGGTTTCTACCCTACCCACATAACCTTGATTGGTTTGTTTACTCCTGAATATCCATGTTATCATGTATCTAAGTAAATGCCGGTCGACCTTTTGGTTTGCACACAATGATCTATTGGGTAACAACTTGAATGGAGCATTTTCTCACTACCACTTTCAACTTCTACAGTTTCCCACTCACCCATCAAGCATCCCGAGGTTCTGGGATATTATTTTCTGCAAAAATTTGATCGACTTTAACCTTTGTAAGCTACGGGTGATCAAAACTCAATTGCATTTGAAAAATAAAAATAAAAATTTACAAACTAAGAGTTAATCAAGTAGTTCGAGTTTTGATTTTGAATAGAATCAAATTTTACTATTCGAATAATTCAAATATACGATTGTTGCAAATATCAAATTAAATAATTATTAACTTTGCAACTCAAAAAATTATAAAAAATTTAAAGAATATATAGAAAACTTAAAAAATATAAAAAACCTTAAACCCTAAATTAATAAAATCTATAAACCCCTAACCCTAACCCCACTTTAGTAAAAATCAAAACCTTAACCCTAAAAAATGGACAAAAAGGAAAATGTTTCTAGATAGAAGCATTTTCGGCCTAATCTCGTAATATTTCTAGAAACTGGCTTAATTCGATAATTTTTTTTTAAAAAATCGACATTTTTGGAAAAGAGGATCCCAATTTCTTTACAATTTTTTTTAAGGTTAATATATATGTTGCAGTTAAATTTTCCGATTGACACTTTAATTTTTTGTTTTGGACTTGAACACATTTTGGTACCTTTACAGTGGCGTTTTAAAATTTGTTAAACATGACATTAGTAATCAATAGAAAGTTGTTACATGACAAGCTTGAGTCATAACACATGACAATTCATAATAAAAAAATAAAATTTCAAATATGTATATAAATTTATTTTACCTCGATAATGAACTTTTGTTTGGATTTTGAAATTGTTTTAAGTAATTTTATATATTTTAAAATTTTAATAAATTATCAGCTTTTATATATTATTACTTGAAATTTAAAATATATAAAATTTATTTTTAAAATTTATGAATTAATAAAATTATAAAACTATTTTAGACTAAATATGGATAAACTTGAACATTCGTTTGTCCAAATTGCTTTTCGACTTGCTTTTTAGTACAATTATATATTTTAATTTTTTATATTATTATAAATTTCAAATTAAAAATATGTAAAATCTAATTTTAAAAAATAAATTTATAAAAAATTATAAATTATTTAATGTCCAAAATAAATATGTACAAATGAATGTCCATATTTTGATGAATCTGAATGTTACTTTCTTTAGATTCATCCTGAATGTATATTTTCTAGTAATTTTGTATATTTTAATTTTTTAAAATATTAGATTTCCTATTTTTTCATTTTAAAATATAAAAATATATCAATTTATAAAAAAATATAAAAATTATTTCACATCTAAAAAGAATATGGACATGAAGTAGTCCAAATTCAAATACTCCTAGACATCTTTTATCCAAGTTCATTCCAAATGTGTTTTTTTAATAATTTTATAATTTTTATTTGTTAAATATTAAATTTTAATTCCAGAGGTTTTATAAACTATTTGATATGTTTTGACATTCATACCAATATATATATATATATATATATATATATATAATAAAAAAAATTAACACGTCTGATTGAAGTGATTAAAAAGGCATGTTTTACATGATAAAGATTTTTGCGAATGCTTCTCTAAAAAAAAAAAAAAAAAAAAGGAAAAGCAAATGCTCTAAAAAAGATCGTCATCCATGCTCAAAGATCATAAATGACAAAATAGTTAGATTATTATCATGCAAAGCTGATAATTTAGTGGTATGCATAAAAAATTATGTTGAATGTATATTAGTTTTGTTAAAAGCAATACAAAGATCAACCAGTAAATAAAATCCAATTCACTTCAAAAATTTTGATAAAAAATCAAATTTTAAATTAAATAGCTCAAGTTAATCGAGTTATTCGATCAACTCGAATAAAAATAAATATTATCAATTTAACTCAAATATAAATTATATAATTTGAGTTATCCGAAAATTCAAATAAAAATAGTAAAACTACTTTGTTTTGATAAATATTTTAAGTTAAAAGGCAAAATCATTGTTTATGTAATTAAATAATCTTGTATTTCGTCTACTAGTTAAATAATCGGTCTATATAAATGCAACATTGAGTATAAATAATAGTATTCGATAACTTGACTCGATTCGAAAAAAAATTTAAATTAAATTCGATTGCTAAAATAGGATTCGTTAGCTTGACTAGCAATTTTTTGACTCGAGTAGATCAAATGCTCACCCTTATATATAGGTGATTTGTATATTTCTTTGGGCAAGAAGGCTTGGGGTTGGGGTGTTTTGATACCGCTTTGGAGTAGATCCAAGGCCTTGTTTAGCTAATCTATGGACACCTCTTCCGCTTTATTGCAAATTTGATGCAAAACTAAAGCATTATTCTTTTTTTTGTAGATTTCTCAATTATAACACTAAGGATTCAATTTAACAACAAAATCCACACTGCATTTAGAAAAGGTCAGGAATTCATATGCATGAAGATGCTTTCTTCCACAACAATTAAACCGAACATCAAATGCATTGAATTACTTTAACGTGCGGCTACTAGGTTCCCCATGAGGCCTCCACTTATCTCGTAATGTCTGGCATAAGAAAACCCTGCATCTAAGGCCAGTTTCTCCAATTCCTTCCCTACAACAGAGGGCCAAGTATTTATTCAAAAGCTATTGTCATATCAGGTCCTCCCTAAACTTCGTATCAATGGTTCCGACAGTCTGAGAACCCATACATACTGCATAGTTTCGTATGTGGATACAGTAGTTTCATTTTTGCAAAGAAAAACATCTATTTTACAAAGAAAATCTGACTAATACGCTACTGATATAGATCTAATAGACACTTTAGTTACGGGAATCTACAACTTTTTAAACAAAGATTAAATGAAGTTAGATTTCAAAGACTTAATTTGATGACATCTAGAAAAACGAATCATCAGTGAAAAGAAAATGATTCAGCATGAATAGACATAGGCAATTGAAGGAATGAACCTGTTAAAAATTCATCAATGGAAGTTTTCAAATACTGGTACTCCTTGGCAAGGCCGTAAACTGTTGCCGTTGGTACTACAACGTTATCAATCATCCATTCCTTTCCAAAAGAAAAACTTTTGATCGTCAATGGCATCTTTCAGAATTGAACTTAATGTGCAACAAGTGCAAGGTGACATTCGTCACTACTGCAACTCTTTACGATGTTCAAAAATCTAAAAAGTTGGGGCAGTGGTATATACCTGAAACAATGCAGTAAATGGCTGCATGCTTTTATTGAAGTCGAGGATTGACACCCTTGAGCCTGCAGAAAGAAGCAACCTTTAAAGTATTTTCAATTTTCCATCAAGTTCAATTAAAAAAGAAGACCTATATGCCAACAAGAGAAACAGAAGATTTGAGTATATAGTCTATAGACCAGGCTTTAGAACTCGGAACATCTCCTGCATAGCTCGACGTTTATCAACCACATTGCGCAGCCCATAACCCATAGTAATAGCATCAAAGAAACCATTAGAAAATGGCAAATCGAGTGCATCACCTTCAACCCATCTAGATTCAATTCCAAACACAAATTATGTCATGATAAGACAAAACTTATAATGGTTTTATGCACAATAGAGGATAAGTTTGTAATACTTCACCTATGACCTCCATTATTGAAAGAGCATTTTTCATACTAGTTAGTTAACAACAAAATTTACCAGTGCTCACTCAATGTTATTGTAGCAAGCCTTTGAAAGCAAGTATTGGCGTGATGAAGCAATTGATAGTTGTTCTTTCGAGAAATCGAGGCCAATTACCTACACACTTATCACCTCAGATACTATTGTATTTTGGTATAAAACAATTCAAAACAAGCATACTTTGCGGTCGGCACCGGCCTTCTCAGACATGAGGAAGGTTAAATCGCCGCTTCCACAGCACAAATCCAAGAGGGAATCTCCCGTTTTGGCCCTGTTTCAGTGCTTGGTAAATAAAAATTCAACGAAACAAAAAAGGGGGAGAAATTTGAATACCAACCCACTCCATGATACAGCCATGCGTTTCCATATACGATGCTGACCCAAACTCAGCAAATCATTCAGCTGCAAATGTTATCAAAACCAAAGGCAAAAATTACGAGAAGAAGAAGAATGGGTGAATAAAAGGATAGAGAGGTGAAAGATGGGTTACGTTATCATAAACAGGGGCAATGCGGTTAAAAAGCTGCTGGCGGTCGCTACCGCAACGAACCGAATGGCGTTTGAACCGGGAAGTTGGTAGGAGTGGAACTGAGAATTGAAGAGAATGCATTTTCTGTCCTTTGTCTGCTCAAGTTCTGAATTTTTACGTCTTTTTATCTTTTAATCGTACATTCTAAATACCGACGATCCAAACCAGGCCATTACTATTTAGGGCTTAAGTTAAGACCAAGCCCATCATCTTCACGGATGCTTGGACTGTTGTCAATTTTTCATAAAAACTTCTGTCTATTTTAATTTCGTAATTTCTTAGTCTTTTTTAAATTTTAAAATTTCGGTTCTCATCAAACAATAATTATTAAATTTATTAAGTAAAGTTATGATATTTTTAAATTTTAGTGTGCCAAATATATTATTATATGTGTAATATCATGTCAGCTTATTATTTTCACATAACACTCATTAAAATCCAATTAATGAATTATCGAATGTCATTTTTGTTAAGATTGAAATTTTAAAATTTGAAAAGTATAGGGACTTAGAATGATCTAGTTGAATAAAATAGACTAAATCTACAACTGTACACATAGTACAAAAATAGTAATTGAATTTAACTAAATGAATTTAACTACTACTATTTAAGGCAATACCAAAATTTAAAATTAGAAAAGTACAAGGACTAAATTTGATTAAATAAAAGTATAGGGACTAAATTCATAACTTTTGCAAAGTACATGTACTAATAGCAGAATTTAACCTAGCAGAGGTGATATCGGATCAGTTTGGTCGAAATTTTTAGATTTTTTGAACCATCCATCATAATTCGGTTCAATTTTTGGTTTTTCTATATTAATTTTTTGTTTTGAATTTTTAGACTTATTTTGATAAAATAAACTTTGTTTGATGGCTTTTGACTATTATTTGACAAAATTTCAAAGATATTTTTAATAAAAATTTCTAAAAGGTAATAAATTTTCAAGAACTTTTAATTTATTTTATTATTTTAAATATAAATTTTTATTTTATACCATAAAAATTAAAATTAAATATATTTTAAATAAAAAACAGAATTCGATTTGGTTTCGCGTAATCGCAGAACTTGCATTTTATAAGCCGTCCAAATACTAGATTATTGATGTTGTATTGTTGTTAACTATCGAATGTGATTCTAAATGGATTAAAAATTTTAAAATCCCGCCGTGCAATCCACCATGTTTTTCCATCAATAAGTACCTGATGCTTAATCTAATTACCTATTTTTGCTACATATTATAAGAAATAAAAAAAATATATAAAAAACTATCAACTAAAACTTAGTGTTGTATAAGAATGTTGTCACAAGCACAACCACTACATTCACACAAACACAAATCTTAGCAACTATATTAAGGACTTGAAAAAAAATTATTAGCGAATAACAATGGATGATTTTTTTAATCACTTGCAAACAAATCAAATATAAAGCCTTGTTCTGTTGGCTTCAATGGAAAATATGAATTTGAGATTAAAAAAATAGAAGAAGAGAAGACCAATATGAGGCGCAACAAAATTAGGAAGAAATTGGTAGGAGTTTTGTAATAAAAGCTCTTATAAGTTATATTTCAAAGCAACCAAAATCATGTCAAGCATTCACATTGGTAAGTAACTTCCCACCATTGAAGGATAGTTTGGTTCCTTTGAATAATATCATCTAACAAGCATAAGAACCCGACAAAATTATCTATAGAGTCTGCCGCTTTGGCATGAGATGTCTGTCTGCCGCTTTGGCACGTTTTTTTTCTAAAATCGTTCTCAATTTTTTCTCTTTGTAGATTCTATTGAGTGATTCATAACCCTGAATTTTCTGACCATAGTCGAGTACTGTGGTTTTCTTTTTTCGGCTTTTATGGAGAAAGATTTGGCACACTTAAGTCTGATTGACGAGGAGGAGGATGCTTTTCAGGAGGAAGCAGATGTGGGGTAGGGTCTTATCAAAATTGTTTAGTGGGAAGATGCCTAACAGATAGTGTTGTCCATTTCCCTTCGTTGCGTAATACAATGGCCGATCTGTGGCATCCCATTGGTGGTATTTGTATTATCGATTTGGGGGAGAAAAGACATCTTTTTCAATTCTTTCATGAGGTGGATTTGAGTAGGGTTATTAATGGTACACCATGGTTTTTTAACAACCATTTGCTTATACTGCAAAGAATTCCCATTGGAGGGAATCCTCTATCGATGGTTTTGAACCATACTGAATTTTGGGTGCAAGTACATGAGTTACCACCTGGGCTGATGACGGAAAACATGGCAAAACAATTTGGTAATTTTTGTGGCAGTTTTATTGAATATGATGCTTCCAATTTAGGTTTCAGGAATTATATGCGTCTTCGTGTCCGCATTGATATATTGGCCCCTTTGAAGCGTAAAAAGAAGATAAAGATTGGGTCTTCAATAACAGTCTATGCGCGGTTCAAGTATGAAAAGCTCACCTTTTCTGCTTCATTTGTGGAAAATTAATGAGAGTTTTGCCCATATCGATTGCGATTGGATCCGTCTCAAATTATGTTCTAATTTGGGACATTTCCTTGAGAGCAGAGGGTCGCCGGCGGTGCACGGTGGAGAGTAAGTGGTTAAAGGATGCTGACGGCAGCAGGAGGACAGAGGTAAATTTGGAAACTATCAATCAGAATCCTACAATAATAATGGGGGAGGATTCTGGGCCAAAATTTGGAAACCAAAATCCTAATTTATCATCAATTGGGTTCGTCCATCAGGCCATTAATCATGAGAGGATTTACGGGAGCAAATTGGGGAAAGGGGACACTAGTCATGCGGGCGGGGAATTTGGGCCGATGGAATTGGGGCTGGATGGTGAAAATGACCCAGTGGAGATAATGGACGGGAAGAAGCGGCAAAGGTATGAAAATCCTTCTGTTATGTTGGGCCCGAAGGAGGGATTCGGGTCATTAATTGTATCGGCTAGCTCTGGCAATCAGAGCAGCCGGGGGCAATGAAAATCCTTAGTTGGAATGTTCGTGGGTTGGGGAGACCACGGACTATTAATAGACTCCGTAATAAAATACGAGTCGTCAATCCCCAAATTTTGTTTCTTATGGAGACAAAATTAAGTGAGAAGAAAATGGAGAAGGTTCGTCAAAAGTGTGGATTTGAAAACGGCATTGACATTGGTGCTATAGGATTTAGAGGCGGTTTGTCGTTAGGGTGGAAGGGCAATTCTATGGTTAGCCTTAAAAGTTTCTCTTCATCGCACATAGATGTCGAAATCCAGGATACTACCTGCGCTACTAAATGGCGATTTACAGGGTTTTACGGGAATCTAATTGAACAACAAAGAAGAGAGTCTTGGAATCTTCTTCGACATCTGAATGGTGATTGCAATGTTGCTTGGATTGTCATGGGTGACTTTAATGAAATTCTGAGCTCATATGAGAAGAAGGGAGGAAGGTTACGGTTGGAGCGACAGATGTAGGATTTTCGTATGGCTTTGGAGGATTGCAATCTTTTTGATCTTGGGTTTGTAGGACGATGGTTCACTTGGGAAAGAGGCAGGTTTAAAAATTCCAATATCCGAGAAAGACTTGATCGTGGGGTCGCGAATTCTGAATGGATGGACCTTTTTCCCGATTACCAAATCGAAAATCTGTCTCACTCGTTTTTCGATCATTGCCCTCTCCTCTTGGATACTAAGGGAGAGGGACGTATGCACATAAGACAGAATGCAAGGATGTTTCGTTTTGAGTCTAATTGGTTATTGGATAGCTCCTTTGAGGATCAGGTTCGGAGTTGGTGGGAGGGATCTGCTGAAAGTATCCCTAATAAACTACAGCTTCTGAGGCACAACTTATTGCAATGGAGTAGAGTAAAGCGTAAGGAAGAAGGACACTCCCGGGTTCAGCTTGAAAAGAAATTAGAAAGTCTTGTCTCTTGTGATATTTCAGATGATGTCCTTGCTGAGATTATGGAGGTTCAATTGGCTCTCAATTTGGAGGCGGATAAGGAGGAAATGTATTGGGAACAAAGGGCCCGTGTTAATCGGTTGCGAAATGGGGATCGTAATACGAGTTTTTTCCATAAAATGGCCACCAACATCATTCCGTAATAAAATATCTCGAATTGTTTGATAATAATGGCATTCAATCATACAGATTCAGTGGCTATGCTCAAGGTGGCATCAGATTATTTTGGTGATTTATTTACGGCATCTGAGGAGAGTCCTGATGAGCACCTTTTTAACCTAGTTGTTAAAAAGGTTTCGAACGCTATGAATGATTCTTTGTTAAGGCCATTTACGGAGGAGGAAGTCTGGTCTGCTGTTAGTTCAATGCCACCTCTAAAAGCCCCTGGAGAGGATGGATTCCCAACAATCTTTTTCAACGATTCGGCACATTGTGGGATCCAAGTTTCAAAATTTTGTCTTGATATATTGGGGGTCGGGAGGAGTTGGCGCTATTAATAGAACGAGAATTGTCCTTATTCCTAAGGTTGATAAGCCAAAATTGATATCTCGCCTTGACTATAAGTCTCTGCAATGTAATCTACAAAATCATCTCAAGATCTTTGGTTAATCGGATGAGTATCTTTTTGGGAGATTGTATTAATGAAGCTCAAGGAGCTTTCATTCCTGGAAGATGCATATCGGACAATGTTTTGATAGCTTACGAGGTTTTACATTCGTTGAAGATGAAGAAGGGAGGGAGGAAAGGGCATTTTGCACTTAAAGTGGATATGAGCAAGGCTTACAACCAAGTGGAGTGGGACTTTATAGGAGGTATGATGAAGGCTTTGGGGTTTCATGAGGATTGGATAGTGTTGGTCCTGAGGTGTATTAGTTCCGTTTCTTATTCGGTTTGTCTAAATAGAGAGGAAAGTGAATCTATTTGGCCATCGAGAGGCTTGCGTCAAGGAGATCCTTTGAGTCCTTATCTCTTTTTAATATGTGCTGAAGGTTTTTCAGTACTTTTAGAGGAAGCCTTGTGGAGGGTAGTATCAAAGGAGCCCCAATTGGAAGGGAGAAAATTTACATTAATCATTTGTTTTTTACAGATGATTGCATTTTGTTTGGGGATGCTACAAGAGAAGGGGCAGTAGCTGTTAGAGAAGTTATACAGGAATATGAGCTGTGTGCAGGGCAGAAGGTGAACTATGATAAATCATTAGTTTACTATGGGGCTAACGTATCTGACGAGGCCAGGGAGGATGTCACTAATTTCTTAGGTGTTCGAGTGGCTTCTAATCCTGAGAAATATCTTGGACTTCCCATGATGGTGGGGAGAGGAAAAACATGGGCTTTTGCCGAGTTTATTGACAGATTTAGGAAGCGCGTTGATGGTTGGAGTTATCGATGTCTCTCTTTGGGAGGTAAAGAGGTTTTTATAAAATTTGTTTTACAGGCCACTCCTTTGTATGCTATGCAGTGTTTTCTATTTCCTAAGATGCTTTGTCAAAAATTGGAGACCATTATGAATAAGTTCTGGTGGAGAAATAATAAGACGTTAAAAGGTATTCATTGGAGCTGTTGGGACACGCTATGCAAACCTAAGTCAGACGGAGGGATGGGTTTTAAAAACTTATTTTTATTTAACAAAGCTCTATTAGCAAAGTAGGTTTGGCACATTTTAGTTCAGCCCAATTATTTATTAGCCTGAATTTTAAAAGCCCGTAATTTTTCGCATACTGATATTCTTTCAGCTAAGGTCGGATCTTACCCCTCTTTTACGTGGTGAAGTATCTGTAATTCTCGGGATTTGATTGCGGATGGTATGCTGTGGAGGATTGGACAGGGGAGCAGTGTTAATATTTGGGATGATCCATGGCTTCCTGGGAAGGACAACAACAGAGTCACTGGTCAAGAGATTAACCCGAACTGGACAAAGGTTAGTCAACTTATAGATGAGAGTTCTTCTACCTGGAAGAGTGAGTTGATCTACAGATTAGTTGATAAGGCTACTGCGGATAGAATACTTTCAATTCCGTTGGCTAGCCGTCGGATGGAGGATGCTTTGGTCTGGAAGTATGATGGAGTCCGTGAATATTACATTAAAAGTGGCTACTGTGTTCGATGACTACAAGAATTTCCCTATGCCTAATTGTGCTATTGAGGGGACTTACAATTCCTTTTACAAGTTATTATGGGCCCTAAAACTACCAGGAAAAGTTAAAATACACGTTTGGAGACTTTTTAATAATTTGCTCCCTCATGCTAGTAATTTGGCTAGAAGGATGGTAATCACTGAGACTGCATGTCCCCTGTGTCGAGCGGAGTTGGAAGATTCGAACCATTTGATATGGTCCTGCGGCGTCTTACAGAGTGTGTGGACTCATCTCCTTGTTCCGATTCCCGTAGTTAAAGAGACCTAGGATCATCACAAAAGATTAGCACACATGTTTGTTAATATTGAGGAGCAACATAGAAGTATTGTTGCAATTTCCTTCTGGAGCTTATGGTATAGGAGAAATAAACTGATTCATGAAGGGACCCGATTTAATCTGCAGGAAGTTATTGGTTTTATTTGGGGTTACATAAACGAGTTAAACACACTCCAAAGGTCGGTTCAACCATCTACCGGACCAGGGCCTAAGGAACTATGGAGACCACCAGAGGAAGGTAAAATAAAGGTTAATTTTGACGCGAGTTACAGATCTGATGGAAAAATGGCCTTTACAGCAGTAATCACTAGAGATGCCTCTGGAATTATTCAAGGAGCTGAAACTTATCTGTTCACGCATGTAGTTGATCCTTTTGTGGCAGAAGCTAGGGCATGTGAACGAGCCTTATCCTTCGCCTTATCTCTGGGTTTTACACTCCTGGAGGTGGAGGGTGACTCTTTGACTGTTATAAAGAGCATTGAGAAGAAAGAAAACGACAGATCAGTGCTGTGACCGATCACACAGCATATCAGACATCTAGGATCGAGCTTTGAGGAGATTACCTACCGGCATGTACGGCGTTCAGCGAACGGGGTGGCTCACACTCTGGCGTTGGAAGGTAGACGGCGAAACCACTCGAGGATTTGGGCCCGGAAAATACGGCTTCGTTACTGCGTCTTGCGAGCGAGATCGTGGTTGGAAGATGAGAGGATTGTGCTTAGCCTTGTTCTAAGTGGAATATGAATCGTGGATTACGCGAGCACTTTTTCAAGTCTTTGGAACAAGGCCTTCACTTTGTGATTTGATTTGGAGTATCCGAGGGGCGGATTGTTGAGGTGATATGTTTTCTTGGAACAATAAGCGTCGACATTTATTGCTTGTTTTTTCAGGTTTTATCTTTTGTTTTTTTGGGCTTTTGTTTCTTTCTTTTACAGTGGGCTTTGTTAGGTTTTCTTTGTATTTCGTTAGACTTTTGTCAGATCATAATATATATCAGTTCTCTCTTGATTCAAAAAAAAAGTTACATTTATAATTGTGACTTATATTTATTACAAAGCGATTAATTTGAAGATCTTATAAAGCATGATTCAAAGTTTAATAAAAGTAGAAAAGTATAATGATAAATTTAATCTTTATTGTTTTGTATTTTTGTCATTTTGATTTATTAAATTTTACCTTTAACTTTACAAAAAGAGTCAACTCGTTTTTTTAACGGAATGCTGACTAAAACATTAAGTTTTTAACAATGTTAATGTTGCAACCCATGTGATGCGTCGTTGAAAGCACCAAAAATAATATCCTATTCCCTAAAATAATAAAAATAACAGTAAAGGGGAAGTAGGGTCGAATCCACAGGGATCGGATTATACAAATGCCTATTTTTTGAAATCCTGGGCAGAATCGTGCCCAAGAAAACCTGCGTTCCTGAAAAAAATAAAAAAATAAAATTAATAATTTTCGATCTGGGAAAAAAAGAATTTAAGACGAATTGAAATTACGAGGATAAATTACGAGAATTAAAATGAGGAAAATAAAAAGCAAGGGTTTAGAGAATAGTTTCTTATGTGGAGAGATTCCAGCCTTCGGTTGTCTCGTTCCTCCTTGGGCTCCGTCTTGGTGTAGGATGACCCTTCTCTGCCCAAGTAAGCCAGTTATAGTGGAAGAGGACGCCTACGACCACCAACTCCAAGAGTTTAAACTTACGGATTTAGGGAGCCTAACTCTAGCTTGCGATTGCTTTTGTGGAGTCACCTATGCTAGATCAACGTTTCTCAATGGTGAATCCCACGCCATTTTGTCTCTTGGGCTCGCTAACCTCTGACGCAGTAAGCTCACGAACCGACGGTGCAATCCTCCCAAAACACACAAAGCGGCCGCCTTTGCATACGTTGAAAGGGTTACTTTTAAAGGGACCTAGACGAAAGCGTCAGCCCCGTAATGCTGAGAAACGATGAATACCTAGGTGAGAAAGTTAAGTGCAGACTCTAGGCCTCAAGAACCTCTTTGGGGCGTTTGACAACCTTCGGCTAAATGGATTTTAGTGGCTCATATTTGTGGTGGAAAAATAAATATATAAGAATGAAAAAGATAATTTTTATTGGAGGAAAATAATAAAGGAAGCACAAAAGATTTATGGGAGAAGAGTGTATAGAAAAAGATGAACCCCAAAATGAGTCACTTCATCCCCTATTTATAGTGCCCAGGTAGATGGACTAGTTCTACTCAAACTCCCAAAGATAATTACAATTTAATTGAAGATAAATAGAGATAAATAAAGAAATTAAATAATCCTAAAGAATTATCCTAATATTAATTATCCTAATATAATTAAAATGGAGTTTGATAAAGCAAAGGCTTTTCTTTTTGCATTTCAATCCCTCTGCCCTCCATGTTTGCACTTTTGGCACCATCTTTTTCCTTTGTTACGCATTGGTCCATTTTTATCTCTAATTTCACAGTTTTGGCCCTCAATTTTGCTTTGGTCTCCAATTTAGTCCCTACGAGATAAAAGTTCATAAACTGCCCAAATTAGTAGAATCACACTCAAAATTAATATGCAATTAGCACAAAAAAACATGACATTCTAGAGTGTTATCAAATCCCCCCTACTTGGCCCATGCTTGCCCTCAAGTATGGTTCCTATCCACTATGAAAATTAGACCTCGAAAGAAATTCTACTCCAAAGTTTTATAAAATTAGTCAAAATGCATATGAAAAATAAAGAGAACTTCTAAGTTTGCTTTAAGTAAAAGCAAAAAATATTCTAATTGATACACACAAAATTAAAATCGTCTTGAATTATTTCATGCTTTCTAGGTAAATTACCAAACCTATCAAGACACTCTATTTATTTCCTCATTTAGTCCACAACGCAATTTTATTAGTACTATTTTTCTTTTTCTTTTTTTTTTTCTTTTTTACTTAGGAATATATTGAATCTTTTGACGCTAAGAGAGATGACAACCCAAGCACCCACCGGTTACTCATTAACATACTCCTAAAATTATTTATTTAGGTTAGCGGAGTTTTACCCATCACGTCACACAACTTTTTAACGCAAGTAGAATGACAACCCAAGCACCCTACCCCTACACTCAATCACCACGTTCGAGCCATACTCATAACCTTGGCTAGCGGAGTTTTACCTATCACGTCACACAACCTTTTGACGCGAAGTAGAATGACAACCCAAGCACCCTACCCCGGTTACTCAGTCAGTCACGTTCTAAGCTGCACTCATAACCTTGGAAACAATTATTAAACAAAATTTACACAAAATTTTAATTTTAAGAGGACCTAATAGAAATAATCAAGTGTCGAAAATAAGTCTTAATAACCACCTAATAAGCATGAACATAATTTAGGCATGCAAATATTAAGTGTCCACTTGATATTAAACTTGATCAATTTTACGAAAAGCAAGATAAAGTTAACTTATTAATCATAATTATTTTTAGCCTAATAAAAATAAAACAATGGAGATAAAATCAAACAGACAGAATCATAACTAACTCAGTAGCCAAGAATCATGCATGTGGGTCAATCAGTGACAAGTCGTGGTCAAATTCTTGAGAATGAAAAGCGACAGAATATTCTTAAAAAAAAATGGACAGAATGGAGCCTCAAGCAACAAACACACATCACAGCAGAATGCGATAGTAATACGAAGAGTACGTCCCCCTGCTTAAAACACATTGTCCTCAATGTGGACGCAAAAGCAAAAATAGGTAGAAAGTTTAGAAAAACTCCCCGTGTAGCTACTGTCGATCGCGGAGGACTTACGCGTGAAGGGGACGATGTAGTGGGCCCGACGACTTGTGTGGCGACCATGGAAGAAGAGGAGGGAGAGGAGGCGTTAGTCAAGTCGACGGCTTGAGGTGCAAAGAGGCGGCAACGGGGCGAGTTGATGGAGAAGGGAGGCTCGATGGTGGCGTGCCTTCGGGTTCGTACCATTGCGAACGGTGAATGGTGGTGGTTGGTGGAGAAGGGTGAGTTTTTGGCGGTAATAGAGTTAAGGAAGGAAATTTGGGAAAAAATTTAGGTTTTGGGGGTTTTATTTGGCTGAAAGGGGATGTTTGGGTGCAAGGATAAGGATGGTTGGGTGCAGGAATAAGGTAGTTTGGCTATAGGGATATGGAATTCTAATGGAATAGTATCTGGAATAGAGGTTTGTTTGGGACCGTGGATAGAAATTTTTGGTTTTGACTTGTCTCCCTTTTCTTAGTATTTTCGCTCCATTTTACCTAGATGGAAGAAGAGAAATTTATTAATAAAGTAAAAAGAAAAGATTAGAAATTAATAAATAAGAAATAAAAATAAAAATAAATAAAATAAAATAAAGATTGGGTTGCCTCCCAACAAGCGCTTGTTTAACGTCATTAGCTCGACGACTTAAATGGTTCTACGGTCACTCAAAATAAATCTTTTTAATCATGTGAGCTTGGAAATTCTCATTTTTCATCACATCTACCATATTTGGGTTTAATCGTCCTTACGCCTTTTTCATTGGTTTCATATTTTCCTCCAAGGGGTTGATCCCTTTTAAGTGGCAATAGTCTCATCATTCTCCAAAAATGTGAATTTGAGATGCTCGAGAAGTGGTTTTAATTTTGGATCCGATTCTGCACAATGTAAGGTAGAAGTTCAGTATCCATAGGAGCCAATAATTTATTAACAGATTCAAAATCATCAAACATCATTTTAGATTTATCTCCATAAATTGACTCAAAAGTTTTTTCTACTGATGAGTTAATTATGTCAACACGGTTTACATCCAAGACTTCACTTGGGTAGCTAATTGTGCCATAAACGTTAAACTTCATGATCTCCCCATCAAACTCTATTGTGAGGGTTCCGCTTCGGACGTCAATCTTAGTATTTGCGGTACTAAGGAAAGGTCGCCCCAACAAGATGTCTGAAGACCCAAGAGTTTTATCCTCCTCCATTTTTATCACATAAAAGTCTGCAGGGAAGATAAGTCCATTGACTTTGACTAATATGTCCTCGAGGACTCCTTCGGGATGCACAACGGGCCTACCTGCCAATTGAATGCTAACACCTATTTTGTCAAAAACCGCGTTAAGTGATTCATAAGCGAGAAAAAGGCATGACATTTATGGAGGCTCCTAGATCACACATAGCCTTTTTAATTCCCAAATGACCTATTTTGCATGGTATTGCAAACATGCCCCTATCCTTACATTTTGCCAGCATTTTTCGCTGTAACACTGCAGACACATTTTCACCAACATTCACCCTTTCATTACCTGTTAATTTCCACTTGTTGGTGCAAAGCTCTTTAAGAAATTGAGCATACCTCGGTATTTGCTTGATGGCATCCAACAGCAGAATGTTGATCTCGACATTTCTAAATGTTTCGAGGATTTCCTTGTCATCTTTACCTCTTCAACACTGGTTGAATCGTTCTGGAAATAGAGGCAGAATTCTGGGCAATGGGGGTTTCGGTCGGACCTGTTCGTCTTTTTCAGGTTTTTCTGGGCGATTTCTTGGACAAGATTTATGTAGGAATTGATTCCAGTACTGTTCCACTTCGCAGCGTTACTGCATTTGCGTGTTGTCTTGGATTCGATTCTGTTTGTGACGGCAACTTCCCTTGAGAGTTCAATTTCTCAACTGATATGGTTTTTCTGTTGAAAATCAAGCATATTAGCTGCTAATTTATTGACCAAAGTTTCTAGAGAATTACTTGAATCTTGTGGCTGCTGTGGAACTCGGTTCTGGTATGGCTAGTTATATTGTGGGTTGGCCCCATAACTTAAGTTAGGGTGATCCCGCCATCCTGGGTTGTAGGTATTAGCGTAAGGGTCGTATCGCCTCTGTGGTGGGCCAGGAAAATTACCCACCGCATTTAAATGAGCCATAGTATCGTCAGACAAACTGGGACAAGCATCAGTTGTGTGCTCAGGTGTAGCACATATTCCACATAACCGAGCTGGTTTAGCTTTTTCTGCAATAAGAGAATTCATCATAATAGTAAGTCTATCAAATTTATCCTCTAAGGTCGAATTACTTAGCTGGTGAACCCTTCTAGGGGGTTCAGTATTGGCTCGAAATTGCTGGGAATTTGCAGCCATCGTGGAGATCAAGTCTCTTGCTTGTTGGGGAGTCATATTGACCAACACTCCTCCACTAGCGGCGTCTACCATATTCATCTCCATTGGTTTCAAACCTTCATAAAAGTATTAGAGGAGAGATTGTTCTGTTATACCGTGTTGTGGGCAGCTTGCACACAACTTTTTAAATCGCTCCCAATAATCGTAGAGAGTCTCCACTTCTTTTTACCTTATCCCTACGATATCCTTTCTTAGCTCAGCTACTTTAGATGCTGGAAAAAACCTGTTGAGAAATAAACGAGATAAATTAGCCCAAGTAGTAATAGATCCAGGAGGTAAATAAAATAACCATTCCCTAGCTGAATCAGCTAGGGAAAAAGGGAAAGCGCGTAATTTAATCTGATCCTCAGTTACGCCTTGAGGTTTCATACTCAGACAAACCATATGAAACTCCTTTAAGTGTTTATGGGGGTTTTCATTCTGTAACCCTCGGAATGTTGGCAGCAACTGAATCAACCCTGATTTCAGCTCAAAGTCGGTGTCCATGGTAGGATACGCGATGCACAGTGGTGGTTGTTCCGTCAGAGCTTCAGCTAGTTGCCGAATCATTTGCGCCATTGATTCTTGTGCCAAATTAGGGTTTTCGTCAATCCTAGCGTTGAACACTTCTTCAAATGGATCGACTTCTTCTGCTTTACTTTCAAGCGTTTGAGTAGGGTTTTCGTTAACCCTAGACTCTGCTTCGTCGTCGACCCTAATTTCTGGTGGTGGATTGCTCCAAGTCACTACCACCGCTGACTGCTTTTTCCTTAACTTAGTTTCTTTTCGATTGGCTTTTGCAGTCTTTTCAATCTCCAAATCAAATGCAAGAATGCCTGGAGCAGATCTGGTCATAGAAAACAAAAAACAGGATTAGTACGTTACCGGTCCCTAGCAACGGCGCCAAAATTTGATGCGTCGTTGAAAGCACCAAAAATAATATCCTATTCCCTAAAATAATAAAAATAATAGTAAAGGGGAAGTAGGGTCGAATCCACAGGGATCGGATTATACAAATGCCTATTTTTCAAAATCCTGGGCAGAATCGTGCCCAAGAAAACCCGCGTTCGTGAAAAAAAAATAGAATTAATAATTTTCGATATGGGAAAAAAAAGAATTTAAGACGAATTGAAATTACGAGGATAAATTACGAGAATTAAAATGAGGAAAATAAAAAGAAAGGGTTTAGAGAATAGTTTCTTATGTGGAGAGATTTCAGCCTCCGGTTGTCTCGTTCCTCCTTGGGCTCCGTCTTCGGCTGTAGGATGACCCTTCTCCGCCCAAGTAAGCCGCTTATAGTGGAAGAGGACGCCTCGACCACCAACTCCAAGAATTTAAACTTACGGATTTAGGGAGCCCGACTCTAGCTTGCGATTGCTTTTGTGGAGTCACCTCGCTAGATCAACGCTTCTCAATGGTGAATCCACGCCATTTTGTCTCTTGGGCTCGCTAACCTTTGACGCAAAGATAGCTCACGAACCGACGGTGCAATCCTCCCAAAACACACAAAGCGGCCGCCTTTGCATACGTTGAAAGGGTTACTTTTAAAGGGCCCTGGACGGAAGCGTCAGCCCCGTAATGCGGAGAAACGATGAATACCTGGGTGAGAAAGTTAAGTGCGGACTCTAGGCCTCAAGAACCTATTTGGGGCGTTTGACAACCTTCGACTAGATGGATTTTAGTGGCTCATATTTGTGGTGGAAAAATAAATATATAAGAATGAAAAAGATAATTTTTATTGAAGGAAAATAATAAAGGAAGCACAAAAGATTTATGGGAGAAGAGTGTATAGAAAAAGATGAACCCCAAAATGAGTCACTTCATCCCCTATTTATAGTGCTCAGGTAGATGGACTAGTTCTACTCAAACTCCCAAAGATAATTACAATTTAATTGAAGATAAATAGAGATAAATAAAGAAATTAAATAATCCTAAAGAATTATCCTAATATTAATTATCCTAATATAATTAAAATAGAGTTTGATAAAGCAAAGTCTCTTCTTTTGCATTTCAATCCTCTCGCCTCCATGTTTGCACTTTTGGCACCATCTTTTCCTTTGTTACGCATTGGTCCATTTTTATCTCTAATTTCACAGCTTTGGCCCTCAATTTTACTTTGGTCTCCAATTTAGTCCCTACGAGATAAAAGTCCATAAACAGCCCAAATCAGTAGAATCAAACTCAAAATTAATATGCAATTAGCACATAAAAACATGACATTCTAGAGTGTTATCACCATGAGAGAATTTGCATGTACTTTATGCTAACATGACACTATTTGTCTTATATGCCACATCACCAAATAATTTAGAAATTATAAATATTCAAAAAAATTCCAAAAAATATAAATAGTTCATAAAACTTTAAAAAATTAGCATGAAATAAACATGGATCGCCATGCAGACTACGGTGTTTAAAAATTTAATGTTTTAGTTGGTATTTCTGTTAAAAAAATAAGTTTACTCTTTTTCTAAATGTTGATAGTCAAATTTAACTCTTTTTAAAAGGTTAAGGGCCAAATTTAGCTTAAAAAAAAAAAAGAGAATAAGTGTCAAATTGATAAAAGATGCAAATGTTAAGAGTTGAATTTATCATTATGCCAAATAGAAATAACAATGTAGTTTAACTTCTTAATTTATAACTGTTATACCGCTAACCCTTCGGGCACAACTCCTCAAGAATCATGGCCAACACCTCGATAAATACCCTAGAGTACCATTCCTTAGGAACTAGGCCCAAGCACTACACCTTGAGAAAACCCCTCCCATACCACCTCTTGGAGCATCAAATGTGTGAACTCCATGCCAAACATCTCGCTTGACCACGATATGAGAACTCCTCAAAAACCACTTGGTCCAAGCACATCTGAACATAAACCATGTGAGGGCCCTACTGAACCACCATTTATGGCACCAACCGCCAGAAACTAATTTCGTCTGACATGATTGTGTAACAGCTTGATTTTTTAGTGGTGTGAAAAAGGGTGATTTCCAAACCTCATTTTCGTAAACCGAGTTCGTATATTTAATATTTATAGAGTTGGTATAAAATTTTATTAAAGTTTGGTTTGGTAATTTGTTGAATTAATTGCTTAATTAAGGTACAAAGACTAAATTATAAAAGTCTTATCGCTATAGGTTTTTAATTGGCCAAAGATTTAGGGACTTAAATTGTAATTAATCAAAGGTCCAAAATGACAATTTAACCATTTTGGAATATGTGTTAGTGGATAATGATGATTTATGCACTAAGGTGGGATTAGTCATTAATTAAGTTATTTAACCTAACTTAATTAAAGATTAATTATACTATATATACTAAAGTTAGTGGAAGAATCTAAACTTTATCTTCTACCTCTTTTCGTCCAGATAAGAAGAAAAACTTAGATTAGGTAAGAATTTGTAACACCCCAAACCCGGTCAACACACCACGACCGAATTTAGTATGTTACAGAGTGTAAAATATTTTGTAGAAAACAAGTTGCTGGTTTACTTTTGTGAAAAATTGTTCTCGAAAACATTTTTGTCGTTTTGGGTTTGAAAGAAAACTCCCTTGAGAAGATCGTTTGTCGTTTCTAGTTTTGGAAAGTCGTTTGGTTTTATGAAAACCCGAGTGAGTTTAGCATAATAAAGTTGAAAACCATTTTGTATCTGAATATAACGAAAACTTGGTTTGGAGAAAGTCTGAGTTAGTTTGTTGACTTCATTTGTTTAGTATTACCCAATGGTAAAGTTTGAAAAACCCGATAAGTTGTACAATTTTTGAAAACGTTGATTTTACAGGTTATTAGAACATGCTATGTTATTTAACTTAGGCACAGTATGATAAAACTTAAAGTAGATAATCAAAAACCCGAAATAATAAAATTTAGCGGCCTTATTACAAATCCAAACCAAATTTAAAATTAAATTAACCCAAAATAGTAATTGAAATAAAACCTAAAAACATAGTGCATGGCCACCTCGAGTCCACCCCGGCTCCACATCCGCGATCTATGCCTCATCTGCAAAATGTAAGGGAAGGAATGAGTCACCGAGACTCAGTGTATAAATTCCCATCCCGATAATAATAAGGCACTTACACATTTCATATGTCAATATGCAAATCATGCAAACCCAACCTAACCAACCGAACTCCATGTGTTCACCCCTGTGGTCAAAACCACCGGTGGTCAAAACCATCGTGACCGTAGTCACAAATCATATAAGTGTGGTCAAAACCACTGGTGACCGTAGTCACAAATCATAGGGTGGGGCCAACCCACCGTGTGGTCAAAACCACTGATGACAATCCCGTAATCAACATGCGGGGCCAACCCACTGTGGTACCAAACCACTGGGACGAGTCACAATAATCTATGTGTGGTCAAAACCACTAGTGACCGTAGTCACAAATAATATCCGTGTGGTCAAAACCACTGAGACTAGTCACAAGTAATAAGGAAAGTGAGGCCAACCCACTGTGTGGTCAAAACCACTAGTGACAGTTTAAATCATCCTTCCCTCTCCTCTCAACATACCCATCATCACAAACACATTTTCCGTGGCATATTAACATGTTTGTAATGCAAATATCACATAGCATAGCATAAAATAATATAACAACATTTATTGATAGCCAATCCACAGGGGACTTACCCGGAGTCCACGCTCATACCCACAAGGGTAACACACCGTTGTCAATAGTTATTTCGGCTTTTAACAGTAAACATAACTAGCAAATTAACTAATGAAGTGTGTAAGAGTTACACACCTGATTACTCGTAAAACGACACTCTCTATGCCGGTACTATCGTTATTCAACACCACCACTATTTGACTACTGCGTTGCTCAGGTGTTCGCCCACACCCAGGTGCCCAATCACGAACCGCAGACACAACCCTCTTCTTGCACTTAGGGGCTGGGTTCTCAAGTCTAACCCCTCCTACTGTTTGGTTAGCCTTAGGGTCCATAAAACCTTTGGTCACTAAATCAGGTTAACACAGAGAATAACTATAAATCAAGAATTAACCCGAAAGAGTAGATCCCTTACCTAGATTAACAAATCCCGAAGATTGAGATTTAAACCACGAACCGAACAACTCCCGGAGATCAATAGAATGCAGCTACACTCCTTCCTACAATCGACCAAACAAATCACTATGGATCCAAAAGCCATTCGAATTAACATAAATCCCGAAAAGAATATAACGCGAGAAGATGGTCACCCCCTTACCTCAAAACTAACCAAAATTGATTATGAGTGGATGGGTGATGACGATCTGCTGCAAGATGTGGGTTGAGATTGAGCTTGGAGATCCAGAGAAGAGAGATTGATTTCAGGACCTAGGTAGATTAAGAGAAAATGCAAGAAGAGGAAAGGAGATATGAGCACAGTTTTGCCAAAAAATCAAAAGTGAAGAGAGGATTAGAGAGTTTTGGCCTTAAGACACAATTGAGAGAAAACAACAACTTACCTCAACAAGAAAGAAAGGTTCGGCTCCCCCAAATACTAGAAGAAAATAGGGAAAATGTAACATCCCAAAATTGGGCCTAGTAGGATTGGGCCTTGGGCTTTAGGAAAAAATTGAGTATCATCTTGTTACTTGTGTTAGCTCGGGTAGGATTGTTTGTGTGTTTAGCATAGTCTTGTGAAGCTTTGGATTTATTTACGAAGTTAGAATAATTATTAGTATTAAAAATTTAGTGAAGTGGTTAGGTGATCTTGACACTTAAGTTAATTTAAGTGTTAAATTCTAGCACATGAGGAGTTAGTGGCAAGGTGGTTATGATGCATGAAGAGTTGCTTGAGGGAAGTGGTTCGAGTTGCATGGATTGCATTTGGAAGACTTTATTTTTATGCACCTTTGCATTAATTGTTGGTCAAACTATACATATGGTAGATTGGACTTTCAACTTTTATGGCAAGTTGAATAGCAAAATAGGAAAACTTGTATTTTGGGATAAGATTCTTAAGATTATGGAAGGATAGAGGGACAAAGGGGTTAGATGATGGGAAGTGTTATGGAAACTTTTCTAAGGCCATTAGTCCATGAATGTGGACGGCATGTGTGGCTAGGGGGGTTGGCCGAATTTTTGGTTAGCTTTTGGTAGAATTAATGCTAGTTGAGCACATCTTTCTTTTGGGTCATTTTTGTGTTTCTTTCTAATTTGTTTTCTCCTCTTAGCCGAATGTATTTTGGTCATAAGGTAAACCTTTTTCTTTCTTTCTTTTTGACCATTTGAGTTTTGACCATTTTGTTTTTAATTGTTCTTTCTCCCCTCAAGTCTATTTCTTCTTTCTTTTCTTTTTGTGATCGAAACTACAAAACCATCAAAAGACCATTTCTTCTCTTTTTCCCTTATTGTCGAATGCACTTGGACTCAAAGTTCTTCCTTGATTCATCTTCTATTCTTGAGAACCCGAAACCCAAACTCCTCATTTCTATTCATCTTTTCCTCTTTGCTTTCCACAAGAGACTTTCAACATTATTCTCTCCCTAATTCTTCACCAAGGCCGAATGCTTGGGCATTTGTTGCAGGGTTCTAACAATTCTTAGGAATTATTTTTCTAGACTCTTCGGGACTTAGGAAGCAATCGTTCTAAGCCTCAATTTTCTGACAATCGTTTTGGGTAAGCCAATAGGTAAGATTTGATATTTCATTCGATAACCCGTCGGGATTTGATGGTATGGTCGAATGGTTTTGCTTATAGTTTTGTGGTTTGGCTAAATGTTCATAGTGCCATAAAAGGTGTTCTTTTGTGTGTAGCTAAAGGAAGGGAACTCAGTGTGTGATTCGGGATTAGGTAGGAGACCAAATCGACATTTAAGAGAAGGAAGAACCACGTTTCGAGATCATGTTAGATTCGAGTAGTTCGAGATTTCACTAATAGGCAGGTGTGTAATTAGCCTACCATTTTCTGGGTATTTGTGTTATATCTGTATGTCTTAAATATGTGCTAACTAGTACAATGAAAATTGTGATGTGGATACCCTCAAGGGGTATGTCGATAATCCGGTAAGTACCATATCTGATAAAAAGTGATTTTCTAATATGAATATGTGATAATATGCTTGATGAACATGATCATACATCATTATATTATGTCATTATGGAATGTTGCATGTGCATGAGTTGGGATATGATATGAAAGAAGGTACGGGTGTACTTCGAGTACGTGGTTTGATGTTAGCCTTGAGCTACATCGTGGATTGATGTTGACTAAGGTCACGTTGTGGATTAATTGCGATTTAGTTCCCGTGGCTCGATGAGTGGCTATGTGCCTCATCATGGTTGATATCGGCTATGTGCCATATCGTGGTTGATGAGTGACTATGTGTCCCATCATGGTTTTGGTGTTAGCTACGACTACATCGTGGATTGGCGCTAACTGAGGTCGCGTTGTGGATTATTGTGCTTAATTGCACGTGGACGGCATTGATTTCCTTTTGGAGTAAAAAGGAGAGGGTGATTTGATAATCCCCTAGTGTGTGGTGGATGGATACGGGGGTGTGTGGAGGATGAACCCTAGGTTGGGTTGGGTACATTTTGCATAATTTTAATGGATATGTGGATTAATTAGAAATGGGCCAAGCCCAGTATATGAATATGGATCAGTGTGGAAATGGGTTAAGCTCGATATGTGGATTTATGCGGTTAATTACCACATTACACGATAAGTGATATGAATATGGGCCAAGCCGAATGTGTTATTAAGTGAATATGATATCTTGTTATCGATATATGGGTTAATATGTGGTTAACATGTGGGTGGAATTCAAAGGATTAATTACACACCGAGTGCATGTGACTCACCCAAATTTTTTCTCAAACCTTACGGTGATGCTCGGACCGGGTTGGAGTGGATACGAGGTGGCCCATCTGAGAAGATATTTTATTTGTTTTACATTTTATTTATGAAAAGTTATTTATTGTAATAAGGGCCACTTTAAGTATTTAAGGATTTTTATTATGTTTTAAGTTGGATTATCGATTATATTATTATTTGAAAATGTTTTATTTTAAACAACTTAATTTTATTTGGAACTTTAATTACACAATGTTTTAGTAAAGACAACAAATTTTTATGTTTTTAACTCTAAGTCAAAAGTTTTTCAAACGTTTTTCTGCAGTGGCATTTCAAATTCGGTCATAGCAAATGGGCCGAGTTTGGGGTGTTACAATTTGGTATCAGAGCCCGATTCAAAACTCGACTTTGAGGGTTTTAGGCCCAAAAACATTTTCAAAGATGGGCTTTTCAAAAATATGGATTTTTATGAAATTTTTCAGGTTATTCTGGTATGGCACCTGTATCTCCGACCCGAAGTCCACCAAGTAAGTACCTCTGACTACTGAAGTGAATTAAATATGTGAATTGATGGGCTTTTATGGGAACGTAGATTAGTAGATTAGGGCTATTGAACCCTAGGACTAGTCTACTCAAACACAAGAGCATAAGACTTAAGGACTATTAAACAAACCTGTGACTAAGTCACCGAGCTAGGGTGTGGTAACAGTTGTGCGCATGTCTAGGAGTGGATTCGGTAAGAGCTTGGTATTTAAGCAGTCCTAGTGACTCACCTCCTCTTTACTCAAATTCTACCTGGTGCGTAGTAACCGTTCACCCTAACCAAGAGGACTTATTCACAGGCAAAACCAATCACTAAAACCCGAAAGGGCCTAGCCATGCGGTTTTATAAAAATTCTAGTTTTTAAATCACTAAACTACCCTTTTGATCTGTGCAAACTATTTTGAAGACATTTCTCAAAATATTTTCGATTTACAAAATTACGAAAATACCCCTAGTTGTAAAATTACTAAAATGCCCTTGGTTTCTAAAAGTTTCAATACTACCCTTGATTTTAATAAAATTTTCTTACTTTGCAAAAGTATCCAAAAACCTTATTTTGCAAAATATCAAGATGCCTTGATTTAGAAAATTTATGAAATTACCCCTGATTGACAAAATTACCAAAATAACCCTGATTTTTAAAATTTCTATCATGGTTCTGATTTGGGAAAATTTTCCAAATACCCTCGAGTTTTGGAAAATTTCAAAGTGCTTTGATTTATTAAAATTTTTGGAATTGACCCTGAATTATTACCAAAATACCCTTATGGGACGAATGACGAAATTACCCCTGGGTTGGGAAGGATTGAAATGACCATAGAGGTGTAGTGAATGAATGTGTCTCTGCTTATGATTGTGAATGTGACTCTCTGAATTAGAGTAGTGAATTTGAACTGAACCTTTGTGTGATCGAAAGAACTTCTTCTAAATACTTTATAAAAAAAAAATTATTTGCGGTTAATAAGTGGAACAAAATTCTGATGCATAAAACTTCTTAATCAGATTAAATCGCGACGTTGGAAATGAGTTCTAGGGGACGTGGTCGTCGTGGACGTAGTAGAGGTAGAATGGCAGTATCGGAATCGGTAGGGTCTGGCCTTGGGTCAGAAAATGAAGTTTCACCGCCAGCAGTGGGCACGGAGGATCAAGATCAGACAGGAGGCGATGGCGCAGTATCACGGGCCATGTTGCGAGTGCTCGAACGAGTGGCAGGAGCTAATGTAAGAAGCGGAGCTTGAAAGTCAGTGTTGGAATGACTCAGGTTGAACGGGGCTGAAGTTTTTAGAGGAATATCTTGAGTAGCTCCGAATGTGGCGGGGTATTGGTTAGAAGCAGTCGAAAGAATAATGGACGATTTGGACTGTCTGGAGTGAGGAGAAGTCGAAAGGTCTTTGCTTCGTTGCTCGGAATGAAGCTTATCGATGGTGGCTCACCGTCGGACAAGGTGTTCCGATAGATCGATTGGATTGGGATTATTTTAAGGTTAAATTTGAAGGAAATACGTTGGAACTAGTTACTTGGACTCGCAAAGAAAGGCATTTCTCAACTTAGTGCAAGGAAGTAAGTCAGAGCAGAGTCTGAAGCGAAATTTGTGCGTTAAGTCAAGACGCCAAAGGGATCGTGACCACCGATTATGAAAGGTGTGTCCGGTTCGAAGATGGGTTACGAGATGAGTTGTGAATGTTGATTGCTCCGCAAAGAGAAAGGGACTTTACTGTTCTAGTGGAGAAAGCTCGGATCGCTGAAGAAGTTAAGAAGACTGTAAGGAGAACCGAGAAAAGGATAGGAATTGGAACAAGAGGAGTTTTGGACCAGCAAAATCACCTAAGACTTTCGAAAAAGACCGAGGGTCGAGATTTTTGTACGTGCACTGCATTCTTTGAGAATCTAATTGTTTATATGCTCGGTGTGGGAGAACTCACACGGAGAGTGTTGGGGTAATAGTAAGGAATGTTTCGGTGTGGATCTAAGGCTCATTTGGTTAAGAATTGTCCTCGGACAATGAAGGTTCGTGGTCCAAACCATGGAGGAAATGGTTACGGCGAGGTCGTGGAACACCGGTAGAGTCTTTGAAGGTTCGGATGTGGGACAACCAAGGATGTGATAGCGGGTAAGTTCTTTGTTTTTCTTTAGAGATAGCTCATTCTTGTGTTGCTAGTGAAGTGCTTGAAACTTTGGATATGTACTTAGGAACTGTGCCTAGAAGGTAAGATAGTTTTATCAAAGTGCACAGCATAAGCGCAGTGTGATGAGTAGGATTGCACGACTGTTAGTTAGTTGGAAATTTCGAGGATAAAATTTCTTTAAGGAGGGTAGAACTGTAACATCCCGAAATTGGGCCTAGTATGATTGGGCCTTGGGCTTTAGGAAAAAATTGAGTATCATCTTGTTACTTGTGTTAGCTCGGGTAGGATTGTTTGTGTGTTTAGCATAGTCTTGTGAAGCTTTGGATTTATTTACGAAGTTAGAATAATTATTAGTATTAAAAATTTAGTGAAGTGGTTAGGTGATCTTGACACTTAAGTTAATTTAAGTGTTAAATTCTAGCACATGAGGAGTTAGTGGCAAGGTGGTTATGATGCATGAAGAGTTGCTTGAGGGAAGTGGTTCGAGTTGCATGGATTGCATTTGGAAGACTTTATTTTTATGCACCTTTGCATTAATTGTTTGTCAAACTATACATATGGTAGGTTGGACTTTCAACTTTTATGGCAAGTTGAATAGCAAAATAGGAAAACTTGTATTTTGGGATAAGATTCTTAAGATTATGGAAGGATGGGGGGACAAAGGGCTTAGATGATGGGAAGTGTTATGGAAACTTTTCTAAGGCCATTAGTCCATGAATGTGGACGGCATGTGTGGCTAGGGGGGTTGGCCGAATTTTTGGTTAGCTTTTGGTAGAATTAATGCTAGTTGAGCACATCTTTCTTTTGGGTCATTTTTGTGTTTCTCTCTAATTTGTTTTCTCCTCTTAGCCGAATGTATTTTGGTCATAAGGTAAACCTTTTCTTTCTTTCTTTTGGCCATTTGAGTTTTGACCATTTTGTTTTTAATTGTTCTTTCTCCCTCAAGTCCATTTCTTCTTTCTTTTCTTTTTGTGACCAAAACTACAAAACCATCAAAAGACCATTTCTTCTCTTTTTCCCTTATTACCGAATACACTTGGACTCAAAGTTCTTCCTTGATTCATCTTCTATTCTTGAGAACCCGAAACCCAAACTCCTCATTTCTATTCATCTTTTCCTCTTTGCTTTCCACAAGAGACTTTCAACATTATTCTCTCCCTAATTCTTCACCAAGGCCGAATACTTGGGCATTTGTTCCAGGGTTCTAACAATTCTTAGGAATTATTTTTCTAGAATCTTCGGGACTTAGGAAGCAATCATTCTAAGCCTCAATTTTTTGACAATCGTTTTGGGTAAGCCAATAGGTAAGATTTGATATTTCATTCGATAACCCTTCGGGATTTGATGGTATGGCCGAATGGTTTTGCTTATAGTTTTGTGGTTTGGCCGAATGTTCATAGTGCCATAAAAGGTGTTCTTTTGTGTGTAGCTAAAGGAAGGGAACTCAGAGTGTGATTCGGGATTTGGTAGGAGACCAAGTCATCATTTAGGAGAAGGAAGAACCACGTTTCGAGATCGTGTTAGATTCGAGTAGTTCAGGATTTCACTAATAAGCAGGTGTGTAATTAGCCTACCGTTTTCTGGGTATTTGTGTTATATCTGTATGTGTTAAATATGTGCTAACTAGTATAATGGAAATTGTGATGTGGATACCCTCAAGGGGTATGTCGATAATCCGGTAAGTACCATATCTGATAAAAAGTGATTTTCTAATATGAATATGTGATAATATGCTTGATGAACATGCTCATACATCATTATATTATGTCATTATGGAATGTTGCATGTGCATGAGTTGGGATATGATATGAAAGAAGGTACGGGTGTACTTCGAGTACGTTGTTTGATGTTAGCCTTGAGCTACATCGTGGATTGACGTTGACTAAGGTCACATTGTGGATTAATTGCGATTTAGTTCCCATGGCTCGATGAGTGGCTATGTGCCTCATCATGGTTGATATCGGCTATGTGCCATATCGTGGTTGATGAGTGACTATGTGTCCCATCATGTTTTGGTGTTAGCTACGACTACATCGTGGATTGGCGCTGACTGAGGTCGCGTTGTGGATTATTGTGCTTAATTGCACGTGGACGGCATTGATTTCCTTTTGGAGTAAAAAGGAGAGGGTGATTTGATAATCCCCTAGTGTGTGGTGGATGGATACGGGGGTGTGTAGAGGATGAACCCTAGGTTGGGTTGGGTGCATTTTGCATAATTTTAATGGATATGTGGATTAATTAGAAATGGGCCAAGCCCAGTATATGAATGTGGATCAGTGTGGAAATGGGTTAAGCTCGATATGTGGATTTATGCGGTTAATTACCTCATTACGATAAGTGATATGAATATGGGCCAAGCCGAATGTGTTATTAAGTGAATATGATATCTTGTTATCGATATATGGGTTAATATGTGGTTAACATGTGGGTGGAATTCAGGTGGATTAATTACACACTTGAGTCCGTGTGACTCACCCAAATTTTTTCTCAAACCTTACGGTGATGCTCGGACCGGGTTGGAGTGGATACGAGGTGGCCCATGCGTAAGATATTTTATTTGTTTTACACATTTTATTTATGAAAAGTTATTTATTGTAATAAGGGCCACTTTAAGTATTTAAGGATTTTTATTATGTTTTAAGTTGGATTGTCGATTATATTATTATTTGAAAATGTTTTATTTTAAACAACTTAATTTTATTTAGAACTTTAATTACACAATGTTTTAGTAAAGACAACAAATTTTTATGTTTTTAACTCTAAGTCAAAAGTTTTTCAAACCTTTTTCCGCAGTGGCATTTCAAATTCGGTCATAGCAAATGGGTCGGGTTTGGGGTGTTACAGAAAAGAATGGTAAGGTGATTCGGCTATGGGTCCAAAAGAAGAGAAGAAAAATGTTAATAGAGAGGGAGGGTGATGGTTCGGTTTTAGCACAAGATGAGAGAAAAAGACAGATGCTCTTGGTGTTTTCGGCACAATGAGAGGGACTGAGAGAAAAGATGAAGTTAAAGAAACAAATATGAGAAAAGGTTTGGGAGGGCATTCGGCCAAAGGTATTTTGAAAAAGAAAGAAAAAGAACCAAAATGCAAGAGTGTGTAATTGAGAGAGAGGTTTCGGCACCAAAGAAAATGGAAGAAAACTAAAGTCAAAATGAAAATGAAACTCCCCCCAATATACCAAAAATCATACCCAAAAAACCCAATTTCGACACCCCACTTGCACCCAAAAACCGAATGCTCTAAGCTCTCCTAGCCATTACAAAAATTCGGCCAAGTCACCTCCCATATCAATCCCCGCTTTCTCTCATTGAATTCCTCTTAACCCACCATTCAAACAAGTTTGAACACATCAAACTCCTTGAATTCCTCTCATCCATACATTCAAAGCTGTTGACCTCTTCCAACCTCATCCATCAGAGTCCACTTTGAGCCGAATTCCTCCCTGCTCTTAGCGTCAAAAACAACAAGCAGAAAGGGAATTCTGCTGCTCGAACCTAGGCTCTCCTTCCTGCACATGGCGTCATCCCCCCTTGTGCTCAAGTGGCGCCTCCTTACCACTTTTCCAATTGATTTCTTGTGTCAAAACACTCCACCAATTCCTCTTATCACCTAACTCCTTAGCTCCCCCTTCCAAGTACTCGAACAAAAGTTTTTACCATGACTCGGACACCCCCAGCTCATGCGAACCCCAAAACACCCTAAACTAGCACAAAGAATCATACTAACACATGCAAACATGCAAAATGCAGAGATCCCGATTTAAGGATGTTCAGCTTCTACCCCTTAAAAATAATTTCGGCCTCGAAATTACAGTCGAGAAAGAGTTGAGGGTATTGCTACTGCATCACATCTTCTGGTTCCCACGTGGCCTCCTCCGTACCATGGTTCCGCCATAATACTTTCACCAAAGGATCTGACTTCTTACGCAGAACTTTGACATCCCAATCCAAAACCCGCACTGGTTCCTCCTCGAAAGACAAGTCTGAGCTCACCTCAATTTCCTCCACTGGCACAATATGCGACGGATCTGATCGATAGCGCCTAAGCATGGAGACATGTAATACATCATGAATCTGACTCAACTCCGACGGTAACTCGAGCTGATAAGCTACCGGTCCCACTCGCTTCAACACCGTATACGGCCCAATAAACCTAGGGCTTAGCTTGCCCTTCCGACCAAATCTCAGCACTTTCTTCCACGGTGATACCTTTAGAAAGACCTTGTCACCCACTTCATACTCTATATCCCTAAGTTTGAGGTCGGCATATGACTTCTGCCTATCTGAAGCTTCCTTCAGACGAGCCCGAATCACCTTAACCTTATTCTCTGTTTGACAGCAGACTAAAACCCAACATCGGCGTTCACCCGATTCATCCAACATGTAGGGTACGACACTTCCGTCCATCTGATTACCTCATACGGTGCCATCTGGATACTCGCTTGATAACTGTTGTTATACGCAAAATCTGCCAATGGTAGATATTCCTCCCAACTACCGCTGAAATCCAGAACACAACCCCTTAACATATCCTCTAAGATTTGAATTACCCTCTCTGACTGTCCGTTTGACTGTGGATGAAAAGCCGTGCTAAAATCCAACCTCGTACCCAATACCTGATGCAAAGCTTTCCAGAACCTTGACGTGAATCTGGGATCCCTATCTGAAATAATCAACACTGGCACCCCATGTAACCGTACTATCTCCACTACATACAATTTTGCCAACCTTTGGAGTGAATAATCAATCCGAACTGGTATGAAATGGGCCGACTTTGTCAAACGATCAAAAATCACCCAAACTGAATCCTTTTTGCTAGGCGTAAGGGGTAGCCCAGTGACCAAGTCCATCGTAATCCTTTCCCACTTCCACTGCAGAATCTTTACTGACTGCAACAGACATGACGGTAACTGATGCTCAGCTTTGACTTGTTGGCATGTCAGACACTTACTCACAAACTCAGTTACTTCTCGCTGAAGACCCGGCCACTAGAACTGTTCTCGCAAATCCTAATACATCTTGCTACCTCCAGGATGCATAGCGTATGGGTTGCTATGAGCTTCCTGAAGAATTTGCTGTCTCAACTTAACGTCCTTCGGCATACACACTTTCCCTTGAAAACACAGCACACCCTCACTGCTCAAGCTATAACCTTCCAAACCACCATTCTGCACTTGCAACCTTCGAGCACTCAAAACCTCATCCACTAGTTGTCTCTCCTTAACCTGATCCACCCATGTTGGCTTTACTTGCAATTCTGCCAATAGACTCCCATCGTCATATAGATTGAGACGAGTAAACATTGCTCTCAGATCTGTTACCACCTTACGGCTCAGCGCTTCAGCCACTACGTTAGCCTTACCCTAATGGTATTCAATCGAGCAGTCGTAGTCCATTAACAACTCGATCCACTTTCGTTGCCTCAAATTCAAGTCCTTCTGAGTCAGGAGATACTTCAGACTCTTGTGATCCGTGTTAGACTATCGACTTCTCCCCATACAAGTAATGCCTCTAAATCTTAAGGGCGAAGACCACTGCAGCCAAGTCCAGATCATGTGTCAGGTAGTTACCTTCATGAGGTCTCAACTGCCGAGACACATACGCCACCACTTCCCCTCTTGCATCAGCACACACCCCAAGCCAATATGCGATGCATCACAATAAACTGTGAATTCTTTCCCAGCTTTAGGCTGAATCAAAATCGGAGCTTCTGTCAAAATCTTCTTTAACTTGTCAAAACTTTTTTGCTGCTTATCAGACCACACAAATGGAACCCCTTTCCGTAATAACTTAGGTAGCGGTGCTGCAATCAAAGAAAACCCTTCCACGAATCTTCTATAATATCCTGCCAAACCCAGAAAACTCTGAATCTCTACTACCGACTTAGGTGGCTTCCAATCCAACACTGCCTCAATCTTTCAAGGATCCACTCTAATTCCCTCAGCTGACACCACATGACCCAAGAAAGTTACCTCCTTCAACTAGAACTCGCATTTGCTAAACTTTGCGAATAATTACTTCTCCCTCAGAATTTGTAGAACCACCCGTAGATGCACGACATGTTCCTCCTCAGATTTCGAGTATACTAAAATGTCGTCTATAAACACCACGACGAACCGGTCTAAGTACGACTGAAACACCAGATTCATCATGTCCATGAATGCTGCCGGCGTATTAGTCAACCCAAATGGCATTACCAAAAACTCGTAGTGCCCATAACGACTACGAAACACCATTTTATGGATATCCGCCTCCTTCACTTTGAGTTGATAATATCCCGACCTAAGATCTATCTTAGAGAAAATTGATGCACCCTTAAGCTGATCAAACAAGTCGTCTATCCTGGGCAATGGATACTTGTTCTTGATCGTCAACTTATTCAGTTGGTGGTAGTCTATACACATCCGCATTGTACCATCTTTCTTCTTAACAAAGAGCACAGACGCTCCCTAAGGTGATACACTCAGCTGGATAAAACCCCGGTCCAATAATTCCTAAATCTGTGCCTTCAGTTCCACCAATTCCTTCAGCGCCATCCTATATGGGGCAATAGACACGGCGTGGTTCCGGGTAACAAGTCTATACTGAACTCAACTTTACGGTCTGGAGGCAGACCCAGAAGTTCCTCTAGGAATACATCGGTAAATTCCTTCACCGTTCGACATTCCCCACAACTGATTCCGGCCTCCAAGGCACAAACATGCACCATAAACGCCTCACAACCCTTCCTTACCATTTTCTCGGCCTTCAGAGCAGACACAACACTAGATAGATAATCTTTTCTATTACCTATCATTACCACCTCTTCACCTTCAACTGTCTTCAAAACCATGCGCTTAGCTGCGCAATCCAAACTGGCCTGGTACTTCACTAGCCAATCCATTCTGAGAATCAGATCGAACTCCTCGAATGGCAGTTCCATCAGATCAACCAAAAACACTACCCCTTGAAGTTCTAGGGGTACATCTCTATACAATTTATTTACTTCTACAGAGTGACCTAGAGGGCTTATTACTGTCATCTCCCTAGAAGCAATCTTAAAATCTAAGTTCATAGTTTCCACTATACTACTGGCAACATACGAGTGCGTCGAACCAACATCTATCAAAGCAGTATAAGGCAGTCCAAAAATTAAAAACGTACCAGTTATGATGTCCGGTGCATCGCCCTCCTCTCGACGACTCGCTGCGTAGACCAACCCAGGCTGTCTCACCTCTGCGCTCCCAGCTCCTCTACCCGGTGCTCCGCGACCTCGCCCAGAACCGTTACCTCCCCTGGCCGAACTGCGACCCCTCTGTGGTTGCTGACCATCCCTCTGAATCGTATGCGACCACGATTCCCATATCAAACCTAGTGACCTTTGTGGACAATCCCTCACTCGGTGTCCCATTAACCCACACTCAAAACACCCTCTGTTTTTAGTCCAACATTCCCCCGTGTGAGACTTCCTACATCGAGCACACCGTGTCGGCCATTAAGTAGTAGCAGCAGCAGACCTCGCAGCTAGATTCAGCCCACCATATCTAGCCCTTTTCTGCTGATTCCCGGTAGACCCGGATGACCCGAAATTCCTTTTATTTTAACCCTTATCCTGATTTCGTCTCACTGACAGTTTCACTTCCTCAGTAACTTTGCCCTTCTCTACTAAGACTGCAAATTCTCTCTCCTACTATGGAGCAATCAACATCCGCAGCTCATCTCTCAACCCATCCTCAAATCTAACACAACGCTCATGTTCCGTGCCCACAATGCCCCGTGCATACCGACTTAACTGAAGAAATTCTGCCTCATACTCAAATCTTGACTTATTTCCTGAACCAAATTTAGGAACATATACAGCTGATCGATGTAACTAGCCCCAATGTATTTCCTCGATAGGTCGCCTAAAAAATCCCAAGTGATGTCGTCGGCCATTGCTCCATTCCTAACCGTGAGCCACCCCTGATATGACTCATCTCGGAGAAGAGATACTATACCCTTCAGCTTTTTCTCAGCCGTAAAATCCATGTCGTCCATGATACGTTCTGTCGCCTCCAGCCAATATTCTGCTGTACTAGGAGCCACACCAGATACACCTCTGAATACCTCTGCGCCATTAGCCCGGAGTCGTTTGAAAATAGATTTTTGAGCTCCCGTTCCGATGCTTGCACCTGCGACTCTTTCTAGAACCCACAGCATCGCCTGTGACACTATGTCATCACCACCCGTCTGATCCTGAAATTCTGTGCCCACAACTGGCGGTGGTGGTACCTCGTTCTCCGACCCATGTCCAGAACCTACCGATTTTGACACTGTCGTCCTACCCCTACCTCGTCCACATGTATTACGCCCACGTCCTTGTGCACTCATGACTGCCGATACGAATTGATCTGATTTAACAGTTTTATGCGTTAGACTTATTCCACTGTTATTAAAGCACAGTCTTATGAATAGTTTAATACGGAGATTAATTTTGTAAGTTCAGACAATCTTACGGTTTAAGTCTCTAAAGTAATTCCCTATTACTACTAGTCATAACATCATCATTACAACCATATTAACACAAATAGGGGTACTTACCTGGGCAGATCGGTGCCGGAGACTCGGTGCCATGCTTTTCCAACTGTACCTTTCCCACAAAAACCTTTCATAACCCATTTTTAAAACATTTTTGGGCCTCGGGCCCATATCCAAGCTTTTGAACTTAGCTCTGATATCAAAATTGTAACACCCCAAACCCAGTCAACAACCACGATCGAATTCAGTATGTTACAGAGTGTAAAATATTTTGTAGAAAATAAGTTGTTGGTTTACTTTTGTGAAAAATTATTCTCAAAAATATTTTTGTCATTTTGGGTTTGAAAGAAAACTCCCTTGAGAAGATCGTTTGTCGTTTCTAGTTTTGGAAAGTCGTTTGGTTTTATGAAAACCCGAGCGAGTTTAGCATAATAAAGTTGAAAACCATTTTGTATCTGAACATAACGAAAACTTGGTTTGGAGAAAGTCTGAGTTAGTTTGTTGACTTCATTTGTTTAGTATTACCCGATGGTAAAGTTTGAAAAACCCGATAAGTTGTACAATTTTTGAAAACGTTGATTTTACAGGTTATTAGAACATGCTATGTTATTTAACTTAGGCACAATATGATAAAACTTAAAGAAGATAATCAAACACCCAAAATAATAAAATTTAGTGGCCTTATTACAAATCGAAAACCAAATTTAAAATTAAATTAACCCAAAATTGTAATTGAAATAAAACCCGAAAACATAGTGCATGGCACCTTGAGTCCACCCCGGCTCCACATCCGCGATCTATGCCTCATCTACAAAATGTAAGGGAAGGAGTGAGTCATCGAGACTCAGTGTATAAATCCCCATCCCGATAATAATAAGGCACTTACACATTTCATATGTCAATATGCAAATCATGCAAACCCAACCTAACCAACCAAACTCCTGTGTCTACCCCGTGTGGTCAAAACCACTGGTGGTCAAAACCACTGGTGACCGTAGTCACAAATCACATAAGTGTGGTCAAAACCACTGGTGACCGTAGTCACAAATCATAGGGTGGGGCCAACCCACCGTGTGGTCAAAACCACTGATGATAATCCCGTAATCAACATGTGGGGCCAACCCACTGTGGTACCAAACCACTGGGACGAGTCACAATAATCCATGTGTGGTCAAAACCACTGGTGACCGTAGTCACAAATAATATCCGTGTGGTCAAAACCACTGAGACTATCACAAATAATAAGGAAAGCGGGGCCAACCCACTGTGTGGTCAAAACCACTGGTGACAGTCTAAATCATCCTTCCCCCTCCTCTCAACATACCCATCATCATGAACACATTTTCCATGGCATATTAACATGTTTGTAATGCAAATATCACATAACATAGCATAAAATAATATAACAGCATTTATTGATAGCCAATCCACAGGGGACTTACCCGGAGTCCACGCTCATACCCACAAGGGTAACACACCGTTGTCAATAGTTATTTTGGCTTTTAACAATAAACATAACTAGCAAGTTAACTAATGAAGTGTGTAAGAGTTACACACCTGATTACTTGTAAAACGATGCTCTCTACGCCAGTACTGTCGTTATTCAACACCACCACTATTTGACTACTACGTTGCTCAGGTGTTCGCCCACACCCAGGTGGCCAATCACGAACCGCAGACACGGCCCTCTTCTTGCACTTAGGGGCTGGGTCTCAGGTCTGACCCCTCCTACTATTTGGTTAGCCTTAGGGCCCATAAAACCTTTGGTCACTAAATTAGGTTAACACATAGAATAACTATGAATCAAGAATTAACCCGAAAGAGTAGATCCCTTACCTAGATTAACAAATCTCAAAGATTGAGATTTAAACCACGAACCGAGCAACTCCTGGAGATCAACAGAATGCAGCTACACTCCTTCCTACAATCGACCAAACACATCACCATGGATCCAAAAGCCATTCAACATTAACATAAATCCCGAAAAGAATATAACGCGAGAAGATGGTCACCACCTTACCTCAACAATTACCAAAATTGATTACGCGTGGATGGGTGATGACGATCTGCTAGATGTGGGTTGAGATTTGGCTTGGAGATCCAGAGAAGAGAGATTGATTTGGGACCTAGGTAGATTAAGAGAAAACGCAAGAAGAGGAAAGGAGATATGAGCACAAATATTCAATTTTGCCAAAAAATCAAAAGTGAAGAGAGGATTAGAGATTTTCGGCCTTAAGACACAATTGAGAGAAAACAACAACTTACCTCAACAAGAAAAAAAGGTTCGGCTCCCCCAAATACTGGAAGAAAATAGGGAAAAGAATGGTAAGGTGATTTGCCTATGGGTCCAAAAGAAGAGAAGAAAAATGTTAATAGAGAGGGAGGGTGATGGTTTCGATTTTAGCAGAAGATGAGAGAAAAATATAGATGCTCTTGGTGTTTTCGGCACAATGAGAGGGACTGAGAGAAAAGATCAAGTTAAAGAAACAAATATGAGAAAAGGTTTGGGAGGGCATTTGGCCAAAGGTATTTTGAAAAAGAAAGAAAAAGAACCAAAATGAAAGAGTGTGCAATTGAGAGAGAGGTTTCGGCGCCAAAGAAAATGAAAGAAAACTAAAGTCAAAATGAAAATGAAACTCCCTCCAATATACCGAAAATCATACCCCAAAAGCCCAATTTCAGCACCCCACTCACTCCCAAAAATCGAATGCTTTATGCTCTCCTAGCCATTACAAAAATTCGGCCAAGCCACCTCCCATATCAATCCCCCCTTTCTCTTATTGAATTCCTCTTAACCCACCATTCAAACAAGTTTGAACACATCAAACTCCTTGAATTCCTCTCATCCATACATTCAAAGCTGTTGACCTCTTCCAACCTCATCCATCAGAGTCCACTTTGAGCCGAATTCCTCCCTGCTCTTGGCGTAAAAAACAACAAGCAGAAAGGGAATTCTGCTGCTCGAACCAAGGCTCTCCTTCCTACATGTGGCATTATCCCCCCTTGTGCTCAAGTGGCACCTCCTTGCCACTTTTCCAATTGATTTCTTGTGTCAAAACACTCTAACAATTCCTCTTATCACCTAACTCCCTTAGCTCCCCCCTTCCAAGTACTCAGAACAAAATTTTTTACCATGACTCAGACCTACCCCGAGCTCATGCCAGAACCCCAAAACACCCTAAACTAGCACAACAATCATACTAACACATGCAAACTTGCAAAATACAGAGACCTCGATTTAAGGATGTTATAGAATTCTAAGTCCTTTTTTTGCAATTTGTATGTTTTTGAGGTCATAGAAGCTTAATTTAGCTAGCCCATGTACCAATTTGTAAAATTGTTAAAGTTTTTGAAAGTTTCCATTGTTGATCTATTGAAGAAATTGGTGTTAAATTGATAGATTTTAAGCTTAAAACATGAAAGAGGGCTAGATTGTAAAGTTTAATGATTAGTTTTGTTCATAAGGACTAAAGTGAATAAAATATAAAATTTATTTGAAATTCTAGTAATAATAGATAGTATAGGGTCTATAATGACTTTAATTGAGGTCAATTTTCAAGTTGAAGCTCAAAATTTAAAGTTATGGTTATTTCGGTTTAAGAGACTAAATTGAATAAAATGTAAAACTTTAAGGGTATCAAAAATGAAATTTCCTAGGTTCATTCATGTCATGATACAATGTATAAATGTTTAAGATTGATGAATTAAATGGAATAATTATATGGATCGAGAATTGGATCAAATTGAAGATAATCGGGGAAAAGCAAAAGTTGTAGATTAGTCCTTAAAGTTTCAGCTTGTTTGGTGTTTTAACCAGGTAAGTTCATATGAAACTCACTACTTTATTTTATACTATGTTGAATTTTGTTCTATTACATTCATGTGTTAGATGGAAGTGAATTAGTGAATTTGGCACTAATGGCTCGAAATTGATTGAATTGTAAATTCATGTGAATATTGGTTATACGGAAACAGAACTGGATGTACTTGAGATGGTTGACTAAATATATGTCTCATAATGAGAACTGAAATTGTGTACATGAATTAATAATGTCAGTTATACATATACGATGCTTGAGTGAACTTAGTAAATGGTTAGAACGTATAACAAGCCATTAGGGTTATACGCGCGATTAATTTGGGATTTTACATGTTATTACGAGATCTAGAATTTGTTGCAAATTCTTGAATTATATGTATTGTAGGTTTAGCCCGGATGGGTAACCTCAATATAATGTCAGCTTGTGTGAGCAATTCTATTAAAATGTTAGCTTGTGTGAGCAACCCTAAAATACTGCTAACTTGTGTGAGCATTACATTCTCATGTATCCGAGTCCATTTTACTATAATTTCACCCAGCGATGTTCAAATGATTGGAAATGGAATTTAATTCATGAAATGATAATGAAATGGTATTGATGATACTTGATGTTGAATTGTTATATGATTTTATTTTGAATGTTGACAATGCTTACGATTTAAGAACGTAACCAACGTATTCGATTTGTGGTGATGTTGCATGTAGAGATATGTCTTATTGTGCCAAGGAAAGTTAAATTGGTTATCAAATGGAATAATTTTTTATGTTAAAGTGATCAAGGTAAGCTTTTAGTTTCTATATAAACTTACTAAGCATTTTATATGCTTACCTAGTTGTTTTTCCTTTTCCTGTAGATCTTTACCTTGCGAAACACGTCAAGCTGGACCATCTCGAAGCTCACACTGTCCTTTTTGCGTTAGCTTTTTGGTCATCTTGTGTCAAGAATTGTGACATGTATATAAGTGTTTTGGTATACACCTTAATATATAAGATGTCTTGATGAGTTTTGGTAACTTTTGATGAACGATAAACCGTAAAAGTAAGATATTTTAATCCCACATTTAGTATGATTTTGGATGATTTCTCCCTGATTTATGTAAAAAGGTGCTCTTAATCCTTTCTTTTCATGTCTTTTGCTCATGAAAGCATCTAAGGATAAAAAAAAACATAAAACGGGCTTAAAATGGACCAAATTGGGCCAACCCAAGAAATCGACACGGCCTGCACTTCAAGCCACATGGCTGTGCCTTGCCATTTACTTCACACGACCATGCCACAATTTACACGGCCGTGCCCCAATCGACAGAATCGAGACATGGCCTGAAGACGACTTACACGGGCATGTGCCATGGGCGTGCCCTTGCCGCGGGAAAGAGCAATTTCACTTGGATTTGGATGCTTGGAGGCAAAAAAACACATTCCTAAGTCTACTTAAACATTTTAGGAGGAATTCTACTTGAATTAGGATACTTAGGAGCCAACTAAAGCATCTCAAAGCCTATATAAATACCCAAGGTAGCAATTAAAAAGGGAGTTCGGCAGAAGCCAAAACAGGAGTTTTTTTTCGCAGAGGCTTTTAGGTCGAAGCATTCATCTTTTAGGGAGTCACTTGAAGATAGCCAGTTGATCCATCTTAAGAAGTCGGAACTCCATTCAAAACGGAGGATCTCTCCTTCAGTTCCGTCAAGGGGTTTTAGGGAGTTCTTATGTTTTTTTATTCTTTACTCTTGAGATGTTTTCGTATTTAGTTATGAACTAAACCCTCGAGATACACGAAGGGATGAAACCTATGATGGATCTTGTTATTTGATTTATAAATTATATGATAAGTACTTGGTTTGTTCTTAATTATGTTGCTTAATTTAATCTGATGTGCATAGGTGGAGGAGGAATTGGCCCCGCCTAAGAGTAGATCTAGCGTAATTGAGCGGAGTTGATCGGGCGCCTAGAGATAGGGTCACGAGATTTTGTCAGATTAGAGTGAAACCTAATATGGGAATCCATTGATCGATTTACTGCTTCCTTAGGGGGTTATTATAAGAGAACGAGAGTTCCACTAATTAACCTAAGGTTAGACGTTATTCGCCTCGAGAGAGGGTTTAATATAGGTTAGGGAGTCTCACGGATCAAGCTAAGTAAAGAAATCATATGGTTTGGGGAATAAATAATAAGTGAAGTCATAGGTGGATTCTTCCTAAGGGTATCGTCTTTATCAACCGAGTTTTCTTAAAGTCTTTCTCCAATTCATTCTTTTGTCTTTGTATTTAGTTTAAGTATTTCGTTAGTTTAATAATCCAATCACTCCATATTTTAGGCTAAATAATAGAAAGAAATTGAGTAGTAGTACTTTTAGGTTCCCTTGGGTTCGATAAGATATTCTTGCCTGAGCTATACTGCTGTTCGATAGGTGCACTTACCTCTATTGTTGTCGCAGTCAGTCTACAGGTTCGATCATTCTTTATAAATATGAAAACTCGACTGTTTGACACGACCAAGTTTTTGGCGCCGTTGCCGGGGAACACTAAAATATTAAGAAAACTCTATTTCCATTACTTTAGCCAAAATTTTTTTATTTACAATTTATTATTATTATATTATTCTTTATTATTATTTCTTTTTACTTTGCTAATTTTTTCCTCCATTGCTTTTGGTAGAAAATTTTAGTCTATGGAAAAGATGGCACTGAATAATTATCAGTGGCAAGGCATGGGGGGAATTCCTACTAAAGCAACTAGTGTTTTCAACCTCGACGTGGTCACCAGGTTATCTAATCAGTTGGAGATGATGAATAAAAAGATCGATGATTGGTATAGTCCCTCCCAGGTACATCCAGAAATACAATATGATTTGAATCTAGGAGGCGTGGCGAATCTTGAGTACCCATCCTACGGATATGGCATAGAAAACGAGCAAGCTCACTATACGGGTAACTATTCTAGATATCAAAATAATTTTTATAGTGACACTTATAATGCAGGTTGGAAGTGCCATCTCAATTTCTCGTGGAATTATCAAAATAGCCAAAGATCGGAACTTCCTCTAGATTTTCAACAACCACCTCACCAACAACAAAAGGAGCCGAATCTTGAAGAGATGTTGACGAATTTCATGGCAGCCACAGATTCTCGTCTCCAAAAGACTGAAGCAGCACTTAATGAACAACAAAAATCGATCAAAGGGATCGAGAATCAAGTTGGAGAACTTACTAGGTCAGTGGGACATCTCGCAAAGCTAATACGACCGCTAGGACGTCTACCAAGTAACACCGAGGTTAACCCAAAGGAGCAAATTCAAGCCATCTCAGCTCAATACAGTAAGGGGTTAGATGAACCAAACTCAATACAAGAAAACAAGGTAGACGAAGGTAAGATAGAGGTAACACAAGAAAAGTAAAAATCGGTAATCAAGGAGTACCAACCTCGTATACCTTATCCCGAAGCAATGAAAAGAGACAATTTAGAGGAATAGTACGGTAAGTTTCTTAAACTCTTAAAGAAATTACATATTAACTTCCCTCTCCTTGAAGCTCTTTTTCAGATACCAAACTCGAGGAAATTTTTAAGACAGCTTTTGACCAACAAACGCAAATTAGACGAAGAGCACCACGTGGAGCTAAACGCAATGTGCTAGCAATTCTACAAAATAAACTGCCACGAAAATTAAAAGATCTAGGGAGTTTTACAATTCCATGTTTAATTGGTAGTTTATCTATTGATAATGTGTTAGCGGTTTAGGGCAAGCATCAATTTATGCCTTACAAAATGTTTAAACAACTAGGTCTAGGAAACCCGGACAAACTAGGATGAGCATTCAATTAAGCGATAAAACTATAAGAATTCCTAGGGTATAATAGAAAATGTTCTAATCAAAATTGATAAATTCGTATTCCCAAATACTTTGTCGTTTTAGACATGGATGAGGACAACACGATCCCTTAATTTTAGGAAGACCTTTTTAGCAACCGCCAGAGCTAAAATTGATATCTATGTAGGAGAACTCATACTTGTAGGCGATTTAGATAGTCACTCTTCAAGCTCTTGACTCGGCTAGAACATCAAGTGATAAAGGTAAGAAAGTAAATTCAGTTGATGACCAACTTGTTCAACCTTTATTGCAGAAAACACCACAAAGCTACAAACCTGAGCCGGATCATAGACCTCGTACTAATAAAGAAGAATTACATGAGGAACCAGAACCACACGAAGTGAAACCGAAAGAAACCCCAGACGAGCTAGGAACAAAAATCACATCAAAATAAAGGATCAAGTATTGTTGAATAAGGAAGACCCTCGAATCACCAATTCAGAACTCAAGGCAAACGAAGAATTCACTTTTGAGGTACTTAATGTCTTCCTATACTACATAGTCGAGGTAAGTAATCCTAAATTCAACACTTTTGAGGTAAAAATTACTCGACTTAAACTTTATATCCATAACCGAGGTGATCGAATGAGAAAGGATTTCCACCTCCTCAAACCACCATGACCATACGAATGAGAGGTAAAGTCTAGCTAAGACTATAAACGAGCGCTTCTTGGGAGGCAACCCGAGCACTAACCCCATTTTTATATTTTTTATTTTTTATTTTATTTTTCTTTTTAGCACCTAACCATAAACTAACCAAAGAGTAGATTTTTAGGCCACACGGCCCTACACACGGGCATGCCCGTGGCCGTGTAGAAGCTAAGGGCTGAACCATGGGCGTACCGTTAGCCGTGCACGAACAGGGTATAAATTCCTTTCTCCAACACGGGCTGCGATACTAGCCCACGCCCGTGCCGACACCCCGTGCGAGGTTACTGACTCGTAAGCACAGGATAAACACGGCCGTGCCTCCTAACTGTGCCAACATTCTGACTTATTGAACACCGGAGGAGCACACCCGTATTGAATGACCATGTGAAGAAAGACACGGGCGTGCCACGACACCCACGGCCATGCCTGAACACCCTGAATGCATTCAAAATTCAAAATCCCAAAACACGGGCTACATCTCTATTTAAACCTCATTCCCCATTTTTCTAGTTGTCTTTCATTTTCCATTATTTATTTTTGTTTCTATTTTATTTCATCATTATTTTTTTACTTTATTTTATTTTATTTTATTTTCTTCTTCTTACTCTTTATGATATTTAGATTTAGCTTAGGATACAATAAAACCAAGCCAGCTACTTTGAGGATTCAATTTCAAACGGTTCGAGACGCTTCCCCACGTTCACCTCCAATCTTATCCGATTTCTTTTCATAGACTTCATCCAAAAATTCAGGAAGTGTTACTTCTCCCCTTCTCTTTTGATTTTATTATTACATAATTGTTTATCTATCTTTGTACATTGAGGGCAATGTACATCTTAGGTGTGCAGGGGGTAAAAGTACCTGACTTTTTGTATTATTCTCAAAATCCTGAATTTAGTCTTGTTCGAAAGTATTTTTCTCATATTACTAATTAGGATGAAATTTCTTATGATGCATGATTTTTATTGATATGTTTTAGAGTAAGTCAGATTTAATTATGCATTGATGATTAAATCTGAAGGATACTAGAGAATCGAGCATGATAAGTCTACTTTCTAAAAATTAAAAATTAATAGGTCGTTGAATTGAATTTGAGTATTACTTTGAAGTTTGAAATTTACAGGGATTGAGTTCAAAAACACCCATAATTTTTGTGAGATTTTGAGCCTTATAGAGCATATATTCTTTTTCATGCTCACTTTATTGATTATGAGTGTGTCAACTTTGAACTATTATTCTAGAACTTGCCTCGTTTATACATGTCGAGACCACACTTTTGATTTGATATACAGAGATGATAAAGGCACCTAGGATTTAACCCACTTACTCCATAAAAAACCTACCTTCACAAATTAACCCCTAGTGAACCCCATTGAATCCTAACAACCTTTTTATTGACTCACCCACTAATATTAACCCAAAACCCCTTTGTATTTGTTATCACCCTTTATTTTGACTACCCTTTAATCGAGGTTTGATTTGATTAAGTTACCAAATTATATTAGTTCAGTAGTTACATTTATCATTTATGATGTAATATCTTAGTTTGTTCTTAAAAAAAAAGCTTAGAGCATTTAAAACTCCAATTGTTGAAGAAAAAGCTCATATTAAAGTATTATCAAATTTCAAGTGATGAAAATACTCTCTATTATAGTGTAATTATCAATAGTAAGTATTATTAGTTTTCATTCGATGTAAATATTCATATTTAGTTCATTGTTTCTAGTTAGATAAATTGTCAAGTCAATCTCGATTTTAACCTTCTAATTCAGCCTTTATCCACACCTTTTAACCCAAGCCCCGTTACAACCCTGATTAAAGACCTTTTGATTTGTGTATCATCTTATATATAGTGGTGGAGGTTTGATTTTCAGGCAAGCCTATGGGATTAACTTTTCAGGTTCGACTTATGAGTGCTTATTCTTGAACCTTAAACACTTCGAGTGGTTTGAGTGAATCTTTTGTGAGGATGTCAATCCTTGTCGGTTTTGAATTAAAAGGTAATTACTTAGATAAGGGGAGCACCTATGTTTTCGTACTACAAAGGTATGACTTATCGTAATTGAATCTTTAGGACTCTTTGAGTTGAATTATCCATGTATAAATTATCTATGAATTATGATGAGACATGGTCGATAGGAATTATGAATTATGGAAAGTTCATTTTAATTGTAAGTTGAGAATTTTGCTTGAGGACAAGCAAAAGCTTAAGTGTGGGGGTATTTGATAAACCGTAAAAGTAACATATTTTAATCCCACATTTAGTATGCTTTTGGATGATTTATCCCTGATTTATGTAAAAAGGTGCTTTTAATCCTTTCTTTTCATGTCTTATGCTCAGGAAAGCACCTAAGGATAAAAAGAACGTAAAACGGGCTTAAAACGGGCCAAATTGGGCCAACCCAAGAAATTGACATGGCTTGGACTTCAAGCCACACGGTCGTGCCTTGCCATTTACTTCACATGGACATGCCATGATTTACACGGCCGTGCCCCAATCGACAGAATCGAGACACAGCCTGAAGACGACTTATACGGGCGTGTGCCATGGGCGTGCCCCTGTCGCGGGAAAGAGCAATTTCACTCAAATTTGGATGCTTGGAGGCAAAGAACACATTCCTAAGTCTACTTAAACATCCTAGGAGGAATTCTACTTGAATTGGGATACTTAGGAGCCAAGTAAAGCATCTAAAAGCGTATATAAACACCCAAGGTAGCAACTAAAAAGGGAGTTCGGCAGAAGGCGAAACAAGAGTTTTTTCTGGCAGAGGCTTTTAGGCTGAAGCATTCATCTTTTAGGGAGTCACTTGAAGATAGCCAGTTGATCCATCTCAAGAAGTCGAAACTCCATTCAAGATGGAGGTTCTCTCCTTCAATTCCTTCAGAGGGTTTTAGGGAGTTCTTATGTTTTGTTTATTCTTTCCTTCAGGGGGTTTTAGGGAGTTCTTATGTTTTGTTTATTCTTTACTCTTGAGATGTTTTCGTATTTAGTTATGAACTAAACCCCTCAGATACCTGAAGGGGATGAAACCTATGATGGATCTTGTTATTTTTATTTCTAAATTATATGATAAGTACTTGGTTTGTTCTTAATTATGTTGCTTAATTTAATCTGATGTGCTTAGGTGGAGGAGGAATAGACCCGCCTGAAAGCAGATCTAGCGTAATTGAGCGGAGTTGATTGGGCGCCTAGAGATAGGGTTACGAGATTTTTCCAGATTAGGGTGAAACCTAATATGGGAATCCATTGATCGATTTACTGCTTCCTTAGGGGGTTATTATAAGAGAGCAAGAGTTCCACTAATTAACCTAAGGTTAGACGTTATTCGCCTCGAGAGAGGGTTTAATATAGGTTAGGGAGTCTCACAGATCAAGCTAAGTAAAGAAATCATATGGTTTGGGGAATAAATAATAAGTGAAGTCATAGGTGGATTCTTCCTGAGGGTATCGTCTTTATCAACCGAGTTTTCTTAAAGTTTTTCTCCAATTCATTCTTTTGTCTTTGTATTTAGTTTAAGTATTTTGTTAGTGTAATAATCCATTCACTCCATATTTTAGGCTAAACAATAGAAAGAAAGTGAGTAGTAGTACTTTTAGGTTCCTTTGGGTTCGATAAGATATTCTTGCCTGAGCTATACTACTGTTCGATAGGTGCACTTGCCTCTATTGTTGTCGCAGTCAGTCTATAGGTTCGATCATTCTTTATAAATATTAAAACTAGACTGTTTGACACGATCAATGAATATGGTGCATATGATGATTTTGAATGTTGTTCTTGACAAATGGTTTGGTTAATGCATAAATTAGAAATGTTTGATGTTTTTGGGAAGTTGATATATGAACTTTTCAACTTAGTATGTTATATTGGTAAGATGAGGTAAGTTGAATGGCTAAAATGATGCCTAGTTAAAATGGTAAGTTTGATTTATATGTTTGAGATATGTATTAGTTGATTTGATTCATGTTTAAGGGCTAAAAGGCTTTAGGTTGTAAAATGAACATATGTGTTTGAAATTATGGTGAAATGGTATGTTTGAATATGACATAACATAGGTAAATATAGGTGTTTGAATGATTTGGTTGGTATTGGTTTGTGGTATTGAAATGTTTAATTGTAATTAATGAATTGATATTAGAAGTTGATATGGAGTTGAAATTGTATGTTTGAACCTATTTGGTATGCTCTAGGTAAGTTTTAAGTAATTTGGAAAGGGTGTGTATTGCACTTATTGAATGATTATAGTTGGAGTTATAAAATAGGTAGCAAATGGTACATTTTTAACAAAAACAGATTCTTTATCCTGATGAGCATCTTTCCTCATTGCAACATCGAGTGGTCTAATGTCATAACGTGACATAATGTTTTGGCGACGTCACAATGTGGAAGAGACGATGTCACAACATTGGCATTGAACTTTTAAAACTTTACAATTTGGTCATGTTTCGTGCTTCAGTTGGCAAAAAAGCTTTCGTAAGCTCGATTACGACTCAAAATGGATTGTTTAATCTAGAATGAATGTGTTTGACATTGAATTGCACCTGTGAATGATTAGTTTACCATGAATTTGACTGTAGTTGCTCCGTCAATGAATGTAACAACCTTTACCTAAAATTTGATGATTGGGTCGGGTAAGAGGTGTTACATTTAGTGGTATCAAAGCTACGGTTTAGTCAATTCTAGGACTAAGCATAGCGTGTGTTGAGTCTACAAATACATGCCACAATAACCTGTGGTAGTGTGATGCCTTTTGATCCTAATTGACTCTGTTTTCTTATATAGATAAATCATGTCGATCGAATCCAATTGAGCTGTATATGATAAAGTTGAAAGTAATATTCCTGCTTCTAAACAGGGAGCTACCCATAGTTTGCTTGTTTCGCAAGGGTTAGGGGGTGAGGCAAAATATGCCTTTTTTCAAATGATGAAATAGTTGTTTACTCATTTCGTGGGAGCTACTCTTTTACCTCCACAACCTCAAATGCACCCTCTTCCTCTAGTAATGCCTCCCGTGGAACCTCCTTGTCCTCAAGGTCCTAATTCGATGCTTGTCAGTCATCCTCTAGTGAATTACTATGTACTTCGGAGTGGAAGAGTTTAAAGGAAAGAAAGATGACGATCTTGCAAAAGTCAAATTTTGGGTAGAAAATACTTTGAGAGTTCTTGATGAATCATTGTGTACTCTGAAGACTATTTGAAATGCGTCGTGTCTTTGCTTAAAGAGGAAGCCTATCAGTGGTGGGTAACTCTAGCATCAATAACTCCAAGAGATCAAGTGAACTGGGAACACACTTGATTTCCCTAAGTACATGCCATTCTATTCAAAATTTTGAAACATACCTTCTTGGCACTTGGAGATGTGATGAGATGGATGTTCACAACCTTAATTACAACTCTTCAAAATCACTGTACTTAATCTGCGCATGAAAAACAAAACCGTACACTGAGTAAAAAATCAGTGGTATTTCCATAATTCGAATATTTAAAGACAAGATAATATAATAGGCACAATTAAATTATAAGGACATATTAATGTCTACTGTCATAACTATCATTTTTCATTTATTAAACAATATCCTAATTTACACAATTACTATATAAATGGTTATTTCCATATCAAGCCATATTTATTCGTACAATGGCATCAGTTGTGCAATACTCAATTCATGAATACATCATTTCATACCATACTCAATTCATGAGTATATAATTCATATATTCCATGTATTGCCAACATATTTCACATTCTATTTTCAATTCACTATTTCACTTCTATTTCTCATACCATGCCATTTCAATATCAATTATAAAACTTTACCATTCATTTACCCCTATTAACATGAATCGGACTCGGACAGATACACGGATCCAACCAAAACACACCAGTTTGGCACCTAGCGCCTCATCGGATAATTCGAAGTAGTAAATTGACACCTAGTGTCTCATCGAATAAATCTGAAGTAGTAAATTGACACCAAGTGTCTCATCGGTTAAACCGAAGTAAATTGGCACCAGTGCCTCATCGACTTGAAGTCGAAGAAATCCCTGAAATCTTCCAATCCTATGGCGTGCCATCTATATCCGACTCAGCCGGATACAGTTAATAGGGTTCCAATTCACTTTTCAAATACAACCAATATTCATTTCAATTCAAATAATCAATATATTTAATATATATATATACCAATTCAATCCATTCAATCAACTTAAATTCAATTCAATGACAAAGTGTCAAATACTCACCTCAACACTTACCATATGCATTAAATAAAAAATACAACAATTAATAACTAAGTTCGGATTATAGAAATACAGACCAGAAATTTCGAGCTATTCGATGTCGACTTTATCTTTCCCCTTTTTAGTCGAGGATTTCAGTACTATGTTAGCTACGGAATTAAAAAAATTAAAATTCATAAATACAACACAATTTCATTTCAAATTGAAAATTTCAATTTTTACTCAATATTTGCCTAAATTCCAATTCAGTCCCTAAACCAAGACTAATTTTTATTTCTTCACAATTAATCTTTTATTTTCATAAAATTCCACTTTAAACTAAATTTAACTCCTATTTTCACTTAAATTCCTAAAATTTGAGTTTTTCACAATTTAGTCCCTATTACTCTAAATTTACAATTTATTCTACAATTTAATCATTTTTCATTTCTAACTTAAAATATATCAATTTTATCCCTAATACTAAAATAATTCAACATTAACAACACTTAAAAACTCAATAATTTCTAAAATTTTGCATGGGTCGGGTAGTATTTAACACCGAAATTTTGAAATCATAAAAATTAAACTTTGACTAAATTGATTAAATTGACTAACCAATTAAACTTTGAACAATTGAAGCCCCTAAGGCCGTCGCTTTCTTTCTTCTTTCTCTTTCTCTTTCCTTTTTCTTTTTCTTTCTTTCTTTCCTGTTTCGTTTTGCTTTGTTTCTTTTTCTATTTTTTCTTTTATTTATTTATTTTATTATTATATAATATATTATACATACTTAAATATTAAGGTTTTATATTATAATATATAATAAATTTATAAATATCTATCTTATGTCGCCTCATTTATAAGCCATGGCATATTTGCTTCTTTGGTCCCTTTAATTTTTCTTTAAGATATAATTCAACTTTCACCCTTTATGCAATTTAGTCATTATACCTAATTACTCTTAATTCATGCAAATTCACTTAACCAAAACCTAATTAACCACACAACTAGCTTCGTAAATATTTTTAATAAATATTTACAAGTCCGATTTACGGTAACAAAGTCTTGGAAATGCACTTTCTGACACTCGTGACTATCGAGTCGTTACATGGTTAGTGGATATACATGGCATGGTTTTATTGAAATTTCGTAAGATTTTAAAGGTTGATATGGTAAATAAGTAAATAAACTTACAACAAAAATGAATAAAACAAAGTATTACCTTTATTTTTTTTAACCAAAACTGATTTTTGAGGAAGAAGACTTCTATGGATGAATGCTCCATTCGGCCAAGCTAAATTTGTTTGCATGTAAGGGAAATTTGTTCTATTTTTAATGATTTTTATGTTTTTGAAGTCGTTGTAGCTTAATCTAGTTAGCCCAGGGGTTAATTTTCAAAACTGTTAAAGGATTAGGGTTTTTCCATGAATTTATTTGTGTGATTTTTGAAGTTTTATAGAAGAAAATAAATCTTTATTGCTAAAAAAATAACTTTTGTAAAGTAATTTTTGATGAAATTATCATTTAGGGACTTATTTGTAAAAGTAGTAAAATATCATGATAAAATTTTGAATTGATTATTTATGTGGGTTGATATGAGTCCTTAGGTAAACCGCCTAGCACGAAATTTGGATGAAATTGCATAAATTTCTATTTACGAGCTTAAAGACTAGATTGTAAAGTAGTTAAAATGTTAGGGGTAAAATTATAAGTATGCATAAATGTAAATTTTGGATTGAATTGAATAATTGAGATTGATTGAAACACTTAATTGAATATAATTATTTATTTAGATCAAGATAAATCTCAACCAGATTTAAACCGAGGAAAGGCGAAGATCATGGATTAACTCGATCATACTTCTATGTTCTAGTTGTCAAAGTAAGTTAATATTATTTAAATGTGTAATTGAATTTCTATTTGTATTTTCACATTATAGTTATGCAACTCAATGCCTGTATTTAATTATTTCCTGAATTGCACATACGTGCCCTTGTTTGTACTTTGGTACCCCTGAATAGCACACTCATGCCCCTGTTTACACTCGAGTAACTTCATATTGAGTAAATTATGTTTTGTACTAAATTGATGTTGAGTTAAAAGATATGATATGTTCTTACTAAGCTCTTTAAGCTTATATGTTTTTATGCATTGTTTTGTAGATCGTTATTGTTCACTTTTGGATGGATCGAATCTACGACTCACACTATCCATCAGTGTTGGTAGTTCTTGTTCCTTAGGGTCGTGGCATGTATATATGGCTATATAGGTTGTTATGGTACATTAGGACAAAAATACTAAACTAAGATGTTAGGTACTTTATTAAGATTGTAAATAGGTATCTTCTAAGTACAATTAGAAATGTATGGAATTGATCACTTGTGGTTTGTTTTGGCTTGTGAATGAATGTAAGTGTTATGCTAGAAATGTATCAAAGTTTACATGTTTTTGTTGTTGATGTTGGATATAATTGTGGTGTCTATGAATGGCACATTGGTTGGTTGTTTTTAGGATATTAGTATGGTACGGTATGTCATGTTGTGTTGTTTGTAATCTCAATTGTGACATGCTTTAAGATGTTATTGAATTAGTTGTGTAACACCCCTTACACGTATTCGACACCTGAACTGGGTACGAGGCATTACCTACTTAACTTGCTCTATCATGCAACATCGATTAATAAATTTCCTCTCAAATTAAAACTTTTCATTCAAGACTTTAATATCCTTATTATGGGTCTACGAGATCCTAAACTTATACTCAGAATGATTCGAGACCAAACCTGAAACTTTTGAACACTTTGACAAATTTGACATAAGGCAGGGCCACACGTCCGTGTAAAGGGAAGAACACGCCCGTGTGGCATATCACATGCTCGTGTTCCACAGCCGTGTATATTTATTTTCCAATTTGAACCTACAGGGGTTTTTACACGGCCGGACACACGCCCGTGTCCCTGGCCCATGTCCCTAGCACGGCCACGATATGTCCGTGTTTTGTCCCGTGTGCAAAAACCTTGGCATTCTGTTTATGATGTTACCACCTCAATAAGGTCACATTGCGAAGGCACACGCCCGTGTCCTTAGACCATGTGTCGAATTAAATTTCTAATTTCAGGTGCAGACTTCACACAGCCTGAGCACATGCCCCTATCTTAGGCCGTGTCTCCCACACGGTCGAGACACATGGCCATGTCTCTCCCCCTGTGTTTACTACTGAGCATACTGACTTGCCAACCTAGCATGCATAGGGACACACGGCCAATCAACACGCCCATAGGGCTGATCGTGTGTCACTCACGGCCTAGACACGCTCGTGTGTCTATCTGTTTGGACATTTGAAAGGCTATCTACCAAGCCAAATGCCACCCTACAAAGCAACCATACTTATAACAATTCAATTCCACATATATTATGACCATAAGGCACTTCTAAGAACTCAAAATCAAAACATCCACACAAGCATGCACTTCATGAATTTCATCATCTTTGAATATATGAACTTGTCATGTATTGGTCAATTTCTAATGACCATTTACAAAATGAATTGAACAACATTAATAGCCAACACTTTGGCTAACAAATATGACATAACAAAATGACCAAGTCCTATACATGCCATACTCAAAATAAATCTAATTTTGCTATACCAAAAAGAAGTTGATTATGTGATTTCTGAACTCTGACGTTCCACGAATTCTCGAGCTAGCTTGGCAATACTATAAGGAAAAGGGAAATGAGAGAGGTAAGCATAAAGCTTAGTAAGTTTGTATGAAATAAATAGCAACATAAAGGCTCATAATGTCATCCATCCATTGCATTGAATAAAACACAAAGTCTTAAACTCATTGCCATAACTTACTCATGCTTACTCTTACCAATTACATATCATGTCTCATATTGTAAACATTTCTCGTGAATTACTCACATGTACCTGTATCACTTCATCACATAGCTTTAGCACTAATCTCATCTCTATTATAAGATTAGCTATTTATCCATTGAATTCATTTGGAATACTCGAAATTACATGTTATCATCATCAACATAAATGCGACACCAATGCCACATCCCGGATGTGGTCTTACATGGGATCACCTCTAGGTGCCAATTCCATATCCCATATATGGTCTTATACGGGATCTCATATCGATTGTCGATGCCATATCCAAAATATTGTCTTATATGATTCTCATTTTTGATGTCGATGCCATATCCCAGATATGGTCTTATACGGGATCTCAATTCGGTGCCGAGGTCATGTCCCAGACATGGTCTTATACGGGACCTTATACATTTCAAGTCTTGTTGATATTATTCTCTCATTTATTATAGTCCAACCGGGACTTCAACATCACAAATCTCATCATTTTCTCATTCAACATCATTTCTCAATTTCATAGAAATATTATACATTTTCACAAATATCAAACATTTTAAATCATACTAGCATGATTTTGCTTACCTCGATTTCAAAATAGGCCAAATTGTCGATCTAATCCGATACCTTGCCTTTCCCTCGGTCAAGGTTAATTCTTCGTTCTTCTTGATCTATAATGACAAATTAGCTTATTTAATTATCACATTAATCAATACATTTCAATAATCATACTTTGGCAAAATTACCATTTTGCCCTTATACTTTCACAAAATGACTATTTTACCCCTAGGCTCATAAATCGATTCTAACACCCCAAACCCGGCCTAGACGTTACGACCAGATTTGACGTGTCACATCGAAGTGACGTTTGAAAACCAAGTTTGTCGATAAAAGTTTGTTACTAAATTCTAAATCCCATTTAACAATTGTTTTGAAAATGTTAGTGTTGTAAATCTTGTTGTCCAATTATAAGCCGTATCAATTGTTATAAGCTTATTAATCTGGAATAAAATCGCGGAAGCCTTTTCTAGTTGTAAACTTTAAGATTTGAGAAGTGATTTTAAGAAAACGATTGTTGCTTTAAAAAAAAACTCATGTTTCCTAGACTAGCAGGTTGAAATAAAGAGAACCACCAACAAAAATTAAAACCCCAAATGGCCTTATTACATAATTATTAACCCAAAACAATAAAAATAAAACAACTAAGTCTAAGATTAAAACATATCGAGTGTGTGGCCACTTCCAAGTCCCTCACAGCTCCAAATTATCTAAGGCTGGGGATTACTTGCACAATTAAAAAAAAGGGTGAGTTACAAGAACTCAGTGTGTAATCCCCAATCATGTAATAATAGTCTGGGCCTGAGCCCTATCCAGTATCAGTTCAGTCTGGGCTTTAGCGCTATTCAGTAGCAGTGTGGGCCTAATCTACCGATTTATCCCCTTGAACCAAGTTTAGAAATTCCTTCCTCTGGGCATCCACATAACTTGCGCCCACATATTTCTCTTAAAATGCAAATTTGAATAACTTCCAAGTCAACTAGTCCGGCTGAGCTCCTTCTTTCGCAATAAGCCACCACTGGTAGGCTTCATCTCGCAGCAGTGATATTGCACCTTTCAACTTCTGTTAAATGGTGTAGTCGAGGTCATCCATTATTCTTTCAGTGGCCTCCATCCAATATTCGGCCACATTAGGAGCCATCCCAGAAACGCCCCTGAAGATCTCTGCTCCATTCGACCGAAGTTGTTTCGTAATCGACCTATGACCCATAGCACCATTACTGGGCCCAACGACCCTTTCCAGAATCCTCAGCATTGCTTGAGCCAATGCGTCATCCCCAGCTGGTCGATCATACGACCCCGTATCAGCTACCGGTGATGCTGGTGCCTCCCTAGCCTTGACATTAGGCACGTGGCCCGACAACGAAGACTCAGCTCTAGCACTCCCATGACCTCTGTCGCGTCCTTTGGTACCCCTTCCACAAGTACCCCTAGTGTTCATTATTGCTTTGTGAATTATATGAATTAGAAATTTTATGCAAATTAGCTTACAGTTTCAGTAGTTAAGCAGATGTCTTATGAGAAACAGAAGTTTAGAGTTTGTTTTCACAATCGCAAGCTTAACTACAGTCTTAGTTCCCTACAGTTTTCCAGTTTACTCTCACTAGAGTAGTATAGTCTAATTTCTAGAGTAATCACAGTATTTCCTATTGCATAATAGTAAAGAGCAGATAACAAAAAAAAAACTTACGGATTCGGTGCCGGAGACTCAGTGAACCACACTTCCGAGAAACATTCAGTAAAATAGTTCAAATACTCTAATTTTTTTTTGAAACAGTTCTTTCAAAAATTTAATTTTTAAAGCCCAATCCACAGTCGAGTTTTACAATCGGGCTCTAATACCACTAAATGTAACACCCCAAACCCGGCCTAGACGTTACGATCAGATTTGATGTGTCACATCGAAGTGTCGTTTGAAAACTAAGTTTGTCAATAAAAGTTCGTTACTAAATTCTAAATCCCATTTAACAATTGTTTTGAAAATGTTAGTGTTGTAAACCTTGTTGTCTAATTATAGGCTGTATCAACTATTATACACTTATTAATCTGGAATAAAACAGCTGAAGCCTTTTCTAGTTGTAAACTTTAATATTTGAGAATGTGATTTTAAGAAAATGGTTGTTGTTTTAAAAAAACCCGTGTTTCCTAGACTAGCAGGTTGAAATAAAGAGAACCACCAACAAAAATTAAAACCAAAATCGCATTATTACATAATTTTTAACCCAAAACATTAAAAATAAAATAACTAAGTCTAAGATTAAAACATATCGAGCGTGTGGCCACTTTCGAGTCCCTCGCAGCTCCAAATCATCAAAGGCTGGGAATTACCTGCACAGTTAAAGAAAAGGGTGAGTTACGAGAACTCAGTGTGTAATCCCCAATCTTGCAATAATAGTCTGGGCCTGAGCCCTATCCAGTATCAGTTCAGTCTGGGCTTTAGCCCTATTTAGTAGGAGTGTGGGCCTAAGACCAAATGATCATAGAACAAAATAGTAATGCAACCCAACCCAATCCAGCTAACACACCACCCGTACCAACCAACACACCATGTGGGGACCAAGTCGACCCACCTAGCCAACACACCAATATCGCAGCATAGCTGCTAGTAGTAATGTAGCAAAGCTGCTAATGATAGTAAACACGGGCCAAGCCACTAAAATTAGGATACGTGGTGAAGCCACTAGATCGATAAAATGTGGCAAAGCCACTAGTACAGTACTTCCTCCAATTACAAATCCCAACCCTAATGCAGAATGTCGTGTCATAAAAATTTGTGTATGCATTATGTCACAATCATAATCAGTCATACAAATATCACACATACATCACTTACACTACCACTAGGGGTATAACGGTCATTTTTTGGTTAGGGGTAAAATGGTAATTTCACCCATCGAGGGTATTTCGGTAATTTTTACGACCTAAGCCCATGAAAACGTCTGTGACGGCCTCTACGGTCTAATGCCAACAATTATGGCTCGATTTATCCCTACGAGCGTTCGCACGCTCGAGGGCCCTCAGACACCGAAAGTTCAGCTTTTCGGCTTTTGCCGATTCACAGTAGCACAAAGGTCTGAGAACACCTTTATCCAACGTTTAGATAGTTCAGTGTTGGGTGTACGATTACACACCTGTTACGAGTTGAAGTTTGAAGTACTTCCAAGACACCTATGATAACAACCGCCCCTTTAATTAGTCACAAACCCTTGTTAATCCATAATATTAAAATGCTTTAATCAAACTAACTTTACTTACCATGAAACGAATGATCTCTTGCAGTGGAAAAGTAATCGGGTTACCCCTAGGTTAAGGAAAATGAGTCCCTAGCAACATTCAACGAGAAAGAAAGTGTTAGCAACACATATCTCCATGGCAACTAGGGAAAGCCTTTTGGCCTAAGAGAAACAAAATCGAATAAGGAGAATAAAGCCAACCTAGATTCGGCTAAGGTCACCATTTACCAACCAATCGAAGAAGTTCAAAAACGGTTAGGAACGAAGAGAAGAAGATGCTTAGGCCTTAATAAATTTGACCTACATAAGAAGAACCAATGTTTAATATTCGACTTTTCTTGCAAAGAAAAGAGAAGAATAATAAGAGGAAAAAGAAAAGTTTGTGTTCGGCTAAAGGAGAAACTGAAAAGAGCAATGGTGATTCGGCAGGAGGATGTGAAGAAGAAGGGTAGGTTTCAGTAATAAATTCGGCAAATGGGTAGTTGGTATTGTGCTTGACAAAAAGAATGACAGTTGAGAGCCAAAAAAAAATAGGCAGAAGAGACTCGAATGGTTGAAAAGTTGCACGAAATGCCCCGAAGAAGTAAATCCCAAAACTGAAATGAAAAAGAATAAAGAAAGGCCCCAAATTGTAGAGAGTTTTCGGTTCTATCCTCTTACCAAGCTGCCGAAATTGCTCCCATCCAACCCCTTAAGCTAAATTCCCCTTTAGTCCAACTCTCCCATTCGGCCAAGACTCCTTAACATCCTAACTCCTTCAACTTTCCACCAAATCCTCCTTGAATTGCTCCCAGCCTCCCATTCAAATTTGTTGACCAATTATTCAACCTCCTCTACAGAGTTTGATCCAAACTCTACCTCTTGCACCACCAAGACATAAAATAAAAGCCTCCTATTTGCATGCCATGGGATTCAAACCCCACTCCCCTTGTTATCTCAGTGACGTCACAACCACCAAGTCACAAGCTCTTTTTGTGACACAAAAACACACACATTTATACATAAGCCTTACTGCTAACAGCCCATTCCTCTTAAGAGCAAAAACTAAAAAATTTTCCAAGGCTCAGACTCGAACCCAGGCCTCCTAAAAACCCCCTAATACACTCAAATACCTAGCCATTCAAGCACATCATGGAATTTAAGCCATTTCAGCAAAATTACAAACCCTCCCATTTTTGGGGCGTTACAACTCTACCCCCTTAAAGAAATTTTGCCTCGAAATTTACCTGGTCAGAAGAGGTGAGGGTATTGTTGTCGCATCACCTCATCTGGCTCCCACATGGCTTCCTCTGAACCGTGATTACGCCAAAGCACCTTGACTAATAGAACAAATTTCCTCCTTAACACCTTAACATCACGATCTAGTATCTGCATTGGTTCTTCATCAAAATTCAGATCAGGTCTAACCTCAATCTCCTCTACCGGCATTATATGTGAGGGATCAGAGCAGTATTGCCTCAACATAGAGACACGGAACACATCATGTATCCTATTTAACTCAAGAGGAAGCTCTAGTTGATAGACGATCGGTCCCACATACTTTAATATTTGATAAGGTTCGATGAATCTAGGGCTCAGCTTGCCTTTCTTCTTAAATTTCAAAATCTTCTTCCATGGTGAGACCTTCAAGAAAATGTAATCCCCCACAGAGTACTCTATCTCCTTACGCTTTAAATCAACATACGACTTATGTCTATCAGATGCTTCCTTTAACCGATCTTGGATCAACTTTACTTTCTCTTCGATTTCAGAAACCAATTCTAGCCTCAAAACTCGCCGCTCACCCAGCAGTACTAATATGAATTTGTGCCGTTTTCTTGCTTTGAAGAATTTTAGGCGCTCCCAAGCCCAAGTCCTAATTCTTCTAGGCCTAGAATTCGGGGCATTACATCGATTCTAATCAAATTTACTCCTTTTAGAAGCCTAGATGAACATTTATTACTCTTATGGAAACCCTCAATACTCATTATTTCACACACTTAGCACATATTTTATAACCTTTACAAAAAGGTCCTTTTAGGTGTTTTCATAGTAACACATTTCACAAGAGTTGTTTATCTAACAACTAAGACTCATTTTCTTTCATAAAAATGCAGCAAACAACATAAATTCTCACATGGTAAAACTCTAAACTTTCAACCATTTTGCAAAATAGTCCCCTCTTTAGCTAGCTTAAGCTTTAGGGGTTCCAAAAGTACAAATATTATCAAGAAATGATCATCAAAACACTTACTTGTAAGGGGTTAGCTTGACTGAAAGATTGAGCTTCAAAAAATCATATTTTGCTACTAATTATTAGTGAAGAAGAAGAGAAGAAAAGATGATATCTTTTCTTTCTCTATTTTATTTTATTTTAGACAATTTATCACCTAATCCACCCACTTGATCAATTTTGACATCTTTTTGTCCCCTATAGCCGGTCAAACATTACTAGAGCAGTCAATTGCACTTTAAGGACCTCCAATTATTATTCTATAGCTATTAGACACCTTTATCTTGTAAATTAGAACTTTTGCACTTTATGCGATTTAGTCTTTTTTTACAAATTAAACATGAAATCGTTAAAATTGAAGCACCAAAATTTTTATTCACCCATATAATCATGCTATAACTCATCAAATAACATTAAAATAATTTTCTCTGACCTCAGATTAGTGGTTCTGAAACCACTGTTCCCACTAGCCATTAAATCGGGCTGTTACAAGTTTTATATGTTTTAAGTATGGTAATGCATACGTTTAGGTAAGGTAATTTTAATTGTGATTGAGTTGCCTATAAGGCATATTGGTTGAATGGATTTTTGGATAATTTGAATTGGTTAATTTAAGCATGTTTTGGTATGTTTTAGTGCCTTGATCATATGTGTACATGGCTTGTAGGTTCTTGTGGGAGTGCGTGAGAGAAATGGCTTGATTTTGGCCAATTTCTTGTCCACACGGCTAAAGACACGGGCTTGTGTCTCAACTGTGTGTGACACATGGCCATGTGATAGACCGTGTTTCCCTTGTTTGTTTTTAAGGCATTCAAGTTAGGTAGTTACACGACCTAGCACACAGCCTAGCACACAGGCGTGTGGCTTAGCAGTGTGACCTAAGTCAGAGAGTTACACGGGCATGGACACAGGCTGGGACATGACCGTGTGTCCCTATTTCGAATGTTACATGGCTTGGCCACACGACTGTGTGACCTTTACAGCTTGAATTTTTCTAACTATTTCCTTAAGGTTTCATATGTTTCTGATTTAGTCTGAATCATTTCTAAAGTGTTTCTAAGGCCTCGAGGGCTCGAACAAGGGACAATATGCATGTGTTTGAATGGATTATGCTATGATTTATGAAATGCTTGAAAATGAATAATTTTAAGTTATGTTTTTATGGTAATGCTCTGTAACCCTATTCCGACGATGGATATAGTTTAGGGGTGTTGCAGTCCATCGTAGTAAGTATGCCAGAGAGCTTGTATATACCAAAGCTGAAATGTGTACTTGTTTTGAGTGGGGATTGAATGAAGACATCCGCATGCTTGAGGGAGTATTAGAATTGAAAGAGTTTGTTATTTTGTCTAAAAGGGATCAAAAAATGGAGGACATGCGTAACTAGAAAAAACAAGCAAAATCTAAGATAAGATATTCTAACAAGCGGAGTAAGGCCAAATCTTTCCCGACTCCATCTAAAAAGTTGAGAGATTTTCAAATTCATTTCTCCACTCTGTCAGGGATTTCCATGAGAGAGGAGCTAGACTGAGTAATTTGTGACTACAGGCTACATTTGTAGGTAGTGTTGGAAGCATAACACCACTCACCCGACCTGACCACTAGGTCTGAGCTATAGGTTGCTACATTTATTTTTAGAGCAACCATAATTAAACATACAGTAAATATGCTTTTACACATGCAAGCAAACGTCAATCTCGACCAAATTACAATAACAATTCATTTCTGGGTCTTATTTGATCTTACAGAAGCTCTTTTATTAATTTGAGTATGAAATAGGACCAAATTACAATAACAATTGGAAAGTTTTCAAAATATTTAGATTGAAGTCATGACTTAATTACTATCTTGTCACGACATGGTTATCACAATATGTCAAGTCGCGACGACAAGCCCAAGCCTAAGCTCGTCACGACGTCACTCACTGTAATGGGAATGTTGCAATGTCCAAAATCCGAGGTTGCTATGTGGCCCTTGTTATTGGTAGAAATGAATCATTTGGTACCTATTTCATACTCTCCAAGCAAGATTAACAATGTGATCACCAAATTACCTATTTCATTTGCATAAAAACATACCAAAATAAACTCAAACATCCATTTTCAACTTCTTATCAAAACTTTAGTCACTTAAACATTTATTAATCTTAAGCATTTCAATGTCATTTAAGGCATATCAACCAAACCATTCAAATACTTACCGTTACCTATACCAAACTTATTAAAACATGCCATTTCACTTTCGAACCATATGCAATTCATCCATCAATGATATAAAAGTTTATATATCGTATTGATGAACCAAATTAACTCTTTTACTAGTACATACCACAAGCATAACAACAAGATATACCATTTCAACTAGGTACCCACCATTTCCAATTCATGCATTTCTAATTCACATACCAACTAATAGATTCATCCTCTAACTTACCAAAAGTATCCAACATTCCTAAGTCAAGTAATAACTAATTCATTTTCTATGCACACCATAAGAATTCATCATATATCAATTTCATCACAAGTTACCAAACTCATCAAGACTTTTTACAATAAGGTATATGCCAAAAACACTTATATACTGACTGCCTCCAAATGTCCGAACGTCTATAGTAAATATCATACAAATAAAAATATAAATATTTAAGTGCAATCTTTGTAAGAGAACACGTCAAATTGTAATATAAAAGTGTTACAACAAAATGCTGATAAGTATTCCGAGGATCATACCCAAAGGATTGCAGATTGGAGAATCTTATAAATTAAATTAATTACAAAAAATAATTAATAATCTAGTCGAGTCATGAATTAGTAGTGTGAATCCAAATTAAAGTATTCATTAAACTAATTAAATTAATTAACCTAAACTAACCTAATGGAATTTCCTATTCCTAGTGTCAACAATGCGAGCCTCTAGCCCTTGATTGATTAAGAAATCTTAATTAACAGGCAAAAAATTAACTTCAAAACTTGGGTTGTTTTTAGGGAATTAGTTTTTAATTAACTAGTATTACATTCTAGCCTCTACTAATTAACCAATCGGCATGTACTAGCTTATCTCCCGACCTCATTTAACCTAGATTACTTCTTAAGGTCGTGAATCCTATGGTTTAGGCACACATAATTTATACCAACTAATTCTATGATAAACCCCTATTCTTCCATTAATTAATCTACTTAATTAATTAATCAATTCCATAATCGAATCATGCAAGATAGAAATAAATCACATAAATTTATCCTAATATTCATACAAATGTTAATTGGCCAGATAAACAAAATATAAATAAATGAATAAAATAAAAGAGTAAAGAGAATGCTCATGAATAAATATATTGAGGCACGTTTTCGAAGCAATCTCTACTCACAATTGTCTTCACATAGGAATAGAAAGAATTTCGACTATAGAAAAATAAAATAAAACTGAAAATGGATTAGAATAAAACTGAATCTGAATCCCCCATTTTCGAGTGACCTTAAGGTGAATTATATAGGCTAAATGTTACTTGGTGCCCACACAACCCTAGATACACTTTGGTACTAAATAATGCAAGATACTATTAATTGACTAGGTTTTAATTAAGGAAATATCCCTAAATTTCCATCCAATTAATCATCCCTTCTTTCCACATTTCCCATGTGTCATTGTGACGTCCAAAAGGCCTGAATTGGCACCCTACACACTCAAAGAGCCTATTAATCATTCCCAAGCCCCAAGTTGGCCTTACGGGTCATCGAGATACTAAAAAGTGCATAAAAAATGTTTATTTTTCAAATAATTAAATCTAAACTAAGACAACTAAAAATGTATATAAACATTATAGAATCACTAGAAACAAGCTCCTTAAGTGCTGAAATGTACCTAAACTACCCCTACAATTGATGACAAGGCAAATACCCTCACACTTAAGTCCTTGCTTGTCCTTAAGCAAGCAAAACAAAAACAAAAGAAAAACAAAATAAAACAATAGATAAATGTAACACCTTTTACCTGGTCTGGTCATCGAACCCGAGTGACGGGATGCTACAACACTTAACAGAATTAAACACATATATTTATCTCAATAAAATTCAATAAATGAATAAATACGAGTCATGGTTGATGTTTAATATGAATTAAAAACAATTTGGAGTCTTAATTGAGCATAAAAATGCTCTTAAGTTGACCCCAAGTATAAATAAGGACTAAATTACAAACTTTTAAATAATTAGGGAGAAATCATAAAATAAGGTCACACGGCCCTGTGCCTAGATTGTGTGAAAAATTGAGACCGTGTAAGTTGAGGTCACACCACCGTGTATCCAAGCTGTGTAACTCATCGAGGCCGTGCGGACCTAAATGTAAAATCTTACAAACATTCACATGGCCGTGCTGCCAGGCTATGCGAGGATTGTGGCTGTGTTTAACCAAAACCACCATGATCATAAAAAGCACATGGCTGTGTCACATGCTCATGTGTGACACAAGATCGTGTATTAGCCCTTGTAGGTCGATATATGTCTGATAATGCAAGTCACAAACATAAAATATTTACTTATGCCATAAGTATGCCATTAACCATTCATTAGACCTATACAAAATGTACCCAAAACATACTAAAACATGTCAATTTCCTAATTCTAATCAATATCCCTCAAGAAACCATCACAAACAATAATTAATGCCAAAAGCGTTTCCTATTTCATACCAAGTTTGAACATAACTAGGCAAATACCATATAAATCACCAAAATGCCAAAAATTCTATCATTTATCCTTAACCATGTACCAAAATATCCATATATAAATTTGACACCAAAACAACCAATACACATAAAATATTCATAACTTCCAAATCAACATCAAACCATTATTCCATATGCTTTAACCAATATCTCACCTACCAATTATTCCATATCAAAATCTAACTTACCAAATACTTTTTACATTCCATCACATACCAAACTCAAATACAACATTCAAGATTACTATTTGAAGACATGATCAAAAACAGAAATTAGCCAACCATAGCACTTACTTTATGTAATAACAAGACACAATTTACTTTTACAAAACATTTCTATACAATTCAACTCCTATTACATGTGACATAACCAAAATAAAACGTTTTCAAAGTCTACCAAAAGGTGGCTAGATAGTGTGATATTCAAGTTGATCCAATTCTTGAGTTGCGCAAAATGGTAACTACATGAAACAGGAAAACAAAACAAAGTAAGCTTCAATTGAGCTTAGTAAGTTCATAGGTTGAAAACTGTTACACCCAGTTATCCTAAATACCTGAACTCGAGGAAGAGTCGGGGATCTAATTGAATAGGAGTAGAAATTCATGGGAACTAATAAGGCACTTAGAAACTTAAGTGGTTGGTTAGGGAAAGTTACATCTCAAAACCAGTTTGGTTAGATTAGAATCAGCTGGTTCCATAGTGGAAGACACAATAATTAGGATTCAGTGGTAGCAATAGTTTGTGGAGATCATGCCAAGGGATTATAAATAGGATGAGTTGGAACATAATTCTTCATAATTCTGTTCATCCATCTTTTCCTCCTTTAAATCAAGTATTATAATATCTCATTTTTTAGTAGTGTTAGAAATAGTGGTTTCGGGACCACAATTCTAATAAGTAAGATCGTGTTTTGTTATTTATTTAACGTTTTTATAGTAAGATCGTGTTTTGTTATTTATTTAACGTTTTTATAGTTATACTAGGGCAGTGTTTAATTTTGGTGATGAGATTTTAATGTTTAGTTAGTTAAGTAATTAAAAGGACTAAATTGTAATGGTTGCAAAAGTTAATTTTAATAATAATAGGTATTAAATAGTTAAGGAAATAAAATTTATGGATTTAAATGGTAAATATACCATGTGCTTATATATAGTGTACGATTATGAGTGTTGGTTATGTAAATTGAATGTTTAATTAATGGAAAAATGGTAATTAACTAATTAGTGTGAAATTAAATAAAACAATAAGGCAATCATCTTTCTCTTTGATGTTTTGCCGAAATTGAGAAAGAAAGAAGCCATGGAAGGGGTTTGAGCATTTGGTCTTCTCTTTGGAGCTTGCATGGTATGCTTTTTGAGTTTATTCCTAGTAATTTTTATGTTTTTGAGATCATTTCAACTAGGTCTAGCTAAACCATAGTTTTGTTTTTGAAACTGTCAGTTTTAGATGATACCATTGAGGAGTTCTTGATGTTTTGAGTTGTTAGTTGTTGATTATGAGTATTTTATTGAGTGGTTTTTGTTAGTTTTTGAGTAAATGATTAAAATGATTAAATGTTAGAATTGATAGGGAAGTTCTGTGAATTTAGTATAAATGTGGGCTGAATATGGTAGGGTAAAAAAATTCGGCTAGCATGTTGTGTTATAAAGTTTTGTTAATTTGGGTATTTTGAAAGTATGGATTAATTTGTGAAGAATGTAAAAGTTTAGGGAAAATGTGTAATTAATGAAAAGTTAAGGGTCTTATACATTAAATTGAGTGTGAAATGTATGTGAATTTAATAGAATGTATTTAACTATTATATAGATTAAGACACAAGTCGTAAAGACAATAACCGAGGAAAGGGAAAAATTTTAGAGTAGTCCCTACATTTGAGTCGGGAGTGGATCGTAGGTAAGTTCACAGTATTTCAGTATGTAAATTTACACTTCTTGAAATTATTTACTATTTCTATTTATTAAATAGTGTTAATGTGAAATCTCAATAGATAGGTAATAAATGATTGTAATGTACAATTGACTGCACAACTGTGCCCCTGGATACATTTCGGTGTCCCTGACAACACATCTGTGTCCCTGTATACACTTCGGTGTCCCTGATTGCACATCTGTACCCCTGTTTGCACTTTAGTGCTCTTGATTTGCATCTATGATGCCCTTGAAAATAGAGTAGTTATCAAATTTGAGAATCGAGTACTAAAGACCTATAAACTAAACTTATGCTTGTACAATGTGGTTTATTATGGATTGTTATAGGAAGCAGGTATAATTCTATGATGATAAAATTTCTGGAAAAGATGGTAATTTGAACTTGTTTATTTTGAGAACAAGTTTTCAATGTATTTAAAGATTAGGATTATCATGTTTTATCTTTAAGTATTTGTTTTAAATAAGGTAAATCAAATAGTTGTTATACTATGATCTTACTAAGGTAATTAAGCTTACTTGTTCCTCTCATGTTGTTTTTTAGTTGCCAATTGGATTCTGATTGGATAGATTGACTAAAAGGCTCAAAGTATCAAGCCCTTTTGGGTAGCTTTTGTACTCTTTTTGGATGTGGCATGTATATAGGTTTTTTTTTATGTTTATATGCCAAATGTTATGTTGTAACGTTAGATCTAGTTTAATGGTTAATTTTGGATGTGTATGAGATAGCTCTGGTTAGGAAAATCTTTAAGGTTAAGAGTTGGTAATGGTGTTTTAGTTTGGTAAACCTTTATGCATGTTTTTATTATGGCCAAAATTGTAACAGCCCGTTTTTAATCAAATCGGAACAGTGGTTTCGAAACCAAAAATCTGAATTCAAAATATTTATTTTATTATTTTATTAAAGTTTACAGCATGATAGAATTATTATGTGCAAGTTCCGTAAAGAAATTTTACTATTTGAATGTTTAATTCGGTAAAAAGGACTAAATCATGTAAAGCGTAAAACTTGTGTTCTATTAGCTAAAACAGTCAAATAGCTATAGAACATTAAAGTAAAGGTCCTTAAGTGGTAAATAGGCCATTTATGGGTTAGTGGATGATGATAGCATGGAAATTGGTGTAATTTATAATATTTTTATAGGTTAATTTAGTAATTTTGTAAATAAAGGTTAATTTAATAAAACCAAAAGTTATTTTTATTCATTGTCATCTTCCTTAGCTAAAAATATGAAGAAATAATAGCCATTTTTGTTCTTTTAAGGTTTGACCACTTGAATCCTTGATTAAGGTACGATTTTTGCTCAATTTTTAATGATTTCTATGTTTTTGAGTTAGTTACAGCTTAATCTAGCTAGCCCGTACCTTCGATTTTGAAAATGTTAAAGATTTAACATGTTTCCATTGTTGAATGTTTGAGTAAATTGATATTGATGATAGATTATAAAGGTTTATTGATAGATTTACTAGTTTTGTAAAGTGATTTTTAACAAAAATGTCAAAAAGGGATTAATTTGTGAAAATGTAAAATTATGTAGGTAAAAGTGTAAATAAATAAAAGATATGGGCTGCTAGGGACTCCATTAAAATTTAGCTAAGCATGGGTTTATGATTAATTGCATGAATTTGCAATTTTATGTGATAGGGACTAAATTATAAAAGATGTGAAATATTAGGGGCAAATGTGTAAAAAAATGCCTTAAAGTTAAATTTGGACTCAATTGAATAGACTGAATGCGCTAAATTTGAAATATATATAGATCAAGATAAGAAAAGATTGAATCTAGATCGGGGAAAAGGAAAGGTTGACGATTAGCCGATATCTATTATACGAGCGATACGAGGTAAGTTCGTATAATTAGAATCGAACTTTTAAATACTTGTAATTATTTGAAATGAATGTATGTAATGGAGTAAATGATCTACTTGAAATTTGAATGCCTTATTTATATATTCTGATGGTTGCCGAGCCTCGTTTGAACCGTAGGAATTCGTAGGATACGAGTGACATGTCACTAGGGTTACCGTTTAGGTCGAGATCCTGCATGTGTTACGGACTCATCACAACTCGTATGAGCTTATCAATATATCAGCTCGTAAGAGCTTACTATTCTCAGTTAGTCAAAGCTTACTATTTCTAGCTTGATAGAGCTTACTATTCTTTAGCTCAGGAGGAGTTCATCGATCATATCTTGAAAGAGTGAATACAATGATAAATTGACGGATTACCGATTAATACACTTAGTGTGTATCACCCGTGTATCTATCGATATTCTAATAGGTTCAACGGGCATAATTCTGCTAATGGTTATATGGATGAATTATTGGTTATATAAATGGATTATCAATTATATGAATGAGGATGAATTGTTACATATGTTATACATGTTATATGAATTTGGTATGATATAATACATTGATGTATGAAATTGAGATAAAGGTTGATTATATGTACTTATGAGACTAACTATTGATGAATGCTTGTGTATAGGCATTTGGAAAGTGAATTTGATATACTTTTTTTAATTGTTTGATTATGTATAAATGGTAAGTTAAATTTCTGAATTATACGAGCATACTAAGTTATAAAGCTTACTCTGTTTCTTTTCCATGTTTTTTAGAGGTTCGATAGCTCACTCGATTCGGATAAAGTCGAAGATACTCATCACACTATCCAGTTTCTGATTGGTACTTTTGAACTCATGGATATATGTAAATATGGCCTGTATAGGCTAGTTATAAAGATGAAACACCCCAAACCCGGCCCACGAGCCTTCACCGGATCTGGTATGTTTCTCGATGTAATCCGATTCAAAATTCTTTTGTGACTTTGGAAAAACGATGTGTTTTTAAAGAAAGATTATTTTTGGGTTGGGCTCGAGTTGGAAACAAGTTAATCTTATACTTGAAATCCCTTGATTTTGGGTGACAAAACATTTAGAGTTTAATTTATGATAAATTAAAAAAAAATATTTCGTAGCATGATAAATGGAAGTAAAATAAAATAATTCAACTATAGCCTTATTACATCAAATAATTCCCAAAAATAAATTCAAAGTACTTAAAAAAAAGAGTCCAAAACAAAGTAAAATCTGAACTTCACATGACCACCACTAAGCTCCTGCTGACCCGGCCCATCACTGATCGTCACCTGGAAGAAAATGTTCCCCAACGGGGTGAGTCAAACAGACTCAATGTGTAACCAACACTTAAATTTAACAATTCAGGCATACATTCTCATATCACATACATATTCATATAACAGGTAGGAAATAATGATGCAACCCGAACCCAAACCTATATGCCATCCGCTACACATCACCCGTACCATCCTGCACACCGTGGGGACTACTAAGTCAACCCTCCATCCGCTACACACCATCGAAGGCGATCACATAAATGACGTGCTCATCGCCCTTATAAAATTCGTGGCATAGCCACCAGATTAAATAATTGTGACTGAAGTCACCACATTCAGATAATGTGACCGAAGTCACCACATTCAGATATCGAAGTATTAAACCCACATTCATTTCCCTTTTACAATAACCCACATGCCCATGTCATACAAAACGTGCATTATCATGCCAAATTCTTTATTCACATTCTTATAGGTTCATATGTATGTCATAACAGATCATATCGTAGTCCTAGTAGGAGTAGGAAAACGTACCTGAGTACTTTGTACCATAGCATGGTACTTTAGCCATATTCACATTCTTATAAACATGCTCATATTAAATATTGCAATAAATCTTATTAAAAGATAGTGTGGGGTACACACCTGATTTACTTAGCAAGTTTACTCCGAAACCTGAAAATCCGATCTACTGATCTAGATCTTTAATCCCTATATTCAGCCAACCCTAAATAGGTCAGTGAAAGCCATTCGGCTATGAAACCAAATCCCGAAGGATTAACATAACCACTTTCTTACCTTGTCACGTCGATTTGTTCACCGATCAAATCCAAAAACTTTGTGATGCTTCTTATTTGCAATCGGCTATACACTTAATCATTGAACTAGTTAGTTTCTGGCTTTTTGAATAATATGAAACAGATCTAATCATTGAATAGGGCCTTGGCCGAATGTACTAATGTACTTTACCTTGTGATTTGAAAGTCTAAAATTGCTATTTATCCTTGGTATCTGTCGAAATAACCTTGACACGTGTTAGATTAATTTCTAACATTTAATCACAAGAATAATAGCCCTTGGCCGAATATACACATGATTTTACCTTGATATTGAATCCCGAATAATCCTCCTTCTAGTCGACTATAGACACAGTTCCAAAAGATTCTCCCTTTATTTAAAACCGGCGGCACCTTTACTTGAATCCATAGGGCTATTCGGCTTTGTGGCTTAATGGAGAATCGGTTGTGGCTTCAAATGGTGATGAACTATTCGGCAATGGTGAGGGTGAAGGAGTTTTTGGTTTTTAGATGAACACTTAGAGAGTTTCAGTTAAACAAAGGTGAGAAAGAAAAGCTTGAGGGTTTCAGCAATGGTGGAATGTAAATTCGGCTAGCACAGAGAGTATTTCGGCTTTAACAAAATAAAAGAGAAGGGGAAGTTTTACTAGAGAGTTTCGCAGAAGAATGAAAGAGAGGAAAGAATAATGGTTGGCCTCTCCTACTTGCAAAAATACTATACCAAGAGTCCCTTGGCCGCCACCTCTTCCTCTCACTTATCAAATTCCTTAATTCACTCTTTCTTACCCCTTTTCCTACCTTAGCCGAAATTTTTAGGAGAATTAGACCTCATCTCAAACTCCTCTCATAGACTCCTTTTTGCCGTCCACCTCTCTTCTCCTTTTAGCAAAATAAAAATTCTTTTATTTGCTTCCCTAGCGACTCGAACCTTGGCCCATTTACCCTGCTAGTGGCGTCATTCCCAGAGGGTTTAAGTGGTGTCTCCGGGCCACTTTTCCAAGCCCAATTATATGTCATATTTCCTTTATTTATTTTCTTAAGGCCTTATCAAGCTTAGCTCCCCTTTTAAATTAAAAATCCAATAATTTCTAAAGTATTTAACTACACACTATGGTTCACAAAATTCATAATGCACATTCACAACACACATAAGCATGCTATTTCATATAATTTAGCAATAGTGCATAAGCCCTAATCCGAGATATTACAGTTCTACCCCCTTCAAATAATTTCGTCCTCGAAATTACCTGGCTAGAATAGGTGGGGGTATTGCTATCGTATTGCTTCTTCTGGCTCCCACAAAGCTTCCTCCGATCTATGATTGCGCCATAAGACCTTGACTAAAGGTACTGATTTCGTCATAACACTTTCTCATCTCGTTCTAGAATCTGAATCGGCTCTTCCTCGTAGGATAAATCTGGCCTTAGCTTCACTTCTTCAATCGAAACTACATGAGATGGATCCGATCGATAACGATGTAGCATGGAAACATGGAATACATCGTGCATCTGCTTCAACTCCGGTGGCAACTCCAACTGATATGCCACTGGTCCAATTCGCTTCAAAACCTTATAAGGTCCTATAAACCTTGGACTTAACTTCCCTTTCCGACCAAATCTCATTACCTTTTTCCAAGGCGAAACCTTAAGAAACACTTGATCTCCCACATCAAATTTTATTTCCTTCCATTTGAGATCTGCGTACGACTTCTGTCTATCAGATGCTTCCTTCAACCGAGCCTGAATTACACTAACCTTCTCTTCGGACTCTGCCATAATTTCTAGACTCAAAATCTGACATTCTCCCAATTCCGTCTAACATGTAAGAGTCTGACACTTCCGACCATACAGTGCTTCATACGGTACCATCCAAATACTGGCCTGATAGCTGTTGTTGTAGGCAAATTCCACTAGAGGCAAATATTCCTCCCAACTTCCTCTAAAATCCATTACACAGCCCCTCAACATATCCTCTAACACTTGATTACCCGCTCGATCGCCTGTCCGATCGTGGATGAAAAGCCGTAGTAAAATCCAACTTAGTGCCTAAAGCCTGACGCAACGCTTTCTAGAACCGAGAAGTAAACCTTGGGTCCCTATCTGAGATAATCGACACCGGCACTCCATGCAACCTTACGGCTTCCGCCACATACAACTTTGCCAACTTCTGCAAAGAATAATCAACTCTCACCGAAATAAAGTGTGCGGACTTGGTCAAACGGTCCACTATTACCCATACTGAGTCCTTCTTAGTAGGCGTAAGGGGAAGCCCACTAACGAAGTCCATGGTAATTCTCTCCCACTTCCACTACGGAATCATGATTGACTGAAACAATCCTGACGGAACCTGGTATTTAGCCTTAACTTGCTGACACATTAAACACTTCCCCACGAATTCAGTAACTTCTTTCTTCGCACCATGCCACCAAAATCGCTCCCTCAAGTCTCTCAGACAACTTAGTGCGCCAGATGCATAGCATAAGGGCTACTATGCTATTCTCAAGAATCCTTCGTCTAAGTTCCTTATTCTTAGGCATACGCACCTTTCTCTTGAAACACAACACTCCTTCGCCATTAATGCCATAATCTTTCAACTCTCCATTCAGACTTGCAGTAGCTTAGCACTTAGGTCCTCATCACCAACTGTCCCTCTTTCACCTCATTCAACCACGTCGGCTTGACTTGCAACTCTGCCAACAGGCTTCCATCATCATACAAACTCAAGTGTGAGAACATCGCCCTCAGATCTAACACAACCTTCTGACTTAGGGCATCCGCCACTACATTCGCCTTGCCCGGATGGTACTCTATTGAACAATCATAGTCCTTCAGTAACTCCACCCACCCTCGCTGCCTTAAGTTTAACTCCTTCTAAGTCAATAGATACTTAAGACTCTTGTGGTCTGTGTAGATCACCGACTTTTCTCCATAAAGATAGTGCCTCCGTACCTTAAGAGCGAAGACTACTGCTAATTCCAAGTCATGCGTCAAGTAGTTCACCTCATGTGGCCTCAACTGTCGGGACGCATACACAACCATCTTCCTGTCTTGCATCAAAACACACCCTAGTCCTGTGGGAAGCATCACAATACACCGTGAAATCCTTTCCTACCTCTAGCTGAATCAAAACTGGAGCTTCAGTCAAAACCCTCTTAAGCTTCTTAAAGCTCTCCTGTTGCTTCTCTGTCCATACGAAAGGTACTTCCTTTCTTAGCAACTTTGTCAAAGGCATAGCTATTGACGAAAATCCTTCCACGAACCTTCTGTAATAGCCTGCCAATCCCAAGAAACTATGAATCTCAGCCACTGACCTAGATGGTTTCCAATCCAACACTGCTTCAATCTTTCTAGGATCCACCCTTATTCCTTCTGCTGACACCACATGCCCTAAGAATGCAACCTCCTTAAGCCAAAATTCACACTTGCTGAATTTGTCATAGAGCTTCTTCTCCCTTAACACTTGCAGCACAATCCAGAGATGCTCATCATGCTCCTCTTCAGACTTGGAGTACACTAGGATGTCGTTGATGAACACAATGATGAATCGATCCAAGTAAGGTTGAAAAACCCGGTTCATCATGTTCATGAACGTGACTGGGGCATTTTTCAAACCGAACGGCATTACCACGAATTTAAAATGCCCATACCTTGTCCGGAAAGCCGTCTTATAGATATCTACCTCCTTCACCTTCAACTGATGATATACTGACCTTAAGTCGATCTTTGAAAAAACTGCGGCCCCTTAAGCTGATCGAACAAGTCATCAATCCTTGGCAAAGGATACTTGTTCTTGATGGTCAGCTTATTCAACTAACAATAATCTATGCACATACGCATAGTTCCGTCTTTCTTCTTCACGAACAAGACCGATGCTCCCCATAGAGACACACTGGGTCGGATAAACCCACGATCGAGTAATTCTTGAATCTGAGCCTTGAGTTCAACCAAATCCTTCTTGCCATTCTCAGATGGAGTGATTGACACGAGTCGCTCCCTGCAGAAGTCAATTCCAAACTCCACTTCCCTGTCTGGGGGTATTCCTGGTAATTCCTCCGGAAACACATCTTCAAAATCCCTTACCGTTCTAACTCCACTAACACTTTCTTCCTTTCCATCCAACGCACTTACAAAGGCTAAAAATGCCTTGCACCCTTTACGAACCATCTTTTCAGCCTTTAGCGCCAAAACTACATTAGACAAGTAGTTTCTTCTTTCTCCTATCATAATGACCACCTCATCCTCCGGGGTCCTTAACTCCATTCGCTTAGCTGCACAGTCCAACACAGCTCGATGATTCACTAGCCAGTCCATTCCAAGTATGAGATCGAACTCTCCAAAGGGAAGTTCTATCAGGTCGACAGAAAATACTACGCCTTGAATTTCTAAAGGTACACTTCGAAAGACCTTATTCACCACTACAGTTTGACCTAGTGGGCTTACTACAATCATCTCCCTATCAGAAAGTTCAGAGGCTATGTCTAGAGTTTCAACTATTCTACATGCAACATAAGAATGGGTCGAGCCCACATCAATCAAAGCATAATAAGGCTTTCCAAATACAAAGAACGTACCGGTTATGACATCCGACGCGTCTCCCTCATCCCTACGGTGAATCGCATAAACCAAACCCAACTGCCTTGCCTTGGTATTAGCAACGCCTTTGCCCGGTGTTCCACGTCCTCTGCCAAAGATCATACCTCTACCATTTAGACCACGACTCGCCGAGGTCATTGTCCACCTTTACCACTTTAACATTCTAAGTCATTTGGCGATTCCCATCCGGTTTCATGGGATAGTCCTTAATCATGTGGTCCTTTGACCCACACTTGAAACATCCCCCTATCTTCTTCCAGCATTCGCCTAAGTGCTTTTTCCCACATTGATCACAAGTACGACATCGCCTCTTGTAGCGACTTGTCGTCCTCGCGGCCCATCAACTCTAGGCCTTTTCTGAACACTCCCAGCTGATCCAGACGACCCAAAACCTCTCTTATTTCTATTCCGATCAGAGTTCTGCCTTGCAGAGTCCTTAATTCCTTCAGCTACCTTAGCTTTCTCTACTAATGCAGAAAACTCCCGCTCCTGATGTGGAGCGATTAACAACCTCAGGTTATCCCTTAGTCCATCCTCAAATCGGACACACCACTCATGTTCCATAGGCACTACTCCTCGAGCATATCGACTTAGCCTCAAAAATTTAGCTTCGTACTCTGCTACAGACTTATTCCCTTGAACCAACCCCAAAAATGCCTTCCTCTGCTCATCAATATATCTGGTTCCCACATACTTCTTCTGATACGCTGCCTTAACATACTCCCAAGTTAGATCCTCAGCGGTGGCACCATCCCGAACTGTGAGCCACCATTGATACGCTTCATCACGTAGCAGCGCCACCATTCCTTTTAATTTTTCCTCGGGGTCGATCGAGCTCATCCATAATGCGCCTTTGGCCTCCAACCAATATTCAATTGCATTAGGTGCCACACCGATACTCCACGAAACACTTCGCTCCGCTGGCTCGGAGTCACTCAGTCTGCAGACTTCCGAGCTCCCATATTCCCTCCAGCACCAGCCACTATTTCAAGAACTTGCAGCACAGCCTGCGATACAGCATCCTCTTCCATCTGATCTTGCTGCTCAACACCGACAGCTGGTGGTGGTGGTGGCGGTGGTACCTTATTTTCAGATCCTTGACCCGATCTAACGGGTTTCAACACAGTCATTCTGCCTCGATCGCATCCTCGTATATTGCGACCACGTCCCCTAGAGCTTATATCTACGGTCGCGCTTTAATCTGGTTTAAGAAATTTTATGAATTAGCCTTTGTTTCACTAATTATTCGCGAAGAAGTTTTATGAAAAGAGTTTAGTAGCAGTTCTTTCGATCAATCAAAGTTTCAAGTTTTCTATCCTAATTCATAGAAAAGCACATCCATTCCCTAGTATCTCTCATACATATTCACTCTCTTCAGACATTCCTGTCTGTTCCTATCCCAAGGGTATTTTCGTAATTTATCCTATAGGAGCATTTTCATAATTTGTCAAAATAAGGTTCCTTGGTGATTTTGTCAATGAGAGTATTCTGGTAATTTTGCATTCCTGGGGGTATTTTAGGAAATTTGGAAATCCGAGGGTATTTTGGTAATTAACCCGGGTAAATTTGTAAATCTTAATAAATCAAGGGTATTTTGGAATTTACAAAGCTTGGGGGTTATTTTTGAGAATTTGTTTTCCAAATCAGTGATGTTGTAAAAATTTTAGAGATCAAAGTTATTTTGGTAATTTTGTAAGTTAGGGGCAATTTCGTAAATTTTCCAAATCCGGGTATTTTAAATTTTCACAAGTTAGGGTTTTATGGATACCTTTGCAAAGCAGGGAAATTTTATAAAGTAAGGAGTTTTGATAAAACTGTGGGTAATATGAGTATTTTATAAACCAGGGGCATTTTGGTAATCTTACCACTAGGGGTATTTTTGTAATTTTTTTAAAAAAATATGTCAGAAAAATTTTATAGAATAGCTTTTACAAATCAAAAGGGTAATTTAGTAATTTTTAAAACTAGGGTTTCCATAAAAAATATGGCTAGTCCCTTTCGGGTTTTAGTTAGGGGTTTAGCCAATGAATAAGTCCTCTTGGTTACGGTGAACCGAAGCTACGCACCAGGTAGGATTCAAGTGGAGAGGAGGTGAGTCACGCGGACTACTTAAATACCAAGCTCCCACCGAATACCAATCCTAGACATGCGCACAATGATTGCCACACCCTAACTCGGTGACTTAACCACAGGTTTGTTTAGTTAGGCATTTAAATTTTATGTATTTATTGGGGTACACTAGTCCTAGGGTTCAGGTACTTAATCTCTATTCTACGTTTCATTTCTACCCTTCTACAAATCATAATATAAATCACACAAGAGATCGGAGTACTTACCTGGTGGACTTCGGGTCGGAGACTTAGTGTGCCATGCCAGAAAACCTGCTTAATTCACAAAATTCCTTTTGGCCTTAACTTGAAAACGTTTCGGGCCTTAAACCCAAGGCCGAGAGTTTAAACCTGGGCTCTGGTACCAAGCTGAAACACCTCAAACCCGACCCACGAGCCTTCACCGGATCTAGTATGTTTCTCGATGTAATCCGGTTCAAAATTCTTTTGTGACTTTGGAAAAACAATGTGTTTTGAAAGAAAGATTGTTTTTGGGTTGGGCTCGAGTTGGAAACAAGTTAATCTTATACTTGAAATCCCTTGATTTTGGGTGACAAAACATTTAGAGTTTAATTTATGATAAAGTTACTTAGTCTTTAAAAAAAAAATATTTCGTAGCATGATAAATGGAAGTAAAATAAAATAATTCAACTATGACCTTATTACATCAAATAATTCCCAAAAATAAATTCAAAGTACTTAAAATAAAAAGAGTCCAAAACAAAGTAAAATCTGAACTTCACATGGCCACCACTAAGCTCCTGCCGACCCGGCCCATCACTGATCGTCACCTGGAAGAAAATGTTGCCCAATGGGGTGAGTCAAACAGACTCAATGTGTAACCAACACTTAAATTTAACAATTCAGGCATACATTCTCATATCACATACATATTCATATAACAGGTAGGAAATAATGATGCAACCCGAACCCAAACCTATATGCCATCCGCTACACATCATCCATACCATCCTGCACGTCGTGGGGACTGCTAAGTCAACCCTCCATCCGCTACACACCATCGAAGGCGCTTGTTTGCAATGACGTGCTCATCGCCTTATAAAATTCGTGGCATAGCCACCAGATTAAATAATTGTGATCGAAGTCACCACATTCAGATAATGTGACCGAAGTCACCACATTCAGATATCGTGGTATTAAACCACCACATTCACTTCCCCTTTTACAATAACCCACATGCCCATGTCATACAAAACATGCATTATCATGCCAAATTCTTTATTCACATTCTTATAGGTTCATATGTGTGTCATAACAGATCATATCGTAGTCCTATTAAGAGTAGGAAAACGTACCTGAGTACTTTGTACCATAGCATGGTACTTTAGCCATATTCACATTCTTATAAACATGCTCATATTAAATATTGCCATAAATCTTATTAAAAGATAGTGTGGGGTACACACCTGATTTACTTAGCAAGTTTACTCCGAAACCTGAAAACTCGATCTACTGATTTAAATCTTTAATCCCTATATTCGGACAACCCTAAACAGGTCAGTGAAAGCCATTCGACTATGAAACCAAATCCTGAAGGATTAATATAACCACTTTCTTACCTTGCTGCCGATTTGTCTACTGATTAAATCCTGAAAACTTTGTGATGCTTCTTATTTGTAATCGGCTATACACTTAATCATTGAACTAGTTAGTTTTCGGCTTTTTGAATAATATGAAACAGATCTAATCATTGAATAGGCCCTTGGCCGAATGTACTAATGTACTTTACCTTATGATTTGAAAGTCTGAAATTGCTATTTATCCTTGGTATCTGTCGAAATAACCTTGACACATGTTAGATTAATTTCTAACATTTAATCACAAGAATAATAGCCCTTGGCCGAATATACACATGATTTTACCTTGATATTGAATCCCGAATAATCCTCCTTCTAGTCGACTATAGACACAGTCCCGAAAGATCCTCCCTTTATTTAAAATTGACGGCACCTTTACTTGAATCCAAAGGGCTATTCGACTTTGTGGCTTAATGGAGAATCGGTTATGGCTTCAAATGGTGATGAACTATTCGAAAATGGTGAGGGTGAAGGAGTTTTCAGTTTTTAGATGAACACTTAGAGAGTTTCGGTTCAACAAAGGTGAGAAAGAAAAGCTTGAGGGTTTCGGCAATGGTGGAATGTAAATTTGGCTAGCACAGGGAGTATTTTGGCTTTAACAAAATAAAAGAGAAGGGGGGAGGTTTTACTAGAGAGTTTCGACAGAAGAATGAAAGAGAGGAAAGAATAATGGTTGGCCTCTCCTACTTGCCGAAAATACTATACCAAGAGTCCCTTGGCCGGCCACCTCTTTCTCTCACTTATCAAATTCCTTAATTCACTCTTCCTTACCCCTTTTCCTACCTTAGCCAAAATTTCTAGGAGAATTAGACCTCATCTCAAACTCCTCTCATAGACTTCTTTTTGCCGTCCACCTCTCTTCTCCTTTTAGCAAAATAAAAATTTTTATTTGCTTCCTAGCGACTTCGAACCTTAGCCCATTTACCCTCGCTAGTGGCGCCATTCCCGGAGGGTTTAAGTGGTGTCTTTGGGCCACTTTTCCAAGCCCAATTATATGTCATATTTCCCTTATTTATTTTCTTAAGGCCTTATAAAGCTTAGCTCCCCTTTTAAATTAAAAATCCAATAATTTCTAAAGTATTTAACTACACACTAAGGTTCACAAAATCCATAATGCACATTCACAACACACATAAGCATGCTATTTCATATAATTTAGCAATAGTGCATAAGCCCTAATCCGGGATATTACAAAAGATGATAGTTATGGTTACTTGAGCTAGTGATTTTGGGTACATGTTGTGGTATAAAGTAAAGCCATTTGATTTGGCTTAATTTTATATAATACTTTGATTGCATATATGTATTCAAATATGTGTATGAAATGTTATGGATTGGCTTCCTATTGAGTTATAAAATGTTGCAAATTATGCTTGTGGAGGTATATGAAAATAGGGTGGCAAAATGGCTTTACAAATAGCCTATTTTTGTCCATACGGGCAGAGACACAGGCGTGTGTCTTAGCTGTGTGTGACACACGATTATGTTACACTGTCGTATGTCCCTTAGTGTTGAGATTAAAATGAAGTCAGTATGCTCCACACGGTCTCACACATGATGTGTGATTGGCCGTGTGGCACAAGTCAGAATACCCCCTAATTGGCACACGGCCTAGCACATGGGTGTGTGACTTGGCTGTGTTGCATAAATCAGTATACCATATAGGTTTGGCATGGTCTAGCACATGGCCTAGCACACGGGCATGTGTGGCCACTTCGAAGGGCACACAGGCTAGACACACAGGCATGTGGTCGGCCGTGTGACCCAAGTCAATATGTAACCCCTGTTTTTACACGGCTGTTCACACAATTGTGTCTATTGTCTGTGTGAGACACACGGCTTGCCCACACGAGTGTGTGTCCCATGTTTGAAGCAAAAATTTTCTAAGTTTTCCAAATTGTTCTGAATTATCAGTTTAGTCCTGAACCATTTCTAAAACATGTTTAAGGTATCGTAGGCCCTTTTTAAGAGATAAAGTGATTGTATTTGAATGAGATATGATTATGAATGTTGAAGTAAGTTATAAGGTAATGCCTCTTAACCTTATTCCGGCAACGGTTGTGGTTAGGGGTGTTACAAAAATGGTTGATGAATGGAACCTTGAATAGATGAATAATTCTATATGAATTTTTGCTTAGGTTATTTGAATGAGTGAACTTAATTGTGGTGCCTTTGAATGCCATATTGGTTAGGTATAAGATGAATGAAATTTTGGCATTTAAATGTTGATGTTAATGTGTTTTTAAACCTAGGAATTGATCTAAAAGCGACATGTCTTATTGTGCAAGGAACACTAGATGAAATGGTTTGATTTAGAGGTTAGAATGGAGCACACGGCTTGGGACATGGGCTGTCACACAGCTATGTGACACACACGGTCTCTACGTATGACTGTGTGAAATTATTGAATTTAAGTGTAGTAGCCACACGGCTTGACACACGATTTGTGACACGACCGTGTGAGTCAAAATAGTTTCTTAAATGGGCTGGCACATGGCCTATGACACGACCGAGTGTCCCAGTTTTAAATACATACACGGCTTGGCACACGGCCTGTGACATGACCGTGTGACCCTATTTCGAATACTCACATGGAAGAAATATGGGCTAGGACATGGCCATGCGCCCTAACTTTGAATGTTCACACGGGGTGGGCTATGTCACACGGCCTGGCCACACGTCCGTGTGACCCCTGTTTTGAAGATTTTGAAGTTTGTTTAAAAATTTATGATTTGTTTCAATTTGATCCCGAATCATCCTCAAACTATTTTTTCAATGTACTCCATGCTATTTTATATTATGGCAATACTTACATGTATTACATGATAACTGTGAGAAAAAACCTCTATGGGATAGTTGAAGTTAAGAAGGAGAAATGAGGAAAAACCTGTTTGTAATATCCGGGATTTAAGGGTTATGCATTTTCACTTGAATGTGTGCAATGGCATGTTGTGTACTGTTTGTATGTGTTTTGGGAGTTTCAGGAACTTTAGTATGTAGGAGAATGCCTTAGAAAATATTAAATTTTAATTTTAAAAGGGAGCTAGTCAAGATAGGCCTTAAGAAAATTTGTTGGAGGTTTTAATCACAAGAATTCAGCCAAGGCAAAGTGGCAAGGAGGCGCCACTTAGGGCCTTGAAAAGTGACGCCACAAGCAGTGTGAGGGGGGCTTAGGTTCGAATTCCTTGGATGGCAATAGGGTGACTTTTATTTTTGCATTTGTATGGCATGTGTTGGTCAAACTTTAATTATGGTAAGGATGGACTTTTTCATTTATGGATAGTAGACTAAGGAAAAAGGCAAGTGCTAATTTATGGTATGAAATCAAGAGGTTTTGGTATGATAAGGGGACATAAGGCTTGAAGTAAGGAATGATGTTTTGGAAATTATTTTACGGCCTTTTGACCATGTGGTAGAGGGGAGTAGCCGAAATTTCTTTAGGGGTTTAGGTGTTTTCTTTTCGGGTTTCTTCTTCTTTCTCTAGTGTGGTGCCAAAAGCTTAAGACTATCAAAGAGCCATTTTGGTCACTTTCTTTTGCCGATTTTCCAACCTCATTCTCTTCTAAACTTTTACCTTTCTTCTTTGTAACCAAACCATACCGAAATCATTTGTGCATCTCCTTCTCTTTTACCTTACTAAGGCCGAAACCTCTCTCTCCTAACTCCACCATTGCCTCAACACCTTAAACCTCCCATCCCTCTCTTCTCTTTTGTTAAAGCCGAATCTATAACCCTTTGCTGTTCTCTCCTAAAGCCGAAAGTTCCACTCCTTTGTCACCCATTGAAACCGATTGTTCCTAAGCACCAAAAGCCTATCATCTTTCTCATCTGAACTGATTTCTCTACTTCAGGTTCTTCTTGTTGATTTTCTTTGAGGTTTTTGACCATTTGCATTTTGGTCATTCTTTTCGTAAGGATCTCTTCTAGGTGAACTCTTTTCATTTATCTTTCTTTGACTGTCAAAATCAAGACTCTAATTCTCCTAGTCTTTTGGCCGAACCTTGAAGGAGGATTTCGGATTCTTTTGTAGCCGCTGCTAGGGGAGATCATTCGGGATTTGAATAGCCAAGGTAAGCAAGATGACCTTAGGTCAAGGCCACTTACTTTTTGTTTATTATGTTAGAATTTAATCTAACATATATCATATAGGATTTCACAAACTCCATAGGCAAGAGACGATTTCCTGGATTTAATCGAGTAAGGTAAGGAGATAATGATATTCGCCAAAGGCCATATCTTTTTAGTGATAAGCGATTTCTCATATAGTGTTATGTAGGTGTCTTTGCTGTTGTAAGCAAAAGCCGAAAATCTTGAGTATTCGTTGTTCTTCGTGTTTACAAGGTGTGTAGCCTACACTAAATTTCGATAGATTAATAGTATTATTGATAACCATGTGTTAATAAGAAATATGTATGATAATGGTTGCGGTACCATTCAAGGGTACATGATATTCGTGCACGTTAACCCCTAATACTTCGTTAATAATGTCAGTAAGCATGGATATGAAATGTGTATGATTCCGTTATGATTTTGGGGTTATTTTGCATAAAATCTGAGTAATACATATGTACATGGGCATATGGGTGATCTTGATAAAGGGTAAGTGTTCCGGTGGTTTTTACTACATTATCCGGTGATTTCGATCACAATATTATGTATCCGGTGACTTCGGTCACAATATTATGAATCTGGTGACTCTGTCACAATTATCCGATGGCCATGCCACAATTTATAAGGGCGATGTGCAGTTGACTACAGCGACTGCCTTCGATGGTGTGTAGCGGATGGAGGGTCGATTTAGTAATCCCCATAGTGTGATTGGCAGGTACAGGTGGTGTGTAGCAAATGGATATCTAGGTGGGCTCGGGATTGCATTTCATTTTATATGTACATGTGATTTAATCGATTATTATCTGATTTACTATATTATGGGCTTATGGCTAAATGTGATTTAAATGGGCTTTATTGCTATGATCGATTGGGTTTTTAGTGTACTGTTACACATCGAGTCTGTTGACTCACCCCTCGTGGGATATCTTTTTCAGGTGATACTTAGCGTGATGGATCGGGTCAGCGAGAACTACGTGGTGGCCATTGCTCAACTCAGTATATGGGTTTTCTTTTAATTAAACTTACTATGTTTTCTTTTATTATTTCAAAATTTATTTTGGGGGTTATGTTTTTGTAATAAGGCCGCCATAAACTGTTTTATTTATACGTTTTAAATTTTTATTCTGCTACGCTCAACTTTAACTAAATAATTAAATATTTTCGATAACCGAATTAAATTGTTTTGACACCTAAATATCTATGGTTTTCAACTTAATAATAAGTTTTAAATTCGGTTCTTCTTTTGAATAATAAATTTTTTAAAAACATAAAGTTAACGATTTAATAAGATACAAACTTAAATCACAACCCAGTTTTCAACAAGATCGTACTTCAAATCTATTCTCTTACCACAAAATCACATGTTTTTCAAAACGACAAAACGAGTTTTTCTCAAGAAGCATACCAGATCCGGTCGGGGCTTGTGGGCTGAGTTTGGGGTGTTTCAACTTGGTATCAGAGCCTAGTTTTAAACACTCGGCCTTGGGTTTTAAAGTCCACAACATTTTCAAAATTAATCCCAAATGAGTTTTTTGTGAAAAGTTTTGATTAAACTGGTTTTTTTATGGAAGCATGACACCCTAGTTCTCGGCCCAGGTCCGCCAGGTAAGTTCTTTTGTTGATAAATTGATGTGAGTATGTTAATGTATGATACTTTAGTTGATAAAGAAAATTATATTTTAGAGACATGGACCCTAGGTATATGTGTACTTCTACGGAAAAACCATTGATTAAAGCTCTGTTGCATAAAATTTTCTTTAAACAAGAAAGTGAAAAGACTCTAATGCATAAAATTTTCGTAAAAACAGATAAGACGTGAAGTAGACATGAGTTCTAGGGGACGTGGTTGTCGTGGACGCGGTAGAGGCAGAATGGCTGTGTCGAAACCAGTTAGGTCTGGCAGGGTTCCGAAAATGAAGCACCGCCACCGGCTGTTGGGGCAAAATTTCAAGAGCAAACTGGAGGAGATGACGTAGTATCACAGGCTATGCTGCGAGTTTTAGAACGAGTAGCTGGAGCTAGTATAGGTAATGGAGCTCGAAAGTCAATAGCTAAGAGACTTAGATCAAACGGAGCTGAGGTTTTTAGGGGAGTATCTGGGGTAGCTCTGAATGTAGCGGAGTACTGGTTAGAGGCAGTCGAAAGGATCATGGATGATTTGGACTGCACTACTGAGGAAAAGTTAAAAGGTGCTGTTTTGCTGCTTCGAGATGAGGCCTACCAGTGGTGGCTCACTATCAAGGAGAGTACCCCTACGGATCGAGTGGATTGGGGGTATTTTAAGATTAAGTTTGAGGGAAATACATTGGAGCTAACTACATTGACTCTCAGAGAAAGGCGTTTCTAAATTTAGTACAAGGAAATAAGTCGGTAGTTGAGTGTGAAGCAGAGTTTCTGCGGTTAAGTCGGTATGCTAGAGGAATTGTAGCTACTAATTATGAGCGGTGTGTTAGATTTGAGGATGGGTTGCGAGATGAGCTGTGAGTGTTAATTTCTCCACATCGAGAGAGGGACTTTGCAGTCTTAGTGGATAAGGCGCGGATAGCTGAAGAAGTTAAGCAGACCGAGAGACAGAACCGGATCGAGGTCAAAATAAGAACAAGAGGAGCTAGTAGCAATGTGGTGTGGCGTCACATAAATGAGCTTAAGGTAAAGGAAACGGATATCCATATGACAGCTTTTCGAACAAGATACGGGCATTATGAGTTCTTAGTAATGCCGTTCGGATTGTTGAATGCCCTAGCTACGTACATGGATATGATGAATCGAGTTTTTCAACCCTACTTGGATCAGTTCGTCGTTGTGTTCATAGACGGTATCCTAGTTATTCCAAGTCTGAGATAGAGCATGATGAGCATCTCCGAATAGTGTTACAAGTGCTAAGGGAGAAGAAGCTTTATGCCAAATTCAGCAAGTGTGAATTTTGGCTGAAGGAGGTTGCGTTCTTAGGGCATGTGGTGTCTGCAGAAGGGATAAGGGTGGATCCTCGGAAGATTGAGGCAGTGTTAGATTGGAAACCACCTAAGTTTGTAGCTGAGGTTCACAGTTTCTTGGGGTTAGCAGGTTACTACAGAAGATTTGTCGAAGGATTCTCATCGATAGCGACACCTTTAACGAAATTGTTGAGAAAAGAGGTACCTTTCGTGTGGTCAGATAAGCAGCAGGAGAGTTTCGAGAAGCGTAAGAAGGTTTTGACTGAAGCTCAGGTTTTGATTCAGCCTGAGGCAGGGAAGGATTTTGTGGTGTATTGTGATGCTTCTCACACAGGATTAGGATGTGTTCTGATGCAAGATGGAAAGGTAGTCGCTTATGCGTCTCGATAATTAAGGCCACACGAGGTTAACTATCCGACGCATGACTTAGAGTTGGCAGCAGTAGTCTTTGCTCTTAAGGTATAGAGGCATTATCTGTATGGAGAAAAGTTGGTGATCTACAAGGATCACAAGAGTCTTAAGTATCTGCTGACTCAGAAGGAGCTGAATCTGAGACAGCGAAGGTGGGTGGAGTTGTTGAAAGACTACGATTGTTCTATAGAGTATCACCCGGGCAAGACGAATGTAGTGGCAGACGCCTTAAGTTAGAAAGTGGTGTCGGATCTGAGGGCGATGTTTGCACATCTTAGTTTTTATGACGACGAAAGCTTGCTGGCAGAATTACAAGTAAAGCCGACGTGGTTAAGTCAGGTGAAAGAAAGACAGTTGGTAGACGATGATCTAAGTGCTAAGCTACGCAAGTGCAGAGTGGGAAGTTGGAAGATTATGGTGTTAATAGTGATGGAGTGTTGTGTTTTAAAGGTAAGGTCTGTACACCGAAGGATGCAGAACTTAGGCAGAGAATTCTTCAGGAATCGCATAGTAGCCCTTATGCGATGCATCCTGGAGGTAGTAAGTTGTATCGAGATTTACGGGATCAGTTTTGGTAGCCTGGTCTTAAGCGAGAAGTTACAGAATTTGTAGGGAAGTGCTTAACGTGTCGGCAAGTCAAGGCTGAACATCAAGTATCGTCGGGATTGCTTCAATCGATAAAGATTCTGCAGAGAAGTGGGAGCGAATTACCATGGATTTTGTTAGTGGGCTTCCCCTTACGCCTACTAAGAAAGACTCGGTATGGGTAATAGTGGATCGATTGATGAAGTCTGCACATTTCATACCAGTGCGGGTTGATTACTCTTTGCAGGAATTGGCAAAGTTGTATGTGGCAGAGATTGTGAGGTTGCATGGAGTGCCGGTGTCGATTATTTCGGATAGGGATCCGAGGTTTACGTCTCGATTTTGGAAAGTATTACATCAGGCTTTGGGCACTAGATTGGATTTTAGCATGGCATTTCATCCACAGTCAGACGGCCAGTCTGAGTGAGTAATCCAAGTGTTAGAAGATATGTTGAGAGGCTGTGTGATAGACTTCAGAGGAAGTCGAAGAGTTTTTGCCTTTAGTGAGTTTGCATACAACAACAGCTACCAAGAAAGTATTCGGATGGCAATCAGTATGAAGCTACAGATGGACGAAAGTGTCGCACTCCTACGTGTTGGATGTAATTGGGGAACGTCATGTTTTAGGTCCGAGATTGTATGAATCCAAAAAAAGGTTAAGGTAATTCTGCTCTGTTAAAGGAGGCATCTGACAGGCAAAAGTCGTACGCAGATCTTAAGCGGAAGGAAATAGAGTTTATTGTGGGAGATCAAGTATTTCTTAAAGTGTCACCATGGAAGAAGGTATTGAGATTTGGTTGCAAAGAAAAGTTAAGTCCTAGGTTTATAGGACCTTATCGGGTTTTGAAGCGGGTTAGACCAGTGGCATATCAGTTAAAGTTGCCTTCGGAGTTGAAGCAAATGCACGATGTGTTCCATGTTTCAATGTTACGTCGTTACTCGGTCAGATCCATCTCATGTAGTGCCAGTTGAGGAAGTGGAACTAAGACCAGATTTGTCCTACGAGGAAGAGCCGATTCAGATTTTGGAACGGGATGTGAAGGTGTTGCGGAGGAAGTCAGTTCCTCTTGTCAAAGTGTTATGGCATAACTATGGATCGGAAGAAGCTTCATGGGAGCCAGAGGAAGCAATGCGACAGCAATATCCTTACCTATTCTAGTCAGGTAATTTCGAGGTCGAAATTATTTTATGGAGGGTAGAACTGTAATATCTGGGATTTAGGGGTTATGCATTTTCACTTGAATGTGTGCAATGGCATGTTGTGTGCTGTTTGTATGTATTTTGGGAGTTTCAGGAACTTTAGTATGTAGGAGAATGCCTTAGAAAAATATTAAATTTTTAATTCTTAAAAGGGAGCTAGTCAAGATAGGCCTTAAGAAAATTTGTTGGAGGTTTTAATCACAAGAATTCAATTGGCAAAGTGGCAAGGGAGGTGCCACTTAGGGCCTTAAAAAGTGATGCCACAAGCAATGTGAGGGGGGCTTAGGTTCGAATCCCTTGGATGGCAATAGGGTGACTTTTATTTTTGCATTTGTATGACTTGTGTTGGTCAAACTTTAATTATGGTAAGGATGGACTTTTTCATTTATGGATAGTAGACTAAGGAAAAAGGCAAGTGCTAATTTATGGTATGGAATCAAGAGGTTTTGGTATGATAAGGGGACATAAGGCTTGAAGTAAGGAATGATGTTTTGGAAATTATTTTATGGCCTTTTGACCATGTATGTAGGCATAGGGGGCTAGAGGGGTTGTTGAATTTTGAAAGGGATTGGGAGGAAATAAGGAGGAAAATGTGGGATTTGTGATGAGAATGTGAGTTGGCCGGCCAAGGGAATTCTTTTATGATCATTTCGGTCATGTGGTAGAGGGGAGTAGCCGAAATTTCTTTAGGGGTTTAGGTGTTTTCTTTTCGGGTTTCTTCTTCTTTCTCTAGTGTGGTGCCGAAAGCTTAAGACTATCAAAGAGCCATTTTGGTCACTTTCTTTTGCCGATTTTCCAACCTCATTCTCTTCTAAACTTTCACCTTTTTTCTTTGTAACCAAACCACACCGAAATCATTTGTGCATCTTCTTCTCTTTTACCTTGCTAAGGCCGAAACCTCTCTCTCCTAATTCAACCATTGCCGCAACACCTTAAACCTCCCATCCCTCTCTTCTCTTTTGTTAAAGCCAAATCTATAACCCTCATCGTTTCTCTTAAAGTCGAAAGTTCCACTTCTTTTCACCCATTGAAACCGATTGCTCCTAAGCACCAAAAGCCTATCATCTTTCTCATCTGAACCGATTTCTCTACTTCAGGTTCTTCTTGTCGATTTTCTTTGAGGTTTTTGACCATTTGCATTTTGGTCATTCTTTTTCGGTAAGGATCTCTTCTAGGCTGAACTCTTTTCCTTTATCTTTCTTTGACTGTCAAAAATCAAGACTCTAATTCTCCTAGTCTTTTGGCCGAACCTTGAAGGAGGATTTCAAGATTCTTTTGTAGCCGCTGCTTAGGGGAGATCATTCGGATTTGAATATCCAAGGTAAGCAAGCATGACCTTAGGTCAAGGCCACTTAATTTTGTTCATTATGTTAGAATTTAATCTAACATATATCATATAGGATTTCGACAAACTCCATAGGCAAGTGGCGGTTTCCGGATTTAATCGAGTAAGGTAAGGAGATAATGATATTCGCCAAAGGCCATATCTTTTAGTGATAAGCAATTTCTCATATAGTGTTATGTAGGTGTCATTGCTGCTAAGCAAAAGTCGGAAATCTTGAGTATTCTGTTGTTCTTCGTGTTTACAAGGTGTGTAGCCTACACTAAATTTCTGATAGATTAATAGTATTATTGATAACCATGTGTTAATAAGAAATATGTATGATAATGGTTGCGGGTACCATTCAAAGGGTACATGATATTCAAGCACGTTAACCCCTAATACTTAATAATGTCAGTAAGCATGGATATGAAATGTGTATGATTTTGTTATGATTTTGGGGTATTTTTCATAAAATCAATAATACGTATGTGCATGGGCATATGGGTGATCTTGATAAAGGGAAGTGTTCCATGGTTTTACCACATTATTCGGTGATTTTGATCACAATATTATGTATCCGGTGACTTCGGTCACAATATTATGAATCCGGTGACTCTGTCACAATTATCCGATGGCCATGCCACAATTTATAAGGGCGATGTGCAGTTGACTACAGCGACTGCCTTCGATGGTGTGTAGCGGATGGAGGGTCGATTTAGTAATCCCCATGGTGTGATTGGCAGGTACAGGTGGTGTGTAGCAAATGGATATCTAGGTGGGCTCGAGATTGCATTTCATTTTATATGTACATGTGATTTAATCGGTTATTATCTGATTTGCTATATTATGGGCTTATGGCTAAATGTGATTTAAATGGGCTTTATTGCTATGATCGATTGGGTTTTTAGTGTACTGTTACACATTGAGTCTATTGACTCACCCTCGTGGGATATCTTTTTCAGTGATACTTAGCGTGATTTGGATCGTCACGAGAACTATGTGGTGGCCATTGCTCAACTCAGTATATAGGTTTTCTTTTAATTAAACTTACTATGTTTTCTTTTATTATTTCGGAATTTATTTTGGGGGTTATGTTTTTGTAATAAGGCCGCCATAAAATTTTTTATTTATACGTTTTAAATTTTTATTCTGCTACGCTCAACTTCAACTAAATAATTAAATATTTTTGATAACTGAATTAAATTGTTTTGACACCTAAATATCTATGGTTTTCAACTTAATAACAAGTTTTAAATTCGGTTCTTCTTTTGAATAATAAACTTTCTAAAAACATAAAGTTAACGATTTAATAAGATACAAACTTAAATCACAACCCGGTTTTCAACAAGATCGTACTTCAAATCTATTCTCTTACCACAAAATCACATGTTTTTCAAAACGACAAAACAAGTTTTTCTCAAGAAGCATACCAGATCCGGTTGGGGCTTGTGGGTCGAGTTTGGGGTGTTTCACTGTTAGTTACTGTAAACTCAAAACTATATAGGATTTTTCTAGTAATATTTACCTCTTTTTTACTTAACAATAATATTAATCTTGAGTATTTGTTAATTAATTAAGTGAATTTTGCTTAAATGTTAATAATTGACATGAATTTATAAAGTATGTGAATTTGTGCTTTTTTAAATATGATTTTGTGCATAAAATTAAAGTATTTAATGTTATTTATTAATACGTTAAATTTACTTATGCAGTGGGACCTTAGAGTTGAGCCTATTATAATGTTACATGGACATGAGCTATTATTCTCATGTGTTGGGTGGTAAGAATAAGCTTAATGGGTCATCAAGATACCACCTTGACCCAATAAAAAAAAAGATGATACATGCTGGTCAAGTCTACAAGCTAGTTGGGTTATTAACTATCTAGTTTAAGAGAAGAGAGGCTCAATTCGGCAACCACAATTGGGCAGCCAAGAAATCAATTTTGGGATAATTATTTGAAGGTCCTCACACTTGGAAGAACATTGGAAATCGACACACAAGATTTTCTTGAGAAACTGTCCACGCTTTTCATGATTCAAGCATGATTTCATGATTGAATCAAGCAACCAAACCACCTTCTCTTCCACATGTCATGGCTGGCCATAGGAGGGAGAAATCCAAGGGATTTTTGCTGCTATTTTTAGTTAACTCTCCCACCTACTTCAAGTATAAATACCACACTCATCTCACTTTTTCAATCATCCTTAACTCATCCCTTCATCCCTCATTTTCACATTATTCATTCCCTCTCTTGCTCACTTCACCCACAACACCTATCATTCCATTTTCCCTTAGTTTTTAGCCAGAAAAAGCCTTGAAGAGATCATCTCTTGGCCAGCCCTTTTGAGGAGCCACTAGCAAAGATGCAACAGGAGGAATGAAGGAAAACACCTTCAATCAGAGTCTGCAAGACTGCCGACTTGAAATAGAGTTTATTCTTCCCTTACTTGTTGTTTGAAATTAATTATGTTAGCAATTTGTTTTGTGATCTTGACATCAACAATGGTAGCTTAAATCTATTTAGCTAGGTTAATTGCATTAATTCAATGAGATTTGTTTGATACATGTTTAAAGTGTTTGTGCCTTAGTCGATCATGATTTCAATTAAATTCAAGTATGTATTTCATTCATACTAATTGGATGCATTAGAATTATCTAAGAGATCCTAACCAGACAACGGTTAGTGGACGCAATAATTGAAAAGTGCATGCTTAATTTAGATCCTAACCCGACAAAATTAAAGGTTCATAATAACTTTAACGGGTTCTATTATCTTGCATAGTTTTTAGGTTTATGTGATTAAACTGTTTAAACCTAACACATTCCATTTACTTCTCATCAATACTAAGAAACCCTTAGTTTAATATGATCATTAAAATGCTTGTTTCACTAAGTAAAATATTCCGAAAGGATTGAATTTGGTTCCCAAACTCATGAAAGATCGAGTTACCATAGAATGTTTTTCAAACATTGTTAAGCATGAAAAAAATGAACCAAGTTGATTAATGTAGTTATCCTAGCCTATTCATGTTATTTATTGTTGAAGTTGTGTTTCTATGGCTAAATTCATTCATACATTTAGATAATTTGCATACTTAGATTAAAATTGCATTAGGGATCAATTTTGCATCTAGTTAAATTAATCTAGTTTAATCATCATCACTTATTGTGTTTTTATCACCAAATTGTTAACTTATAATTTTACAATTAATCGATTAACATACACAGTCCTTATGGACATGATAACTCATTTACTTACTTATTAATTGAACGACTATGTACACTTGCACAGACTGAGTGTTACAAGTTTTTGGCGTCATTGCCGGGGACTGTTGCTTTAATCATTCTTTGTGAAATTGTTTTTCCAATTTGGTTTTTACCTAACTTCTAACCTTACTAATTTATTCGTTATTCTTTATTTTTTGTGATCTATTTTTAGGTGTTTATGAGCATAGATCGAATTATCGATTTATTACCTATAGACCTTGAGATCGAGTGGACATTTAGACAGAGAAGACGTGAGAGATTAGCTCAAAGACAAGCCAAGATGGACCTTGGAAATCAAAATGATGGATAAATAGAGCTGACCATGTGCACAACTCAATTCTTATTACTGATGATTAGGATTATGCCATAAGACAATACGGAGTGCCACTTTTCAATAAATTAAATCTAGGAATTAGGAGGCCGTATATTGAGGTACCACAATTCAAACTGAAACTTGTGGTGTTTCAAATGCTTTAAATGGTGGGCCAATTCAGTGGTATGCCCACGAAAGATCTAGATCTTCACATTCAATTTCATGGAGGTGAGTGATTCATTTAACATAGCCGATGTTACTGAAGACACATTGAGGTTGAATCTATTTCCATACTTGTTGCGAGATCAAGCATGAGCATGGTTGGATTCGTTGCCACCAAGTTCAATATCTGCTTGGAAAGAATTAACAGAAAGGTTTTTGGTTAAGAATTTTCCAAGGAGGAAAAACACCAAGTTGCGAAATGAGATAACCACTTTTTTTGCATTAGATCTATTTGGATACGTTTTGTAATGGTTTCAATGTACACACAAGATTGATGGTAGATGCTTTGCGAATGGTGCGATATTTTCTATAACTTACAATGAAGCTTACAAGATCATTAAGCGGATTGCTAGCAACAATTATCAACGACGAACAAATAAAGTAACTTCAGGAAGACGAGTAGTTGAAGTGCACGAGGTTAACGCACTGACATCACTATCAGCTCAGGTATCTTCTTCAAACCCTGAATCTATTTGTTACATAAGGAATCAATCTCAAAATAAAAGTGGATAAGGACCACAGTCCAACTTCTATAATCCTTCGTGGCGTAATCATCCAATTTTTTTCTTGGGGTAACCAAGGAAATGGATCGAACAACACCTACAGGAAGCATAGACCCAATTAATATCAAGGGTTAACCAACAAGCTTCAAAACCACCTCAAGCTGAATCATCAAACAGTCTGGAGGACTTGTTGAAGGCGTAATTGTGAAAAACGATGCCTTAATCCAAAGTCAAGCAACAACACTGAAATAGACCACAAGGAGCCTTTCCCAGCGATTTAAAAAATCCAAGGAATTTTAGTAAGGAACATTGTAAGGTAGTTACATTACAAAGTGGTAAGATTTTGGAACCCAAAGAGGTTGTGATTGGAGGTGAGCCTATTGAGAAGGAGGAAAGTCAACCAACAATTGAACTTCCTACACCATAAAAGGTAAATGTTAAGAAATCTGATGAGGTAAAATCTAAACTAGTGCATTCTAATATGCTAACACCTTCTTTTGCAAATTTGCCTCCTCAAAAAAGTTGTCTGATTCAACCTAGAGTTCCATCACCTCTATATCCTCAAAGACTCCAGTAGCATAAGTAGAAACAAGAGGTGCAATTCAATAAGTTCTTGGACGTTCTAAAGCAATTTCATATCAATATCCCATTGGTGGAGGCTTTAGAGAAAATGCCCAACTATGTAAAGTTTATGAAGGATATTCTATCCAAGAAGAAAAGACTTAGTGAGTATGAGATGGTAGCCTTAAGGAAGGAGTGCAGCTACAGAACAATCTACCTTCGAAATTGAAGGATCTTGGAAGCTTTACTATACCCTGTAATATCAGAGAATCTTATTGCGGTAAAGCTTTGTGAGACTTAGGAGGAATGATCAACTTGATGCCCAAATCTATTTTCATGTTGTTGGGAATATGTGAAGTAAGACCCACAACTGTGGCACTTCAATTGGTGGGTCGATCTTTTGAATACTCTAAAGGAAAGATCGAGGATGTTTTGGTAAGAGTTGATAAGTTTATTTTTTCGATTGATTTCATTGTGTTAGATTTTAAAGTAAATAAGGATGTATCAATCATCTTTGGGAGACTTTCTCAACTACGGGAAGAACGTTAATAGATGTGTAAAAAGGATAACTCACAATTAGAGGTCAAGACGATTAGGTAACATTTAACGTTTTGAAGGCAATGAAATTTCTTGATCTGATGGAGGAATATTCAATGATGGAGAAATTAGAAACCTTGGTTTCCATGGAATGGGAAAGTAATTTTGAAAAAGACCCATTAGAGAACACCTTAGAATTTGAACCATTAGGAGATGAAAAAGGTGATGAAAGTCCTTTGATGGAAGCTAATCCGAGGAGTTATGTTTAGCCAACACAGTTTGAACCGCTAGAATAGGAATGTAACACCCCACACCCAGCCTTGACGTTATGGCCGAATCTGGCGATATCACATTGAAGTTTTTTGAAAAGATAATTTCATTGGAAAACCCATTCTATATTAAATCTCGTCTATGATCATAACGAAAATTTAAGGGTATCTTGTTCATTTAAAACTCAAGTTGTTTTTAGCAGTTTTTTTTATCATATTAGTTTGTTACCATATTTAAAACAATGTTTGATGCGGAAGCTTTTTTAGTATGTTACGAAAACGTGGTGTTTTGAAAAGCATTTATCTTTTGAAAATCCATGTCCTACTTCTTTCAGATATGAATTAAAATAAGTAAAATCCCAAATTAAAAGTTAAATATTTAAAGAGGCTTTATTACAAAACAAATACCCAAAATAAATTTCTTATAAATAAAAAGTCAAATATAAAAGCAGGTGCGGTTGTGTAGCCACCTCCGAATCCCTCGTAGCACTGATCCGCCTAAGATTTGGGATTACTTGTAAGATAAACAGAGGGGTGAGTTTATAAAAAAGCAGTGTGTAACTCCATATAAGCAAATAGCCAATGCAATTACAGTCTGGGCCTAAGCCCAAATCAATAACAGTTTAGTTCAATTGGGCCTTAGCCCATTACAACATCAAGATGTCGCAGGGCCTTGGCCCATTTCGAGATCTGATAAGAATACCTGCATGTAATCAGAAATCCTACCCAACCAGCCTCTACACTCCACTTGTCTAGCCCTACACTCCATGTGGGGATAAAATCAACCCACTCATCTCTACACTCCAAAAATTAGCATCGGTTACAGACCAATGAAGATTTACAAGCAGAGTCATCAGATAGTACACTTCTTCCAATCATCATAATCCCATCCCCATGCAACATATTACACATGGATGCAACATATATACATCATGGCATGCTCATATACAATTATATATAACATAAGGCATATAGTCATTTAATATCATAGGGGCATAACAGTCATTTTATACCATAAGGGCATAACAGTCATTTTATACCATAGGGGCATAACAGTCATTTTAGACCATAGGGGCATAACAGTCATTTTATACCATAGAGGCAAAATAGTCATTTTATCAGTTTGGGGTCTAGGTATACTTACCGACCCATCAGTAGGTCCACAGTCGTCTCGGGCGACCCGTGCAACCTTTAACAATCAAATAGTGAAAATGGGCCAAAGGCCCATAATGCAGGCCCACATGCTTGTGTGGCCCATATAGCCCAGAAATGGACTCGGCCATGTAAATTACACAGCTTGGCCCAATATTCTCTACACGTTTGTGTGGTTTACCCGTTGGGCCCACACGACCCATTTCGGCCCAACATGGCCCAAAACGGCCTAAGACCATGAAATCGCTCATGGTGGCCTCAGTAGTGAACACCCACATTTTATGCGTTCAGATTACCACACGAGCGAGCGTACGCTCGTGTAGCGTCAATTGTCATATTTTTCGGCTTTTGCCGATGTACGAATTGGGCAGTGTTTACACACCTGGTTTCTATTTGTTGAGGAAACCGTCCACACCTTTGGAACCTACACTTGACCAAACAATCAGCAATTAAACACTTAAAGCCCTACTTAAACGAAAACACACGAGTTGACCAAGCGTTAACTAGAAACAACGTTACCTTCAATCGAGTAAAGAGGGAGGTTTCACCTACGTAAATGCTAATTAATGATCTTCAACCCTCGAATAACTCCTAGGCACCAACCAAAATCAGATAAGCATTGATTCATCAGACAATAAGATAACAATTTACTATCTTCACTTACCAATAACACGAGAAGAGTACCCCCTATGAAGTGTAAGAACTTATCGGAAAATAGAGAATGATAACCAGAACAACAGAGAAGGAAAGCAGTCAACTGCAAGGGAAAGAAATGAATCACCAAAAGAAATGAAAGGGAAGGATGAAAAAGAGGGAGAAGATTTGGCCAAGGGAAAAGGAAAACGTTTGCTCACTTTTTTCAGAAGAGTAGTATTCTGGGAAGTCAAGAGAGAGAGAACACAAGAACACTAATTTGGTAGGAAGCAGTAAGATTAGAATCGACACAATGAGGGTAAAAAGAAAAGAGAATCGGCAGGGAAGAAATAATAGTAAGCATTAGAAATATTTGGGAAAAGAAACGAAGAAAAGGCAAGGAGAGGAAGAAGGTATATTCGGCCAAGAAAAGGTTGTCAAAAGTGAAATAGAAGAATACCCGAAAACCCCTACCACATTCGGCCTTCAAGAAAAAGAGAGAAAAACACATACAGAGCAAAATCGAAAATGAGGAGTATACCCCTCTGGCCGAATTCTTGAGTGCCTCAGAGCCCCATTTTGGCAAACATTCCCTCTCCCCTCACTTCCCTTGATTTTCTACTAAAATCCTTCCTCAAATCTCTCCACCCGATCGCACCTCTTCTCAACCACTTCAGTGTTTCAGTAAAACTACAACACCCCTCATGGCACAGTAGCAAAATAAATACTCCACTGCCCCTACCAAGATTTGAACCTCAGCCCTCTGGCATAGATAACACGCCACTTACCCCCTAGACCAGTAGTCTCTTTATGTCTTGCTTTACCCACAATAATTTAAAAGCCTAATAACTATAGGCAAGGGTTTGCTCGTTAAAAACAAAACTTTTTTGCACAAGCCCAGGCTTGAACCCAAGACTTCTCAGACACTCCCAAACACACTCAACTCACTTAGCCACTGAGGCAAATAGGTATTTGTGTTACAAACATGCAAAAAAAAAAATACTTAAATTTTTGGGGCATTACAGGGAAGTTTGGGAATTTACACAATCCAAGTTGTCAATCGAGGAACCGCTTAAACTCAAATTAAATGTTCTTCCTTCCCATTTGAAATATGTTTATTTAGGTGACTGTTCTACCTTACCTATGATGGTTTCAACAGAATTAACAGAACACGAAGAGAAGCAATTAATCACTGTTTTAAAGAAATTTAAAAAGGAAATTAGTTGGACCATAGCTAACATTTAAGGTATAAGTCGCCCTTCCTTTTGTATGCACAAGATTATTTTAGAGGAAGGTGAGTGAGCTAGAATTGGTGGGAAAAGGAGACTTAATCCTATAATGAAAAAGGTAGTGCAGAAGGAAGTGATCAAATGGTTAGATGCGAAAATTATCTGCCTCACCTCAAATAGTTCATGGGTAATTTTGGTACAATGTGTATCAAAGAAAGATGGAATCACGATTGTCGAGAATGAACGTAATGAGTTAATCTCGACGAGAATTGTCACGGGTTGGAGAATTTGTATTGATTACAGAAAATTGAACAAAGCTACTCGAAAGGACCATTTTCTATTCCTTTTATGGTTCAGATGTTAGACTGATTAGCATGAAACAAATATTACAATTTTTTATATGAATATTCAGGATATAACCAAATAGTTGTAGGCCTAGAAAATTAGCACAAAATGAATTTTACTTGCCCGTACGGTACGTTTTCTTTTAGGCGAATGCCTTTCGGTTTATGTAGCACACATGCTTCAGCGATGCATGATGGCAATATTTACTGATATGGTAGAAAATTTTGTTGAGGTTTTCATGGATGATTTTTCTATTTTTTGTAATACTTATGATGTTTGTTTGAGTAATTTGACTAAGGTATTAAAAAGATACGAGGAGACAAATCTTGTCTTTAACTAAGAGAAATGTCATTTTATGGTTAAGGATGTTATTCTCTTAGGACATAAAATTTCCAAAAATGGGATCAGAGTTGATAAAGCGAAGGTAGACGTAATTGAAAAATTACCACCACCAGTTAGTTTGAAAGGAGTTCGGAGTGTCTTAGGCCATGCCGGTTTTTATCGAAGGTTTATCAAAAATTTTTCAAAAATTTCTAAACCTTTGTATATGCTTTTAGAAAAAGATATTGTTTTTGTGTAACACCCCAAACCCGGTCAATACGCCACGACCGAATCTGGTATGTCACTAAGGAAAATATTTTTTTGAAAGAATCGAATTAACAATTAAATTTTTGTGAAAAACTCTTTGTAATTCTTTATTTGTCAAAAATAAGTTAAAACTGAAATTTTCTTCGAAATTACATAAAACTTTAAAACTTAGTTGATAAATCATAGGATAGAAAACATTTATATCTTTTTAAGAAAATTCGAAAAATCATTTTGAAAATCCGTTTGCAATTGAGTATAGAAACTTGAATTTTGGAAATCACTTAATTTGTTGAAAACATTTAACTTGTAATTTTACTATTGAACTATTCATGTTACCCGATGGTAAGATTTTTAAAACCATTATGAGTTTTAGTTTAGAAAACTTTGGGCTCAATTATTAAATTAACCAAGTAATTTATAAGCCATATTTTAAACATATTCAAAACATAAAAATAATCCAAAACATAATTAAACAGCCTTATTACAAATCCATAAAAATATGAAAACCAAATTAAAATAAAGTACCCAAATGGAAGTTCATGTAAAACCAAATTTTATTGCATGGCCTCCTCGAGTTCATCCGGCTCCTCATCCGCAAACTCAAGAATCACCGGAAAGATAAGGAGAAGGTGAGTCACCAAGACTCAGGCATATTCCCTCTCCCGTAAATACCACATACTTACACAAATTATAACAAAGCAACATATATGTATAATGCACCCAACCTAGCCATCCATAACTCCTTTTCTACCCCATGTGGTACCAAACCACCGGTGGTGCCAAACCACCGTGACCAAGTCACGATATAAATGTGATACCAAATCACTAGTGACCAAAGTCACGAATAATCCATCTGTGGGGCCAACCCACGTGTGATACCAAATCACCGGCGGCGATCCCATATCTCAAAAGTGGGGCCAACCCACGGTGGTATTAACCACGTGGGGCGAGTCGCTATGAGGTGCCAAACCTCCGGTGCCCAAGACACGAATGTGATACCAAATCACCGGTGGTGCCAAACAACCTGGTGGTGCTAAACCATCGGTGACCAAGTCACGATATCAATCTTCCCTCCTCTCATATTGCCCATGCCAATGCAATAAATAAACAAATCATGTCAATATACTTTGATATGTATCTCATAACAAACATATCATAAATCGTAGATCATGATTTCTATCCACATGTATTTATAACATATCGAAACGGACTTACCCGAATCCTCATTCATACCATCATGGTATCATATACAAATCTCATCGTTTTTCCCACTTTCATAATATGATTAGTTATAACACACATAAATACATATATAAACCAAGTTATAAAGTGTGTAAGATCCATACCTTTCACCAAAGCAAGAATTAACTTCCGGAGATCCGATCTATCGCACTAGATCACCTTGTCCTACAATCGGCCAACACTTAAATTATAAACAAAGGCCATTCGACCCTACCACTAAATCCAATGAATTATCACTTCGAAAACCAAGTCTTACCTAAACTTACCCAAAACGATAGTCAAGATATGAGGCTTAGATTGATTGCTTCCAACGTCCCGAGGAGCCTATAAGAAATCGGTTCTTAGAATGGTTAGAACCTTGCTAACCAATGCCTAAAGATTCAGCCTTTGTCCACAAGAAAATAACTTGGAAAAGAGAAAAGAATTGAATGACATACGGTCATGAATACTTACCTATTATCCAAAATTGATTGGAGAAAAACCAAAGAGAATCTACCCTTGCATATTCGGCCAAAACAAAGACTTAAAGAGAGTGGGAAGTTTCGGCAATATGGTTATGAAAGAAGAAAGATATGTGTATAAAAGTGAGAAAGTATGTGAGTAGAAAAGAGAATGAAAGAGAGAGAGAATGTTCGATTTTAGCAACAATGGAGAAAAGAAAAGGGAGTTTGGAGAAGAGAGAAATTCGGCCAAGAGAGAATAAAAGAAAATGTGATTATGAACCAATCTCAAGAGAAGAAAAGAGAGAAATATGGGAGAGAGGTTCGGCCAAACACTTCTTTGCCAAAAAGAAAGTGCACAAAAATGCACAAAGTTCAATTGTAGTTTCGGTTTCAAAAGAGCAAATGAAAGAAAGAAAATGGTATTTGGTTCAAACAAAATAAGGCTAAAACCAAAGGCAAATTTGCACCAAAAGCACAATAGACATTCGGCCAAGGTGGGAGTTTTTGGAGAGAAAGAAAACAATACCAAAAGATGCACAAATGCAAAAGTTGGCTAACTATACCCCCAAACCACCTAACAACATTCGCCACCCCGTAAATACCCATGCCGTCCACATACATGCACTAAAGGCCTAGGAATACTTTCCAAAACATCCTCCATATTCCATGCCTTTTGTCCCCTCATCATACCAAAACCTTAAGATTCTTATCCCCAATTTCATGCTTTCCTTAAACAAATATTCAACTTACCAAAAGTTAAGAGTCCAACCTATCATAAATAAGTTTGACCGTCCATCAAAGCAAGGATTCAAAAATAAACCTTCAAAATGCTAAACATGCTGCTCGAACCTCTATCCTCAAGCAACCATCCAAACGCCATAACCACTTTGCCACTAACTCCTCATGTGCTTTAATTTAACACTTAAATTAACTTGAGTGTCAAACTCACTTAATCCACTTCATTAAATAGACCATACTAAAAATTATTCTAGCTTCCTAAATAAAATCAAGCCTTCACAAGACTATGCTAACACACAAAAATTCATACCCACGCCAACACAAAAGATACTTAAATTTTAGGATATTACAATTCTACCCCCTTAAGAAAATTTCGTCCTCGAAATTACCTGACCAAAAGAGTTGAGGATACCGCTGCCTCATCGCATCCTCCGATTCCCAAGTAGCTTCTTCCACGCCATGATTTTGCCATAAGACTTTCACTAAAGGAACTGTCTTCCTCCGCAGAACTTTTACATCTCTATCAAGAATCTGCACAGGTTCTTCTTCTATCATCAAATATGAATTCACTTTTATTTCCTCTACTGCCACGACATGCGATGGATCAGAACGATAGCGTCTAAGCATAGAGACATGAAACACATCGTGAATCTGGCTCAATTCTGTTGGCAACTCAAGCTGATAAGCTACTAGTCCCACTCGTCTCAACACATTAAACGGCCCAATGAACCTTGGACTTAACTTGCCTTTTCTCCCAAATCTTAACACTTTCTTCCATGGCGAGACCTTCAGAAAAACTTTGTCACCCACGGCAAACTCTATATCCCTCCGCTTGAGATCGGCATAAGACTTCTGCCTATCCGAAGCTTCCTTCAGACGAGCCTGAATCAATTTCACCTTATCCTCAGTTTTCGCAACCAACTCTGGTCCTAACATCTGACGCTCACCCAACTTTGTCCAACATGTAGGTGTGTGACACTTCCTACCATACAATGCCTCATATGGTGCCATCTTAATGCTTGCCTGATAACTATTGTTGTATGCGAACTCAGCTAATGGCAAAACCTCTTCCCAGCTGCCTCGAAAGTCCAAAACACATCCTCTCAGCATATCCTCTAAAATCTGAATGACCCTTTCGATCGCCCGTCGATGGATGAAATGCAGATCGAAATCCAACCGCGTACCCAAAGCCTGATGTAACACTCTCCAAAACCTCAACGTAAATATGGGATCTTTGTCTGAGATGATCGACACTGGCACACCGTGCAACCTCACTATCTCAGCCACATACAACTTAGCTAACCTCTGAAGCGAGTAATCTACTCTTACCGGAATGAAATGAGTTGACTTGGTCAGACGATCTACAATCACCCAAACTGAATCCTTCTTACTAGGTGTAAGAGGTAATCCACTAACAAAGTCCATAGTGATTCTTTCCCACTTCTACTGTGGAATCTTCACTGGCTGAAGTAACCCAAACGGCAACTGATGTTCAGCTTTGACCTGCTGACACGTCAGATATTTACCCACAAACTCGGTTACCTCCCACTTCAGACCGGGCCACCAAAATTGCTCTCTCAAATCTCGATACATCTTGCTACCTCCGGAATGCATAGCATATGGGCTGCTATGTGCGTCCCGAAGAATCCTTTGCCTCAACTCTACATCCTTCGGCATACAAGCTCTCCCTTGAAAACACAAGTCTTCATTACTGGACAAACTATAATTTTCTAAACCTCCGTTCTGAACTTGCAATCTCCGATCATTCAAACCATCATCCTCTAACTGTTTCTCCTTGATTTGCTCTAACCAAGTCAGCTTGACTTGCAATTCAGCCAAAAGACTTCCATCATCATATAAGCTAAGGCGAGCAAACATCGATCTTAAGTCAGATACAACCTTATGGCTCAACGCGTCTGCCACCACGTTAGCCTTGCCAGGATGATACTTAATCGAACAGTCGTAATCCTTCTACAACTCAATCCATCTACGCTATCTCAAGTTCAAATCCTTTTGAGTCAGAAGATACTTAAGACTCTTGTGATTCGTGTAGACTATCGACTTCTCTCCGTACAAATAGTGTCTCCAAATCTTCAAAGCGAAAACCACTGCTGCTAATTCCAAGTCATGCGTCGGATAATTAACCTTATGTGGTCTCAACTGTCGAGATGCATAAGCCACTACTTTCCTTCTCAGATCAAAGACACATCCCAAACCAAGATGTGATGTGTCACAAGAACCGTGAATTCCTTGCCTGCCTCAGGTTGAATCAAAACTAGAGCTTCAGTCAGAATCTTCTTCAACTTGTCAAAACTTTCTTGCTGCTTCTCGGTCCACACAAATGGAACTCCTTTCCTCAACAACTTAGTCATAGGTGCGGCGATCAAAGAAAATCCTTCCACAAACCTTCGATAATACCCGCGACCTAGAAACTCAATCTCACCACCGACTTAGGCGGCTTCAATCCAACACTGCCTCAATCTTCTGAGGATCCACTCTAATCCCCTCGGCTGATACAACATGACCCAAGAAAGTCACCTCCCTAAGCCAGAACTCGCACTTACTAAATTTGGCAAAAAGTTGCTTTTCCCTCAAAATCTGCAACACTACTCGCAAATGCGCATCATGATCCTCCTCTGACTTTGAGTATACCAAAATATCGTCTATAAATACCACAAAAAACTGATCCAAAAACTACTGGAAAACCCGATTCATCATGTCCATGAATGCTACCGGCGCGTTAGTCAACCCAAATGGCATCACTAGAAACTCGTAGTGCCCATATCGAGTGCGAAATGCCGTTTTATGGATATCAGCCTCTTTCACCTTTAGCTGATGATATCCAGACCTTAAAACAATCTTGGAGAAAATCGCGGCCCCTTTAAGCTGATCAAACAAATCATCTATCCTCGGCAAAGGATACTTGTTTTTGATCGTCAGCTTATTCAATTGGCGATAGTCTATACACATCCGCATCGAACCATCCTTCTTCTTGACAAAAAGTACTGGCGCTCCCCAAGGCGAAACACTTGGTCGAATGAAACCTCGATCCAACAACCCCTGAATCTGAGCCTTCAATTCCATCAATTCCTTCGGTGCCATCCTATACGGAGCTATAGACATTGGTGCCGTTCTGAGTAACAGATCTATACCAAATTTGACTTCACGATCCGGAGGCAATCCCAGAAGTTCTTTAGGAAATACGTCAGCATAATCCTTTGCAGTACGAACATTTCCCACAGGAGACTCCTTAGCTTCCAAAGCACACACATGAACCACAAACGCCTCACAGCCCTTCCTGACCATCTTCACAGCTTTCAATGCAGATACCATGTTAGATAGATAATCTCTTCTATTACCTATCATGACCACTTCTTCACCTTCTGCTGTCTTCAAAACCATGTGCTTAGCAGCGCAATCCAAACTTGCCTGGTATTTAACCAACCAGTCCATCCCAAGAATCAGATCGACCTCCTCAAACGGCAGTTCCATCAGATCAGCTACGAACACTACCCTTTGAAGTTCTAGGGGTACAACTCTATATAGATTATCTACTTCTACAGAGTGACCTAGAGGACTAAGTACGGTCATCTTCCTAGAAGAAATCTCAGAATCCAGGTTCATAGTCTCAACTATACTACTAGCAACATACGAATGTGCCGAACCCACATCTATCAAAGTAGTATATGGAACACCAAAGATTAAGAACGTACCGATTTTGACATCCAGTGTGTCGCCCTCTTCTCGATGTCTCGCAGCATACACCAAACCAGGCTGTCTTACCTCATTGTTGCTTGCACCTCTACCAGATGCTCCGCGGCCTCGACTAGAACCATTACCTCCTCTACCATTACCACTACCTATCTACGGTGACGGTCCCTCCTTTCTGAACTGAACATGACCATGACCTTCAGATTGATTCCTGGCTTGCTTACGTGGACAGTCTCTCACACAATGATCTAACGAACCACACTTGAAGTAGCCTTTTCCTCCGGTCCAATATTCGCCCCAATGAAATTTCCCACATCGGTTACACCGTGCTGGTCCCTGATTAGCAGTAACAGGCCTCCCAGACTGATTCGGCCCATTTTGCCTAGCCCTCTTCTGAACATTACCAGCTGACCCAGATGATCCATATCCTCTCTTATGCTTATTCCGATCATAGCTCTGCCTTCCAGATTCCTTTATTACTTCAGCTATCTTAGCCTTTTCCACCAAAGCAAAAACTCTCGCTCTTGATGTGGAGCAATCAACAATCTCACTCGTCCTTCAAACCATCTTCGATCGGACACATCGCTTGTTCAAAGCCACAATACCTCCAAAGATAACGGCTCAATCTTAAGAATTCACCTCATACTGATCGGATTTACTCCATTGGACCAAACTCGAAATGCCTTACGCTATGCATCAACATAACTAGACCCAATATATTTCTTCCGATCACGCCTTAAAGAAGTCCCAAGTGAGATCCTCCGCATAAAGACCATTTCGAACCGTGAGCCACCAATGATATGACTCGTCACGAAGAAGTGATACAATCCTTTTCACTTTTCCTCGATTCAAATCCAGATCATCCATGATTCGCCCGTCGCCTCTAACCAATATTCACCGAGCTGGGAGCTACACCTGAAACACCTCGAAATACCTCAGCTCCATTGGCTCGGAGTCACTCAGGTACAGATTTCTGAGCTCCCGCGCCTCCACCTACTCCATCTACCCTCTCAAGAACTCGCAACATTGCCTGAGACACTGCGTCATCCCCCGTTTGATCTTGATGCTCAACTTCAACCGCTGGTGGTGGAACTGGTGGTACCTCATTCTCGGATCCTTGACCCGACCCCACTGGCTCAGACACAACCATCCTACCACGACCACATCCACGCATAACATGACCTCGACCTCGAGTACTCATATCTAAAGTCTCGACTTATCTGATTTAAAAGTTTTATGCATTAGTCATTATTCCACTTTCTTTAAAGCATAGTTTTTATGAAAAATTTTATTAAGAGGTTGTTTCGCGAGTACACCAAACCTATAGTTTTGGGTCTCTAAAGTAGTTCCTACTACTATATAGTCATATCAACATCACTAAAATCATATCATCAAAATCAACAGTTTTGATGTACTTACGAGGTGGATTGATCTTGGGAGACTGGGGCCATGCCTTTCCAACCATAAAATTTTCAACAAAACATTTTAAAACCATACTTCAAATCATTTTGGGCCTCGAGCCCACGACCAAGCTTTTGAACTTGGCTCGATACCAATTTGTAACACCCAAACCCGTCAATACATACTAATCGAACGGTATGTCACTAAGGAAAATATTTTTTTGAAAGAATCGAATTAATAATTAAATTTTGTGAAAAACTCTTTGTAATTCTTTATTTGTCGAAAATAAGTTAAAATGAAATTTTCTTGAAATTACATAAAACTTTAAAACTTAGTTGATAAATCATAGGATAGAAAACATTTATATCTTTTAAGAAAATTGAAATATCATTTTGAAAATCCGTTTGCAATTGAGTATAGAAACTTGAATTTTGGAAATCACTTAATTTGTTGAAAACATTTAACTTGTAATTTTACTATTGAACTATTCATATTACCCGATGGTAAGATTTTTAAAACCATTATGAGTTTTAGTTTAGAAAACTTTAGGCTCAATTATTAAATTAACCAAGTGATTTATAAGCCATATTTTAAACATATTCAAAACATAAAAATAATCCAAAACATAATTAAACAGGCCTTATTACAAATCCATAAAAATATGAAAACCAAATTAAAATAAAGTACCCAAATGGAAGTTCATGTAAAACCAAATTTTATTGCATGGCCTCCTCGAGTTCATCCGGCTCCTCATCCGCAAACTCACGAATCACCTGGAAAGATAAGGGAGAAGGTGAGTCACCAAGACTCAGTGCATATTCCCTCTCCCGGGTAAATACCACATAATTACACAAATTATAACAAAGCAACATATATGTATAATGCACCCAACCTAGCCATCCATAACTCCTTTTCTACCCCATGTGGTACCAAACCACTTTGGTGGTGCCAAACCACCGTGACCAAGTCACGATATAAATGTGATACCAAATCACTGGTGACCAAAGTCACGAATAATCCATCTGTGGGGCCAACCCACGTGTGATACCAAATCACTGGCGACGATCCCATATCTCAAAAGTGGGGCCAACCCACGGTGGTATTAACCATAGGGACGAGTCGCTATGAGGTGCCTAACCTCTGGTGTCTGAAGACACGAATGTGATACCAAAGCACTGGTGGTGCCAAACCACTGGTGGTGCCAAACCACTGGTGGTGCCAAACCACTGGTGACCGAATTCACGATATCAATCTTCCCTCTCCTCTCATATTGCCCATACCAATGCAATAAATAAACAAATCATGTCAATATACTTTGATACATATCTCATAACAAATATATCATAAATTGTAGATCATGATTTCTATCCACATGTATTTATAACATATCGAAACGGACTTACCCAAATCCTCATTCATACCATCATGGTATTATATCCAAATCTCATCGTTTTTCCCACTTTCATAATATGATTAGTTATAACACACATAAATACATATATAAACCAAGTTATAAAGTGTGTAAGATACACACCTTTCACCAAAGCAAGAATTAACTTTCGGAGATCCGATCTATCGCACTAGATCACCTTGTTCTACAATCGGCCAACACTTAAATTATAAACAAAGGCCATTCGGCCCTACCACTAAATCCAATGAGTTATCACTTCGAAAACCAAGTCTTACCTAAACTTACCCAAAATGATAGTCAAGATATGAGGCTTAGATTGATTGCTTCCAACGTCCCGAGAAGCCTATAAGAAATCTATTCTTAGAATGGTTAGAACCTTGCAAACCAATGCCTAAAGATTCGGCCTTTGTCCACAAGAAAATAACTTGGAAAAGAGAAAAGAATTGAAGGACATACGATCATGAATACTTACCTATTATCCAAAATTGATTGGAGAAAAACCAAAGAGAATCTACCCTTGCATATTCGGCCAAAACAAAGACTTAAAGAGAGTGGGAAGTTTCAGCAATATGGTTATGAAAGAAGAAAGATATGTGTATAAAAGTGAGAAAGTATGTGAGTAGAAAAGAGAATGAAAGAGAGAGAGAGTGTGTTCGATTTTAGCAACAATGGAGAAAAAAAAGGGAGTTTGGAGAAGAGAGAAATTCGGCCAAGAGAGAATAAAAGAAAATGTGATTATGAACCAATCTCAGGAGAAGAAAAGAGAGAAATATGGGAGAGAGGTTCGGCCAAACACTTCATTGCCAAAAAGAAAGTGCACAAAAATGCACAAAGTTCAATTGTAGTTTCGATTTCAAAAGAGCAAATAAAAGAAAGAAAATGGTATTTGGTTCAAACAAAATAAGGCTAAAACCAAAGGCAAATTTGCACCAAAAGCACAATAGACATTCGGCCAAGGTGGGAGTTTTTAGAGAAAGAAAAACAATACCAAAAGATGCACAAATGCAAAAGTTGGCTAACTATACCCTCCAAACCACCTAACAACATTCTTACCCCTAAACACCCATGTCTGTCCATATACATGCACTAAAGGCCTAGGAATACTTTCCAAAACATCCTCCATATTCCATGCCTTTTGTCCCTCATCATACCAAAACCTTAAGATTCTTATCCCCAATTTCATGCTTTCCTTAAACAAATATTCAACTTACCAAAAGTTAAGAGTCCAACCTATCATAAATAAGTTTGACCGTCCATCAAAGCAAGGATTCAAAAATAAACCTTCAAAATGCTAAACATGCTACTCAAACCTCTATCCTCAAGCAACCATCCAAACGCCATAACCACTTTGCCACTAACTCCTCATGTGCTTTAATTTAACACTTAAATTAACTTGAGTGTCAAACTCACTTAATCCACTTCATTAAATAGGCCATACTAAAAATTATTCTAGCTTCCTAAATAAAATCAAGCCTTCACAAGACTATGCTAACACACAAAAATTCATACCCACGCCAACACAAAAGATACTCAAATTTTAGGATATTACATTTTGATTTTAACAAAGCATGTTTAAAAGCTTTTGAGGAATTGAAAAATCGGTTAATCTCAGCCCCAATAATTGTTACACCTGATTGGAACTCTCCTTTTGAATTGATGTGTAACGCAAGTGACTTCGTTGTTGGAGCTGTCATGGGTCAAATAAGAAATAAAGTGTTTCACCCTATCTACTATGAAACTAAAACTTTGATAGGAGCCCAACTCAATTACACGATAACTGAGAAAGAACTATTTGCTATAGTTTTTGCTTTAGACAAGTTTTGTTCATATCTTATATATACTAAAGTTATAGTAGTTACTGTCATGCAACCATTAAGTTCTTACGAAGAAAGATGTTAAATCGATGCTAATTCGATGGATACTTTTACTCTAAGAATTTGACCTTGAAATCCAAGAAATAAAGGGTTTTGAAAACCAAGTAGCTGACCATTTGTCAAGGTTTGAACAAAATGAGGTAACCCTTTCACTTGTTCTAAGTAATGGAAATTTTCCTGATGAGCATATCTTCGAGATAAGTCGAATTCATGAAATATCTTGGTTTGCTGATTTTGTAAATTATTTAGCATGTGGCATAATTCCTTAAGAAATGACATACCAAAAAAGGAAGAAATTCCTTCATGATAGTCGGTATTATTTCTGGGAGGATCTGTTTCTGTTTAAACAATGTGTAGATAACATAATTAGGAAGTGCATAGTTGAAAGTGAAATTGCTGAGATCTTGTACCATTGCCATTCATCTCTGAGTGGGGGACACTTTGGTGGTTCCCATACTGTAGCAAAGATTTTACAAGTAGGATTGTTTTGGCCAACAGTGTTTATGGATGTGTATGCATATGTGAAAAATTGTGATAGATGCCAGAGGACTGAAAACATATCAAGGAGGAACAAAATGCAATTGAAAAACATTTTAGAGGTTGACTTATTCGATGTATGGGGTATTGATTTTCTAGGCCTGTTTCCTTCTTCTTATGGGAACAAGTATATTTTGGTAGTTGTGGATTACGTATCCAAACGAGTTGAAGCTGAAGCATACCTAACAAATAATGCTAAGGCAGTTATACGATTCCTACAAAAGAATGTGTTTATACGGTTTGGGACTCCGAGAGCTATAATTAGCGATGAAGGATCTCACTTTGTAAATAAATAACTTAAGTGGTTGCTTGACAAGTACGATGTGAAATAAAAAATTACTACTGCTTATCATCCACAGTCAAATGGGCAAGTTGAAAGGGTAAATCATGAAATTAAAAGTATTCTTGAGAGTGTAGTGTGTCCTAACAGAAAAGATTAGTCTCGAAGGCTCGATGATGCTCTATGGGCCTATCGAACTTCTTTTAAGACGTCGTTAGAAATGAATCCTTATTGGTTAGTATTTGGAAGGCATGCCATTTGCTGCTTGAATTGGAGAATAAAGCTCACTGGGCTTTGAAATAATTAAATTTGGATTTTAAGCAAGCTAGTGAGAGAAGAATGTTATAGCTTGACGAGTCGGAAGAGTTGAGGTTATTTTCATACGAGGATGCCAAGATGTATAATGAAAAGACTAAAAGATGGCATGACAGTCGTGTACAACCTTGTTAACTTAGAGAAGGTCAGAAAGTGTTGTTGTTTAATTCGAGGCTAAGGTTATTTCCTGGGAAGCTCAAGTCCCGATGGAAAGGATGTTTGTACTATCTATCAAGTTTATCCATATGGAGCTGTAGAAGTGTATGACAACCAGGACAGTACATTTAAAGTTAATGGTCAACGTCTCAAATACTATTAGGATGGTGAAATTGAGTGAATTGAAACTCCGTTCAATTTAATAGACCATTAATTTTTCATTTTTTTACTTTTTAATAAATAGTTAGAAATTATTTTCTTCAATTAGTACATTTAATTAATTCTATCTAAGGAGATTGGAACTTAAGCGGGATTTGTGACCGCACCAACATTTCCTAGGAATTAATTTAATGTAATCTTTTGAGAATAAATTTTCTAATTAACTTTGAAATTTTTATTTTCATTTTAATCTTATTTTTAATGTTAATTTTATTTGTTTTATGTTTAATAGGGGTCAAATTAGGCCAAGTACTAATCAATTTATTTTTTTATGCAGTCCAGTTTGTATATACGGTTTGGGCTCAAGGCCTGATATAGCAAAGAGGAGAAAATTTAACCCACATTTCCCTCCAAAGGGTTCCCAAAACCCTATTGTTGCTGCCACTTTCTTTTCCATCTTACCTTACCGCTCAAGCCACCTTTGTAGTTAAATTGTTGCTACAAGTTTGCCCTAATTTACTACTATATAAACCCCTCTTTACCACCATATTTTTCATAACCATTCAAGCAATTAACTTAAACCCTAGCCACTTATTCTTTCTCCTCTTAGTCGTCTGCCTTAAATCCCAAATATTCTCCCAAATTTCCTTCCCTTGTCGTAAAACCCTCCTTATAGCCATCGCAAGCCTTTTGCCAGAGCCATACTATCACTGCCGCATAGCTCTTACCGGAGCAATCCTATCACTGCTGCCCCTTTCAATCCTGTTACTGTTCCAAGCCTGTCACCGCCGCAAACCTTTTGCTACCATCTATTTTCGATTTCTTTTCCTTCCTTTTTGCCAAAATTTTGCCTATTATCCTGGAAAAAGCACCATGTCTCGCTAAAGAACTAGATCTTCCAAGACCTTTGTTAAAAATCCGAACGTGATTCAAGATGAGGAAGCAAAAGAAAGGTTTGATTCCATATTCAAAAATCAACCTATGATGTCGAAAAAATGTTTCAATTTGGAGAGCAATGAGAAGTTGGTGTGAAACACCCCAAACCCGGCCCACAAGTCCTGACCGGATCTGGCATGCTTCTAAGAAAATTCATTCGGAACTTGTTTGAAAACTTTGCTAAAACTTGTGTATATTATGTTTTCTTGAAAACTCTTGATTTTGGTTGGGTTCAAAAATTAAATACCTTGTTGATTTGGTGTCAAAACATTTGATAAATATACTTAAGAAAATTTAACTTTTAAACTTTAAATTTGATAATAATTGTATCATACTAAGTAGCTTAAAAGCATGCATAAATGATTCAATACTTTGGCCTTATTACATCAAATAAAAACCCGAATAATTCAAAACTTAAACATAAATAAAAATAAATCAATCTTTGAGCTTTGCATGGCCACCCTTGAGCTCCTGCCGACCTGGTCCATTATTGATCATCACCTGAAAAATAGTCCCAGAAGGGGTAAGTCAAACAGACTCAATGTGTACAACCAACACCAAACTCAAATAAATTCAGGCATATCCAATCATACATAATCGTATAGCATTAAATAAAATGATGCAATCCGGACCCAAGCCTAGTTATCCATCCGCTACACGCTACCTGTACCAACCATCACACCGTGGGACTACTAAGTCAACCTCCATCCGCTACACACCATCGAAGGAAGTCGTTGCGATCGACGTGCTCATCGCCCTTATAAAATTCGTGGCATAGCCACCAGATACATACTTTGTGTCATGAGACACCATATTCAGATATCGTGGTCTTAGGTCACCACATTCACTTCCCCTTTACATATCACCCATATGCCCCATGTCATAAAAATATGCATTAACTATATCATATTCCTTATTCACATTCTTATAATTTCATGTATATGCCATAGCAAAACTTATCATACTCATAATAGGAGTAGGAAAACGTACCTGTGTACTTAGTACCATTACATGGTACTTTAACCATAATCTTACACTTTTATATTAGCACATATAATAAATTAAAGCCGTAAATCTATCAAGATTTAGTGTAGGGTACACACCTGATATACTTATCGAATTTACTGAAATCCCAAAAACTCGTTCTATTGCTTTAGATCTTTAATTCCTATATTTGGCCAACCTTAACATGTTAGTAAAAAGCCATTCGGCTATAAGTCCAAATCCTAGTAGGATTGTTGTAATCAAATTCTTACCTTGGTGCCGATTGGATTAAAAATCAAATCCCGAAACTTTGAAATCCTTCTACCTTGTATTCGGCCAACATTAGATCACTTAAAAGATTAGTTTCGGCTTTCTAAACAAATAAGGAATAGACATCAAATATGGCCTTGGCCGATTGTACTTATGCATTTACCTTACGATTTTCAAATCCTGAAAAGTATCCCTGCCTTAGGTGTCTGTCGAAATTCCCATGGTTACATGTTAGATCAATTTCTAACATTTAAACACATTAAGAATGGCCTATGGCCGAATATCATCTTACCTTGAATCTTAAAAATCCCGAAAGATCTTTTCTTGAAGTCGACAACACCTTTGCTTGAATTCCACAGGGATTCGGCTAGATGATAATAGGGAGATTCGGCTCCTACTCCTAATAGGAATAGGATATTCAGCTATTTTATGGAATACAAGAGGAAGGGTATGATTCTTTTGAGGGGTTTCAGCTATCACTCTTATTGACACGGCATTCGGCTTTCAAAGAAATAGAGAGAGATTTGAGGTTGAATGAAAGAAAAGAATGAGAGGTGTGAGTGGGAAGAAATTCGGCACAAAGAAATTTAAAAAGATATCCAAGATGATTACTCCCCCCTTATAAAGAATTCGGCTACTATATCCTTGCTATTATCAAACTCTTTGATAATCTCCTCTATTATGTCCTTAACAAATAAAATAAAATAATCCAACATTAATCCCTTATCAAACTCATATATTATCTCTTATCACCTATTTAAACCAAAATAAATAAAATAAATCCTTATTTATCTCTTCTTCATCTTGCACAAAATAATTAAATCAATAATTATCCTACTTGAATAAATAAAACAACAATTATCTATTACCTACCAACTTAAAATAAAATAATTATCAATTATCCTACCTTAGCCAAAATTAATAGGAGAATTAAGCTCAATCCTCCTTCAATTGAAAGTCCAATTGCCGTCCAATTTCTTCTCACCCTTCTTCCTCGATGCCAAAGCAAAAATAAAAACACTCCTATGTGCTTCCCACGTTACTCGAACCTGAGACCTGCTGGCCCTTTGACACAAGCTGCAGGTAACGTCCCAAGCCACTTTGCTGCTGGCTCCTTTTGTGTCATAAACTCCCCACACTTCCTTTTAAAACCTCCTTCCTTAGCTCTCCCTTGTCTTAACGCCAAAAGCAAAATAAAAACACGCCTCCCTGCTGCCAACAAGATTCGAACATGAGACCTGCTCCTTGCTCCACAGATAACGCCCCAAGCCACTTTGCCATGGTGTTTTTTTGTGACATGACTCATGCAGAATTTCTTTTAAAACCTCTTTCGCCAGACGCCTTCTTGACGCAAAAATAAACGCTCCTTCCTGCTTCCTTCACAACTCGAACCAAGGCCCTTATCCCCACTGCACATGGCGTCCATTACCACTTTACCACATGATTTCTTGTGGCAGTAATTCCCTAAAAATTCCTTTAAAGCCTCCTTAGCCCAGTTCCCCTTTTGACGCAAAAATAAAAGTCTTTAATGCTTCCCACGATACTCGAACCTCTTCCCTTCCTCCCAGCCTATGACGTCATGCACCAAGGCCCTAAGTGGCACCTTGTAGCCACTTTACCAGGCCCACTTTCATGTCCATAAACTCCTAAGATTTTCTTTAAGGCCTCATTCACCTTGTTTCTCATTTTAGACTTAAAATCCAACATTTTCCCAAAGCTTTCCCTTCATCCTTGGGTTCTAAAACTCCTAAAACATACTCAACCACACTTAAAGCCTACTAACACTTGAGTTATGCTCCAAACGCATAACCCCTAATTTAGGATATTACAGTTCTACCCTCCTTAAAAATAATTTCATCCTCGAAATTACTTACTATTGTTCAATCCTAACTCATCACACTACGCCTTTGTCGCAAGACTCGATCTTAACAAAACTAACACATTTCTTAGATACTACCTCGACCACGTCCACTAGAACTCATTACTAACATCGCAATTTTAATCGATTAAAAGTTTTAAGCATTAGTTCTTTGTTCCACTTGCTTTATCCGCCATGACAGTTTATGAAAAGGAGTTTAATAGTGGTTCTCTCGATCAAACAAAGTCTCAGTTCAAGTTCACCATTCTAATTCAGAGATTCACATTCACATTCACATTCATCCATCTTGATAGAGACACATTTATTCACAACATTCACTTCACTACTTTGGGCATTCCTGATCATTCCCCATCCAGGGGTAATTTCGTCATTTTTCCTATAAGGGTATTTTGGTAATAAATCGGGGTCAATTCGAAAATATTTTACAAATCAAAGGCATTTTAGAATTTACAAAACCTCGGGGGTTATCTTGAAAACTTGTTTTCCAAATCAGAGGTGTTGCAAAAATTTCAAAAATCGGGGTTATTTCGGTAATTTTAGAAGTCAGGGGCATTTTCGTAAATTCTCCAAATCAGGGTATCTTGATATTTGTAAAATAGAAGTTTATGGTATTTTGTAAAGTAGAAACATCTTAGCAAAAGTCGAGGGTATTTTTGGAAATCTTAAAAACTAAGGGTATTTTAGTAATTTACAACACAGGGGCATATTAGTAATTTGGCAAACCGAAAAAATTTTTTGAGAAATTTTCAAAATAGATTTTGTTACAAATCGAAGGGGTAATTTAAGGATTTTAAAAAAAAACTAAGGTGTTTATAAAAACATGGTTAATCCCATTCGGGTTTTAATTATCGGGTTTAGCCTGTGAATAAGTCCTCTTGGTTAGGGTGAACCATTACTACGCACCAGGTAGGATTCGAGTAAAGAGGAGGTGAGTCACTAGGACTGCTTAAATACCAAGCTCCCACTGAAACCAATCCTAGACATGCGCACAACGGTTGCCACACCCTAACTCGGTGACTTAGACATAGGTTTGTTTAATTGTGCATTAAAGTCTTATGTAATTGTTGGGGTAGACTAGTCCTAGGGTTTAAGTACTTATCAAACTAATCTACGTTCCATTTCTACCCTTCTACAATTCATATCATAAATCACACAAGAGATAGGGGTACTTACCTGGTGGACTTCGGGCCGGAGTCTCAGGTGCCATGCCAGAAAGCCTGTTTATTCCTTAGAAAAGTCTATTTTCAAAAGACAGAAAACGTTTTGGGCCCTAAAAGCCCTCAAGGCCTAGTTTTGAACCGGGCTCTAATACCAAACTGAAACACCCCAAACCCGGCCCACAAGTCCTGACCGGATCTGACATGCTTCTAAGAAAATTCATTCGGAACTTGTTTGAAAACTTTGCTAAAACTTGTGTATATTATTTTTTTTTGAAAACTCTTGATTTGGGTTGGGTTCGAAAATTAAATACCTTGTTGATTTGGTGTCAAAACATTTGATAAATATACTTAAGAAAATTTAACTTTTAAACTTTAAATTCGATAATAATTGTATCATACTAAGTAGCTTAAAAGCATGCATAAACGATTCAATACTTTGGCCTTATTACAGCAAATAAAAACCCGAATAATTCAAAACTTAAACATAAATGAAAATAAATCAATCCTTGAGCATTGCATGGCCACTCTTGAGCTCCTGCCGACCCGATCCATTATTGATCATCACCTGAAAAATAGTCCCACAAGGGGTAAGTCAAACAGACTCAATGTGTACAACCAACACCAAACTCAAATAAATTCAGGCATATCCAATCATACATAATCGTATAGCATTAAATAAAATGATGCAATCCCAGAGCCAAGCCTATTTATCCATCCGCTACACGTCACCCGTACCAACCATCACACCGTGGGGACTACTAAGTCAACCCTCCATCCGCTACACACCATCGAAGGCAATCGCTGCAGTCGACGTGCTCATCGCCCTTATAAAATCCGTGGCATAGCCACCAGATACATACTTTGTGTCATGAGACACCATATTCAGATATCGTGGTCTTAGGTCACCACATTCAGATATCGTGGTCTTAGGTCACCACATTCAGATATCGTGGTCTTAGGTTACCACATTCACTTCCCCTTTACATATCACCCATATGCCCCATGTCATACAAATATGCATTAACTATATCATATTCCTTATTCATATTCTTATAATTTCATGTATATGCCATAGCAAAACTTATCATACTCATAGTAGGAGTCGGAAAACGTACCTGAGTACTTAGTACCATTACATGGTACCTTAACCATAATCTTACACTTTTATATTAGTACATATAATAAATTAAAGCCGTAAATCTATCGAGAGTTAGTGTGGGGTACACACCTGATATACTTATCGAATTTACAGAAATCCTGAAAACTCGTTCTATTACTTTAGATCTTTAATTCATATATTCGGCCAACCCTAACATGTTAGTAAAAAGCCATTCAACTATAAGTCCAAATCCTAGTAGGATTGTTGTAATCAAATTCTTACCTTGGTGCCGATTGGATTAAAAATCAAATCCTGAAACTTTGAAATCCTTCTACCTTGTATTCGGCCAACATTAGATCACCTAAAGGATTAGTTTCGGCTTTCTAAACAAATAAGGAATAGACATCAAATATGGCCTTGGCCGATTGTACTTATGCACTTACCTTACGATTTTCAAATCCCGAAAAGTATCCCTTGCCTTAGGTGTCTGTCGAAATTCCCATGGTTACATGTTAGATCAATTTCTAACATTTAAACACATTAAGAATGGCCTATGGCCGAATATCATCTTACCTTGAATCTTAAAAATCCCGAAAGATCTTTTCTTGAAGTCGACAACACCTTTGCTTGAATTCCACAGGGATTCGACTAGATGATAATAGGGAGATTCGGCTCCTACTCCTAATAGGAATAGGATATTCAGCTATTTTAAGGAATACAAGAGGAAGGGTATGATTCTTTTGAGGGGTTTCGGCTATCACTCTTATTGACAGGGCATTCGGCTTTCAAAGAAATAGAGAGAGATTTGAGGTTGAATGAAAGAAAAGAATGAGAGGTGTGAGTGGGAAGAAATTCGGCACAAAGAAATTTAAAAAGATATCAAAGATGATTACTCCCCCCTTATAAAGAATTCGGTTACTATATCCTTGCTATTATCAAACTCTTTGATAATCTCCTCTATTATGTCCTTAACAAATAAAATAAAATAATCCAACATTAATCCCTTATCAAACTCCTATATTATCTCTTATCACCAATTTAAACCAAAATAAATAAAATAAATCCTTATTTATCTCTTCTTCATCTTGCACAAAATAATTAAATCAATAATTATCCTACTTGAATAAATAAAACAACAATTATCTATTATCTACCAACTTAAAATAAAATAATCATCAATTATCCTACCTTAGCGAAGTTAATAGGAGAATTAAGCTCAATCCTCCTTCAATTGAAAGTCTAATTGCCGTCAATTTCTTCTCACCCTTCTTCCTTGGCGCCAAAGAAAAATAAAACACTCCCATGTGCTTCCCATTACTCGAACACGAGACACATTGGCCCTTTGACGCAAGTCGCAGGTAATGTCCCAAGCCACTTTCTTTCTTGGCTCCTTTTGTGTCATAAACTCCCCACACTTCCTTTTAAGACCTCCTTCCTAGCTCTCCCTTGTCTTAACGCCAAAAGCAAAATAAAACACGCCTCCTCACGCCAACAAGATTCGAACATGAGACACGCTCCTTGCTCCACGATAACGCCCAATCCACTTTGCCAATGCATTTTTTTGTGACATGACTCACGCAGGATTTCTTTTAAAACCTCCTTCGCCAGGCGCCTTCTTGACGCAAAAATAAACGCTCCTTCCTGCTTCCTTTGCAACTCGAACCAAGGCCCTTATCCCCACTGCACATGGCATCCATTGCCACTTTACCACATGATTTCTTGTGGTATTAATTCCCTAAAAATTCCTTTAAAGCCTCCTTAGCCCAGTTCCCCTTTTGACGCAAAAATAAAAGTCTCTAATGCTTCCCACGATACTCGAACCTCTTCCCTTCCTCCCAGCCTATGATGTCATGCACCAAGGCCCTAAGTGGCGCCTTGTAGCCACTTTACCAAGCCCACTTTCATGTCCATAAACTCCTAAGATTTTCTTTAAGGCCTCATTCGCCTAGTTTCTCATTTTAGACTTAAAATCCAACATTTCCCCAAAGCTTTCCCCTTCATCCTTGGGTTCTAAAAACTCCTAAAACATGCTCAACCACACTTAAAGCCTACTAACACTTGAGTTATGCTCCAAACGCATAACCCCTAATTTAGGATATTACATGGTGGTTCCCTTGCCAATTTGAAAAACAATTAATGCCCTAAATTGGAACTATTTCTATGATGCACGATCACTACCTAAAGAAGAGTTAGTTCAAGAATTCTATGCCAACTTAACTGTGCCAGATGCTACTGAAGTTCTTTTTTGCAAAAAAAGGTACCCCTTACTTCTAAGTCCATTAATGATTTGTTTAACCTGCTTGATGTTGAAGAAGATGAGTACTTTTTCATGATAACAAATATAAATTGAGATTTTCTTCAACAAGTGCTTAATGTTTTTACAAATCTAGGATCCCAATGGATTATAAGAAAGTATGGTAGTCATTCTTGTCGAAGGGAATATCAAAAACTGGTGGCTAAGGTATGATTCTATTTTGTTTGATATAGCTTCATGCCTATCTCAAATAGTTCCACCATCTCAATGGAACGAATGCTTTTGTTGTATGTAATTATAACAGAGAGGTCTATCAATGTTGGGAAAATAATAATCAAGGAGATCCACGATTGTGCTCAAAAGAAGGAAAGAAGTGCCTACTTTCCATTATTGATTACTTCACTTTCCTTAAGGGCCCAAGTTAAATCAAAAGCAAACTTGAAGGGCCAGTATGTTCAAGGTTGCATCACATGATCTTGAAAGGTTAGTGGAGAATGTCCATGAGCTGAACCAATTGAACCGAGTGAACTAACCAAACCAAAAACTGACGAATTGTCCAATAAATTTAAATCGAAAGCTGACTCAATTGAGAAGACAAAAGAAGCAGAATCTGAAAAGGAACCAAACAACTCTGAACTAAGGATGGAACCTAATGTTGCTGAACCAGTAGAGCCGAGTTTTAGTCCTAAGTTGACCATGCCAATGCCTACTTCTTCAAATACTATGAAGAAATCAGAAATTTCAACTATGGTGGATATGTGGAAATTCATGCATAACCAACAACAAGCCTATTGGAGATATGCAAAAATTAGAGATGATTCTATTCGAAATACTTTTAAGAATATAGCTAACACTTTTGTTCTTGAGTTCCCAGATCATATCTTCGAGACATGGCAAGAAGAGCTTGTGGAATCAAGTGTGACCAAGAAGGGAAATGAGAAAGACTTAGACGATAATTTGAATTAAAAAATGGGGGAAATTTCTTTTTCTTAGTAGTTTTAGTTATTTACTTTCGCAGTTAGTATTTTGTTTTTGCACAATAAAATTTCAGGCATGAATAAAATAAAGTTCAATGCCTCTACTCTAATAAAAAAAATTCTAAGTAGTGTGGTAATGTGAATGAACATGTCTAGGATTGGATTGTTGAGAAAGACTTGGTACTTAAGCAGTCTTCATGACTGACCTCTCTTTCTTGCTATCCTACTTGGTGTTCAGTTCTCATTCATTACTTTGCTTACACAATGATGGCATTGTTTCTTTTAATGGTGGGGGTAGGGCAATATTACCATGAAATTTATTTAGAATAGCAGTTAGCATGAATTTTAAAATTTTTCTTTAGTATGTTTCAATGATTATACATAAGAATGTTGAAATAAAATGATGTTCAGAGAAAATTTTTGTTCATAAGTTAGATCAAATGCAAGTATGATTTCTGATTTTATCTGAGTTTTTTTTTATGTTATCTTGAGTTATGGAATGCCTCAATGTTCTTAGGTCATATGTAGCCTTTTGCCATGAAAATTGAACTTTTTTTGAAATAGACATGTATGAAGGTTTAATCCTTAGAATTGACTTTGTAACTTTCTTGAGGTGAAATCCTAAGAGGCATAAGAATCTAAACATGATTTAGGCACATTTTCTTTGGATCGTTGAGCCTTTCGAGCATACCATATGAATGTGACCCTTGAAACCTTAATTTAAGCCTTAAAGCCTATTTTGCTATTTACCTACATAATAAGCCATGTTACCATCTTTTTAAATTATATCTTATTTTTGCACCTATCTTAACTATATTTGTCTTGGTGAGCAAAGATCGAGGAAAAATTCAAATAGATGTACATGTTCTTCACATGTTCAGAGGTGATTAAAAAAAAAGAGAAAGAGAGAGCTCTATTTGAATGTCAAGCAAAAAGAACAAAATAAAGAGTTCAAAGTATTAAGAAATATTGGGCATGCGCTTCAAAATTAAGTTTTGGAGGGGTGAAGAACCCATTATTTGGAGAGATGTACCACAAATTGATCCAAGGCAAAGCTAGGGTTAAAATTACTGAAGCTAAAACTCCACTTCTCTTTTATCCTTACCTTGAGCCTAGCCCCATTACAATCGTATAAAAGACCTATTGATTTTGATGATTATGCCGACTACATTAGTGGAGAGGAATTACTAAGTTCAACATATGAGGGCCATTAATTAAACCTTATTATTATTATTTTTGATTGATAAGAAATTTTGATTAATGGTGAATGGTATGTATGATTTTCAAAAGCATGCACTCTATGACTTATGCTAGCAATTTTCTGCACTTAGAATAAAAATTTTGAAATAATGTTTGCATATGAGTGACTTATCAATGAAAATAGTTTGTGAGCATGATTTTGTTGATGCATGATTATGTGCAATGTAACACCCCAAACCCGGCCCATTCACTACGACCGAATTTGAAATGCCACTGCAGAGGACGTTTGAAAAACTTTTGACTTAAAGTTAAAAACATAAAATTAGTTGTCCTTTGTAAAACATTGTTTGTTTAAAATTCTAAGTAAAACTTTATTATTACAAATCGTCCAATTGAAAATAAATGCATATTTTTAAGGTATAAATTGCGGAATAAAAACATTTTCAAATAATACTTTAATCGTCAATCCACTTTAAACATAATAATAAACTTCAAATCCCTTAAAAGGCCCTTATTACAATAAACCTTACTTAAAAATACTGAAAATATAAAATACATAAATAATTAAAACATCTTACAGATGGGCCACCTCAGTATCCACTCCAACCCTTGGTCCAAGCTTATGCATCACCGCAATGTTGGTAAAAATTGGGTGAGTCAAGCAGACTCAAGCATAGTTATTTCACATGTCTCCACATATGGGCTTGGCCCATATCCACACATCCACATACATAATCATGCAACATGAAGCCCAACCCAACCTAATGTCCATCCGTCACACCTACCTTGGCAGACCACGCCCAAGGTCGTATAATCCACCGATCAACCAAGTGATCCACATATCTTACCTTGGCAGACTCTGCAGACAAGGCCATGGTTGAGCCACCGATCACATAAGTGATCCTACATATCAATCAGTCCACGGTGATGCATACAGCTATCAACCGCCGAGATGTGGCACCTAGCCAACACCTCCCTTGATGAGGCACATAGCCAACATCAAGCGCCAATGTAGCACAAGGCTAACATTAGACCACGTACATAAAGTACACCCTTTCCTTCGATAGTCACATCCCAAGTCCCATGCATACATATATATCATGGCAACATATCACTTGAACAATTATACATCACATGCCATCACATTTCATACATATATCAAATGTAAATCAACGTCATAAAATACTGACCTGGTTGAACGATTTTCCATCATGGGTATCCACCATTTTAGCCCTTACTTCGGCCACCATTCACATCATGTCACATATACATAAATATAACACATACACACAACAAGAGAACGGTCACGATAACTACGCACCTTTTCTTTGGCACAATCGATCAAATCCCGAAAGTTCCTCTTAATCACTGTCGATCGGCCCCTAAACATCCATAGTCCAAATAGGTCAACACAATAAACCTAATGGCCTATGGCCGAATATCATAAACCTCCTTACCTTACTAATCTAAATCCCGAATCACCACTTACCCTTTGAATAGTCAAAATCCCTGCTTAACAACCATTAGAATCGGCTTAGCACATGAAAACTCTAAAGATGGCCCTTGGTCGAATACCTTTGACTTACCTTGGCTTACCTTGATTACTTCCAATCCCGAAGACTCCTTTGATGCTCCCTAATGTCGGCACTATACAAACACCCTCGAGAAACGGCTTCTAGATCCCAAAGAGAAAGAGTTTGACTTAATGGTGAAGAGAGAAAACGCAACAATGGAGAGGGTTTAATGTTTAGAGGATTCTGCTATGGTGTTTCCAAATGAAGATGTAATATTCGCAATGGCAACCTTAAAGGAGATTTCGATTTAAGCAAAATAAAGGAAAAGAAAGAGATGTGAAAGAAGAAAGAAAATACATGCACAAATGGTTCTAACTTTCGGCTCTTGTCAAAGGAAAATAAGGTGCAAATTTGACAACACACCAATATGAAAAGAAAGTTTGAAAGAGAGAATTCTATGGCCAACAATTTGCAAAAAGAAAATGAAGAAAAGAATTGCCAAGAACCGATCACCCTATTTATATTACCCAATTTTGGCACACCTATTTCCTATCATATCCCTTAATTCTTCCCTATCATATCCCTTATTCTCTCCTCATTTATCTCTTATCCTATCATATAAAATAAAGCCACAATTTTCTCCTAATCTTCCTCCTATCCCTTTCAAAATTCAACCAACCCCTCTAGCCCCAAAAATCGATCAGGTTCATGGCCAAGAGAGTCAACCTTTGCCAACTATTCTATCCATAACACATTCCTCAATTCAAGCCTTATGTCCCCTTATCATTCCAAATTTTCTTAATTCCATACCTTAAGTTAACACTTACCTTATTTCCTTAGTCTACTATCCATAAAAGATAATGTCCAACCTTACCTTAATTAGAGTTGACCGACACATGCCATACACATGCAAAAATAAAAGTCACCTTATTGCCATTCATGAGATTCGAACCTATTCCCTCATGCAATTACTCATGCGCCAACACCACTTTACTACTAGCTCATTTATGCTAACATTAAACACTTAAATTAACTTAAGCATCATAATCACTTGATCCACTTCACTAAATTCTCCATTCTAAAAATTATTCTAAACCAATTAATTCCAAGCCTTCCTTTTTTTTTTAATACTTAAAACCAAATTTTCTCCTATAGCTCAAGCCTTCCCTTAGCTTATAACTAGCACCTAAAATACCTCAATCAACACCACAATGACCACACTTATGCAAAATAATTTAATAAAATTTAACCCCTATTTCAGGATGTTACAATTCTACCCTCCTTAAAAATAATTTCGTCCTCGAAATTACATACTAACGAACAATCGTACATTCTAACTCACCACACTACGCTGCTGCTGCGCACACTGATCTTAAAGAACTATCATACTTTCTAGGTACATTCTCCAAGTTCACAATCAGGGTTTCATACACCTCACTAGCAATATAAGAACGAACTGACTTTACAACGAACAAGGCAATAAAGGGTATTCCAAAAATAAGAACTTACCCATTGTCACATCTGGCACATCACTATCCTCGCGACGGCCGATTGCATAAACCAACCTTGGCTGCCTTGCATCAGAACCTTCAGCACCTCTGCTTGGTGCTCCACGACCTTGGCTGGAACCATTTCCTCCATGGTTCGGACCACGACCCCTCGTCGCTTGCTGACCATTCCTACCCTACCGCTCATAACCACGCCTCATTGTCAAGCCCTACTGGATCACGGGAACGATCTTTAATCAAATGAGACTTGGACTTACACCTAAAACATTCTCGTTCTCGATTCCAGCACTCGCCAATATGATACCTTCCACACCGAGTACACGGACGGTCCGAATTTCCAGGAGCTGACTTAATAACACAAGCATAATTCTCAACCCTCGGTCTTTTCTGAAACTCTCCAGATGACTCTGACGGTCCATAACTCCTCTTATCGCGGTTCCTATCCTTATCTCATTACATCTCACTCACGAGTCCTTAATCCCTTCAGCTACCTTAGCCTTCTCTACTAATACGGCGAACTCTCGCTCTTGTTGCGGAGCTGTTAACAACCTCAAGTCATCCTTTAATCCGTCCTTGAATCGGACACATCACTCATGCTTCGTAGCCACTACTCCTCGAGCATACTGGCTCAACCTTAGAAATTCAGCCTCGTACTCCGGTACGGACTTGTTCCCCTGAACCAGCCCCAAAAATGCCTTCCTTTGCGCATCAATATAACGAGTACCAATATACTTCTTTTGGTACACCGCCTTAACATAATCCCAAGTAAGATCCTCACCGTGGCACCATCCCGAATCGTGAGCCACCATTGATACGCTTCATCGCGTGAAAGACCACCATTCCTTTCACTTTCTCCTCGGTGGTCGATCCAAATTCATTCATAATCCATTCGGTCGCCTCCAACCAATACTCAGCAGTACTGGGTGCCACACTAGATACGCCATAGAACACCTCAGCTCCATTGGCTCGGAACCGCTCGGGTACAGACTTCCTAGCTCTCATATTTCCACCTGCTCCAGCCACCATCTCAAGAACTAGCAGCACTGCCTATGATACCGCATCATCCCCCGTTTGATCTTGTTGCTCAACACTAAAAGCTGGTGGTGGTGGTGGCGGTGGTACCTCATTCTTAGACCCTTGTCCCGATCTAACGGGTTTCGATACGATCATTCTGCCTCTACCATGTCCACGATGACCACGTACCCTAGAAATCATTTCTAACGTCGCGATTTAATCTATTTTGGAAGTTTTATGCATTAGTACTTTTGTTCCACTGATTATCCGCGAACAATTTTCTGAAAAGAGCTTAATAGTAGTTCTTTCAATCATAATTTCAGGTTCAAGTTCACTATTCTAATTCAGAGAATCACATTCACATTCATCCACAACATTCAACACATCATTATGGGCATTTCTGACCATTCCCGACCCAGGGGTAATTTCGTCATTTTCCCTACAGGGGTATTTTTGTAATTAATTGGGTCAACTTAAAAATAATCTTTACAAATCAAGGAATTTTGAAATCTCAAAGTTTTTAGGGTATTTTGGAAAATATTCTTCGAATCAAGGGTATTGCAGAAACTTTGGAAATCGGGGTTATTCCAGTAATTTTGGAAGTTAGGGGCATTTTAGTAAATTTCCCAATTCAGGGTATCTTAACATTTTGCAAAACAGGGGTTTTGGTATTTTTGTAAAGTAAAAATATTTTCATAAAAGTCAAGGGTAACATGGTAATTTTATAAACCAAGGGCATTTTCGTAATTTTACAGCTCAGGGGTATTGTAGTAATTTTGTAAATCGGGTGTATTTCAGAAAATTTTCAAGTCTAAAAGGATTTTATAAATTAGAGGGGTAATTTGGTAAATTTAAAAACTAAGATCTTTATGAAACAGTGTGGCTAGTCCCTTCCGGGTTTTAGTTATCGGGTTTAGCCCGTGAATAGGTCCTCTTGGTTAGGGTGAACTGTAGCTATGCACCTGGTAGGATTCGAGTAAAGAGGAGGTGAGTCGCTATGGCTGCTTAAATACCAAGCTCTTACTGAATCCACTCCTAGACATGTGTACAATGGTTGCCACGCCCTAACTCGGTGACTTAGTCATAGGTTTGTTTAGTTGTTCTTAAGTCTTATGCATGTGTTTGAGTGTACTAGCCCTAGGGTTCAATAGCCCTAATCTTCTAATCTATGAGCCCAATTATGCCCATAACATTCACATATACAAATCACTTCAATAGTCAGAGGTACTTACCTCGCGGACTTCGGGTCGGAGATACAGGTGCCATGCCAAAATAAACCTAAAAAATTTATGAAAGCCCAAATCTTTGAAAAGCCCATCTTAAAAAAATGTTTTTGGGCCCAAAACCCTCAAAGCTGAGTTTTAAACCGGGCTTTGATACCAAACTGTAACACCCCAAACCCGGCCCATTCACTACGACCGAATTTGAAATGCCACTACGGAGGACGTTTGAAAAACTTTTGACTTAAAGTTAAAAACATAAAAATCTGTTGTCCTTTGTAAAACATTGTTTGTTTAAAATTCTAAGTAAAACTTTATTATTACAAACCGTCCAATTGAAAATCAGAATGCATATTTTAAGTATAAATTGCCGAGAATAAAAACATTTTCAAATAATACTTTAATCGTCAATCCACTTTAAACATAATAATAAACTTCAAATCCCTTAAAAGGCCCTTAGTACAATAAACCTTACTTAAAAATACTGAAAATATAAAATACATAAATAATTAAAAACATCTTTTGCATGGGCCACCTTCGTATCCACTCCAACCCGGTCCAAGCTTATGCATCACCTGCAATGTTGGTAAAAATTGGGTGAGTCAAACAGACTCAGTGCATAGTTATTTCACATGTCTCCACATATGGGCTTGGCCCATATCCACACAGTCCACATACATAATCATGCAACATGAAGCCCAACCCAACCTAATGTCCATCCGTCCCATGTCAACATATCACTTGAACAATTATACATCACATGCCATCACATTTCATACATATATCAAATGTAAATCAACATCATAAAATACTGACCTGGTTGAACGATTACCCATCATGGGTATCCACCATTTTAGCCCTTACTTCGGCTACCATTCACATCATGTCACATATACATAAATATAACACATACACACAACAAGAGAACAGTGCGATAACTACGCACCTTTTCTTTGGCATAATCGATCAAATCCCGAAAGTTCCTCTTAATCACTGTCGATCTGCCCCTAAACATCCATAGTCCAAATAGGTCAACACAATAAACCTAATGGCCTATGGTCGAATATCACAAACCTCCTTACCTTACTAATCTAAATCTCGAATCACCACTTGCCCCTTGAATAGTTGAAATCCATGCTTAACAACCATTAGAATCAGCTTAGCACATGAAAACTCTAAAGATGGCCCTTGGCCGAATACCTTTTTGACTTACCTTGGCTTACCTTGATTACTTCCAATCCCAAAAGACTCCTTTGATGCTCCCTAATGTTGGCACTATACAAACACCCTCAGAGAAACGTCTTCTAGATCCCAAAGAGAAAGAGTTTCGGCACTTAATGGTGAAGAGAGAAAATGAAACAATGGAGAGGGTTTAATGTTTAGAGGATTCGGCTATGGTGTTTCCAAGTGAAGATGTAATATTCGGCAATGGCAACCTTAAAGGAGATTTCGATTTAAGCAAAATAAAGGAAAAGAAAGAGATGTGAAAGAAGAAAGAAAATACATGCACAAATGGTTCTAACTTTCGGCTCTTGTCAAAGGAAAATAAGGTGCAAATTTGGTAACACACCAAGATGAAAAGAAAGTTTGAAAGAGAGAATTCTATGGCCAACAATTTCGCAAAAGAAAATGAAGAAAAGAATTGCCAAGAACCTGATCACCCCTATTTATATTACCCAATTTCGCACACCTATTTCCTATCATATCCCTTAATTCTTCCCTATCATATCCCTTATTCTCTCCTCATTTATCTCTTATCCTATCATATAAAATAAAGCCACAATTTTCTCCTAATCTTCCTCCTATCCCTTTCAAAATTCAACCAACCCTCTAGCCCCAAAAACCAGCCGGGTTCATGGCCGGAGAGTCAACCTTTACCAACTATTCTATCCATAACACATTCCTAAATTCAAGCCTTATGTCCCCTTATCATTCCAAATTTTCTTGATTCCATACCTTAAGTTAACACTTACCTTATTTCCTTAGTCTACTATCCATAAAAGATAATGTCCAACCTTACCTTAATTAGAGTTGACCGACACATGCCATACACATGCAAAATTAAAAGTCACCTTATTGCCATTCATAGGATTCGAACCTCTTCCCTCATGCAATTACTTATGCACCAACACCACTTTACTACTAGCTCATTTATGCTAACATTAAACACTTAAATTAACTTAAGCATCATAATCACTTGATCCACTTCACTAAATTCTCCATTCTAAAAATTATTCTAAACCAATTAATTCCAAGCCTTCCCTTTTTTTTTAATACTTAAAACCAAATTTTCTCCTATAGCTCAAGCCTTCCCTTAGCTTATAACTAGCACCTAAAATACCTCAATCAACACCACAATGACCACACTTATGCAAAATAATTTAATAAAATTTAACCCCTATTTCAGGATGTTACATGCAAAGATTGATGCTGCTTAATCATATTGCAAAATTGCCTTAACAAAATTTTTTGTTGTGCCAGAACATTACTTGGGATGAGCAATGGTTTCAGTTTGGGGGTGTGTAAAGTAGAAATTATATAGGATTTTTCTAGTAATTTTACTACCTTTTTACTTAAAAATAATATTAATCTTGAGTATTTGTTAATTAATTAGGTGAATTTTGCTTAAATGTTAATAATGGACATAAATTTATATGTGAATTTGTGGTTTTTTATATGATTTTGTGCATAAAGTTAAAGTATTTAATGTTATTTATTAGTATGTTAAATTTACTTATGCAGTGGGACCATAGAGTTGAGTTTATTATAATGTTGCAGACATGAGCTATTATTCTCATGTGTTGGGTTACAAGACCAAGCTTAATAGGTGATAGAGCTCGAAACTAACTATTATTTCGACAAAGGCAAGCGCACCTATCGAACAGTAGTATAGCTGTGGTGAGTCTTGAATATTGTATCCTCAAGGACTAAAATTACTAGAAATAACTATCTTTTTATTATCTAGCCTAATAATTAAAGGGGATTTATTTTAATCTAAAATTTACTAACTAATTTAACTAACTAAATGACTATGAACGTGACAGAGAGAAAATTGGGAAAATACTTTTGGACAACTTATATGAGATAGGCAATACCTAAGGAAGAATCCATCTAGACTTCACTTATTACTTTTGATTCATATGATTTATTCACTTGACTTAATCCGTATAAATCCTTAAATTACATTAATACCACTTTCGAGGCTACTAACAACTAACTCTAGGTTAATTAATTGAAATCTCTTTCTAATTAAAACCCCTATTGTCGCATTAACTCGATCTATGCATTCCCTTATTAGGTTTGACCCTAATCTGGTAGATTTTCGTCGCCCTATTTTTAGGGTTGCAATGTAACAGCTCGGTTAAGACTCTAGTCAGAATAGTGGTTTCGAGACCATAAATTCGAGGTTGAAATAATATTTTAATGTCATCTTTGGTGTTGATTTTATGTGACATGTTCTGTGTGAAAATTCTGTGTGATAATTTTATTGATTGTGTACCGAATTAAGAGAAAAGACTTAATCGCCTAAAAGGTAAAAGCTGAGTGCTGATTATTTAAGTGCTAGATTGTCATGAGTTATTAAAGTGAGAGTCCTTAAGTTGATATTATACAATTGAATTATTAGATGGACATAAAAGCATTAAGATAGTGGAAAATGAATGTTAATAAAAAGGTTAAATTTGGAATTTGATAATTAAGTTAATATAATTAAAACAAAACAAGTTAGATGGCCATTTTCTCATCTTTCTTCCACCGAAAATAGAAAAGAGAAATAGCCATTGAAGCTTTGTGATATTCGGCTAGGGTTAAGCTTGATTCAAGGTATGTTTGAGCTTGGTTTTTGATAATTTTTACGTTTTTGTGATTGTTGCTTTGTGTTCTTTAAAACCCATGCTTCAATCTTGTGAATTGGTGAAAATTTTGAGATGTGCCATTGATGAACATATGAGTTTTGTGTTGATAGTTGGTAAAATATGAAAGCTTAGTGTTGGATTAACATAGTTTGTATTGGAGTTTTTAGTGAAATTGAGTATTTTGGACTAAATTGAGAAAATGAGAAATTGAAGGGTTAAATTGTGAAACAAATGAAATGTATGAGCTTGTATTAGCATGGGAATAATTCAGCTAAGCATATGTATTTTGAAATTTTGTATATTTGATGATTTTGTGAAATAAGGACTAAAGTGTTAAAATGTGAAAATATGAGGGCTATTTTGTAAAATGCCCTAAATTTGTGTATGTGGACTAAATTGAATGAATTATTGATTGAATGGATTGAATTTGAATGTGTATAGACCAAGAAATGAGAGGTTTGGATCGAGATCGAGGCAAAGATAAAGTGCTCGATTAATCGACCGTTTCGATAGTTCAACGTCCGAGGTAAGTTCAGACATAATACGTGTATTTATCTATGTTTAATGTTATGAAATGAGTGGTATGATGATATTGAAATGTGAATGATATGCGATAGATTGAGTTAAGTGGCACTAAGTGTGCATATTCGAAAATGTGACCGAGATAAATAGCACTGTGTGTGCGGAGTAATATAAGCTTCGGCTTTGTGGTTGGCATTGTGTGTGCTATACCGATTCAAGATCAGTTTGATATGGATGCACTAAGTGTCTGAATAAACTAAAGAAGGGACGAATGATGATCGAAATGAATCATGAGTATTGAGTAGCATAAGTATTTGACGACTAAGTGTTGGCTAAGGTACGTTCAGAACCAATGTGGTTGATGAAACTATGAATGAGTTTATGGAAGGTTAATTGAAAATAATAGCTTGGGATGATATGAGATATTACATTGTGATATAATTTATGTTGTAACATCCTAAATTGGGGGCTCTGCATTTGTAATGTGTTATGTGTGTATGCTGTGCTATGTGTGTTATTCTGGTGTGTTTAGAGGTTTCGGGAAGGCTCGAGGTTAAGCCTGAGCCTTGGTAAAAATTTTGTTTTTAGGCACTGCAAGGGATAGCTAGTTGAAGTGGGCCTTAAGGGTACTTAAGTGGGGTAGTTGACATAAGAATCTAATTGGTAAAGTGGCAAGGAGGCACCACTCAAGGTGTAAGTAGGTGACGCCATAGGGAGGTTGTGAGGGAGCAGGTTCGAATTGCGTTGACAGCAAATGGGAGTGTTATTTTTGTGCCTAAGGAGCCTGAGTGATGGATTCGACTGGGACTCTGCATGGGTGAGTGTGGATTAAGTCCAAAGATATGAAGATGAGGCTAAGGGAAAACGTGGGATAAGATATGGGTGTAGGTAGTGGCCGAATGTTGGACACTAGGAGCAAGGGGGAGGAATCAGTTTTGGATGGTTAAGGGTGTGCCAAATGTCTTGAGGTTTTAGGCATTGTTGCTTGTGTTAGTGTGTATTTTCGGTTACTAGGGGTAAGTATCGAATTTATTGAGCCAATTTCTTTTGTTTCTCTTTTGCTTTCTAGCCGAATTTACTTAGACCATTGGTGTTTCTTTTTCTCTTTATCTCTTCTTCTCCTCTTCTCTTCACAAAAGACCTCTAAGTTGAAATTATTTTTCCTCTCTAAGCTCTTCTTCAGAGCCAAACCCTCTCATCATCTTTTCCACTTTTTGTTCTCTTCTTTTCATTGCTCTATTTAAACGCCAAAATCTCACCTTTCTTCTCTTATTCTTCTTGACTGAACCCTCCCTTAAAGAACAATCATCTCCTTGATTCCATCTTACTTAGCTGAATCTCATAAGCCTTTCTCCTTAACTCTTTTTTGCCGAAGCATATCCTGTCCCTTCTCGTAGTAGTTGTCGTCACTCTGCTCCACAACTCTGCCAATCGGATTCTTTTGGTCATGGTAGGTATTATTCTTTTCATCTCAATTCTCTTTTCTCCTTTATGGATACCGAAAGCATTAAGTTTGTCTTATGGCTTTGACCTATCAAAATAGGGGCTTGTCTTCTCGTTTTTGGCTTTTGGTCGGTGATTGAAGGGTGTTAAAGGGCATTCAGTTCTAGTCGACTTAGACATTTAATCGGTACTTAATCCAAGTTTTATAGTCTTCGGGATCTATCGATCTAGGTAAGGGATATTTACTTTGAGTGTTATTCGTCTTCGGTCTTTGCTTCAATGTTTTAATCTGGTCTATTGACCAAGATTTTTTTTATGGATACAAATGTTAGTCAAGCAAAGGAAGGGGTTGGACCCATAGTCCCAGCTCCAAAGTTCAAGAAACGTGGTGTCCGCTGTTCGAGATTGATCGTCGGGTTATGGGCCGGCTTCTGAGTAGAATAGTAGATAGATAGCAGGGGTTCCTATTAGCGATAGTGTTGACATAGAAAGCGTGGTATTACGCGTTATCAGGTGTGTAAACCTCCACACACTTTACTTTTTCTGTACTAACAATTGTATGGGCTAAAAAGCCGGAAAAGGCTGTGTAGACAGTTGTGTTGCCCTTAGGGGTAAGGCTAGGAATGCCAGGTACGTGACCGTATCGTTTTCTTTGCATGGACGAATATATGTATGGTAATCTATTGTGTTATGGATAGCATGTTGCATTCATTAGGATATGTATGTAGTCCCTAGGGTATGAGTTTGATATGAAGGGGAAGTGAATGATTATTTAGTCACGTAGTGGTCGGTGGCTATGCCACGATATATATATATATGTGTACATACATTAATTGGGTCACATAGTGACCGGTGGTTAAGCCACGATATATATATTTTATTGGGCCACATTGTGATCGGTGGCTAAGCCACGATGTATTATTTGGTCACCTAATGATCGATTTATAACTGCCAGCATGACTGTCGAAATGAAGTGTAGCGGATAGAGGGTTGATTGTAGAAATCCCCACGGTGTGATGGGCTGGTACGGGTTGGTGTGTAGAGGATGGAAAAACTAGGTTTGGGTTGGGCTTATTGCATCCATGTGTTTGTATGTTTTTTTATATGGGATAAGGCCCAATGTGTGATTGTGGGCCACGAGCCGTTTGTATAATGTGGGAGACTTTACACACTGAGTCCTGGTGACTCACTCCTTCTTTAATTTTCAGGTAATCAGTAGATCGTGGATGTAGGAGTCGAGGCAGACTCGTAGAGGCCATAATACCTTTTTTTTTCATAAACTCGTTTCTTACTATAAATTTATTTTGATTTGGGACTTTTGTTATGTAATAAGGCCTTTCTAAGTTAAACTTGGGTTTTTATTAGCTATTGTTTATTTCAAATTCGGCACTTAATCATTAAAGTGGAAATGGAGTTTTTTAAGAACATACGGGCAACATAAAATAATAATTTCTCTTTAAAGTATTAACAAATATAATGAATGTTCGATTATCAGAACTTGGGAATTTCCTTAATCTACGTATTGTTATTTTCAAGACTACGCCTTGATCGAAAAGTTTTTCAAACCTCGGTTTTTCCTAAATTCAACAAATCTCATTTTTACTTCACCCTGTAACATACCAGATTCGGTCGTAACGTCTAGGCCGGGTTTGGGGTGTTACATATGTGATAATATGTTTTGAATTAATCTATTTTGTTACGAACTTACTAAGCTTTTGAAAGCTTACTGTGTGAATGTTTTTTGTTTTACAGTGTCAGTAAAGCTAGCTCGGATCTAGGGATCGTCAGCATCTCAATCACACTATCGGCAATCTATTTTGGGTACTTTTGGAAGATGTACAAAGTTGGAATATGGCATGTATATGCTAGTTATTTGAATCATGTTCGAGATGTGTAAATAGCCATGTGATGTGGCTAGATATGTGTTAGTTTTTAGCATGAATGGTTTTGATATATGATGTATCTTTTGGTAAGGTTTATGAGTAAAGAAAATGACTTATAAATGGTAACTTTGTGTTGGTATGATGCTATATGAAATAGAGAATTTGGATATGAATCATATTGGTATGGAATGTGTTCAAGTGGTGTAAATTAGTCTAATAGCTATCATGGTTGTAAATGAGATTGTATGAGATGATATGTTGATCATTGGACATGAAATTGGTTGCCAAATTATGTGTGTAACCATGCTTTAATGTGCTTGTAGAGATTAACCCTTGTGTGGGTGGCAAATTGGCCTAGCAAATGGCCTATTTTGTCACACGGTTGTGGCACACAGGTGTGCCTAATGACCATGGGTGAATGACAATATATAGCCTAATAGCACATGGCCTTGACACGGGTGTGTCAACTAGCCGTGGGCATAAGTCAGTAGCTAGCTTAAGGACATACGGCCATGGTACACGGGCATGCCTAGTAGGCCTGTGAATAAGTCAATATATGGCCTAAGAGTACACGGCCTTAGCACACGGGGGTGTTTGGTAACCGTGGAGCCAAGTCAGGATCGACCACGGCCAGGGTACATGGCCGTGCTTGGTGGCCGTGGAGCTAAATCAGTTTTGACCACGGGGAGGACACACAGGTGTGTCTAGCAGCCGTAGGAGGCACACGGCCTGCCCACACGGGCGTGTAACCCCTGAAACTTAGAAAATTTTTAAATTTCTGAGAATTTCTGTATGTGTTCCAAATTAGTCCCGAACTTTCTCTAGCATGTGTTTAAGGTCTTGTAGGCCACAATAAGGGACTATTTGATTATGTTTTGATGTGTTATGATGATTATTGACTTTGTGTCATAAATGGGATGTGAAATGATTCGGTTGTTCGGTAATGCTTCTTAACCCTATTCTGACGACGGTTTCGGGTGAGAGTTGTTACATGCAATTAGCTCCGCTTAATTGTGTTGATCTTCTCTTAAACAGGGACTTTTGCTCCACTAAATAAGCACATTTGACTTGAATCAATAACCTGAATTATCAAAATAAGAATAAAACTCACAATTAAGAATAAGAACTAGTATTTATCTTATAAATCATATAATAATAAGATTCATCATAAGTTTCATCCCCTTAAGTATTTGAGGGGTTTAGTTCATATCATAAAATAGGGAAAACCACAAAACATAATGAAAACCCAAAAACTCCTAAAGAACTTGATGGGAGATCTTCAGTCTTAATGGAGATCCTTCTCCTAAGCTACTCCCGACGGCTGTCTTGGAGTATTTTTCGCCTCCTATTTGGCATCTATTCAACGTCCTCTTTTAGGTTGCCCCCTAGGGTGTTTATATAGGCTTTGTAACACCTCTATTTGCCCACAAGTGGCTTATTCTGAATAGAACTCTTTTTTGCTATGGCAGGGACATGCCCGTGTGACATGCCCATGGTGGACTCCTTCGGCCATGCTCGATCCTGCTCGTCACACACGGCCATGTGATCTGCCCGTGGTCGATAACCCAGGCTGTGTGGTTTCTGATGTAGGCCCATTTTGTCCCTTTTTGGCTCGTTTCTTGTTCTTTTTGACTCCTAAGCTCTCTTGAGTATAAAACATGAAATTAATGGATTAGGAGCATCGAAGTCATCAAATATAATAAGAATTCATCCAAAAATAAGCCAAGCATGGGGTTAAAATATGTGTAAATTATGGTTTATCAATAGGTCATCAAGATGCCACCTAGACCCAATAAAAAAAAGATGATAAAAGCTTTTAGAATTGACCAATAATAGAGTTTATTCTTCCCTTGTTGTTTTAAATTAATTATGTTTGCAATGTGTTTTGTAATCTTGACACTAACAATGGTAGCTTAAATCTGTTTAGCTAGGTTAATGCTTTAATTTAATGAGATTTGTTTGATTCATGTTTAAAGTTTTTGTGCCTAAGTCGATCATGTTTTCAATTAAATTGAAGTATGTATTTCATTCATACGTGATTGGATGCATTAGAATTAGCTGAACAATCCTAACTAGATGACGGCTAGTGGATGCAATAATTGACAAGTACATGCTTAATTTAGATCCTAACTCGACTAAATTGAAGGTTCATAATAACTTTAATGAGCTCTATTATCTTACATAGTTTTTAGGTTTATGTGATTAAACTGTTCCAAACCTAACCAGTCCTTGTTACTTCACATAAATACTAAGAAACCCTTTGTTTAATATGATCAGTAAAATGCATTTTTCACTACGTAAAAGATTTTGAAAGAAATTAATTAGGTTTCCAAACTCATGAAAGATCGAGTTTCCATGGAATGTTTTCTGAACACTTTTAAGCATGATGCAAATGAATTAAGTTAATTAATGTTGTAACACCCCTTACTGGTGTTCAACGCCGAAACAGGGTACGAGGAGTTACTGGACAATAACACTTGCAACTGAACAATTTCAAGGCATAAATTTTTGTTTAAAATTTAAAACTTTTATCTTATATCATCAAGTCCCTAAAATAGGCGAACGAGGACCAAAACTTGCTTTGGGAGAGATTCGGGACTAAACCGGGAACTTTTAAAACTATTGGAATATTTAGAAAATTTTCTTGTTTTGGAGAGTCACACGCCCGTGTGGGCAGGCCGTGTCCTCCACACGGCTGAGACACACAGCCTTGTCTCTGCCTATGTGGCCAAGGAGTTGGCTATTTTCCAAGCCAATTTCTACCCTATCATGCCCATACTTGAGTATAACTTGAATGACACATTTCTTGACATATTAAAGCTACCAAAACATCTACCCACATACGTAACAAGTCATAACATACAATTTACTCAACCATGGAATGCATCATCATGAGTTTATAGCATAACCAATTTATTGGGCGCATTAAATGGCCTTATACAACAACGAACTTCGAATATTATGGGTCATTATTCTAGGACAACTCATAGTAACATATACACGTGACCAAGTTCCCTATACATGCCATAACCTTAAGTATAAAGTCATCGATACCTGATTGTAAGCTTCATAGTGTGATAGGTTCTCCGGGGACTTCCAACACGAGCTAACCTGAGTACATTATAAACACGAAAAACAATAGAGCTATAAAGCTTAGTAAGTACGTATGTAAATAATAAACAATTGATTACCATGCTTTTAACAATCTTCATTATAAGCTCTCAAGATAATACCATCATTATTGCATAAAATTTCACAATTCATTTATGTTCATCTTGAGCTGTTTACTCAAGTTATAGTCACTAAATTATTTTTATCTGGAGTTACGGAACTCAAAATTAAGATCTGATAATTTTCCCTAAAACTAAACTCAAATATATTATTACCATAAAATTTCCAGAATTTTTGGATCAATCAATCAGTACAGTTTATTCTTTAAATTCTCCCCTGTTTCGCTGTCTGATAGTTTCGACCCCTCTTCACAAAAAATTAATTATCTTGTTGTACAAAACTTGAATGATGTTCCCATTTGTTTCTCTTGAAAATAGACTCATTAATAAATTCAAGAATATAAATTTTATCCTATTATTATTTTAAAATTTTTAATGAATTTCTAAAGTCAGAATAGGAGATTTTGAAATCATTCTGACCTTGTCTCACTAAAATCCAAATATCTCACCATATAAAATTATTTTGCTTATTATGTTTCTTTTATGTAGAAATAGACTCAATAAGATTTAATTTCATATCCCATTCAACCTATAATTCAATTTCCACCATTTTTTTGGTGATTTTTCAAAGTCACACAACTGCTGCTGTCCAAACTGTTTTATTGCTAATTTTACTTTTCCATGTTCCCTTTATATTAATTTTCATTTACACACATATAAAACCAAAGTATATCCATGGTTAGCCATTCCAATAACTAGTCATTATCAAATATTTACAAGCCATTCATTGGCCAATTTAACCTATACATCAACAACAAAGACTTGAACATATCATTACTCAATTTAATTTGGCCTAAAAGCCTCACACATGATCATCAATCACATTTGCCACATATTCATACATTATAAGCATGGACTTATAATCAAAAGGTCATTCTCATAGGTATAACTTACTCGTTTACATTCTTACCAAAATTCAATCACATACCGAGCACATTGCTCATGAGTGTATACATACATATACCTACACTTGATCGTCACATATTCACATTCATTTACACTTTAGTCATTTTCCTTTGAACACATCGAATATTAACGGATACTCAAACGCTTGCACATATGTGCCACATATATGTAGCCGAAGCTACCTTTTATCACATTTCACATATATGCTCATTCTCGAGCTATTCACATTTACATTCTTGGGTCTGCTCACACAAGTTGTTAGTCATACATAACTACTCAGTGTTGCTCACACAAGCTGTCAGGTATCCGAAACATATGCTGGATTACCCAACCACTGGTAGAACTTATAAGACCAACACCCGAATCACTTAACATTCACGGGTCTGCTCACACAAGCTGTCAGTTAGACGTAGCTACACAATGCTGCTCACACAGGCTTTCAGGTATCCTCAACATATGCAGGACTACCTAGCCACTGGTAAACGTACAAGACCAGCACCTAGACATCACATTATCACATAACACACATAGGCTCATTCTCGAGCAATTCACATTTACATTTTTCGGTCTGCTCACACAAGCTATCGATCATACGTAACTACTCACTGCTGCTCACACAAGCTGTCAGGTATCCGTAATATATTGGAATACCCAGCCACTAGTAGGATGTACTAGACCAGCACCCAAATTCACTTAGTCACAATTTCACATAGTTTTCACATTGTCACACTATGCCATGGTTCGTCCATGGTCTTTTCCGTCAAATTATCATTTAGCACTAAATAGAATAGTTCAACCCTGCGTTTAGTTGTTCGAACATTAGTTTCCAATATTAAACAAATAATACAAGTAATTTCATAAATTATTCATCAATATAACAAATAAACATTAATGTTTACCATACAAACTTACCTCGACTTAAAATGGCGAAAGGGACCAAGTCATCCAATATTTATCTTTCCCCCGTTCTAAGTCCGAAACTCATTTTTATTTATCTAAAATATCACATTTGACTTATTAAGTTATTATAATATTCAATTCAGTCCAAAAATCATATTATGAAAAAATTACAGTTTTGCCCCTAAACTTTGTCATATTTACACTTTTGCCCCTAGGCTCGTAAAATGATTTTTATTTAATTTCCTTGTATTTTAAGCCTAGCCGAACCATTTTTATAACTACAACAGCCCTTAATTTCCACTAATTCACACTTTTATGACAAATTTCACAACTTTTACAAATTAATCCTTTTAGGCATTTTTACCGAAAATCACTTAGTAAAAGTCGTTTCTCTAACCATAAACATGCATTTTATACCATTAAACACAAAAATAAACACATATTAATAATGGTTCAAAACCCTAGACTTTAACCATATCTCAAATTAGTGGTAGAAATAGATAGATCTTGTTACGAGGATTTTAAAAACATAAAAATAATTAAAAATGGGGCAAGAACGGACTTACAATCAAGCTTGGAAGCTTGAAAAACCCTAGCCATGGTTTCCCCTTGTGAAATTCGGCCATGGGGTTGAATATGGACAAAAATTGGCTTTTAATTTTGTTTTTAATTCATTTTAATTACTAAATGACCAAAATGCCCCTAACTTAAAAATATTCTATTTCACCTATTTCATGTCCATTTTTGTCCAAAAAATTAACAAATGGTCTAATTACCATTTAAGGACCTCCAATTTAAAATTTCATAGCAATTTGACACCTCTATCTTCTAGAACTTAAGTTTTGCACTTTTTACCATTTAGTCCTTTTGGCTAAATTGAGTACCCAAACGTCGAAATTTTCAAGCAAAATTTTCATGAAATCATTCCGTGAAATTTTAGACCATAAAAATATAATAAAAATAAATTTTATTACATCGAATTTGTGGTCTCAAAACCACTATTCCGACTAGGCCCAAAATCAGGCTGTTACAAATGTAGTTATCCTAGCCTATTCATGTTATTGATTGTTGAACTTGTATTTCTACTGCTAAATTCATTCATACATTTAGATAATTTGCATACTTAGATTAAAAATTGCATTAGGGATCAATTTTGCATCTAGTTAAATTAATCTATTTTAATCATCATCACTCAAATTGTTGTGTTTTTATCACCAAATTGTTAACTTATAATTTTACAATTAATTGATTAATGATCATGTCAAATAGTCGAGTTTTAATATTTATAAAGAATGATCGAACCTGTAGACTAACTATGAAGATGATTGAGGCAAGTGCACCTATTGAACAATTGTATAGTTAGGCAAGATTATTATATCGAACCCAAAGGAACCTAAAAGTACTACTACTCACTTTCTTTCTATTATTTAGCCTAAAATATGGAGTGATTGGTTTATTAATCTAAAACTAATGAAAAAAAACTAAATTAGATGCAAAGACAAAAGAATGAAACCTTGGGAAAAGACTGTGGAAAAATTCAGTTGATTACAATGATACCCTCAAGAAGAATCCACCTATGACTTCTCTTGTTATCTAACTTTTAATTCATACGACTTCTTTACTTAGCTTGATCCGTGAGACTCCCTAATCTATATTAAACCCTCTCTCGAGGCGAATAATGTCTAACCTTAGGTTAATTAGTGGAACTCTCGTTCTCTTATAATAACCCCCTAAGGAAGCAGTAAATCGATCAATGGACTTCTATATTAGGTTTCACCCTAATCCAGCAAAATCTTGTCACCCTATCACTAGGCGTGCGATCAACTCCGCTTAATTATGCTAGATCTACTCTTAGGAAGGGTCTATTCCTCCTCCACCTAAGCACATCAGATTAAATTAAGCAACATAATTAAGAACAAACTAAGTATTTATCATATAATTTAGAAATCAAAGAACAAAATCCATCATAGGTTTCATCCCTTTCAGGTATCTGAAGGGTTTAGTTCATAACAAAATAAGAAAACATCTCAAGAGAAAAGATAAAAAAACATAAGAAATCCCTAAAACCACCTGAAGGAATTGAAGAGGAGATCCTCTATCTTGAGTAGAACTCTGGCTTCTTGAGATGGATCAACTGGCTATCTTCGAGTAATTCCCTGAATAAAAGCTCTGGCAGAAAACTTTTGCCTAAAACTTGATTCTCTAGAACGGCTGCCTTGGGTTGTTTATATAGGCTCTTTAGATGCTTTACTTGGCTCCTAAGTACATCCTTCAAGTAGAATTACTATTAAGGTGTTTGAGTAGACTTAGGAGTATTTTCTTTGGCTTCAAGCATCCAAATCCAAGTGAAATTGCTTATTCCCGTGGTAGGGGCATGCCCATGGCACATGCCCGTGTAAGTCGTGGCCAGATCGTGTTGGACTTTTGTCGACGAGGCACGACCGTATAAATCGGGGTGAGGCCGTGTTCTAAATAAATGGCAAGGAACGGTCGTGTGGCTTGAAGTCCAGGCCGTGTCAATTTCTTGAGTTGGCCCAATTTGGTCTGTCTTAAGCCCGTTTTATGTTCTTTTTATCCTTAGGTTCTTTCCTCAGTATAAGACATGAAAAGAAAGGATTAAGAGCACCTTTTTACATAAATCAGGGATAAATCATCCAAAAGCATACTAAATGTGGGATTAAAATATGTTACTTTTACGGTTTATCAAATACCCCCACACTTAAGCTTTTGCTTGTCCGCAAGCAAAATTCTCAACATACAATTAAAACAAACTTTCCATAATTCATAATTCCTATTGACAATGTCTCATCATAATTCATAGATAATTTATACATGGATAATTCAACTCAAAGAGTCCTAACGATTCAATCACGATAAGTCATACCTTTGTAGTACGAAAACATAGGTGTCTCCCCTTATCTGAATAATTACCTTTAATTCAAAACCGACAAGGATTGACATCCTCACTAAAGGTTCACTCAAATCACTCAAAGTGTTTAAGGTTTAAGAATAAGCACTCATAAGTCCCTGAAAAGTTAATCCCATAGGCTTGCCTGAAAATCAAATCTCCACCACTGTATATGAGATGATACACAGATCAAAAGGTCTTTATCAGGGTTGTAACGGGGCTAAGGTTTAGGGTGTGGATATAGGCTGAATTAGAGGGTTAGAATCGAGACTGACTTGACAAATTACCTAACTAGAAACAGTGAACTAAATATGAATATTTACATCGAATGAAAACTAATAATACCACTATTGATAATTACTCTATAATAGAGTTTTTCATCACTTAAAATTTGATAATACTTTAATACAAGCTTTTTCTTCAACAATTGGAATTTAAATGCTCTAAGCTTTTTTATATACTATTAATATTGAATATACTTGGGTTTTTTAAGAACAAGCTAAAATATTACATCATAAATGATAAATGTAACTCTTGAACTAATATAATTTGGTAACTTAATCAAATCAAACCTCGATTCAAGGGAAGTCAAAAGAAAGGGTGATAACAAATACAAAGGGTTTTGGGTTAATATTAGTGGGTGAGTCAATAAAAGGTTATTAGGATTCAACGGGTTCACTAGGGGTTAATTTGTGAAGGTAGGCTTTTTATGGAGTAAGTGGGTTAAACTCAGGTGCCTTTATCATCTCTCGATATCAAATCAAAAGTGTGGTCTCGACATGTATAAACGAGGCATGTTCTAGAATAACAGTTCAAAGTTGACACACTCATAATCAATAAAGTAAGCATGAAAAAGAATATATGCTCTATAATGCTCAAAATCTCACAAAAATTATGGGTGTTTTTGACATCAATCCTTATAAATTTCAAATTTAAAGGTAATACTCAAATTCAGTTCAACGACCCATCAATTTTAATTTTTAGAAAGTAGACTTACCATGTCTGATTCTCTAGTATTCTTCAAATTTTAATCATCAATGCACAATTAATTATGACTTAATCTAAAACATATCAATAAAAATCATAAATCATTAGAAATTTCATCCTAATTAGTAATATGAGAAAAATACTTTCGAATCAAGACTAAATTCAGGATTTTGAGAATAATGCAAAAAGTTTGACACATTTACCCCTCACACTTAAGATGTACATTACCCTCAATGTACAAAGATGAATAATGATAGTTATGGGATAAATCAAAAGATAAGGGGTAAAGTGACTTCCTGATTTTTGGATGGCTCTAGGAGTTGGTAGTGGTCGTGGTAGAAGGTAGTTGGAGGAGGCAATGGTGGCATTTTCTATGGTCCTGGTGGGGTGGCTACCAACGATCTCTACGCTAGATGAAGAAATTGGGGAGCTTGTGGAGAATTAGCCAGGGATTATTAAGACATATTTAAAATAAACTAAGTATATATATGAAGATAAGAAAGAAGACGAGAATTAAAATATAAAACAATCTAAAGTGAAAATAAAAAATAAATGGACTATTAAGTCCTTATTGAAAGATGGTTCGCAAGTTGGGTGTGGCTTCTAAGGCGACGGAGGTGCTGGTGGTGGTCGTGGTGGCTTGATTCCCAAGCAGCCTTTAGAATCTAATACTAAAAAACTAAACTAAGCATAAGATTGTTAAAGAGAAGAAAATTGAAGTAAAAGAGAAAAAGAAAATAAAAACTATATGGCCTCAAATACTCTTGGCTTGTTGTTTGAATGAAGCGGCCGGCATGAACTTATGTAGATCGGTCTCCCATAGGGAGATTATGTGTGCCTTTTTTCGCTTCTTCGGCATGGTTTTGGTGTTGCTCAAGAGTCTTGACAATTTTTCTAAAGGAAGAAATAAAATTTTGAAGGAAAAAGAAAGAAGAAAGAAGAAATAGAATGGGAAGAAGAGGAAAGGTTGTGGGGTTTAAATAGTATTTCAAATTTGGCACGTTCCCACGCCCGTGGTTCAAGGGTGTGTCGATTCACACGGCCGCCTCGCACGGCCGTGGTGTGGAGCGTGTTGCATTGCCCACGCCCGTTCTTGATGTGCCATGCCCGTGTCTGAGTAGTTAGTGTCGACCACGACTGCGTCGCACGACCGTGGGTATAAGCGTATTGAGTCTCCCATGCCTATTTCTCAGTCGGCCACGCCCATTGGGAGATAGTCAGTATCTTCACACGGTTTAGGGGTACGACCGTGCTGATCTGTCGGTGCCCGTGGGGAAGGGTGGTTGGGCCCGTGACGTCTGATGGTGGTTGGCCTGAATTGCACGGCCTCTACTCTGTTAGTGCGATGGTTCGGTGGTCCACACGACCGTGTGTAAGGCCGTGTGGCCTGGAAATCTATACTTTTGTGTTAGTTTAAAAATAAATATTTAGAAGAGAAAGATGAAAAGAAAAGACTGAAAATAAATTTGAAAATAAATTGAGTTAGTGCTCGGGTTGCCTCCCGAGAAGCTCTCGTTTATAGTCTTAAGCTAGACTATCCTCGTATTTGAAAATTTTAGGGAGGTTTAAAGGTTTGAATATCTTCCCTCATGCTCACAGTTCTATTTTTGTGACAAAGTTGAAGTCGAGAAGCGTTTACCTTGAAATTGCCAAATATTGAATTGCTTACCTCGACTATTTTGTGTGTGAAGATATCGTGTACCTTAAGAAGAATTTCTCCCTTTTCCCTCAGGTCTATTGAAGTGATGTGGGGACCGTCTTTGTCTAACGAAGACCGGTCTCCTATTTTAAAGTGATTTGATGTCCCTACGAGCTTTTCCGCGCTTCTTCCGGTTTTACTGTGTGGATCCGCTTTTCTTTGACTTGTATCTTCTGCTCTTCTAAATCATCGACCTTAAGGTTTTGTTTCTTGTGTGATTCTTCTTTGTCAATTTGGGGGCTATGAGTTGGCTCAGGTTTGATGCTTTGTGATGTTTCCTGTAGTGAAGGTTGAATAATTTGATTATCTATTGAAGTGACTTTCTTACCTTCATCATCCGTTGTTCTGGCTGAGTTGAGAGCTTGAAGCTTAATCGATTCATCTCCTACGCGAAGTATGAGTTCACCTGTGGAACATCAATTTTAGTTCTAGCAGTTGCTAAGAAAGGTTTTCCTAGAATTAAAGGGATTGAATTATCTTCATCCATGTCTAAAACAACAAAATCTACTGGGAAAACAAATTTGTCAATTTTTACAAGAACATCTTTAATAATGCCCCTAGGAATTATAACAGTTTTATCAGCTAGTTGAATACTCATCCTAGTTTGTTTGGGCTTCCCTAGACCTAGTCGTTCAAACAATGCATAAGGCATGACATTTATACTTGCCCCTAGATCAGCTAACGTATTATCAATAGTTAAACTACCAATTAAGCATGTAATCGTAAAACTCCCTGGATCTTTTTGTTTCTGCAGTAATCTATTCTGTAACATTGCCGAGCATGTTGCGTTTAGTTCCACGTGGTGCTCTTCGTCTATTTTTCATTTGTTTGTCATGAGTTGTCTTAAAAATTTCCTCGAGTCTGGCATCTGGAAAAGAGCTTCAAGAAGGGGTAAGTTAATATGTAGTTTCTTTAAAAGTTTAAGAAACTTACCTAACCGTTCCTCTAAATCATCTCCTTTTAATGCTTCGGGATAAGGTATGAGAGGTTTGTATTCTTTGATTATTGGTTTTGGCTTTTCGTGTGCTACCTCTATTTTACTTTTTTCTTCCTTGGTTTCTTGTGCCGTGGTGGGCTCGTCTACCTTTGTACCCTCTGGAGTTGTGATGGCTTGGATCTATTCTTTTGGGTTTATTTCTGTGTTGCTTGGTAGACGTCCTTGTTGACGTTCAGAAATTAGCTTTGTGAGATGTCCCACTGACCTAGTAAGCTCTCCAACTTGATTCTCGATCCCTTTGATCGATTTTTGTTGTTCATCAAGTGCTACTTCAGTCTTTTGGAAACGAGAATCTGTGGTTGCCATGAATTTCATCAGCATCTCTTCAAGGTTTGATTTGCTCTCCTGTGGATATGGTTGATTTTGATAATTTGGAGGAGGTTGCTGCCTTTGATTTCCTTGATTTCCTTGTCCTCCCCATGAAAAATTTGGGTGGTTCCTCCAGCCTGCGTTATAAGTGTTACTATAAGGATTATTATTGGATCTGAAATTGTTACCTATATAATTTGTTTGCTCATGTTCTGTTCCTGGTTGGTAGGGTGGGTACTCAGGATTCGCCACATTCCCACTCGCTTCGTATTGCATTACCAGGTGTACCTGTGAAGAACATAAATTATCAAGCTTTTTATTAACCATCTCCACCTGTGTTGACAACATTCTCACTGCGTCTATGTTAAAAACTCCGGTTGATTTTGTTGGTTTGGCCCTTGTAATTTGCCATTGATAGGTATTCAATGACATCTCTTCAATAAAGTCGTAAGCTACTTCAGGAGTTTTGTTATTCAAAGTTCCACCGGCTGATGAGTCAATCATTTGCCTCGTTGAAGAATTCACACCATTGTAAAAAGTTTGGACTTGAAGCCACAAAGGTAATCCGTGGTGTAGACATCTTCTCAGGAGATCCTTATATCTTTCCCATGCATCATAAAATGTTTCTGCGTCATTCTGCACAAAAGAAGATATGTCATTCCTAAATTTGGCCGTTTTGGCTGGTGGAAGGTATTTTAAAAGAAATTTTTTTGGTCATTTGATCCTATGTGGTGATTGACCCTCGTGGTAATAAGTTCAACCACTGCTTTGCTTTATTCCTTAATGAAAAGGGAAATAATCAAAGACGTATAGCATCGTCAGAAATTTCATTTATTTTGAAGATATCATAGAACTCTAAGAAATTAGCTATATGAGTATTAAGATCTTTGTCCTGCAAACCATCAAATTGAACAAACTGTTGAATCATTTGTATTGTGTTAGGCTTTAATTCAAAATTGCTAGCAGCTATAGCAGGCCTGACAATACTAGATTCTGCTCCTGTCAAATTAGGTTTAGCATAATCAAACATAGTACACGGAGCATTCTGTTCTTGCACATTTGGCAGTGGATTGTTTTCGTCCATCCCTTCAGTAGGATTGGATCTGTCTTGTTGTTCTTCTCTTTGGTAGTCTAGAGCTCGTCTAGTTTCTCTGCGATTCCTGCGAGCGGTAGCTTCAATGTCACTTTCGTACGCTAAAGGCCCTCTCGGGTTCCTTCTAGCCATAAACTAGAGGTACCTGCTAGGAGAAGAAAGAAAGAAATTTAGTGTAAATAAAAATTTAACCTAAACTAAAAATAAAAGTAAATTGTGAAAAATAATAAAATAATGGCTAAAGTAATAGAAATAGAGCTTTCTTAATATTTTAGTGTTCCCCGGCAACGGCGCCAAAAACTTGATCGTGTCAAACAGTCGAGTTTTAATATTTATAAAGAATGATCAAACCTGTAGACTAACTATGATGACGATTGAGGCAAGTGCACCTATCGAACAATAGTATAGTTAGGCAAGATTATTATATCGAACCCAAAGGAACCTAAAAGTACTACTACTCACTTTCTTTCTATTATTTAGCCTAAAATATGGAGTGATTGGTTTATTAATCTAAAACTAATGAATAAAAAACTAAACTAGATGCAAAGACAAAAGAATGAAACTTTGGGAAAAGACTGTGGAAAAACTCAGTTGTTTACGACGATACCCCCAGGAAGAATCCACCTACGACTTTTCTTTTTATCTAGCTTTTAATTCATATGACTTCTTTACTTAGCTTTGTAACATCCTAAAAATGGGCCTATGCATTTCTGATTTAATTATACGAAATGGCATGACTTATGTATTATGAATGTATGATGAACATTTTTGGAAACTTGGAAATGTTAAGTTTAAAAGAGGAAAGTGAACATTTTGGAAACTTAAGTTAAAAGAGGAAAGTGAACATTTTGGAAACTTAAGTTAAAAGAGGAAAGTGAACATTTTGGAAACCTGGAAATGTATAGAAATGTTAAGTTTCAAAAAGAGGAAAGTGAACATTTTGGAAACTTGGAAATGTTAAAGAGGAAAGTGAACATTTTGGAAACTTAAGTTAAAAGAGAAAAGTGAATATTTTGGAAACCTGGAAATGCATGGAAATGTTAAGTTTTAAAAGAGGAAACTAAGGCAAGGTGGCCTTAAGAAAATTAATAGAAAAAAATTTGACACAAAACGGGCTTGGAAAAGTGACAAGGAGGCACCACTTAAAGCCCAAGAATGACGCCACCAAAGATGTGTGCAAGCTTAGGTTCGAGCAGCAAGGAGAGCATTTACGAGAGTGTTTTGCCTCGAATTGGGCTTGTGGCCCAATTCGTTATTAAAGCTAAACTAATCATAAGGAGGCGCCACTTAGGTGGATAATTTGGGCCTCAGATGGGCACAAGGAGCCCAATAGAATAAGTTTAAATTCGGCTCATCAAGGGAAGGGGTGGACGGCATCTAGCTAAGACTTTAAGTGATTTTATTTAATTACTTAAAGAGGAAGCAATGGACTGCAATAGGGACTCTTAAGGAAGAGTTTAATTCTCCTTAAAACTCGGCTAAATAGGTGGATAAATGATGATTTATTTTAGATTATTTTCAAAGAGATAATTGAGGATTATTCTTTAATTTTAATTAAAGAGATAAAGCTATCAAAATAGAAGAGTGATGGCCAAGTAAGGGATTCTAAGTTAATAATTTCGGCTATAAAAGGAGCAGAGGGCCATTCATTCTTTCTTCTAACTCTCTCTCTGAATTTCTCTCGCAAACATCTCCTTTCTTCATTGTTTTGCCCAAATTAAAAATACACCTTGTGTAGCCAAAACTTCATTACCAAATTGCTCAAACTCTTTTCTCTTCTTCTTTCATAATTTTCCAAAAGCCGAAAGTTTGGTAAAATCAAGGCCATAGCCGAATAGTTTTGAGACTTCAAACAAGGGGTTGTCGACTTAGATTAAGGGTAAGAACTAGTTATCATTCGATTTTCATCCTTTTCTTTTAAGATTTGTCGAAATCTAGGACTAACCCCATTAATATCTTGTTGTGAAACTTTGAAGAGATCTTTTCGGATTTGTTTAAGTCAACTACAAGAAGGAGAAGTTCTTTTCCGAAGGTACACCATAGGCGCGTGTTCCTAGTTATTCTAAGTGAATTTTGAGATTTAAAATCCACAAGGTAAGACATGCGAATATTCGCCAAGGCCTATTTTTGGTGTTTTAGATCTAGTTCATATTTATTCAAAAGTCAAACTAATTTGTTAAAGTGATTTAAAGCTTTGCGAATACAAGAAAGAGTATAGTGAAGATTTGGATTTGGCACCAAGGTAAGTTTTAGTGTACTAATCCTACTAGGATTTGGTTTTATAGCCGAATAGGCTTTATGCTAACATACTAAGGTTGGTAGAATGTAGGGACTTGAGATCTAAGGCTTTAGATTGGATTTTGGGATTTCAAAGAAATTGTTGTTTAATCAGTGTGTACCCCACACTAAATGTCAATAGATTTACTGGTTTTAATTCATTAGATGTGTTAATATGAAAGTGTAAGAATATGGCTAAGGTAATCGTGTACCCTACCCTAAGTTTTAATATGTTCATGGCTATGTTTTAAATTATATGTGCATGTTTATAAGAATGTGAATATGGCTAAGGTACCTACTATGGTACAAAGTACTAAGGTACGCTTCCTACTCCTACTAGGAATATGAATATATGTTATTTTTAACATGTGAAAAGTGATAAGAATATGAATTAAGGCATGATTTTGCATATTGTGTATGAAAAATGGGGCATATGGGTTATATGAAAAGGGAAGTTAATGTGGTGACCTAAGACCACGAAATCGAATGTGGTGACCTAAGACCACGATATTTGAATGTGGTGACCTAAGACCACGATATCTTGAATGTGGTGACCTAAGACCACGAATTTTATAAGGGCGATGAGCACGCCAACCTGCAATGATCGCCTTCGATGGTGTGTAGCGGATGGAGGGTTGACTTAGTAGTCCCCACGGTGTGCAGGATGGTACGGGTGGTGTGTAGCGGATGGCATATAGGTTTGGGCTCAGGTTGCATCATTATTTTTATTTGCTTATGAACATGTATGATAATGTATGCCTGAATTATTAAGTTTTAGTGTTGGTTATAGATTGAGTCTGTTTGATTCACCCCTTGTGGGATTATTTTTCAGGTGACGATCAGTGACGGACCGGGCCGGCAGATGCTTAGTGGAGGCCATGTAAAGTTCAGATTTCTTTTATTTGGACTATTTTACTTTAAGTATTTTGTATTTAAATTTTGGGAATTATTTGATGTAATAAGGCCTTAGTAGAAATATTTTATTCTGTTTTTATTTGTTAAGCTTACAAACCTTTATTTATTAAAAGATTAAGTAAATCAATTTTTTTAAAACAAAGCCCAAACGTTTTGTCACCTAAAGTAAAGGATTTTTAACAATGAATTAAACTTGTTCTCAACTCAAGCCCAACCCAAAACAATCTTTCTTTCAAAACACACAAGTTTTTCCTAAGTAACAAAAGAACTTGAAACGATTTACACCGGGGAACATACCAGATCCGGTCAAGGCTCGTGGGCCGAGTTTGGGGTGTTTCAATTTGGTATCAGGGCCCTGTTTTAAACTCTCGGCCTTGGGTTTAAGGCTCAAAACGTTTTCCCAAGTAAGCCCAAAAGGAATTTTCTGAAAAAAAAATTTTCAGGTTTTCTAGCATGGCACCTAAGTCTCCGACCCGCAGTCCACCAGGTAAGTACTTCTGACTTCTGAAGTGATTTAATATGTGAAATGTATGGGCTTTTATGGCAACGTAGATTAGTGAACTAGGATCTGTTGAACCCTAGGACTAGTCTACACAAAAACACAAGTACATAAGACTTAAGGACCATTAGACAAACATGTGATTAAGTCACCGAGCTAGGGTGTGGTAACTGTTGTGCGCATGTCTAGGAGTGGATTCAGTAAGAGCTTGGTATTTAAGCAGTCCTAGCGACTCACCTCCTCTTTACTCGAATCCTACTTGGTGCGTAGCCTCGGTTCACCCTAACCAAGAGGACTTAGTCACGGGCTAAACTCAATAATTAAAACCCGAAAGGGACTAGCCACATTTTTATGGAAACCGTAGTTTTAAAAAGTCAACAAAATACCCTTTTGAAATTATGAAAATTATTATTTTGGAAAAACTTTCTAAGAATTTTTAATTTGCAAATTACCTAAGTACCCCTAGTGGTAAAATTACTAAAATACCCTTGGTTTTAAAATTTCCATATTACCCTTGATTTCAATAAAATTTCTCCACTTTGCAAAAGTATCCATGAGACCCTAAATTGTGAAAATTCAAGACACCCTGATTTGGAAAATTTACGAAATTACCCCTAATTTGCAAAATGACCAAATTACCCCTGACTTCCAAAATGACCAAAATACCCTCAGTAAGGAAAACTACCAAAGTACCTTCAAATTACAAATTTTTAACAATGCCCTTGTTTTGAAAAGTCACCAGGAACCATATTTTTGCGAAAAATTACTGAAATGACCCTATCTTATAAAATTACAAAAAATACCCCTCGTGTATAAAATTATCATTTCACCCTTGAAATTTTTCCAGCAAGAATTTTAATTTGGTAAAATATCAACAATCTCTATTTTGCAACATTTTCAAACTACCCTAATTTGAAAAATTACCAAAATACCCCTATAGGATAAAATTACGAAATACCCCCGGGTAGTGGAAAAATAACAATGAAAACTACAACATTTCTCTGAATGAACAAAAGTTCATAATTGATTGATGGATGTATGAATATAAAGACTGTGTGCATGTACGAATACGAAAGAACCACTCTTAAAATACTTTTCATAAAACTTCGTCGTGGATAATCAAGGGAATAAGGGCTAATTCATAAAACTTTCTTAAATCAGATTAAAGCGCATCGTTAGTAATGAGTTCTAGTGGACGTGGTCGAGGTAATATCTAAGAAATGTGTTAGTTTTGTTAAGATCAGAGTGCGCAGCAAAGGCGTAGTGTGATGAGTTAGGATTAAACGATAGTAAGTAATTTCGAGGACGAAATTATTTTAAGGGGGTAGAACTGTAACATCCTAAAAATGGGCCTATGCATTTCTGATTTAATTATACGAAATGGCATGACTTATGTATTATGAATGTATGATGAACATTTTTGGAAACTTGGAAATATTAAGTTTAAAAGAGGAAAGTGAACATTTTGGAAACTTGGAAATGTTAAGTTAAAAGAGGAAAGTGAACATTTTGGAAACTTAAGTTAAAATAGGAAAGTGAACATTTTGGAAATTTAAGTTAAAAGAGGAAAGTGAACATTTTGGAAACCTGGAAATGTATAGAAATGTTAAGTTTCAAAAAGAGGAAAGTGAACATTTTGGAAACTTGGAAATGTTAAGTTAAAAGAGGAAAGTGAACATTTTGGAAACTTAAGTTAAAAGAGGAAAGTGAACATTTTGGAAACTTAAGTTAAAAGAGGAAAGTGAACATTTTGGAAACCTGGAAATGTATGGAAATGTTAAGTTTAAAAAGAGGAAACTAAGACAAGGTGGCCTTAAGAAAATTAATAGAAAAAAATTTAACACAAAAACGGGCTTGGAAAAGTGACAAGGAGGCACCACTTAAAGCCCAATAAATGACGCCACCAAAGATGTGTGCAAGCTTAGGCTCGAGCAGACAAGGAGAGCATTTCGAGAGTGTTTTGCATCTGAATTGGGCTTATGCCCAATTCGTTATTAAAGCTAAATTAATCATAGGGAGGTGCCACTTAGGTGGATGATTTGGGCCTCAGATGGCCACAAGGAGTCCAATAGAATAAGTTTAAATTGACTCATCAAGGGAAGGGGTGGACGAGATCTAGCTAAGACTTTAAGTGATTTTATTTAATTACTTAAAGAGGAAGCAATGGACTGCAATAGGGACTCTTAAGGAATAGTTTAATTCTCCTTAAAACTTCGGCTAAAGAGGTGGATAAATGATGATTTATTTTAGATTATTTTCAAAGAGATAATTGAGGATTATTCTTTAATTTTAATTAAAGAGATAAAGCTATCAAAATAAAGGAGTGATGGCCAAGTAAGGGATTCTAAGTTAGTAATTTCAACTATAAAAGGAAAAGTGGGCCATTCATTCTTTCTTCTAACTCTCTCTCTTCAATTCTCTCTAGCAAACATCTCCTTTCTTCATTGTTTTGCTGTCGAAAATACACCTTGTGTAGTCAAACTTCATTACCAAATTGCTCAAACTCTTTTCTCTTCTTCTTTCATAATCTTCCAAAAGCCAAAAGTTTGGTAAAATCAAGGCCATAGCCGAATAGCTTTGAGACTTCAAACAAGGGGTTGTCGACTTCTGTATTAAGGGTAAGAACTAGTTATCATTCGATTTTCATCCATTTTCTTTTAAGATTTGCCGAAATCTAGGACTAACCTCATTAATATCTTGTTGCTGAAACTTTGAAGAGATCTTTTCGGATTTGTTTAAGTCAACTACAAGAAGGAGAAGTTCTTTTCCGAAGGTACACCATAGGTCAGCGTGTTCCTAGTTATTCGTGAATTTTGGGATTTAAAATCCACAAGGTAAGACATGCGAATATTCGGCCAAGGCCTATTTTTGGTGTTTTAGATCTAGTTCATATTTATTCAAAAGCCGAAACTAATTTGTTAAAGTGATTTAAAGCTTTACCGAATACAAGAAAGAGTATAGTGAAGATTTCGGGATTTGGCACCAAGGTAAGTTTTAGTGTACTAATCCTACTAGGATTTGGTTTTATAGCCGAATAGGCTTTATGCTAACATACTAAGGTTGGTAGAATGTAGGGACTTGAGATCTAAGGCTTTAGATTGGATTTTCGGATTTCAATTGAAATTGTTGTTTAATCGGTGTGTACCCACACTAAATGTCAATAGATTTACGATTTTAATTCATTAGATGTGTTAATATGAAAGTGTAAGAATATGGCTAAGGTACTATGTGTACCCTACCCTAAGTTTTAATATGTTCATGGCTATGTTTTAAATTAAATGTGCATGTTTATAAGAATGTGAATATGGCTAAGGTACCATACTATGGTACAAAGTACTAAGGTACGTTTCCTACTCCTACTAGGAATATGAATATATGTTATTTTTAACATGTGAAAAGTGATAAGAATGTGAATTAAGGCATGATTTTGCATATTGTGTATGAAAAATGGGGGCATATGGGTTATATGAAAAGGGGAAGTTAATGTGGTGACCTAAGACCACGAAATCTGAATGTGGTGACCTAAGACCACGATATTTGAATGTGGTGACCTAAGACCATGATATTTGAATGTGGTGACCAAAGACCACGATATCTGAATGTGGTGACCTAAGACCACGAATTTTATAAGGGCGATGAGCATGTCGACTGCAGCGACTGCCTTCGATGGTGTGTAGCGGATGGAGGGTTGACTTAGTAGTCCCCACAGTGTGCAGGATGGTACGGGTGGTGTGTAGCGGATGGCATATAGGTTTGGGTTCGGGTTGCATCATTATTTTTATTTGGTTATGAACATGTATGATAATGTATGCCTGAATTATTAAGTTTTAGTGTTGGTTACAGATTGAGTCTGTTTGACTCACCCCTTGTGGGATTATTTTTCGTGTGACGATCGGGATTTGAACCGGCCTAGATGCTTAGTGGAGGCCATGTAAAGTTCAGATTTCTTTTATTTGGACTATTTTACTTTAAGTATTTTGAATTTAAATTTTGGGAATTTTTTGATGTAATAAGGCCTTAGTAGAAATATTTTATTCTATTTTTATTTGTTAAGCTTACAAACCTTTATTTATTAAAAGATTAAGTAAATCAATTTTTTTAAAACAAAGCCCAAACATTTTGTCACCTAAAGTAAAGGATTTTTAACAATGAATTAAAATTGTTCTCAACTCAAGCCCAACCCAAAACAATCTTCCTTTCAAAACACACAAGTTTTTCCTAAGTAACAAAAGAATTTGAAACAGTTTACACCGGGGAACATACCAGATCCGGTCAAGGCTCGTGGGCCGGGTTTGGGGTGTTTCAAGCTTGATCCGTGAGACTCCCTAACCTATATTAAACCCTCTCTCAAGGTGAATAACATCTAACCTTAGGTTAATTAGTGGAACTCTCATTCTCTTATAATAACCCACTAAGGAAGAAGTAAATCGATCAATGGACTCCTACATTAGGTTTCACCCTAATCTGGTAAAATCTCGTCCCCTATCTCTAGGCATGCGATCAACTCTACTTAATTATGCTAGATCTACTCTTAGGCAGGGTCTATTCCTCCTCCACCTAAACGCATCAGATTAAATTAAGCAACATAATTAAGAACAAACTAAGTACTTATCATATAATTTAGAAATCAAAGAACAAAATCCATCATAGGTTTCATCCCCTTCAGGTATCTGAAGGGTTTAGTTTATAACAAAATAAGAAAACATCTCAAGAGAAAAGATAAAACAAAACATAGGAAATCCCTAAAACCACCTGAAGGAATTGAAAAGGAGATCCTCTTTCTTGAGTAGAACTCCAGCTTCTTGAGATGGATTAACTAGCTATCTTCGAGTAATTCCCTGAATAAAAGCTCTGGCAGAAAACTTCTACCTAAAACTTGATTCTCTAGAACGGCTGCCTTGGGTTGTTTATATAAGCTCTTTAGATGCTTTACTTGGCTCCTAAGTACCTCCTTCAAGTAGAATTACTATTAAGGTGTTTAAGTGGACTTAGGAGTATGTTTCTTTGGCTTCAAGCATCCAAATCCGAGTGAAATTGCTCCTTCCCATGGCAGGGGCATGCCCATGGCACACGCCCGTGTAAGTTGAGGCCAGACCGTGTTGGATTTTTATCGACGAGGCATGGCCTTGTAAATCGGGGTGAGGCCGTGTTCTAAATAAATGGCAAGGCATGACCGCAAGGCTTAAAGTCCAGGCCGTTTCGATTTCTTGGGTTGGCCCAATTTGGTCTGTTTTAAGCCCATTTTATGTTCTTTTTATCCTTAGGTGCTTTCCTAAGTATAAGACATGAAAAGAAAGGATTAAGAGCACCTTTTTACATAAATCAGGGATAAATCAACCAAAAGCATACTAAATGTGGGATTAAAATATGTTACTTTTACGGTTTATCAATTAACATGCATAGTCCCTATGGAGACGATAACTCATTTACTTATTAGTTGAACGACTGTGTACACTTGCACAAACAAAATGCTGCAGTTACTGCCATAGGCGAAGCTCCGAGCCTTTTGGAGGGAACACTACAGTGTTCTAACATCAATGTTAGGTGGTGTAAAGGTGGTAATGGAAGGAGGATTTAGAAAATCAATATTATGTAAATGTATAAGTTATATTGTGTAAAACCATAAATAAAAGATGCTATGGCAGCCAGGTATGATGAGTAAGACCATGGATGAAAGATTCCATGGCATTATAAGGTAGTACGTCAGGATGATGAATCGGTGTAGGACCACGGATGAAAGACTCCCAAGGCATCCATAGAGATAGTTCGCTGGGACAATAAACACAGAACATATAAAACACCGAGACAGTAGAAATGGGTTGGTCCACCAGGACCAGGGGAATACATGGTGAGGAGGGTGTAAGACCTTAGCTCGACTAAGGCAACTAAAGAAGTTTGCTAGAACATAAGAACATATAGTTCGTTAGGACGTTAACGGAATGGGGTTAGGTCAAGTAAGACCATGGTTATATGACACTTGGGTATCGTTGATAGTTCATAGGGACGGTAAAAACGGAGAAGTCCGCAAAGATATAGGTCAAAGGAATCCTAACAGGAAAGTTTGCCATTCAAGAGGTATGCAAGGAACTAAATCCATAAGAGCAACATGACTGGTATGTTATGTCACAAGTATAGACGAGCGAGGAGTGCCCGAAAGGCATAAACCATTGGGACAATAAGGGAACTAACTGAAGTTGATATGGTATGGAGTTATGAGCACATCAAAAGGGTTTACCAAGGAAAAACTAGTGGAAGAGTTAGCCGTCCAGTACTGTCTAACACCTCAGGGATGCCATTGAAGGATAACCAAAAGTGGGAAAAGTCCTATAGAGTCATTATACGAGTATGAAATAGTAAGGAATGGGGAGTTTGTATATTTGCTAAATCTCCCAAGCAAGATTGCTAATGAGTATGATTGAAAATGGGTTCTTTCCCCAAAGAAAGGTTCAAGCACTTATGGAATCATAAGAAGAACATAGTAAGGGTAACATAATAAACATCTTTTAGTTAGGACAGATTGTCTGATAGATCGCCATTATAGTATGAGGAATGCTAGACGCTGGCTATGCCAGGAAATCTATGATGCTCCTAACAATACACAGGGAGTTTTAAACTTTGCATTTCATCTCTCGTCTCTTGAACTAGAGACTCTGTATGACTTTACAGGATGGAATCTCACTAAGTTCATCTGAACTTACGTTTGGAATGTATGGTTGTAAGATCAATGGATGACTTGAGGATCATGGTGGGGATCAAGCCAGACATAGCCAGGCCTATGTGAATGGTGGCAACTGTTTCATGCATATAGAGGGCACCTTTTGAGGTCACGCCTCAGGGATTTATTAAGTATAACCGTGGCAAAGTCATAAGTCTTATTAAGCTTTAATAACTATTCGTGTCTCTTAATATGAAATGGTGACATGAGCCTAGTACATGGTTGCAAATAATTGGTTAGGAACTTACTAAGACATATGGGTAATTGTGACACTCGGTATTTGGATTTGGTGGATGGGTCAGATATAAGGTGTTACAATTTAGTGGTATTAGACTTAGACTTATTTATATTTCATGCCTTTAGACTTAGTTAGTTGCCTACAATGAAGCATACGAGATTTTGGAAAGGATTACCAACAATGATTATCAGTATTCTACCATGCGAGTTGGGACTGGAAGAAGAGCTGCTGGCACCATTGAGCTTGATGCAATCACTTCATTGACAACCCAAGTATCTTCTCTAGCTAATATAATCAAGACAATATAGAAGCTAGCTGCAGTCCAGGAGCTGAAATTAGTTGAGTCATCTTGTGTTTATTGTGGTGAAGACCACATGTTTGATAAATGTCCATCAAACCCAGCATCTATATATTACATGGGTAACTTCAACAAGAATAATAATCCATATTCCAACACTTAAAATCCTGGGTGGAAATAACACCTAAACTTTGGTTTGAAAAATCAAGGTATTGAGAATTCAAACACTACTGTTAGACAGAATGCTGAGAGTGTACTGATTGGTTATAATCAACCTATGCCACGACAAAATATCCAACAAGGTCAGGCATCAACTTCATCGTCTATTGAATTTTTGCTGAAAGAATACATGGCTAAGACTGATGTCATAATTCATTTCCAAGTCGCATCCTTACAAGCCCTTGAGAATCAAGTGGGGCAGATAGTAAATGTTTGAGTTCGAGACCACAAGGAACTTTACCAACTACTACTGAGAATACAAAATCACAGGGGAAAGAGCATTATAGGCAATCACTCTTAGAAATGGGACTCAACTGGATGAAGTTGTTAAAGATGAAATTGTAGAAATGAACAATTCAGATCTCAACCATAAAAAATCTTAGAACAACCGAAAAAGCACACCTCAACTGAAAAGGCTAAATAAAGAACTGCTGAAGTAGAATTAGGTAATTTTGCCGATCGAAATGCCATAGTAAAACAATCTCAACAACCTGAAGGTCGACCACCTCTACCTTTTTCTCAGCGCTTCCAAAATAGTAAACAAGATCACTAGTTCAAAAGATTTTGGATGTCCTTAAAGAACTTCACATCAACACACTGTTGGTAGAAGCTTCAGAGAAAATGCCCAATTATGTAAAAATTATGAAAGATATATTTTCAAAGAAACAAAGATTGAGGGAATTCAAAACGGTTGCTCTCATTGAGGGGTGCACGACTATGTTGAATAATAAATTACCTCCTGATCAACTGTTTAACTTCACAGCAATAATGTGCAAGCGTACACTACCGATGTAAATATAGTAGACAGATATGAGTCTGTAGGATATCAATCCCACAAGGATGGTTGTCTTTTGTCTATTAATGTTAGTGCAATAAATAGAGAAAATGACATAAGTTGTGAGAGTAATTATCGAAGCAATAACTTGAAAATAATAAGATAAAATATGATAGTGAGAAATTGGGATCCCCAACATAAATATTCAATAGAGTACTAAGTGCTCACAAGGTATAAAAGGATAGGTGATTGTCGATGCTTTAAATTGCAATGAATATCTTACCAAGCTTAACTTCTATATTTAATCAAAGAATTAAACATGAATATTAGCCACACCTTCCGATGATGGCAACGGAACACTATTAAGAATAAGTGGATTAAATTCCTCTAATCCTTAAGCAACCTCCGTTGTCATGCTTGTTAGCCTAAACTGTCACTGCATCTTTCAGTGTCAGTGACTGCAATAACACTTCCATAAAAAAAATATTCAAACCCAAAGGTTAAACTTTAGAAGCCAGATTGAATAAAATAACATTTAACCCATAAATCATGTGTGCTTCCATAGTAACATGAAATAGGAAGCAATCACTAGCGTTTAGAAAAGAAAAATAAAAGAAACAAATGAAGAATACTATTCTTAGACAACTCGACTTGGATATGTCTATTACTCTTGTGTCACACTCAGGGCAACTCGTCAAGAGCTAAGCTGCATCCTTTTCACTTCAGTTCACCCATCAGAGCTTAAGCCGCCATGGCCGAAAGCTTTAAGGGATAAGTTGAAGAAGATAATCCAAAAAGCCCTTTTTTTAATTTTTATGTGAATATTTATATATATTTTCCTAATTATCCCAAGTTTCCTTTCATTAGAATCATGTTGCCTCTATACGTACAAGTTAGTTGTACCATACTGGACAGCTCACACATTTTTGTTCCTATTCGGACAGCTGTTAGGTGCGGTGACAATTCTGGCACAATCTGAGATTACTCATGTAACTACATTAGTACCAAAATATGACAAAATTAAGGGTAAATAAGCTAAGATCCACTGAGTCACAAAATATAAATTACTAAACTGAAAATACTAAAATATGTGCTAAAGATAACTAAAAGGGAACAAATTAACCAATAAGTAGGGAGAAAACATATGTTCTTTCTAGTACTATCACCTTTAAAGTTGAAGGACCTAGGGAGTTTTACTATCCCATGCTTAATTGGAAATCATTATGTTGGGAAGGCACAAGTATCAACTTAATGCCCATGTTCGTATTTAAGAAGTTGGGAATTGGAAAAGCAAGACCTACTAAAGTAATGTTGCAGTTAATTGATCGATCCTATACACATCTTGAAGGTAAAATTGAAGACGTGTTGGTAAGAGTAAATAAGTTCATTTTGCCAGCCGACTTTATTATTTTAGAATGTGCAACTGACAAAGATGTGTCAATTATTCTTTGAAGACCTTTTCTTTCTACAGATAGAAGTTTAATTGATGTGCAAAAAGGTGAACTGACCATGAGGGTGAATGATCAACAGATCACTTTCAAAGTATTCGATGCCCTAAAATGTGTTGATGAGAATGAAGATTGCCATGCCATTGATTTTCTAGAAACAACTGTGGAAGAAGAGTTTGCAAGATTTTGCCAAGGCAATTCAGATAGTGATACAGATTCGATTGAGTTGAATGAAACAAAGACTTTTGGAGAAATCAGTGAGTTCATAGAGGCAAAGCATATTGTGGATAGACCAAGGAAAATTTTTGAGTCTTTGGATTTATTGGCTCACACCTTCAATCCTCCTAAATCATCTATAGGGGATCCTCCCACACTAGAGTTGAAACCTTTTCTGTTGCATTTGAAATATGCTTATTTGGGAGAAAACAACACTTTGTCGGTAGTTATTTCTGTGAAGTTAACACTCGATCAACAAGTAATGCTTTTAGAAGTTCTCCAGAGATTTAAAAAGGCATTAGGATGGACAATTGCTGACATCAAAGGAATCAACCCTGCTCTATGCATGCATAAAATTTTATTGGAGGATTGTCATGGCAATTCTATTGAACAGTAGAGAAGGTTGAATTCTATCATGAAGGAAGTTGTTAAGAAAGAGATAATAAAATGGCTTGATGTAGGTATTATCTACCCGACCTTAGACAACTTTTGAGTGAGTCTTGTACAGTGTGTGCCTAAGGAGGAAGGTGTCATAATGGTCAATAATGATAACAATGAGCTTAAACCAACTCGCACTGTCACGGGATGGAGAGTGTGGATAGATTATCACAAGCTCAATAAGGTAACTCAAAAGGATCACTTTCCTTGCCTTTTATTGACCAAATGTTGGTCAAATTAGCTGGGAAGGCCCTTTATTGCTTCTTGGACGGATATTTGGGGTATAATCAGATTGTTATAGCTCCAGTGACCAAGAGAAGACAACCTTCACTTGTCCATATGGTTCTTTTGCATTTAGAATAATGTCATTCGATTTATGTAATGCCCCGAAAACATTTCAGCGTTGTATGATGGCAATATTTTCTGACATGGTGCAAAATTTTCTCGAAGTCTTTATGGATGATTTCTCTATCTTTGGGTATAATTTTGAAAGTTGTTTGAAAAATCTAGAATTGGTTCTTCACTGATGTGAAGAAATGAGTCTTGTCTTGAATTGGAAAAAAATTCATTTCATGGTCCGTGAAGGCATTGTCCTAGGGCATAAGGAATCGTAACAAGGAATTGAAGTTGACAAGGCAAAAATTGATGCCTCCTACCAGTGTCATGGGCATTAAAAGTTTCTTAGGCCATGCAAGTTGTTATAGAAGATTCATTAAGGACTTTTCAAATATATCTAAACACTTGTGTGCTTTGTTGGAGTAGAATAAACATTTCACCTTTGATGAACATTGTCTGTTAGCTTTTGAGGAGTTAAAAAAGCAACTAGTGGTTGCACTGATTGTAATAGCTCCTGGGTGGACATTGCCATTCGAGCTCATGTGTGAGGGCAATTATTATGCCATGGGAGTAGTGCTGGGGCAAAGGAAAGAAAAGATATTTCATGCAATCATGCAAGCCGGGCCTTGATTGATGTATAGCTTAATTACACCACCACTAAAAATGATTTATTGGTTGTGCTATTTGCATTCGATAAATTTCGATCATATTTAGTTGGTACCAAGGTCACAATTTACACAGAACATTCTACCATTAAGCATTTGGTGACTAAGAAAGATGCAAAGCCAAGACCGATTTGGTGGATACTCTTGTTAGAGATTCGAGATAGAAAGGGAACCGAAAATCAAGTGGCAGATCATCTATCAAGATTAAAAGCCGGCAATGAAGAGGCAATATCCAACTTATTAAGGAAGACTTCCTAGGTGAGCAGTTGTTAATTGCCACGGCATTGCCCTGGTATGTCGATATTGTAAACTTCTTAGTCAGTGGACTATTGTCACCTGATCTGAATAGCCAGGGAAAATGGAAATTCTTGCATGATGGAAGATTTTACTACTGGGATGAGCCTTATCTATATAAGCAGTGTTTTGATCAAATAATTTGAAGATGTATTCCTAATGAAGAGATGAATAGTGTATTTCAAGATGTACTCCAATCTGGGTTCTATTGGCCAATTTTGTTCAAAGATGCCCATGAATTTTATAAAACATACGATCATTTTCAGAGAACAGACAACCTATCATGGAGACACGAAATGTCATTGCAAAATATTTTGGAAATAGAGTTATTTGATGTTTGGGGGATAGACTTTATGGGTTCATTTCTACCCCCATTCGACAATTTATTCATACTTTTGGTAGTATAGTATGTCTCCAAATGGGTAGAAGCTATAGCTCTACCTACCAATGAAGCCAAGTCAGTGATGAAGTTTTTGCACGAGAACATCTTCAAGAGATTTGGTATGCCTCAAGCCATCATCAATGATGAGGGGTATCATTTTGATTGCAACCTCGTTGCCAATGATTTGCAAAGGTACGGAGCAAAACAAAAGATTGCCATGACATATTATCCTCAAACAAACAGGCAAGCTAAAATTTCCAATAGGGAAATTAGGTAGATTTTGGAGAAGGTTGTTAATCCAAATCGTAAGGATTGGTCCTTAAGATTGGATGAAGCCTTATAGGCATATCGCACTACTTCAAAAACTCCATTGGGAATGTCACCATTCAAGCTCGTCTACTAAAAACCATGCCATTTGCTGGTGGAGCTGGAGCACAGGGCATACTGGGCTGTGAAGCAATTCAACGTGAACTGGAAAGCTGCTGGCAATAGAAGATTGCTTGAGTTAAATAAGATGGAAGAATTCAGGGCACAAGCATATGAGAACACTAAAATTTATAAGGAGAAGACCAGGCGCTGGCATGATAAGAGAGTTATGCCATGAAAATTTGAACTAGGAAAATAGGTGTTGTTATTCAACTCAATGTTGAAACTATTCCTTGGAAAGCTGAAATCCCACTGGTTAGGTCCCTTTGAAGTAGCCAAAGTATACCTTCCTCAAGTAGTTGACATCAAGGATATGCAGATGGGGGTCACATTTAAAGATAACGGACAATGCTTAAAGCACTATTGAGGTGCTTATATGGATTGAGACAAATAGTCTATTGACCTTTGAGATGTTTAACCTCAACATCTCGATACTTTTTTCATTTTATTTCTGCAAATTTTATGTTTCTCCTAGTTATTTCATTTATATTTTTTTTCAATTTAATGATTTTTGTTTACTTTGTAGTGCAGATGTTATTTAGGAAGAAGCGAGAGGATGAACATTGTAACATCCTGAAATTAGGCATAGTAGGATTGAGCCCAATGGGCCTTAGGCGTAGTAGTGTTTAAAATTTTTTGGAGAATAGGAGATCGGCTTAAGTGCAAGTTGGACCTTTTAGATAAGTGATTTTGGAAGGTTAAGGGGCTTCTATGAAGTCCCGGAATCAAATATTAGCTTTGGGAAAATTTTGGTTTTAGGTGAAAAAAAAAAAACCCTTAGAGGTTGGCGGGTAGGCCTTAAGAATAAAATGTGGAGGAAAATGACACAAGTGGTGTGTGTGGTGTAGTGGCAAAGTGACGCCACAAGGAAGGAAGGAGGTCCAAGGTTCTAGTTGTAGCGTTTGCATTCCTTTTTGATTATTTTTATTAAATGAATTTAGACCTTGGCCATAGGGTTATATTTAATTGCATGGTTTGAGGCACAAGGAGCTAGTTGGTAAAGTGGCTAGCAGCGTGGATTATGTTATAAGGGAGCTTGGGTTCAATCTTATAAGAAGCAAGGGAGTATTTATTTTATGAGTGGACGGTAAGAGTTTCATTGAATTTAAACTCTCTTGACGAAGGATCCCACATCGGAAAGATACAAGGAATGAAGGTGAAGAGCTAGCTATATAAAGAGCATGCTAGGAGAAGGGTTAACATACCTTGGTGGGCGTTGGGCACGGAGTGGTCGCAGTAGCGCTTTAGCACCGAGTCCTATCGTGTGTAACTCTCTACTCTAGTTGTAGAGCGGCAATGCCAAGTGCCATTACCACGGCAATAGTAGCCACACGAGCGAAGCACTGCACGTGGGGCTTCAAATATGATAGTTGAGGCCATCAAGAGTATTCTTGTGGGTTGGGGCTACTTGATGCGATGGGTCAAGTGGGCCCAATGGGCCCGTAAGCCCAATTGGAATAAATTGTATGATGATATAGTATATAGTGAACTAGACTAGGTGGAACTTATATACGTGGATAGATTTGTGTTAGGTGGGCCACACGAGCGTGTGGGCCCGAATGGGCCGAAATCGGGTTTTAGGCCCAACAAATCCGAGAAAGACCGAAAATGGTAGTTGAGTCGCTCAAGGCGACACTGCACCTTTAGAAAGGCCATTCCAGGTACAAAATTACGAAAATACCCTTGGTGGGTAAATTACGAAAATACCTTTAGTGGGTAAATTACAAAAATACCCTTGGTGGGTAAATTACAAAAATACCCTTGGTGGGTAGAGTACGAAAATACCCTTGGTGGGTAAATTATGAAAATACCCTTGGTGGGTAAATTACGAAAATACCCTTGGTAGGTAGATTACGAAAATACCCTTGGTGGGTAAGTTACGAAAATACCCTTGGTGGGTAAATTACGAAAATACCCTTGATGGGTAAATTACGAAAATACCCTTGGTTGGTAAATTACAAAAATACCCTTGGTGGGTAAATTACGAAAATACCCTTGGTGGATAAATTACGAAAATACCCTTGGTGGATAAATTACGAAAATACCCTTGGTAGGTAAAATTACGGCTATACCCTTAGAGGTTGATTAGCATGATTATGTTGTTTTATGTCTATCTGATTATGATGGTAATTCATGTTATACTTATATTTGATATATGTCTAGCATACATGACATACTGCATACACGAATTATTATGTCATATTGCACGGGTATGATGAGAGGAGGGGGAAGATTGATATCGTGACTTCGATCACCAGTGATTTGGTATCACATTCGTGTCTTCGGACACCAGAGGTTTGGCACCTCATAACGACTCGTCCCTGTGGTTAATACCACCGTGGGTTGGCCCCACTTTTGAGATATGGGATCGCCGCCATGATTTGGTATCACACGTGGGTTGGCTCCACAACTTGATGATTCGTGACTTCGGTCACCAGTGGTTTGGCACCACCAGTGATTTGGTATCACATTCGTGTCTTCGGACACTAGAGGTTTGGCACCTCATAGCGACTCGTCCCTGTGGTTAACACCACCGTGGGTTGGCCCCACTTTTGAGATATAGGATCATCGCCATGATTTGGTATCACACGTGGGTTGGCCCCACAGATGGATTATTCGTGACTTTGGTCACCAAAGTGATTTGGTATCACATTTATATCGTGACTTCACCACCGGTGGTTTGGCACCACCAAAGGTTTGGTACCACACGGGTAGAAAAGGAGTTATGGATGGCTAGGTTGGGTGCATTATACATATATGTTGCTTTGTTATAATTTGTGTAAGTATGTGGTATTTACCTGGGAGGGAATATGCACTGAGTCTTGGTGATTCACCTTCTCCCTTATCTTTTCAGGTGATTCGTGAGTTTGCGGATGAGGAGCCGATGAACTCGAGGAGGCCATGCAATAAAATTTGGTTTTACATGAAAGTCAATTGGGGAGAGTTGGTCTGGGCGCTTAAGGGGGAAGGCTGCAGCAGTAGGTCCTGGGTTCGAACCTAAAAAGCAGAAATTGGTATCAGAGCCTAGGTTTCAAAAACTCGACTGTGGGTTATGGGGTTCAAAAAAAGTTTGTTTGAAAATACATGTTGTTTGGAAGTATGGCACCTTGAGTCTCCTAGATCCAAATTGTAAGTTCCTTATTTTATGTTTGTTAAGACAATGTTATGACCGTATTTTTGGTATTTATTTTGTGTGTGCTGGTTTGGATATAGAAATTGTATGTATAAATATCGATTTGCTTTTGTGTTTAGTTATCTAGTTATGTGAAAGAAGTTTTAGATTTGGTTTATTAGTGTTATTAGATCGAGTGCGCAGTGCGTGAGCGTAGTGTGGTAGGTTAGGACGCAGTATCTTAGTTAGTTGGAAATTTCGAGGACGAAATTTCTTTAAGGAGGGTAGATTTGTAACATCCTAAAATTAGGCCTAGTAGGATTGAGCCCAATGGGCCTTAGGCGTAGTAGCGCTTAAAATTTTTGGAGAATAGGAGATCGGCTTAAGTGCAAGTTGGACCTTTTAGATAAGTGATTTTGGAAGGTTAGGGGCTTCTATGAAGTCCCTAATCAAATATTAGCTTTGGGAAAATTTTGGTTTTAGGTGAAAAAAAACCCTTAGAGGTTGGCGGTAGGCCTTAAGAATAAAATGTGGAGGAAAATGACACAAGTGGTGTGTGTGTGTAGTGGCAAAGTGACGCCACAAGGAAGGAAGGAGGTCCAAGGTTCTAGTTGTAGCATTTGCATTCCTTTTGATTATTTTTATTAAATGAATTTAGACCTTGGCCATAGGGTTATATTTAATTGCGCATGGTTTGAGGCACAAGGAGCTAGTTGGTAAAGTGGCTAGCAGCGTGGATTATGTTATAAGGAGCCCGGGTTCAATCTCATGAGAAGCAAGGGAGTATTTATTTTATGAGTGGACGGTAAGAGTTTCAATTGAATTTAAACTCTCGACGAAGGATCCCACATCGGAAAGATACAAGGAATGAAGGTGAAGAGCTAGCTATATAAAGAGCATGCCAGAGAAGGGTTAACATACCTTGGTGGGCGTTGGGCACGTGGAGTGGTCGCAGCATGTTTAGCACCGAGTCCTATCGTGTGTAACTCTCTCTACTCTAGTTGTAGAATGCAAATGCCAAGTGTTCATTACACGGCAATAGTAGCCACACGAAGCGTGCGAAGCGCGTGTGGGCTTCAACGCGATAGTTGAGGCCATCAAGAGTATTCTTGTGGGTTGGGGCTACTTGGTCAAGATGGGTGAAGTGGGCCCAATGGGCCCGTAAGCCCAATTGGAATAAATTGTATGATGATATAGTATATAGTGAACTAGACTAGGTGGAACTTATATACGTGGATAGATTTGTGTTAGGTGGGCCACATGAGCGTGTGGGCTGAATGGGTCGAAATCGGGTTTTAGGCCCAACAAATCCTAAGAAAGACCAAAATGGTAGTTGAGTCGCTCAAGGCGACATCGCACCTTTAGAAAGGCCATTCCTGTACAAAATTATGAAAATACCCTTGGTGGGTAAATTACTAAAATACCCTTAGTGGGTAAATTATGAAAATACCCTTGGTGGGTAAATTACAAAATACCCTTGGTGGGTAGATTACTAAAATACCCTTGGTGGGTAAATTACAAAAATACCCTTGGTGGGTGAATTACTAAAATACCCTTGGTAGGTAGATTACTAAAATACCCTTGGTGGGTAAGTTACTGAAAATACCTTGGTGGGTAAATTACTAAAATACCCTTGGTGGGTAAATTACTTAAAATACCCTTGGTTGGTAAATTACAAAATACCCTTGGTGGGTAAATTACTTAAAATACCCTTGGTGGATAAATTACGAAAATACCCTTGGTGGATAAATTACTAAAATACCCTTGGTAGGTAAAATTACTGGTATACCCTTAGAGGTTGATTAGCATGATTATGTTGTTTTATGTCTATCGATTATGATGGTAATTCATGTTATACTTATATTTGATATATGTCTAGCATACATGACATAACGCATACACGAATTATTATGTCATATTGCACCTGGTATGATGAGAGGAGGGAAGATTGATATCGTGACTTCTGTCACCGGATTTAGTATCACATTCGTGTCTTCGGACACCGTGAGGTTTGGCACCTCATAGCGACTCGTCCTCGTGGTTAATACCACCATGGGTTGGCCCCACTTTTGAGATATGGGATTGTCGCCAGTGATTTGGTATCACACGGGTTGGCCCCACAACTTGATGATTCGTGACTTTGGTCACCAACCACCAATGGTTTGGCACCACCAAAGGATTTGGTATCACATTCGTGTCTTCGACACCGTGAGGTTTGGCACCTCATAGCGACTCGTCCCCGTGGTTAACACCACCGTGGGTTGGCCCCACTTTTGAGATATGGGATCGCCGCCATGATTTGATATCACACGGGTTGGCCCCACGATGGATTATTCGTGACTTTGGTCACCAAAGTGATTTGGTATCACATTTATATCGTGACTTCGGTCACCGGTGGTTTGGCACCACCAAAGGGTTTGGTACCACACGGGTAGAAAAGGAGTTATGGATGGCTAGGTTGGGTGCATCATACATATATGTTGCTTTGTTATAATTTGTGTAAGTATGTGGTATTTACCGGGGAAGGAATATGCACTTTGAGTCTTGGTGACTCACCTTCTCCCTTATCTTTTCGGGTGATTCGTGAGTTTGCGGATGAGGAGCCGGATGAACTCGAGGAGGCCATGCAATAAAATTTGGTTTTACATGAATTTCCAATTGGGTACTTTATTTTAATTTGGTTTTCATATTTTTATGGATTTGTAATAAGGCCTGCTTAATTATGTTTTGGATTATTTTTATGTTTTGAATATGTTTAAAATATAGCTTTTAAATTACTTGGTTAATTTAATAATTGAGCCCAAAGTTTTCTAAACTAAAACTCGCAATGGTTTTAAAAATCTTACCATCGGGTAACATGAATAGTTCAATAGTAAAATTACAAGTTAAATGTTTTCAACAGATTAAGTGATTTCCAAAATTCAAGTTTCTATACTCAATTGCAAACGGATTTTCCAAAATGATATTTCAATTTTCTTAAAAGATATAAATGTTTTCTATCATATGATTTATCAACTAAGTTTTAAAGTTTTATGTAATTTCAAGTAAATTTCAATTTTAACTTATTTTGACAAATAAAGAATTACAAAGAGTTTTTCACAAAATTTAATTGTTAATTCGATTCTTTCAAAAATTATTTTCCTTAGTGACATACCAGATTCGGTCGTGGCATATTGACCGGGTTTGGGGTGTTACAAACATAATAGAAGGTAGTGCCATGGAAACGATTGCGTAGCTCTTGAAAAAGGAGATAGTTAGGAAGGATGGACTGTCCTAGTTTTTGAAACAAGCTGAGAGGTTGGGGTCCATCTACTACGGTTAGGCCCAATGGAAATTTCCCCAAAACACTTAGCCTCAATTTTTTTATTTCCCTCTAATTCACATCGCATGCCTATCCAATCACCCACGTTTGGCCATAATTACCGTCTACAGTGCCACCCTAATTCCCTCACTTCTCCTCACAATTACCCTAACTCTTGTGTCTTTCAAAGCTATTTGTTGCCTCTTAAGCAACCGAAAGCTTTCCCCTTTTCCTCCCAATCGATGATTTTCATCACCTAAACCTCAACAATGGCCAAAACGCTTACCCTCCCAAACAGTCATCGTGTCACCGCAAACATTCTTCAATCCTGCGAGAAAGGAGAAGTATAAAAAAAATATATTAAAGAGGCTGTTTTGCCTTGAAAAAGTTCTTCTCTTCAGAGATAAACCTTTCATGGGGTATGATGCTTCTATCTCATCGATAGTTGAAAAATAGGGCTAGTAGATATTTTGCATGCATCCCGAAGATGTTTTGAGCAAGCTTGTTCGTGAATTCTACGTTCACATTAACTCGATGAACAATGCTTTCATCTATGTTAGAGAGGCATCTATGTTGTTTGATGAAGAAAGCATCAACGCCCAATATGGGCTCTCAACTGTACAAGATAAACATTCTTAGTTTGCTGCAACCATTAGCTCGGATGGGCTGAACCAAGTCCTCAAAGACCTTTGTGTAGAAGGAAATTAGTGAACTGTATCTCAGCAGGCCTGCTATACAGTTGATAGGAAGTCACTAAATCCAAGTTGCAGAGTCTGGTGCCACTTCTTAAAGGTGCGATTAATCCCCTCTACCTATAACTTTACAGCATCTAAGGAGTAGATGTTGCTGCTACACTTCATAATGATAGGCCAACAGATTAATATTGGCAAGATAATCTTCAATGAAGTCCACCATTGTGAGTAGAAAAACATGAGGAGTCTCAACTTCACGTAACTAGTCACTGCACTCTACCAGCGAGTCAACGTCCCAGTGCAGCCCAGCGAGGATGTAACCCCAAATAATGGGGCAATAATAAGGGTGATTGTGGCTAAAATATTTAGAGAGGAATTATTGCGACAATAATCGCATGGCAAAGGATCTATATCTTCCATGCAGGCTTTTCTGTGGCAAAATCTCTACCTCTAACAATCTGTTTGAGTAGCAAGTGCTCAACTCACTCGATTGGTTGCAGAAGTAGCTCACTCTCTTTGAGACTCAGCAACTCTTAATTTTTACGTACGGACATGGAAAATGCAGAAGAAAGAATGCCCATTTTTTAGGCCTATGTGGAGAAGCGAGATGCTTCCCTGAAGAGGTCCCTCCAAAAAATTTTACCAAGCTCATGCTTGTCGAGGAAGAGACGGGTGAAGCAGAGCCAACCGAGGTGGAGCTCGCAAGCACCAAACTCGTTACTATAGAAAAAGAAACCCAAGCACCTTAAGAAGAAGTCGACAAGATTGAATCAGTCAACATAGCAATTGATCACAACGGGACAGAAGAAGCAATCCCCACAACTGCACCATCGGAGAACAGTACTAAAGCTGTTACACCTACGCTAACCGAAGAAATGGCCACACAAGATCGCAAAATCAATCGCGTCATTATTGAGATCACCGAGTCTGACGAAGAAAAGGAGGACGTACTGATCCAATCGTTGAAAAGGAAGATGCATTTTAAGCATAAGGAACATAAGTCCACCCGTAGACATTGAAGCAACAATAATCAAGCTCCAAGCCGGGAGTTCTCTTCCCCTTATTGCATCAAGCATTCAAATTTTTCCATGACATTTTATGTGTAAATTCATTTTGCTACGACATTGCATTCATGTTACATGTGTAACAGCCCGGTTTAGACACTAGTCAAAATAGTGGTTTTGAGACCAAAAATCTGAGGTAAAATATATTTTAATATTAGTTTGAGTGTTTACAGTATGTGATTAAGCATGTGTGAAAGTTTTATGTGAAAATTTTATCGTTTGTGTGCTTAATTTGCAAAAAGGACTTAATCGCATAAAATGTAAAAGTTTCCTGTTAATTATTTAAGTGCTTATTTGAGTTGGTTTATTAAATGTGAGGTCCTTATGATACAATTAGACCATGAATAAGGTGAGTGGACACAGATGGACACAAATTAGTGGAATTTTTAATTTTTTAATTAAAGGTTAAAATGGTAATTGAGTTTTAAAGTTATTATAATTAAAAAAAAACATTTGGTTTCCATTTTATCACCTTTATTCCACCAAAAATAGAAAGAAAACATAGGTTTCTTGAGCTTTGAATATTCGGCACATACAAGGCTTGATTAAGGTATGTTTTGAGCTCGATTTTTAGTGATTTTTACGTTTTTGTGATCGTTGCTTTGTGTTCTATCAAGCCCATGTCTTAATTTTAGATCTTGATAAAGATTGTGAGTTAAGACACTGATGAATTCATGAGTTTTGCGATGTTTAATGATGAATTATGTAAGTTTGGTGATTGATATTCATGTTTTATAAAGTGATTTTTGGTAAATTTGAGTATTATGGGCTAAATTGTGAAAATGAGAAAATGAAGGATTAAAAGGTGAAATAAATGAAATATGTGGGCTTGTATGAACATGAGGAAAATTTGGCCTAAGCATGGTATGAGGGAATTGTGTGTATTATGTGATTTTATGAAATAGGGACTAAAATGTCTAAATGTGCAAATGTGAGGGCTATTTTGTAAAATACCCTAAATATGTGTATATGGATTGAATTGAATGATTTGGTGAATAATAAGATAAATTTGAATATGTATAGATCAAGAAAAGAGAGATTCGGATCGAGATTGAGGCAAGAATAATATGCTCGATTAATCGACTTGTATCGTGTTTTTACGTCTGAGGTAAGTTTGTATATATTACGAATTATTTAAATCATGTTCATATTTTATGTAATGAATGAAAATATGTGGTTGATGAATTAGTAATGTTATATGTGGATTTGAGTGTTGTGGCACTAAGTGTGTGTAAATATAATAGATACAGTAGTGAACGACACTATGTGTGCGAAGTAAAGAAAGCATCGACTATATTAATTGGCATTGTGTGTATGATACCGAGTTAAATTCAGTTTAATGTAGAGGCACTAAGTGTGCGATGATATTAAAGCTTCGGCTAAGAAATTGGCACTAAGTGTGCGATAATTGTAACAACTTGATTTAGGGCATAGTCAGAATAGTTGTTGCAAGACCACAAATCTGAAGTAGAAATATGTGTTTTATGATTTCTATGAGGCTTATTATGTGTTTAGATGAGTGTGTGAAAATTTTATGAGGAAATTTTATTAATTAGTGATCAATTTGTCCATTAGGACTAAATTGCAAAAAGTGGAAAAATATGAGATTCTAGAAGATTTAAGTATGAAATAGAATTAGAAAAATTACTAGAGGTCCTTATTTAGCAATTAGACCATTATATGTTGAGATGGACAAAAATGGGCATGGAAAGGAAAAATCTTAAGAAAGAGGCATTAAGGGTATTTTTGTCATTTGGTAAATAAAAGATTAAAAAGGGAAAACAAAGCCAAAATCTAGTCCATCTTCTTCTCCCATGGCCGAAAATCACTAAGAAGACAGAGCTAGGGTTTATTCATCTTCCAAGGTTGATAGTAAGTACCTCCTAGCCCCGTTTTTAATGTTCTTCGTATTTTTGGGATCCTCGTAGCTCGATTTAGCTATTTCTAGCTATATTTTGAGCTAAGGTTTATGTTCAAAAATTTTCCCGTGTATGACATGCATGTATTTTGATGTTTTATGGAAGAATATGAAAATTTGATGTATGATAAACATCTTGTTCTAAGTGATTCTCATGAAAAAGACATAAAAGGACCAAATTGTAAAAGTTATAGAAATGGTCATACATGAGTGAAATAGTGGAAATTGGGGGCTTTTGTAGTTAAGAAAATAATTCGGCTAGGCTTATAATATAAGAAAGTTAAATATAAATCATTTTACGAGCCTAGGGGCAAAAGTGTAATTATGTAAAAGTTTAGGGTTAAAATCATAATTTTTCCAAAGTATGATTTATGAGTCAATTTAGTCAATGTGAGTGTTAAAAAAGTGAAATTGTTATTATAGATCAAGAAACACGAAGCTCGGATCGAAACCGAGACAAAATTAAAGTGTTAGACTAAATCGAACATATACACACATTTTGAGTACCGAGGTAAGTTCGTGTGAAATTAAGGTTATATATGTTATTATGTTTAAATTAATTATTATTATGAGAAATGCAAATTATTTCCATGAAGTTGATTTATGATACCTCGATGAGAAAATGATGCAAATATGTTAAGTTGAAGTCCCGGTTGAAGATTCGGAATAATGAGGATACCTATGTCACGTCATGAGATAAGAAAGGTCCCGTGTAAGACCATGTCTGGGACATGGCATCGCACCGAATAAGGAAGGTCCTATATAAGGCCATGTTGGGGACATGGCCTCGGCACCAAAGGAAGGTCTTATGTAAGACCATGTCTGGGACATGGCATCGACATCTATGTACGATCTCGTATAAGACCATGTCTGGGATATGGCATCGACATCGAGCTAAGAGATCCCGTGTAAGACCATATCTTGGATATGGCATTGGCATCGTGATACATGTATGATGAGATTGAGTATCCTCCGATAGTCTGAATAGTTCAACGGGCAAAGAGTTACACTTAAGTTAAGGATGATTATGAGTTGAGTTTATGTTCAAGATAGCATAAGTGCTAAACCATGTGATGAAGTGATTCAGGTACCCATGAGTAAAATATGAGTTGTGAAACCGTAATGTGATATGTGATGGGTAAGAGTAAGTATGTCAAAGTACTTGAGAAATTGCGTTGTTGACGTTCAATGAGATGAATGGTTTTTATTATGAGCCCTTATGTTGCTATTTTAATTCATGCAAACTTATTAAGCTATATGCTTACCTCTCTCTCTCCTCCCCTTTTTCCTTGTAGTTTTGCCAAGTTAGCTCAGGAATCGTAGAACGACGGAGCTCGGATCACACTATCAATCATTCTTTTGGTATAGTAAAGTTGATTTGTTTTGGGTATGGCACGTATAGGAATTTGGTCATCTTGTGTTATGTCATATTTGAAAGCCAAAGTGTTGGCTACTAATGTTACACACTCATTCTGAATTTGAGATCGATGATAAAATTAAGTCCGAGGTTCATCGGGCAGTATGAAATTATCGAACGTATCGAGCCAGATGCTTATAGATTGTTGTTGCCACCTGAGATATAGAAGATTCATAATGTATTCCATGTATCGATGCTTAGACAATACAGATCTAATCCATTGCATGTGATTGCTCCTACTGAAGTTGAGATTCAGTCTGATCTATCGTATAATGAAGAACCGATTCGAATTTTGACATATGAGATCAAAGAGTTGAGAAATAAGAAAATTTCTTTAGTGAAACTGTTATGGCACAAACACGGAGTTAAAGAGGCTACGTGGGAGCCTGAAGATGTTATGAGAGAGCAATATCCGAATCTATTCAATGGTAAGATTTTCTGGGACGAAAATCCCTAAGGGGGGAGAGTTGTAACAACCCGACTTAGACCCTAGTTGGAATAGTAGTTTCGAGACCACAAATCTGAGGTCAAAAAAATATTTTATTTTTATTTTTAGTGTTTACAGTATATGATTAAGCATGTGTGAAAGTTTTGTGTCAAAATTTTATCGTTTGTGTGCTTAATTTACAAAAAGGACTTAATCGCATAAAATTTAAAAGTTGCCTATTAATTGTTTAAGTGCTTATTTGAGTTGGTTTATTAAATGTGAGGTCCTTATGATACAATTCGACCATGAATAAGGTGAGTGGACATAGATGGCACAAATTAGTGGAATTTTTAATGTTTTAATTAAAGGTTAAAATGGTAATTGAGTTATTAAAGTTATTATAATTAAAACAAAAACATTTAGTGGCCATTTTATCATCTTTATCCCACTAAAAATAGAAAGAAAATATAGGGTTCTTGAGCTTTGAATATTCGACACATACAAGGCTTGATTGAGGTATGTTTTGAGCTCGGTTTTTAGTGATTTTTACATTTTGTGATCGTTGCTTTGTGTTCTATCAAGACCATGTCTTAATTTTAGATTTTGATGAAGATTGTGAGTTAAGCCGTTGATGAATTCATGAGTTTTGTGATGTTTGATGGTGAATTATGTAAGTTTGGTGATTGATATTCATGTTTTATAAAGTGATTTTTGGTGAATTTGAGTATTATAGGCTAAATTGTGAAAATGAGAAAAATGAAGGATTAAAATGTGAAATAAATGAAATATGTGGGTGTAATATCCCGAAATTGGGCCTAGTAGGATTGGGCCTTGGGCGTTAGGAAAAAAATTTTTGAGTATTATTTTATTATCTTGTGTTGGCTCGGGTAGGAATTTTGTGTGTTAGCATAGTCTTGTGAAGGCTAGATTTTAATTAGGAAGTTAGAATAAATTTTAGTATGGCTTATTTAATGAAGTGGATTAGGTGAGCTTAGCACTTAAGTTAATTTAAGTGTTCATTTATAGCACAAGAGGAGTAAGTGACAAGTTGGTTAAGGAGCTTGAAAGGTAGCTTGAGGTTAGAGGTTCGAGTGGTATGTTTAGCATTTTGAAGGTTTATTTTTGTGTATTAGCATTGATGGCCGGTCAAACTTATTTATGACAGGTGGACTAATAACTTTTGGTAAGTTGAATTTTTGTTTAAGGAAAACTTAAGTTATGGGATAAGATTCTTAAGGTTATGGAAGGATATCTTAAAGTTATGGTATATTGAGGGGACAAAAGGCTTGGTTTGTGGAAAATGTTTTGGAAACATTTCTTATGCCTTTAGTGGATGTATGTGGACTGCATGGGTGTCTAGGGGTGGCGAATTTTGTTAGGTAGCTTGGGAGGGAATAGTTGGCCAATTCTCCTTTTGAACATCTTTTGCATTTTTGTTTTCCCTCTCCAAAAATCCTTTGTTTGGCCGAATGAGTATTGTACATTTTGTGCAAGTTTTGCTTTTGGTTAGCCTTCATTTTGTTTGAACCAAAATTTATATTTTCTTTCTCTCATCTTTTCCTTTGAAACCAAAAACATCTTTTGCACTTTTGTGCACTCTTTCTCCCATCTCTCTTCCTCTTTTCTTACTTTTGGTATTTGCTCAACATCACTTTTTCCTTTTTTATATTCTTCTTGACCGAACCTCTTTCTTCCCCAAATCCTCTTTTCTTTTCTTTTCTTCCATTATTTCTAAAATCGAATCCTCTCCCTCTCATTCTCATTTTCTTTGCTACTCACATACTCTATTTCTTTTTCTCCATAATATCTTTTGTTATCTTCATTCAAAACCATAGCCGAATCTTCTACTTCCTTGTTAGTATTATTTTTGTTGGCCGAATATTCAAAGGGTAGGCATTCATTTTTGGGTTTTCTTCAATCGGTTTTGGAAGATAAGTAAGTGTTTATGGCCGTTTTTCCTTTCTTTTTTTATGTCATTTTCTTGAGGGCGTAGGCCACTTTCTAATGTTTTTGGTATAGAGGCCGAAACTAATATGATTCCATTTAGGGATTTCGACAGAGTTCTTAATCAAGTGACGTTTTCGGGATTTGATCGTTTGTGCCTTAGCAGGTGCATAGTTATCGCACTATTTCTCCTATTTTGTGTATTGATATATATATATTCTTGTATGATGTGTGATAGCCGACAACAAAGGCTAAAGTGGTGAAAACCCATGATTGGGGTAATCGGTTAACAGGTCAGTAATATGTGATATTAAATTATTTATGGTGACTGTGTAATATGATAATGAGCATGTGATGTATGTTCATCCTATATGTTGATTTGGCATGATACATTAACATATATGCATGGGGATTGGATTTGATCAAGGAAGGACGGTGTACATATTTATGTACGTGGTCTAATGTTAGCCTCGGTTACATTAGTGCTTGATGATCACCGTGTGCTACATCAAGGAGGTGTTGGCTAGGTGCTCATCTCGGCGGTTGATGGTCATGTGCATCACCGTAGACGAATTAATGTTGGGATCACTATTTGATCGGTGGCTTAGCCACGACCTTGAGCAGCAAGTCTACCAAGGTAAGATATAAGGATCACTATTTGATCGATGGATTAGCCACGGCCTTGGACGGCAGGTGTGCCGGGGTTGGTGTAATGGATGGAATTAGGTTGGGTTGGGCGTCATTTTGCATATTTATGTATGTGAACTGTGTGGATTTGGGCCAAGTCCATATGTGGAGGCATGTGTGATAATTATGCACTGAGTCTGTGGACTCACCCAATTCTTCTCAACCATTTCAGGTGATGCGTAAGCGTTAGACCGGGTTTGGAGTGGATACAAGGTGGCCCATGCAGAAGAAGATATTTTAATTATTTTAAGCATTTTAATATTGAGTATTTTGTTTTAAGTATTGGTTGTAATAAGGGCCATTTAACCAATTTTTAATTATTATTATGTTTTAAGTTGGTTTGTTGAATATATTGTTATTTGAAAATGTTTAATTCTAAGTCAAAAGTTTTTCAAACGCTTTCCACAAAGGGCATTTCAAATTCGGTCTTAGCAAATGGGCCGGGTTTGGGGTGTTACAGTGGGCTTGTATGAACATGAGGAAAATTTGGCCTAAGTATGGTATGATGGAATTGTGTGTATTTTGTGATTTTTTTGAAATAAGGACTAAAATGTCAAAATGTGCAAATGTGAGGGCTATTTTGTAAAATGCCCTAAATATGTGTATATGAATTGAATTGAATGATTTGGTGAATGAATAAGCTAAATTTGAATATGTATAGATCAAGAAAAGAGAGATTTGGATCGAGATCGAGGCAATAATAAATTGTTCGATTAATTGACTTGCATCGGGTTTTTACGTCGGAGGTAAGTTCGTATGTAATACGAATTGTTGAAATTGTGTTCATATATTATGTAATGAATGAATGTATGTGGTTGATGAATTAGTAATGCTATATGTGGATTTGAGTATTATGGCACTAAGTGTTTGTAAATATAATTGATACAGTAGTGAACGGCACTATGTGTGCGAAGTAAAGAAAGCGTCGACTATATTAATTGGCACTATGTGTGTGATACTGAGTTAAATTTGATTTAATGTAGAGGCACTAAGTATGCGATGATATTAAAGCTTCGGCTAAGAAATTGGCACTAAGTGTGCGATAATATTATAGCTTTGGCTAAATACTTGGCACTAAGTGTGCGTGTTCATCAAATGTTTAAAGAGAATTGAATGAGTAGTGGCTTGGAGCATTGAGTGGTAAATGTTGTTTTTGAATACGTGATGGTACATGTATGTTCATAACCTATGTGGTTGATGAAGTTGTGTTTGAGTTAAGTGGATAGTTATGTGAATGAATGACGGAATGAGTGATTAAGCATCTTGGTAAGTGTTTGTACATTGAACATATAGTTGTGTATGAAAGTGAGGAATTGTTATGGATGAGAATTGAGTATTGAGTGAATTGAATTAGGTGTTGGTAATTTTGTATATTAAATTTGAATTGTTGAGTTAATTGCGTTATATTACGAACTTACTAAGCTTTAAAGCTTACTGTGTAAAGTTTATCTTTGTTTTATAGTGTCATTAAATCTAGCTCGGATCCAAGGATCGTCAGTGACTCAATCACACTATCGATTATCTATTTTGGTACTTTTGGAAGTTTTATATATTTGTTATATGGCATCTATAGGCTAGTGATTATGGTATGTTTTTAAGTGTATAAATATTGTCATGTGATATGGCTCAATAGTTTAATGAGTTTGGCATATGCTTTAGGTATGTGTAAAGGATGGTTAATATGTGTATGTGTGTTCTATGTGAATGATCATTTTGGCTTAATTTAGTAAAATGGAAATGGTATGTTTCATGTTTAGATTTGGTAAGGATTGAATAATGAATGGATTATATGATTTGGATACGAAGTTGATAATTTGGGTTGGTAAGTTGAGTAGAAGTTGTATAGGAAATGAATGATGATGTTAAGAGTTTTAAACTATGTCATATTTTAGTATGTTTGGATGCCATTTGGAGTATGAAATTATATGGTTTGATGCTTGTAGGTGTGACCCAAAGTGTGGGTAGCAAATTGGCCTTACAAATGGCCTATATTTGCTCATTAGCTTGAGCACACTGCAAGTGTGTGGCTCGACCGTGTCTCTTAAGTTTGCAGATTAAAGCAAGTCGACTGCAAACCAAGCGCAGGATCGGCCGTGTGAAATAAGTCGTTGTCAACCACGGGTTAAGCAAACGGGCGTGTCTTCAGCCGTGTGGACAAGTCAGTATGTATGCCATGTTTTGACACGGCTTGGACACACGGGTGTGTCTGCCTCACACGGCCTACCCACACGGGCGTATGACCTCCGAAGTTTTGAAAAAAATGTTAAGTTTTTAAAAAATTTCTTATGAGCTCGGTTTAGTCTCGACCCCTTTCCAATGTGTGTTTAAGGTCTTGTAGACCTTATTAAGGGACTTAGTGACATTATTTGATTATGATTTAATGATGTATGAACTATGAAGGTTAAATGTTATAATTTGATCGGTAATGCCTTCTAACCCTATTCTAGCGACGAATACGAGTTAAGGGTGTTACATTTTTTTATTATCAGAGCTAAGGTTTAGTCGATTCTAGGACTAACATAGCGTGTAAGAGTCTAGCTATACATGCCATATATATACCTGTGATAGTGTGATGGTTTCTGATAGTTAAAAATGTGTTTTTATATAGCAGATGCATCCCGATCGAGCAGTAGCTGATGATGTTGTGAGTAATACGCTTGCTCCCGGTCAAGGGACAGCGCCGACTAAATTTAGGCCGATTGCTAGTAGTCACGAGGGAGAGGCAAAGCAAGCCTTCTTCCAAATGATGAGTGAGTGGTTTACTGAGTTTTTTTGAACAAATCCGGTTGCTCAACAACCTCCACCCTCACAAGTTCCAGTAATGCCACAAGTTTCTGATCTGATCCGATTGAGTAAGCCTCCTGTGGATAAAATCTGAAAGTACGGGGCTGAAGAGTTCAGAGCCACAGTTGATGATGATGCTGAGCGAGCTGAATTTTGGCTTGAGAATACCGTAAGAGTGTTTGATGAATTATCATGTACTCCAGATGAATGTTTAAAATGTGCAGTTTCATTGTTGAGAGATACGAGATATCATTGGTGGAAAACATTGATATCTGTGGTTCCGAGAGAAAGAATTACCTGGGATTTCTTTCAAGCTGAATTTCGAAAGAAATATATCAGTCAACGGTTTATAGACCAGAAACGTAAGAGTTTCTTGAGCTGAAACAGGGCCGTATGTCTGTTACGGAGTATGAGCGAGAATTTGTGAGATTGAGCCAGTATGCGCGAGAGTGTGTTTTGACAGAAACTATTATGTGTAAATGATTCATCGAAGGACTGAATGAAGACATTAAACTTTTGGTTGGAATTCTTGATTTGAATGAATTTGTAGTATTGGTTGAAAGAGCATGTAAAGACGAGGGGCTTAGTAAAGAAAAGAAAAAAGTGGATTCAGAAGTTAAAGAAGAAAGAAAAAGGTCGATGAGCAAGTCGTATCATTCTTCGTCAAAGAGATTCAAAGATGCAACCAATCGCTCAAATGTTTCGTTCAGACATTCGAGTAAAGATCGTGTGAAACAAAATACTGGTTCTAAAACTCAAACTCCCATTGAATCGAGTGTTAAAAGTGTTAGAAGTAATAAGCCTGAGTGTAGACAGTGTGGGAGACGTCATATCGGAGAATGATGGGACAAGTATAATAATAGAGCTTGCTATAAATGTGGATCACGAGATCATTTTATTCGAGATTGCCCAGAGTTAGTTAAGAAAGATAATGTTCAGAGTGCGAGGACGAGTAGTACGACAGCTAGAGGTAGACCACCCAGAAACACCAGAAATATGAGTGGTAGTCAGAGAGGAACATTAGATACAACTGTGCGATCTGAGGTGAGAGCACCTGCCCAAGCTTACGCTATTTGCGCTCGCGAAGAAGCGTCATCTCCAGACGTCATTACTGGTACTTTTACTATTTTTGATACTGATGTGATTGCATTGATAGATCTAGGATCTACTCATTCATATGTGTGTGAACCTAGTATCTAGTAAGACTCTACCTGTAGAGTCTACTGAGTTTGTAATTAGAGTATTGAACCCTTTAGGCAAGTGTGTTCTTGTTGATAAAGTATGCAAAAATTTTCCGTTGATGATTCGAGATATTTGTTTTCTGGCTAATCTGATTCTGCTACCCTTTGATGAATTTGATATAATTCTGGGTATGGATTGGCTAACTTTGCATAATGCTATTGTGAATTGCAAACGAAAGAGTATTGATTTGAAAAGCCAGAATGGTGAGATAGTTCGAATAGAATCCAATGATTTGAATGGGTTACCGGTTGTAATTTCTTCAATGAAAGCTTTGAATTATGAGAAAAAGGGATGCAAAGCTTATTTTTCATATGTGATAGATACAAAAGTGACAGAAAAGAAAGTTCAATCTGTGCTTATAGTTTGTGAATTCCCTGATGTATTTTTTGAAGAACTACCCGGATTACCTCCGATACGAGAAGTCGAGTTTGGTATTGATTTAGTGCCGGGGACGACTCCTATCTCAATAGCTCCGTATAGAATGGCACCGATAGAATTAAAAGAGTTGAAGTCTCAGTTGCAAGAGTTGACCGATAGAGGATTTGCACGACCGAGTTTTTCTCCCTGGGGTGCACTAGTTTTGTTTGTGAAAAAGAAAGACGGAACTATAAGAATGTGCAATGACTATAGACAACTCAAAAAGGTGACTATAAAGAATAAATATCCTTTTCTATGTATTGATGATTTGTTTGATCAGCTTAAAGGAGCTACAGTGTTTTCTAAGATAGATTTGAGATCGGGCTACTATCAGCTACGAGTTAAAGACTCTGATGTGTCAAGAATTGCTTTTAGAATGAGGTACGGACATTATGAATTTTTAGTTATGCTTTTTAGACTAACAAATGCTCCTGCAGTATTTATGGATTTGATGAACCGGATATTTAGACCATATTTGGATTGATTTGTTGTTGTGTTTATTGACGATATTTTGATTTATTCTTGTGATGAGACACAACATGCCGATCATTTGAGAATCATGTTACAGACTTTATGTGAGAAGCAATTGTATGAAAAGTTTAGTAAATATGAGTTCTGGTTACACAAGGTTGGTTTTTTGGGACATATTGTATCAGCTGCGGGAATACGAGTTGATCCGAGCAAGATTTCAGCAATTTTAGATTAGAAATCTCCGAGAAATGTGTCTGAAATCCATAGTTTTTTGGGACTAGTAGAATATTATAGACGTTTTGTGAAAGGCTTCTCGATGATTGCGACTCCGTTGATGAAATTGCTACAGAAATATGTTAAATTTGAGTGGTTAGAAAAGTGTCAGCAGTGTTTTGAATAATTGAAAGCATTATTGACAGAGGCACCAGTGTTAGTTCAACCAGAATCAGGTAAAGAATTCATAGTTTATAGTGATGCATCGTTGAATGGGTTAGGATGTGTATTGATGCAAGAAGGTAAAGTATAGCCTATGCTTCAAGACAGTTAAAACCGCATTAAAAGAACTACCCAATGCACGATCTTGAATTAGTAGCTATTGTATTTACATTGAAGATTTGGCGTCACTATCTATTTGGTGAGAAATGTCACATTTATATTGATCACAAGAGTTTGAAATATCTGATGACTCAAAAAGAATTGAATTTACAATAGTGAAGATGGTTAGAATTGTTAAAAGACTATGAATTAGTAATTGATTATCATCCGGGGAAAGCTAATGTTGTTGCTGATGCTTTGAGCCGGAAGTCTTTATGTGCCTTACGAGCAATGAGTACTCAGATGGATCTGTGTGATGATGGTTCGATTTTGGCTGAGTTGAAAGTGAAGCCAATGTTTATACGTCAGATATGTGATGCCCAAAAAATTGAAGCTGAGTTGATGGCAAAACGAACTCAGTGCTATTTGAATTCTGATTTAGAATTTTGAGTTGATGATGGTGGTTGTTTGAGATTCAGAGATCGGATTTGTATTCCGAAAAATTCAGATTTGATTCAGTTGATTTTGAACGAGGCTTATAGTAGTCATATGTCTATTCATCCAAGAAGTACTAAAATGTATAATGATCTGAGACAGTTTTATTCGTGGCATGGTATGAAACTAGATATTTCGAAGTTTGTTTCGAGATGTTTAGTTTGTTAGCAAGTCAAAGCTGAACTTCAAGTTCCATCTGGTTTGTTACAACTGATCATGATTCCTGAGTGGAAATGGGAGAGAATCACGATAGACTTCATGTCGAGGTTGCCTTTTTCTTCGAGAAAGAAAGATGCAATCTGGGTGATAGTTGATAGATTAACAAAATCAGTTCATTTTATTCCGGTGAGAATAGATTATTCGCTTGATAAGTTAGCTGAATTGAATATTTTTGAGATTGTGAGATTGCACGGGGTACCATTATCTATTGTGTCTGACAGAGATCCAAGGTGCTTTAGATACGAAGTTACATTTCAGTACTACCTTTCATCCACAAACGGATGGTCAATCCGGGGGGCACTCCACTGTAGTGATAGGCTGAGTAGTTAAGGAAGTAGTTGTTTGCTTTATCCATCTTCTAAGTCAAAAGCCTTAACTTCATGAGTGAGTTCCATTCAAATCGTGACATGGTTGAGTTACCTAGTAATTTTGTGTATGCTGCACTATGATTGTCAAGTCAAAAAATCGTGTGACGAGTTGAGCCCCATAATTGGTTTGTTCTAAAAAAAATTCGATTAGATCTAAGGCCAAAGTTAAAAAGAAAACCGAGTTTAAGTGGAAGATGAACTAAGTAAATTAGGAGACACTTGCTATAGTCAAAACGCATACATGAGCACTTAGGAATTTTGCTTTTGGGGAAATATTTTCTACACTACCTTTGCTAAACAAACTTATGAAACTTGTACAAATTTTTAGACTTAGAAGATTGCTCAGAACTGAAGTATAACATGCTCTCTAAATGGTTTGGCAATACAAAGGTGGTTATATTTTTCATGGCAATTTTCGCATTCACGCATTCATGCATACTTCACTTGAGGGCAAGCAATGACTTAGGTTTGGGGGTGTGATAACTCTTGAAAAGAGTTATATTTCATGCCCTTAGACTTAGTTAATTACCTATATTTAAGTGTTTTTAGTTGCATTTTAGGATAATGCATTGGCATTTTTAAAGCATTGCATTGAAGAGCTTAGATTGCGCTTAATTGTTATTACATATTGCTTTTAATCGCTTGTATGAGGGATTTGTTTGGCGATTGTTTGGCAGGTGCAGAGTGTAGAAAAGAGAGCAAAGGTTGAAGGTTTGTTGTGGCAAAGTATGGACAGTTTGCCAACAAAAATGTCGCGGCAATACCAGGAAGATGCCTAGTCAGCACTTAACGTGTACCGTTCTTGGCCATACATGTACATGTACCAGATATGTCTACCTAGAGAATAGAGGAAGGATCGTGGGCTGATGGACCTACCTTAGAAGGTGAAACTTATAAAAGGCAAACAGGGAACCCTAATTAGGGAGAATAGCCTTGGACAAAACAAAGAATATCAGGTAAGGGCCAATAACGAGGTCGGCAAAAGGAGAAAAATCAATGCAATCATCTTTGGCAACTGAAGACATTGCACTGTCTTATTAAGAGCTGGATAGGTGAAAGTTGTCATCTCAGATTTCCTCCTTTGTTTCTTATCGTGCTTCTTTTAAAACTTATTTGTTATTGACGATGTTGGTTATCGTATTAAACTCAAACTTGATTTGCCCAACCATGAGCTAAATCTCTTAGGCTTTGGATTACTTTGATGAAACCTTTATTTCTATTAATATTTAAAGTTTAAGTTTGGTTAGCTCTACTATTTTATTCAATGGTATTTCATGTTATATGTAGGTTGTACATCGACGAATGTGTAGTAGGTTTATAAAGATAACTTAATTTTGATAGGGTTAGGTTAACTGGATAGAAGTTGTATAATATGAGTGAATGATTAATCACTTATTTGTAGCAACCTCTAGACATAGAGCCTTGTCTCATACGAAAGAAGGTAGAAAATATTAGTGGTAGCCGAACTTAAAGCCTATAGACATATACTGCCCTAGGGGAGGTAACTTAAGGTCTTGCTCTCAAGAGAAGTAGACTACTTGTAACACCCTAAACCCGGCCCAAAACACCACGGCCAAATTTGGAATGTTGCTAGGAGAAACGTTTGAAAAGAATTTGATTTAAAGGTGAAAACACGTTTTGAGTTTGAAATATTTTTATTAGTTTATAAAAGATAACGGGTTTAGCAACATGATTGTCGCTTTGGAAAGTAGGTTGCCGAAGGCAATGAAAACTTTGAAGGTTGTGTGTAGTTTAAAACATTGTACATTTGGAAATTCAAAGGAAATCGAGTTGTTAATAGTATCCGGGTTTAAAACTTTAATGTAAGTCTTTAAGCTGTAAATTGTTTCCAAAATCGTTTCCAGTTATTAATCGATAGTCAATCTAAATCAATATAGTAAAAATCCCCAAATAGTTAAAATGGCCTTATTACAACAGAGAAAAATTAACCCAAAAGTAATTAAGAATCCAAGTGCATAAAGAATTAAAACAACTTCTGCATGGCCACCTCGAATCTACCCCAGCCCGGTCCATGTATCACGTATCACCTGCATTGTTTAAGAAAATAGGGTGAGTCGAACAGACTCAGTGTGGAATTATTCCACATGTTTCAAAAATGGGCTTGGCCCAAAACCACACAATCCACATACCACACATGATGATGCAAAATGTTACCCATCCCAACCTAATGTCCATCCGCTACACACCCCCGTATCCTGCCACCACACACCAGGGGATTACTAAATCGACCCTCCATCCGCTACACACCTCTTTGGCAGTCATGCTGCTAGAAGTCAATATAACGTGGCCTAGCCACCGATCACCATGTGACCAAATATAACATGGCCTAGCCACCGATCACTATGTGACCAAATCTCGATATCCATGATGTGACCCATAGTCATCATCAAACCACGATGAAGCACGAAGCTAGCATCATCCCATGATGTGGCACATAGCCGACATCAAGCCATGATATGGCACATAGCCAATCATCACCACGTACATAAATGTACACCCTGTCCTTCATTTAATATATGTATCCTGATCCCATGCATATGCAACATGTTATAATGATATGATAGAATAATGCATGGACATATTAGGTAGGCATATGGCATGCTCACAAGTATCCACAGTAATCAACCACAACCACACCTCAGATAGGGTACTAACCTGGTTACCGAAATACCCAATTAAGGGTAACAATTCCACCAAAACCACTGTACCGGATTATTACACACATAACACATATAATTAATTGACTAACGGGGAAACAGAGAATTAACCACACACCTGATAACCTGAAGCACTAGACTCTTGATTTCCCTAACGTCCTTACTCGAAGAGACTATAGCAATTTGCCTATCTCTTTTCGATGCTGGCCTACACCCCGGTGGCCAATCCTGAACCGCAGAAACTGAACGTTTCTTGAACTTAGGGGTAGGGACAACCCCTTTCTCTCTTTGTCTGGTACTTGCATCCATTGAATGGCACTTAATCAAGAGACCCGGTTAAACATTAAATCAAATCTAAATGAGACAAAACCTACTCTTATTTGAATACTCTTACCGAAATAGATCCGAATTCCGAAGGCTCCTTCTCAACCTCTGTCGAAACTCCCCCTACATCAATCTTAGTTAGAATCGGCTAAACTGCATAAAGTCAAAGATGTGGCCTTTGGCCGAACCAAAAGTACACCCCCTTACCTTGCTCGATCAAATCCCGAAAGCTCTTAGATACCCCCAAGTCGGCTCCCAAAAATGGACACAAGGTCACCACCTTGAATAGATTCGGCCACACCTATACAAAGTTAGGCATCTAACTTTCATCAACCAAAAGAAAAAGAAGCAAAACCACAAGAAGAGAACCCTTACCTACTATTAGATCCGATTGGAACAGAGTTTGACAGATTCGGCCAAGATTCAAAGAAGTAGAAAGGTTATTCGGCTTCTAGCAAATGAAAAGAAAAGAGAGGGTTGAAGGTTTATGGGTGTTTCGGCTATGGTGGAAGTAAAGAGAAAGGTTCGGCTTTAGGGACTGAGGGAGTGAACAATTCCAAGAGAAAAAGAAAAAGATGAATGCCCCAAATGGAAAATCTCACTTTCGATTTTGGATCCTAAGAAACAGAGGGAAAAGAAACACAATCACTAGCTTTTTGGTACACCACTTTTCGGCAGAGAGCTAAAAGAAAAGAAAATCGAAAGTAAAATGACCCCTAAATAGTTAAAACACATTCGGCACCTTTCCCCCCTCCATATGACCGAAAATGTCACCTCCCCCTAGCATCCAATATTCGGCCAACTCCTCCTCTCTCCCAAATCCCTTCTTTTCCTCCTATTTTCCCTCCCATCCACTCATTCAAATGAGTTTGAAAGAATCAAACTCCTACCTCCCTTCTTAGCCACAAATTTAAGCTGTTGACCCAATCCACACCTCATCCATTCAAAGTTTGCTTGCCGCCCAACTCTCCCTCCTCCCTTGACGCAAAAAGCCACCTCCAAAATGCTTTCTCCGCAACTCGAACCTTGCCCCACTAGCTCCCTGAGGCGTCACTCCCTTATGCACTAAGTGGCGCCTCCCTTGCCACTTCACCACTTCCCATCTTGTGTCTTAAACTCCACATAAGAACTCTTAAGGCCTATCTCTCCTAGCTCTCCCCTAAAAGTTCTAAACCAAAAATTTACCTAAGGTCCAAACTTAGCCTCAAGATTTCCCGAAACCTCCAAACACATACAAATAGCATATAGAGCACACTACCACATACATATGACTTAAGAAAAAAATGCAAGACCCCTAAACCCTAGATGTTACAGTTCTACCCCCTTAAGCTGATCAAAATAAGTGAGGGTATTGCTGTCGCATCGCTTCTTCCGGTTCCCACGAAGCTTCTTCTGAACCATGGTTATGCCACAACACTTTGACTAGAGGAACTGATTTCTTTTGAAGTACCTTCACATCTCACTCCAGAATCTGAATCGATTCTTCTTCATAGGACAAATCTGGCCACAACTCAACTTCTTCAACTGGCACTACGTGGGATGGATCCGATCGGTACCGACGTTGCATTGACACGTAGAACACATCATGCATCTGCTTCAATTCTGACAGCAACTCCAACTGGTAAGCCACTGGCCCCACTCGCTTCAAAACCCTATAAGGCCCTATAAACCTGGGACTCAGCTCACCCTTGCATCCAAATCTCATCACCTTTTTCCATGGCAAAACTTTCAGGAACACACTATCACCCATGGCAAATTCTATCTCTTTTCGCTTAAGATCCGCATATGACTTCTATCTGTCAGATGCCTCTTTCAATCGTGATCGAATTACCTTAACCTTTTCCTCTGATTCTGCCACTATCTCTGGACCCAAAACATGACGTTCACCTAATTCTATCCAACACGTAGGAGTGTGACACTTTCGTCCATACAACGCTTCATACGGTGCCATCCTAATACTTGCTTGGTAACTATTGTTGTATGCAAACTCTGCCAAAGGCAAGAATTCCTCCCAGCTACCCCTAAAGTCGATAACGCAACCCCTCAACATATCCTCTAAATCCTGAATTACCCTTTCAGACTGGCCATCTGTCTGTGGATGAAATCTCGTTCTAAAGTCCAACCTGGTGCCCAATGCTCGATGCAACGCCCTCCAAAACCTCGACATAAATCTAGGATCCCTATCCGATATGATCGACATCAGTACTCCATGCAGTCTCACAATTTCTGCTACATACAACTTCGCTAATCTTTACAAAGAGTAATCAACCCGAACAGGTATGAAATGCGCGAACTTTGTCAACTGATCCACAATCACCCATACAGAGTCCTTCTTAGCAGGCGTAAGAGGAAGCCCACTCATGAAATCCATTGTGATCCTCTCCCACTTCCATTATGAAATCTTCACTGGTTGCAAGAATCAAAGGTACCGTGTTCACTTTGACCTCACTTGACACGCCAAGCACTTCCCCACAAATTCTGTAACTTCTCGCTTCAATCCAGGCCATCAAAACTATTCCTGTAGGTCTTTATACAACTTACTTCCTCTAAGATGCATAGTGTAAAGGCTACTATGCAAGTCTCGAAGAATCTTCTGCAATTCCACATCCTCCGGTATACACACCCTACCACAGAAACACAGAACCCTGTCACTATTCACACTGTAGTCCTCTAACTCCCCACTCTGAACTTGCTGAAAACAAGTACCCAAAACCTCATCCATCAACTGTTTCTCTCTTACCTGGCTTAACCACGTCGGCTTCACCTGTAGGTCTGCTAACAAACTCCCATCGTCGTAGAGACTAAGATGTGCGAACATAGCCCTCATATCCGATACTACCTTCCAACTTAATGCATCTGCCACCACATTTGCTTTACCCAGGTGGTATTCAATCGAACAGTCGTAATCCTTTAATAGCTCCACCCACCTTCGTTGTCTCAAGTTCAGCTCCTTCTGAGTCAACAGATACTTCAGGCTCTTGTGGTCCGTGTAGATCACCGACTTCTCCCCATACAGATAATGCCTCCACATTTTCAAAGCAAAAACTACTGCTGCCAATTCTAGATCGTGCTTCGGATAGTTAACTTCATGCGGTCTCAGCTGCCGAGACGCATAAGCAACCACCTTCCCTTCCTGCATCAGTACACAACCTAACCCTGTGTGAGAAGCATCACAATACACCACAAAATCTTTTTTCGCCACAAGCTGAATCAAAATCTTTTTTCTTCTGCTACTTATCCGACCATACAAAAGGTACCTCCTTTCTCAACAGCTTAGTCAAAGGTGCTGCTATCGAAGAAAAACCCTTGACTAACCTCCTATAGTACCCTGCTAGCCCTAAGAAACTATGAATTTCTGCTATCGACTTAGGTGGTTTCCACTCCAGTACTGCCTCAATCTTCCGGGGATCCACCCTTATTCCCTCCGCGGATACCACATGACCCAGAAAAGCGACTTCACTCAACTAGAATTCGCACTTGCTAAACTTGGCGTATAACTTCTTTTCCCTTAAAATTCGCAGCACTACTCGAAGATGTGCATCATGCTCTTCCTCTAACTTGGAATATGCCAGGATGTCGTCTATGAACACCACGACAAATTGATCCAAGTAAGGTTGGAAAACCCGATTCATCATATCCATAAACGCAGCCGGTGCGTTAGTCAATCGAATGGCATTACCAGGAATTCGTAGTGCCCGTATCGAGTCTGAAACGCCGTCTTATGGATATCAACCTCCTTCACCTTACGCTGGTGATACCCCGACCTCAAATCTATCTTTGAAAAGACCGCAGCTCCTTTGAGCTGGTCAAACAAGTCGTCTATCCTCGACAGTGGGTACTTGTTCTTGATCGTCAGTTTATTCAACTGGCGGTAATCTATGCACATACGCATAGACCCGTCTTTCTTCTTTACAAACAACATCGGTGCTCCCCACGGAGACACACTGGGTCAAATAAACTCGCGATCTAGCAACTCTTGGATTTGGGCTTTTAGCTCAACCAACTCCTTTGGTGCCACCCTATAAGGAGCAATGGACACTGGCGTTGTTCCTGGCAACAGGTCAATTCCAAACTCCACCTCCTGATCCGGAGGTAACCCTAGAAGTTCTTCTGGAAAAACATCTACAAACTCCTTTATCGTCTCCGACCTCCCCACAACGCCTCATTAGCATCCAAGGCACTAACAAACATCAGAAAAGCCAAGCACCCTTTTTCACCATCTTCACCGCTTTAAGAGCGAGACACTACGTTAGACAGTAGTCTCTCCTCTCACCTATCATCGCAACCTCATAATTCTGAGTCCTCATCGACATGCGCTTAGCAAAGACAAATCGATTCACACGATACCTTACTAACCAATCCATCCCTAGGATCAGGTCAAATTCCCCGAACGGCAGCTCCATCAAGTCAGCTGGGAATACCACCCCCTGAACCTCTAAAGGCACGTCTCTAAAGAGTTTATCTACTACCACAGATTGCCCTAAAGGACTAAGTATAGTCATCTTCCTAGGGATAGTCTCAGAGTTCACATTCAAGGTTCCAGACACCATGCTAGCAATGTACGAATGCGTTGACCCAATATCACTTAAAGCAGTAAAGGGTAACCCATAAATAAGGAACATACCCGTGATAACATCTGGTGCGTCCCCCTCCTCACGACGTCTGGTTGCATACACTAACCCTGCCTGCCTTGCATCTGAGCTCCCAGCACCTCTACCCGGTGCTCCACGACCTCGGCCAAAACCATTTCCTCCACGGTTCAGACCACGACCTCTCAATATTTGTGAACCACCCCTTCTTGGCGGCATATACCCCTGACCTACTGTCTGAGCCCTATCCGTATTCTGAGGACAATTCTTCACTAAGTGAGCCTTGGACCTACACCTGAAAGACTTCCTACTCCTTCCCCAGCACTCGCCTACATGAGTTCTCCCACACTGAGCACATGGACGGGCCTGATTCCCAGCAGCTGGCATAAAAGCATGAGTAGAATTATCCATCCTAGGCTTTTTTTGGAAACCCCCCGAAGATCCTGACGATCCAAAACCCCTCTTGTTCTAGTCTCTGTCTCTATCTCTATTCTGCCTTTCAGTTCGCTTAACTTCCTCGACGATTCAATTTTTCTCCACCAAAGTAGCAAAGTCCCTCTCACGCTGAGGAGCTATCAACACCCGCAGTTCATCTCATAACCCATCCTCAAACCTCACGCAGTGCTCGTAATCAGTAGCAATAATCCCTCTCGCATACTGACTTAACCTCAGGAATTCTGCCTCATACTCTGCTGCTAACTTACCCCCTTGCACCAGATTCAAGAACACCTTCCTCTGTGCGTCCACGTAACTAGCTCAGACGTACTTCCCCTCAAACTTTACCTTGAAGTAACTCCAATCTACTCGGTCCGCTGGGGTACCCTCTCTAACGGTAAGCCACCACTAATAGGCCTCATCCCGAAGTAAAGACAGAGCGCCCTTCAGCTTTTCCTTAGCAGTGCAGTCCAAATCATCAATGATCCTCTCGATTGCCTCCAACCAATACTCCGCCACATTCGGAGCCACCCCCGAGACACCTCTAAATATCTCAGCTCCATTCGCTCAAAGTCTCTCAGAAATGGACTTTCGGGCCCCGATACCCATATTTTCTCCCTCAACTCTTTCCAAAACTTGTAGCATAGCCTGAGATACTGCGTCATCTCCACCGTCGATCCTCGAAACTCACTTTCATCATGGACGGTGTCGTTTCATTCCCCGATCCATGACCAGATCTAACTGGTTCTGATACAGCCATTCTGCCCCTACCACATCCATGCGTATTACGACCTCGTCCCCTAGAACTCATGTCTATCACTACGTTTTAATCTATTTTAAGAACTTTTATGCATTAACTTCTTGTTCCACTGATTACCCACAAGTAAATTTATGTAAAGACATTTAATAGTAGTTCTTTCGGTTATTCAAAGTTTTTGTCTCAAGTCCTCCACCCTAACTCAGAGAATCACATTCATTCATCAACACTATCCACTACACACGTTCACCACTTTGAGCATTTTCATCCGTTCCCAACCCGGGGGTATTTTCGTAATTTATCCTATAGGTGTATTTTGGTAATTTTGCAAATCAGGGATATTTTGGTAATTTTGGTAAACAGGGGTATTTTGGTAAGAATCGAGGTTAGTATGGTAATTAATCATTTTTTTTAAATCAGAGGTAATTTGATTATTTTGCTAAATCGGGTATTCGGTCCCTTCCGGGTTTTAGTTATAGGTTTGACCCGTTAATAAGTCCTCACGGTTAAGGTGAACAATCACTACGCACCAGGTAGGATTCCAGAAAAGAGGAGGTGAGTCGTTAGGACTGCTTAAATACCAAGCTCATTTAGAATCCATGCCTAGACATGCGCATGCTTGTTACCACACCTGAACTCCGTGACTTATTCCCGGGTTTGGTGAAATAAGTTAAGTCTTATGAAGTTTAGTATTGGGGTAAGCTAATCCTAGGGTTCAATAGTTCCTAACTTACTAATATACGATCCCATATCACCTTTCACTTCTACATACAAATCACACAATGGTTTGAAGTACTTACCTGTGGACATCGGGCCGGAGACTCAGGTGCCATGCCGAAAAAAACCTGAATAGCTTGTAAAAATACATGTTTTAGTAAAACCCATCTTTGAAAGATGTTTTGGGCCCCAAAAACCCTCAAAGTCGAGTTTTAAATCGGGCTCTACTACCAAAACTATAACACCCCAAACCTGGCCCAAAGCACCACTGTCGAATTCGAAATGTTGCTAGGAGAAACGTTTGAAAAGAATTTGATTTAAAGGTGAAAACACATTTTGAGTTTGAAATATTCTTATTAATTTATAAAAGATAACGGGTTTAGCAACATGATTGTCGCTTTGGAAAGTAGGTTGTCAAGGTAATGAAATCTTTGAAGGTCGTGTGTAGTTTAAAACATTGTACGTTTAGAAATTCAACGGAAATCGAGTTGTTAATAGTATCCGGGTTTAAAACTTTAATTTAAGTCCTTAAGTTGTAAATTGTTTCCAAAATTGTTTCCAGTTATTAACCGATAGTCAATCTAACTCAACATGGTAAAAATCCCCAAATAGTTAAAATGGCCTTTATTACAACAGAGAAAAATTAACCTAAAAGTAATTAAGAATCCAAGTGCATAAAGAATTAAAACAACTTCTGCATGGCCACCTCGAATCTACCCTATCCCGGTCCATGTATCACGTATCACCTGCATTGTTTAAGAAAATAGGGTGAGTCGAACAGACTCAGTGTGCAATTATTCCATATGTTTCCTAAATGGGCTTGGCCCAAAACCACACAATCCACATACCACACATGATGATGCAAAATGTTACCTATCCCAACCTAATGTCCATCCGCTACACACCCTCGTATCCTGCCACCACACGCTAGGGGATTACTAAATTGACCCTCCATCCGCTACACACCTCTTTGGCAATCATGCTGCTCAAAGTCAAAAAACGTGGCCTAGCTACCGATCACCATGTGACCAAATATAACTGGCCTAGCCACCTATCACTATGTGACCAAATCTCGATATCCACAATGTGACCCATGGTATCATCAAGCCACGATGAAGCACGAAGCTAACATCATCCCATGATGTAGCACATAGCTGACATCAAGCCATGATATGGCACATAGCCAATCATCACCACGTACATAAATGTACACCCTGTCTTTTATTTAATATATGTATCCCGATCCCATGCATATGCAACATGTTATAATAATATGATGGAATAATGCATGGACATATTTGGTAGGCATACGGCATGCTCACAAGTATCCACAATAATCAACCACAACCATACCTCAGATAGGGTACTAACCTGGTTACCGAAATACCCAATTAAGGGTAACAATTCCACCACAACCACTGTACCAGGTTATCATACACATAACACATATAATTAATTGACTAATAGGGAAACAATGAATTAACCACACACCTGATAACCCGAAGCACTAGACTCTCGATTTCCCTAACGTCCTCACTCGAAGAGACTACATCAATATGCCTGTCTCTTTTTGATGCTGGCCCACACCCAAGTGGCCAATCCTGAACCACAGAAATCGAATGTTTCTTGAACTTAGGGGTAGGGAAAACCCCTTTCTCTCCTTGTCTGGTACTTGCATCCATTGAATGGTACTTAATCAAGAGACCCAGTTAAACATTAAATCAAATCTAAATGAGACAAAACCTACTCTTATTTGAATACTCTTACCGAAATAGATCCGAATTCCAAAGGCTCCTTCTTAACCTCTGTCAAAACTCCCCTTACATCAGTCTTAGTTAGAATCGGCTAAACTGCATAAAGTCAAAGATGTGGCCTTTGGCCGAACCAAAAGCACACCCCCATTATCTTGCTCGATCAAATCCCGAAAGCTCCTAGATACCCCCAACGTCGGCTCCCAAAAATGGACACAAGGTCACCACCTTGAATAGATTCGGCCACACATATACAAAGTTAGGCATCTAACTTTCGGCAACCAAAAGAAAGAGAAGCAAAATGACAAGAAGAGAACCCTTACACACTATTAGATCCGATTGGAACAGAGTCTGACAGATTTGGCCAAGATTCAAAGAAGTAGAAAGGTTATTCAGCTTCTCGCAAATGAAAAGAAAAGAGAGGGTCGAAGGTTTATGAGTGTTTCAGCTATGGTAGAAGTAAAGAGAAAGGTTCGGCTTTAGGGACTGAGGGAGTGAACAATTCCAAGAGATAATGAAAAAGATGAATGGCCCAAATGGAAAATCTCACTTTTGGTTTTGGATCCTAAGAAACATAGAAAAAAGAAACATAATCATTAGTTGTTTGGTACACCACTTTTTGGCAGAGAACTAAAAAAAAAAAGAAAACTGAAAGTAAAATGACCCCTAAATAGTTAAAACACATTCGACACCTTCCCCCTCTATATGACCGAAAATGTCACCTCTCCCTAGCATCCAATATTCGGCCAACTCCTCCTCTCTCCCAAATCCCTTCTTTTCCCCTATTTTTCCTCCCCTCCACTCATTCAAATGAGTTTGAAAGAATTAAACTCCTATCTCCCTTCTTAGCCACAAATTTAAGCTGTTGACCCAATCCACACCTCATCCATTCAGAGTTTGCTTGCCGTCCAACCCTCCCTCCTCCCTTAACGTAAAAAGCCACCTCCAAAATGCTTTCTCCGCAACTCGAACCTTGCCCCACTAGCTCCCTGAGGCGTCACTCCCTTATGCACTAAGTGGCGCCTCCCTTGCCACTTCACCACTTCCCATCTTATGTCTTAAACTCCACATAAGAACTCTTAAGGCCTATCTCCCCTAGCTCTCCCCTAAAGGCTCTAAACCAAAAATTTACCTAAGGTCCAAACTTAGCCTCAAGATTTCTCGAAACCCCCAGACACATACAAACAGCATATAGAGTGCACTACCACATACATATGACTTAAGAAAAAAATACAAGACCCCTAAACCCTGGATGTTACACTACTATAGAAACTTATCGAGAGTATAATATTCACAACTTTGCTATGGCATTAATAGTTAGCAAAGGTAGATTCATTAGTAATCCCAGTTGTTCTAATCAACATTGTAGTTCCTCAACCCTTTTTCGTAGTGATTTTGTCGTGGCATTCTTGTTCCGTTTACTTGTTTTTTTTTTTTGCTTATTTTATATGTCATCATTCTCTCATTTTGCCACTGCATTCTTATTATTATATTTCTTTAGCATTAATCAAACTTAACTATAATAACTCAACCAAATTATACCTATCTAATCCCTTTGGAGATGATCTCACTCATCACTTTATTACTTGTTCAATGTGTATAATTGCATGACTTGCATATCAACTATGCAACCAACATCAATCCTCTAGATGTATGAAGTTGGAAGACAACCCCTATATACATGATACAATTGCTATGGCTTAGCCCATCGGGTCGTTACATAAGATTAATGTATATTATGAAAGTGGATGCAATGTTGCAAACTATGAAAACCAATGTTGGACATACCATGGCCAAAAGAAGAAATGTGGGGCAACACATGAAGAAAATAAAGAGAGAAAGTAAAGGAAAATTTTATTATAAGCTAGAAAGTAGATACAAGGTATGTAAGCCATTCAGTTCTCCCCTAGAGAGGACTCTTCTCGAGAGTCAGGGTCGGTTGCTTCTACCTCTTAATGATAAAAGAGGCTCCTAGATTCCCTCCATTCTTTCTAAAATTCCTCCCAACTAGCTCTCGAGGGTTTGTGAATGTTGAAGTCAAGGTTAGCCTTGGTAAAGTGACGCAAGCAACTAAAGTTTACTTGACTTAAGTTAAGAGAACCTACCCAAGTAATTTGAGGCTATTTTTGTCCGCGTAATCAAACTTATATGAAGACCTAAGACGTGCCCAAGACCTAATTTGGGCTACCAACACTTCTATAAATAAGACATTAGAGGTTTGATGTAACTAAGTCGCCCTAAACACTATAAAAACCCTTAGCAGTTTAAGAGTAGATTTAGATTATTTTTCTTTTAGCTTTTGATAACTCTTTTTTTTCCTCTTGAAAATAGTTTTGAGTCAAGAGTTTATCTATTTAATTAATGTATTTTAGTTTACTTTTTCTTACATTCGATTTAATTCTTTATTCCAATCAATCAATTTGGTACTCCATTCCTCATTCAATATTTAATCCATGATTATTCAAATCCATTTTCTTTCTCGAATATATCGTGTTCTTCACATGATTTATTCAATCGAAATAGAGATTATGAATAATATGAGTGGCTAAATCCCTTAGGGGAAATTAATGAGTCGATGGGGATGTGATTAATAGAGGATTTAGGGTTTTTTGAGAGGGATTAGTTTGTATGAATTACGTATGAAATGTGGGCAAGAAGTCTTCTTCCATCTCTCCTCCTCCTTCTCTTTCTTCTTTCTCGGATTACCCTCGAAACTGCATGGATGAATATTTACGTGGCGGAAACTACAACATCCGCATGCCATGTCTCCTTGCATAGTCCATGTAAAGTGGTTACACCTCATGCATCCACCTTATCATCCATTCCAAATTAGGCATCTTGTCCTACCCTTGGCTTTCTTGGCTTTTTTGTTTTGATTTTCCTTTTTAGGGATGGTGACATATCCATCTTTTGCTTCCTTCACTAGTTCTATTTCAAAATCTTCCTTATTTGAAACTTCTGATACTGTGCAAAAATTGAGTCTCCAATGAGACTCTTGGTCGGCTTCAAGAATTTCTCGGTGGCAACCATTGGAACTTTCATTTCCTTGAATAGAGTCCTCAAAAGGTACGAGACTAATATCCCGACCTTTGGGCCACTAATGCAATTTAGCATGGATTGGTAAATACAAGTCCCTATGCAAACTTGTTTCCTTTGCAAAACAACATATAACAAAATAACTCGAAAATAATTAACATTAGATACTTTCAGGGCAAGCAAAATCCAAGTACACAAAAATTGTATCCATATTTTCGCGATTGGGAGCATAATCCCTTAATTAAATGAGAGTGGGTTATTAGTGTAGCGCTGATGTTTCCACTTGCCCCTCCCTTCTTTCAGATAATTTATTGAATTTACCATATCAATGTTTCTATAAAAATTCATATCAACATTTTCAATAAAGTCATTCATATGATATAGAGTATTGTAATATTTACATATTTCCTTGGGAGTGACAAAGACTGTTTACTCTTAATAGTTACAAGTGTATGAATGCCACTTTGTAGTCTCGTGTTTTCCCGATATTTTAATGAAGCATAAAACTCTTGGACTATGGGGAAGATAGCTGGTTCTTTCGGGGTTAAACAAAAATCAGCCTAGCCATGATAGTTAGCTAACTCTCAAATCTCATTACACTAATTTAACGATGGATCGAAATCCCTTTCTTGTATAAATGTCTTTCCTTGAATTTCAAGAAAATATTTTTCAACATCTTGGTGCTCAAAACATTCAGATTCAAAATTCATTTCTTGCTCTATGCTGTTGGTTTTTCTAGACTCTTTAGGTACCTTGTTCAACTATTTTAAATAATTAAATTAAACCAAAATTTTCAAACAAACGATTCAACCTAAAATATAACAACCCAAAAATATTCATTTCTCTCCTCTGTAATAAATTATTCATTTGAGGGATAAAATTTAGAAAAGATTTGTATAGTATGTGAATTTCCAGAAGAATCACTAGGGTTACCTTTAGATCCAGAAGTTGAATTTGGGATTGAAGTATATCTTAGCACTGCTCTGGTGCCCATTACTCCCTATTGCATGGCACTGACTAAACTGAAAGAGTTGAAAGTTTAGCTACAAGATCCATTAGATCGAGGTTTTATTCGTCCTAGTATACCACCTTTGTGTGTGCTAGTGTTATTTGTTAAAAAGAAAGATTTTTTACGGTAAAGTCGTCACGATTTTAACAAAATTAGAGTTAAGTTAAGAAATTATTTAATTGATAAATTAATTTATTTTAAATAATTTAATATGTTTATTTTGGAAAATAGAAAAATAAATATTGGGTTGGACCGTATTATAAATTATTAGGTTAAAAGTTCAAGAAGTACTTGTAATTTGACCCGATATGGGTGAGGCCTAAAAGCCCCTCATGTTAAAGATAGGGACAACAACACTAGGATTGATGCCCCCTATACTTCTAGTTAGATTAGGAGTTCACTTTTCTATTTGAAATAGACTTCTACAAGTCAACAAGGGTTTTCGTTCTTCTCTTTATAAATAAATAGCACAGATAGGGCTAAATACAAAACTTGAAGATATTGTTACTCTACTTGAAAATAGTGAGTGTTTATTCTCCAAGTATTAAATCTATTTTCCAAAATAAAAATTTCGCAAGTTTCTATTTAAAAGAGATTTTGCTTTCACAATAAAAGTAAAGAAAATTATTTATGGTTCTATGTTTAATCCAAATCATTCGAGCCCACACTTAAAGCAGCTCGTGGTACGAGAATGGCGAAAAAGGTCATTTGGTTGAAAGCCAGGAACTACAAGGATTCATCTAGTTGAAAACACATGTGCAATTTTAGGAAAAAGTTTATTGCTATAAATATCACAAATCGACTCGGTTTTAAAAATTTTATTTTCCTATGCAAGAAAGTCGTTCTCGAACCAGATTTTTTCCAACAAATATGTAACTAAAATTAATGATTTTTTGGAATTAGCCGGGTACTATAGACGATTTGTAAATGGATTCTCGAAAATAAAATTGTTGTTAACTTGATTACTTGAGGAAAATGTACCACTTGTATAAAGCGATCGATGTTAGGAAAGTTTTGAGAAACTCAAGATGATGTTGATAGAAGCTCCTATCTTGACTTTGCTAGAATTAGGGAAAGAGTTTGTAGTCTTTAGGGAATTGTGATGATGAAAGCCTTTTAGTCGAAATGTCAGTGAAACCAGACCTAATCAAGCGTTTCAAAGAAGCTTAGTTGTCAAATTCGGTTTTGACATTGGAAATGATGGATGTATTCGATTTCATGGTCGAGTTTGTGTACCTAATGACATGGAGTTGAAACGCTTAATACTCTATGAATCACATTATGGATCTTTTGCTTTGAACCCTGTGGGAAACAAAATGTATCAAGACTTACAAGAATTATGTTGATGGCTGGGTATGAAAAGAGAAATTGTTGAATATGTTACTAAATGCTTACCTTGTCAATGAGTTAAAGGAGAACACAAGATACCATCTGGTTTACTTCAACACATATCGATTCTTGAGTGGAAATAGGAGCGAGTAACCATGGATTTTGTGACTGGATTACTAGATTTACCGAAGAAAAAAGATGTCATTTGGGTAATAGTGGATCAGTTAATAAATTTGGCTCATTTTCTAGTAGTTCAAGTAGATAGGTCACTTGAAAGATCAGCAAAATTGTATATATAGGAAATAGTGAACTGCACAATCTACATGTATCCATCATATCGGATTGAGACCCTTGTTTTGCTTTAAGATGTTGGAAATAGTTACATGAGTCACTTGGGATGAAGTTAAATTTCAGTACAACATTTCATCCCTAATTAGACGGTGAATTGGAGAGAGTTATTCAAGTTCTCGAAGACATGTTACGAGCATGTATTATTGATTTTGAGGGAAACTAGAAGTGTTATTTTCCATTGGTTGAATTTGCCTATAATAACATTTTCCAATATAGCATTCAAATGGCTCCATACGAAGCATTATATGGTTGTAGATGTTGTACTCCTTTATGCTGGACTGAACTAGGTGAAAGAAAAATAATCAGGCCTGTTTTGATTTGAGAAACTAAATATAAGGCCAAAATAATTAGAGATGGACTGAAAGAAGCTTCAAACAAGCAAAAATCTTACGCAAACTTAAAATGAAAAGAAATTCAGTTTGCAGTGGGAGATGAAGTGTTTTTAAAAGTTTCCCCATGGAAAAAGATAATTTGATTTGGTCAAAAAGGCAAGTTAAGCCCAAGTTTCATGGGGCCATATGAAGTTCTGGAAGGGTTTGGACTCGTAGCTTATAGATTGGCTTTTCCACAAGAGCTAGAAAGAATTCATTGTTGGAAAAAATATTGTTTAAAAACAATTTTATGTCACAAAAGAAAATTGAAATTTTGAAAATCAAGCCAATTTGTGATATTTATAGAAATAAACTTTTCTAAAAAATTACCTATGCTTTGTGCGAGATGGATAACTTTTTTTTTATCACTTTCTATGGGAAAGTAATTCTCTATTAATAAAAACTGATAGAATTGTTATTCCCAAAAAATAGAATTTATACTTAGTAAATAAATTTCTCACTATTTTCGTGCAGAATAACAATATCTTAAAGTTGTGTATAACTTGTGTTGTCAACAACCCTGCCGGTATCATCTATTTATAATGAGAGATAGCATAATCATGATTGAATTAGTAGTTCATAACTAATACTTATCTGATTGAAAAACTAGTCTCTTAGTTTAGCTAGGAGAGGGGGTGACTGGTCTGCTATGATTTGATGTAGCAGATTAAACTAGTTTTCGCCCTTGAAGAGTTTGAATACAAATATTTTTATTATGTTTTAATTAAGTTTTCTTAGTTTCATTTACATTCAATAAAAAGTGTAATTTGAGTCTTTTATTGACCTTAGGGCCTGAATGAGGCCTAAGGGTGAGCTAACATACTTTGTAAGTGTGCATGAGACCATTAAAAGGAGTACCAACTCAATATTGGTCGTTGTGTCGCAACACTGAGAGTTTGATGTTGCAATATAGGGAGCAGAGAGCAAGAATTTCAAAACTACCTTCAGAGTCGCGACAAAACCAAGAGATGTCCTGACACACCCTTGAAGCTACCCTGAGTATGAGCATACTGATTTCAATGTTGCGACACAAGCACTAGGGTGTCACCACACCGGTCCTCTATGGGAAACAGTTATGAGCTAGGGGCATTTTGGTTAGCACAATCAAACATAAAACACGAGAGCGTTAGCTGACCTAGGGTTGAGGATGACGACAATCCTAACTCTATAAGTAGGCTCATTTAAAACTTGATATGAACAACTTTTCATATTTTATAAATTTCTTCATAGTTTCAGTTTTTAGTTTTCCCTTTTCTTAGACTTTAGGTTATTTTCAGTTTTTCATTTGTTGGGAGATTTGATTTGTGGAACTCGATCAACTTTGTGTGAATTCTGTGGTTCAATTAAATACAGTTCAAGCTTCTCTTAAACCTTCGTCTCTTGATTTGCTATTAATGTTCATATTTTATATCAAGTTTATTATGTTTTTGAGATCCATGAGGAACTAATCCTCTTGTGGGAAAAGAAGAATTTAAACCCTAGGCTTAACGACCCTAGGAAGTCATTTAGATGGGAATTAACCCAAAATTGGTATGACCAATCCGTGAACACCTTAATCTCGAACCAATCTAGGCTGTGAGGTTGAGAGATAAGTAGTTCTTGCTGACTTGTCATTCTAGTAGAAGATCAAGAGATCCTACTACGGTAACGACTAGTTGATTGATCAGGGAACCCGAAGCAATAGTTAGTTATGATAACTGAAGCGAGCTAGTCACCCATGTTCAGATCTGGTTAAGTTTCCATAGCAAATTTCCCAAAAGTTTTTCCATTTATATTATTTTATTTCCTTAGTTATTAAAAACTCTTTCTTTATGTTTAATCGTAATATAATTTATTTAAAATACTAATTAAGTCTATTTGTGCTTAGGTTAGGATTAATTTAGTGCTCCCATCCATTGGGTACGATCTTCAGAGTACTCACCTACTTTGTTGTAACTATATTACAATCTGACCCGTATACTTGCATATAGCACCTATTTAACATATTTTATGTAGGATTTCTACTATCGACGTTGGTACGTTCGGAGGCGGTCAGTGACACACCCTAGTTAAATATAGTAGGGTTGCCACCCCTAATAAGTATTATGAAGGGTTTTGAGTCTCTCATGTATTAAGTCAAATTATATATGCTTTATGAAATTTTAACCCAACACTTTATAATTCAATACAACTCAATACATGTTTTTTTCTATTTCCCAAAATAAATATTATTTAAATTAATTTAATTAGAAAATTAATTTTTCCAATTAAATAATTTTCTCAACCCAATTCTAATTATGTTAAAAGTCATAGCATCTTTACCGTAAAAGAATCTATGAGAAAATATATTTAATTTTTATTTTCAAAGGATTCACAAAGCCCAATTAATTTAAATCAATTTTGAAATTCAAATATTTGGTTAAATAATAATTCAAAAAATTAAATTAATTCTCTAATCATTCTCATACTATCAAATATTAATCAAGTCATTTATCACATAGACAAAAGACTCGTGGCAATGTATACTTTTCATCTATCATGTAATGCAAATGAGAGGATATCATTTACTCATTTCTTGTGTTATGAATTCCACTGTTGTGAATGATGCTACATACTGCAGAAGTAGTATACCCAATGCACCAAATTTCAGTTCCTTATTTATTTGAACTCAAACTTTTACTTACATCAAAGTATATGAGTCACACATACATAGTTCATCATCCACTCAAGATTAACTATGTCACACTATGAACATCACAAGTGAATAAATCCATAAAAAAAATTTAGAATATATTCTACTTGGGTCCTGTCCAATGTACTACAAATCCAATCAGTCACATCTATGTCTCTATCTTCTGGGAGTCATCCGTTCTGATGCTCAAGACAAAACGTCTCCTCAATTAGACTTGATAGATGGCATATTAGTCTTTAAATTTGTTTGCTCATTTTCAATTAGACTAAGGACATGTTTAGGTTCATCGACTAATACAAGTTTTCTTTTCGTATTACGATCCTACCATATAATATCGCATAGTATTAGTTAAATGTTAGATAATCAATGAGCTAATATTTTCTTTCATGTTTTTTTTTTTTTTGCAAAAACCATTAAGGATAATATAAAAGGGTATTGATATAATTTATAGATATTTTTATTAAACCAATTTGTTCAAAAAATAGAAGTGTACAAAGACAAAAATACTACACTTAGGGAACCATATCCAATAGCAAGTGGACTAGAACTTCCATGAGGAACTGCCACATTAATTGGAATAACAAGAGTAATGGACGTACTGGTGGTAGAATTATGAGAAGTGCTAGTCAAAGAGATGTTTACAGCTAAATAAGTGGAATTGGAAATATAAACTCCAAGGCCAACCCAAAGGATATCACCACCTACACAATCATTAAAAAAGTTAACAATTAACCTTTACAAGAGCATAAACATTCAGCCTAAAATAAAAAAAAATTAAATGTACTATGAGTTAGAGGGCCCATAGGTGACTCCGTCCTTTCTCAGGCCCACTCCCTCGAGGATGTCAATACCATTATTTAAAAAGAGGTTTTCCTGTTCATCCGAAGACAATACAATGAGAGACCTCCCCTCGTTAACCCATCCCATCCTCTTTTGGACTAGACATGATCTCAGCATCTTGTGCATCAGATGGAACACCAGTGTAAGTATAGTCGTAATGACCAGCAAATAAATCATCATAGCACTCATCTTAACTATCAGAGCCCCCACTATTAACCAACTCTACCCCTCCAACTGTTGGATCTGGTGCCCTGAATATAGTATATTCGTTTGCAATCTTGTAATTGTTTCGAATAGATTGATTAATAAAATAAATTCATTTACTACATTAATATATTTTGTATGATTTTCCTCGTATAGTTTTTGCACGCAAAGAAAAATGGAAGCAAATGTTGGTCATTGGTTGTCTAATGTTTAAACTAATACTAAATGGTATTACATGGTTGGATCGAATACAAAAAGGTAGGTTATATTAGTAGATGAACCTAAACATGTCTTTAGTCTAATAAAAAACGAGAAAACTGATTGAAAGACTAATATGTCGTCTATCAATTCTAATTAGGGAGATGTTTTGTCTTGGGCATTGGAATGGGTGACTCCCAAAAGATAGAGACATAGATGTGACTAACTAGACTAGCAATATATCAGACAAGACTCAAGCAGGATAGATCTTAAATCCATTTGTATATTTATTCACTTGTGAGGTTCATAGTGTGGCATACCTAAATCCTGAGTGGATGGCGAACTATGTATGCGTGACTAGTACACTTTGATGTAGGTAAAAGTATAAGTTCGAATAGATAAGGAACTGAAATCTAGTGTATTGGGTGTACAACTTCTATAGTATGTAGTGTCATTCACAATAGTGGAATTCATAGCTCGAGACATGGGTAAATGATATCCTCTCATTGACATTACATGGTTGATGAAATCTAAACATGGCCACGGGTCACTTGTCTTTATGATGAATGACTTAATTACTATTTTATAGTAATTGACTTTTCATGAAATAAGGCGTAATGGTTTCTATGATATAAAATAATATCATATTGGGAGAATGAATATTATCCCAAAAAGATTAAGGATATCTTATGAGGATAACATACTTTTGACAAGGTCATTTGACGAGCACTGATCAAGTTGTTTTCATAATGGTTTGTCATTGGAGAGAGCTCAGTCACAATACTATAGTGGACTGACTTTGAGACTAAATGAGTTTATAATTAATAGGCAAAAAATTGGAACTTAATTATAAATCATTTGAGCATCAATTGGATATATCCAATTGGTCCCTCCGCTAGCTCGTTGAAACCAAAAATGAATTACATGTTGAATCAAATGAACATAAATGAATAGAAATGGTGAAATTGAGAAATAAGAAGCACTTGGGAATGATTATGACTTTCTCCAAAATGAAAATGAAAATGAAAATGGAGAAATAGAATCATTTGGAAATGAATGTGGTTTTCTCCAAAATGAAAATTACATGAAAAATGAATTTATATTTTTCAAATTAAATGAAGTTCGAAAATTGAAATAAATCATTTGATCATAGTGAACCGTTGAATGCAGAAATATTAAATATATTTTTCTTAGATTCTTTTACGGTAAAGTTGTCATGATTTCAACAAAATTAGAATTGGGTTGAGAAAATTATTTAACTAGAAACATATTGAATTTTAGTTTTTGGAAAATAGAAAAACAAATGTTGGGTTGGATCAAATTATAAAGAATTGGGTTAAGAGCCTAGAAAATACGTGTAATTGGACCTGATATGGAAGAGGCCCAAAAGCCCCTTATGATACAAAGGTAGGACGGCAAACCATTATTAACTAGGGTTGTCACCCCCTACATCCTAATTAAACTAGGATGTCGTTTATCTAGTTGAAATAAACTTCTAAAATTTAACAAGAGTTCTACCTTCTCTTTTTATAAATAAATGACATTGGTAGGTCTATTTACAAAACTTTAAGATATTGTTACTTTGTCGAAAAATAGAGAGAATTTATTCTCAACTATTAAAAATATTTTTCTGAAATAATAATTCTATCGATTTCTATTTGAGAAGAGAATTTTCGTTTTCACCAAAAAGAAAAAAAAACCTATTTCTAGTTCTATGTTTTGATTCGATTTGATCGAGCCAATACTCGAAGAAATTCATGGTACTAAAATAGTGGAGAAGATCATTTGGTTGAAAGTTGGGAATGACAATGTAACACCCCTAACCCGTATCTATCGCCGGAAAAAGGTTACAAAGCATTACTGGAGTTTACAGAGTAATTTCATATAATTCACATCATTTACATTTCATATTCGAAATTAATCATATTGTCCCTTGAATGGACCCTCGAGGCCCAATTTAAATATTAGAATCAAGTCGGAACTAAATAGGGAACTCAGAAAACTTTTCGCAAAATTTAAAATTTTTTCTTATATACATGGGTCACATGCCAGTGTGAGTTGGCCGTGTGGCTCACACGGCCATGTGACATGCCCATGTCTCAGGCCGTGTGGGCATTCGATGTGCAGCACACGGCCATTTCCTAGCCCGTGTTCTTACCCATGTAACTCCCTGACTTGTGCAACACGGCCTGCCACACACCCGTGTGCTAGACCGTGTGTTCAATTTAATTTTCACAAATTAGGTGCAGGTTTCACATGGCCAAGACACACGCTCCTGTTCTAGGCCGTGTAGCACACACGGCTGAGACATACCCCCGTACCCAATTCTGAGCATTATGTTTCTAAATTTTAGGATGCAGGGGACATACAGCCAAACCACATGCCCATGTGCCAGGCCGTGTGTCATACAAGGTCAAGACACACGCCCGTGTGTCAACCCGTGTGGACAAAATAAGGGCCATTTACTAGCCTTATTTCTCACCCAAATTTAACCTTCAACCTACAACAACATTTGCATATATTTTCCAACCAATTCAAGTCATATAAATCAAGAAAAATATAACACCCCTTACCCGTATTCGATGCCAAACAGGGTACGAGGCATTACCAGACTTAAACACAAGCAAATGTAAAAAAACTGACTCGTAATTTCCATCCAATTTTAAAACTTTTCACATACATTCATATCATCCCTAATACGAGCCTATGAGGCCCAATACATACATTGGAAGTAGTTCGAGACTAAACTAGGAACTTTAGAAAATCATACAACACTTAGAAAATTTTTCACTAAAACAGGGTCACACGCCCGTGTGGTCCAAGGGACACGCTCGTGTGACCCTTAGACACGCCCATGCTATAGGCCGTGTTCAAAATAGGGAGCTCTCTAACTTGTGCCACACAGCCATGCCACATGCATGTGTGCTAGGCCGTGTGGTCGATTTAATTTTCATGATTTTTCATAAAATAGTGCAAACTTCACACGGCCGAGACACTCGCCCGTGTCCAAGGCTGTGTAGCACACACGGTCGAGACACACGCCCATGTATCTGCCCATATGCTATATTCCAGACATTTTGTTTTGCAACAATTAAGGTGCATGGGACACACGGCCGAAACACATGCCCATGGGGCAAGCCCTGTGTCTACTCGTGTGGACAAAAATAAGGCCATTTACCAAGCCATTTTGTCACTCTTACTTGCACCAACCCACACGATAGCAAGCAACAACAATCCAAGCATATACATACAACCAATTCAGCCACAAATAAGATATCAATACATCATTCACATCCTATCATTTATCACATACAACTATCACATACTTATCAACAAAAACCATGAAAATGCCCACATCCATGAAAAGCATCATCATATGCATATATATATATATATATATATATATATATACATACTTAAACCAATGTTAGCCAATGTAACACCCCTAACCCGTATCGGTTGCCGGAATAGGTTAAGAGGCATTACTGGACTTATAACTCAGTTCATAACAATCATTTGTCAAATATCATCTCATTTCAATAAATATCATTCATTCACATTCAATATGTACTTAAATCGATCATACAAAGCTTAAATCATGCATTCGGAACTAAATCGGTAACATATGAAAATTTTGGAAACTTAGAAAAATTTCAACATTTCAAGTATCACACGCCCATGTGAATAGGCCGTGTGCCTCACACCGCTAGTAGACACGCCCGTGTCATAGACCATGTGAAAACAAGGTATACATACTGACTTGTGTCACATGGCTGAGGACACGCCCGTGTGCCAGGCCATGCCAATACTAAAGGGTATATTGACTTATCAACACGGCCAAGTCACACGTCCATGTGCTAGGCAGTGTGCCATTTAGGGGGTATACTGACTTGTACCACACGGTCAATCACACGGCCGTGTGTGAGGCCGTGTGGAGCATACTGAGTTCAATTCCATTTCAAAACCAGGGGACACATGGCTGTGTAACATGACCATGTGTCACACACGGCTAAGACACGCGCCCATGTCCCTGCCTGTGTGGACAAAAATAGGCTATTTGCAAAGCGATTTATCCACCCTATTTTCACAAGAAAACATAAGTATAAATGGTAACATTTTATAACCAATAAGCAACCATCCCATAACATTTCATACCTATATTATACCAATCCAACTTAGTACCCCAATGTCTAATTAACATCATGCATAATCCATTCATATATCAAATACATAACAAGACATCTTTTGCACATTTTGATTCCATCAATTGCTTGCCCAAAACATACCATAATTGCACACTTATACACAATTAAAACATAGTACCAAAATAAGCCAAATCACTTGGCTTAACTTATACAAAAAAAACATACCAAATTCATGATATCAAGTAACATAACTAATATCTTTTAAATTAGTCTATACATGCCATATTTACATATATCCACAAGTTCAAAAGTACCAATCGAAAATTGGATAGTGTGATGTGCAACCCCGAATTGTCCAAAATGAGCGAGCTAACGGACCTCTATAAAACATAGAAAAAGAAACAGAGTAAGCTTTATAGCTTAGTAAGCCCGTATAATTTAGAATTAAACTTACTAATTCAATACAAATAATATAAGGTAAACTCCATAAAATTTCCACATGCCTAACACAAGCATTCATCCATAGGTTAGTCATATTAATACATGAAATAATCTATTAATCACAATTCAATACTCCATATATATTGCATCCAACACTTCATTCTCAATCATATAATCAGTAATTCATTCAGTAACAGTACTCATCCATAGAAACAAAGTTTATGCCCGTTGAACCTATTAGAACTCCAAAGGATACTCGGGTGATAAACATTCGTAATCCGTCAATTCATTATCATTTATGCTCTTTCGAGCCATGATCAAGAAGCTCCTCCTGAGTTGATGAACAGTAAGCTGTATTAAGCTAAAACGGTAAGCTCTGACGAGCTGAATAGTAAGCTCATATGAGCTGAGAACAGTAAGCTCTTACGAGCTGATATATCAGTAAGCTCAAATGAGCTGTGGTGAGTCCGCAACAAATGTAGGAGCTCAACTAAAATAGTAACCATAGTGACATGTCACTCGTATCCTATGAATTCATACAGTTCAAACGGGGCTCGGTAACCAATAGATTATATCAATAAATCATTCATATTCCAAGTATATCAATTACTCAATCACATACATTCATTTCAATAATTACAAGTATTTAAAAGTTCGATTATAATTATACGTACTTACCTCGTATCGCTCGGATAAAAACATCGGCTACTCGTCAATCTTTCCTTTTCCTTGATCTAAACCCGATCTCGGCTTATCTTGATCTATATATTATCAAATTCAATACATTCAGCATTTAATCTATTCAATTTAGTCCATAATTCATATTTTAGCAAATTTACACATTTACCCCTATACTTTTCACATTTTTACAATTTAGTCCTATCACATAAAATTGGAAATTCATGCAATTTAGTACCTACCCATGCCTAGCCGAATTTCATAGGGACTCCTAGCAGCCCATATCTTCCATTATTTCACACTTTTAACCACCACATTTTACAATTTCACAATTTAATCCCTCTTTTACATTTTTGTCAAAAATCATTTTACAAAACTAGTTTAACTATCATCAATCTTCCATAATCTATCATTAAACATCAAAGAACTCAAGTATTCAACAATGGCAACATGTTAAATCTTCAAAAATTACAAAATCTAGGGTACGGGCTAGCTATAATACAAAGCAATGATTTTAAAAACGTAAAAATCATTAAAAATCGAATAAAACACGTACCTAATTGAATAGATTTAACATGGCCGAATGAAGAAGAATATAAATGGCTTCTCAAGCCCTAAAATCGGTTGAAAATGGAGAAATAAAAGATGATATATGGCTTTGTTTTATTTAATTTAACATTAATTACTAATTTACTTTAATAACCTTATTAATTAAACATAAAAATAATTTAAACAATGTCCAAGAATGTCCACTTACATTATAAATGGACTAATTACAACATAAGGACTTCTATTTTAATAAACCATAGCTATTAGGCACATTAAACTCATAGCACACAAGTTTTACACTTTATGCAATTTAGTCTTTTTTACCGAATTAAGCATTTAAACGGTAAAATTTCATTACGAAACTTACACATAATAATTCTATCATGTTGTAAACAATAATAAAATAATATTTTAACCTCTAATTGGTCCCGAAGCCACTATTTTGATTTGACTCAAAAACGGGCTGTTACAGCCAATTTCAATGGCCATTTACAAAATGAATTATCAACCAACATAAGCCAACTCATTTGGCCAAATCAATTATGACACATAACAAAATGACCAAGTCGCTATACATGTCATAACTCAAATATTAGAATCAATGGTACTCAAAATATTAAGTTGATAGTGTGAGTGGATCTTCGATAGTTTTCAATCCCCGAGCAGGCTTGGTGACACTATAAGACAAGGGAAAAGAAAGGGGAGTAAGCTATATAGCTTAGTAAGTTCCTATGCAAATAATAAGCATTATAATTCCACATGTAACATACAAATAACATGATAAACTTGGAATAAATAGTATTTGGGTCTTCTAATCATAACTTACTCATTCATAACCTTATCGAGGGTTCATCACATATCAAGCTCATTAGTAAATGATTTTTACGTACGTACCTATACCAACTCGCAACATAATTATAATCTTTCACAACTTTGACATACTCATTGAATTTCCCGTTGAACCATTTGGAATACTAAAGGATACTCGGGAATTTCGCACACACAATAATATACCAATGCCATATCCTAGATATGGTCTTACATGGGATCGCTTATCGATGCCAATAGCCCATCTATGGTCTTACACGAAATCTCATATCGATGCCATATCCCAGATATGGTCTTACATGAAATCTCAATGACCCTAATGTCATTACATTTGTATCATAATTATTCCTAAGGTTAACCGGGATTTCTCTCTTGTTGAACTTCGTCGATTATGTTCGAAGAGTAAGTCACCAATTCATACAATATTAAAGCAATTAAAGCATAAATAACAATGCATTATTTACATACGAACTTACCTTGGTACAAAAATAGTAGAGATGGGATCTAATCGTCAAATACTTCATTTTCCCCCCGATCTAGGACCTAACCTCGTTTCTCTTGATCTATAATAGAACAATTAACTCATTTATTATTCATATTATTCAATTTAGTCCAAAAAATCTTATTATGGAAAAAATATATTTTTCCCTTAAAATTTAAAATATTTACATTTTGGTCCCTAGGCTCGTAAAATGAAATGTGTTCAATTTATTTAATGTACAAGCCTAGCCAAACCATTTTTATAACTATAACAATACACAATTTCCATTAAAACACACTTTTACTACGTATTTTATAACTTTTACAAATAGGTCCTTTTAAGCATTTTCATCAAAAATCACTTAGTAAAAGTTATTTATCTAACACCAAACGTTCATTTTCTACCATTAGACATTTAAATACAAAAATTTATAACATGGGTCAAACCCTAGACCTTGATTATTCCTGAAATTAATGGTAGAAATAGATTGTAACACCCCAAACCCGGCCCACGAGCCCTGACCGGATCTGGTATGTCACGGGGTAAAAATGTTTTGATAAAATATTGATTTTCTGGTGAAAACTTGATAAAATATGGCTAAGGTATTAAAACAGGGTTTGATAAAACTCAGTTGGGATTATTTTTATAAACATGGTTGTGTTGATAAACCCTTTGAAAACGTTTGATCATGTAAAATTTTAAAATCGTCAAGGTTATAGTTGACTTGGTGTATTTTGTTACCCGATGGTAACATCTTTGAAAACTCGTAAAAGTTACTTAATTTGAAAATGTTGCTTTTAACCGATTTACTTAACATTTATAATTTCATTTTGTAATATAGTATAAGTAAATTAAAACAACTAATTAAAACATCCAAATAATAATTAGCACCTTTATTACAACCCAAATTAAAAATGTAGAAAGTAAATAAACATGAATGAATCAAATAAAACTCCAAAAATAAGGAACAAGCATGGCCACCTCGAGTCCTCTCCGGCTCCATCTCCGCGATCTACTCATCTCGCAAAATAATTTGGGAAGGGTGAGTCACCAAGACTCAGTGTAAATCCCCACCCAAAATGCAACTCATACACAAATTATTAATAACATGCAAACATGCAACCCCACTAACCATCCGTACTCCTTTAACTACCCCGTGGTCAAAACCACGGTGGTCAAAACCACTAGTGACTAGAGTCACAAATCAAATGATGGGGCCAACCCATCGTGTGGTCAAAACCACCGATGACCATAGGTCACAATTTATCAAGATGTGGTCAAAACCATCGGTGGTACCAAACCACCGGGACTTAGTCACAATTTATCATCGGTGTGGTCAAAACCACTTTGGTGACCAAGTCACAATTAATCGATGGGGCCAACCCATCTTGTGGTCAAAACCACTGGTGACAGTCCATAGAAATCATCCCCCTCCTCTCATCAATCCCACCATCATCATGCTTACATAACAAATGTCATAATCCCATAAATCATGCATTTATGTATAGCATAGCATCCAACAGCATATGATGGCATACAAAATCATATATCATAGATCACGTAATAGGGGACTTACCCGAAATCCATGCTTAAGCCCACAAGCAAATCACTACCACAATGATTAAAAAGGCAACAATATAGCAAAGTTTACTAATAAAGTGTGTAAAGAGTTTTACACACCTGTTACTAACGCAAATCCTAGATCCCGAAGATTCAATCTATGATGCTAGATCCTTTGACCCTATTTTCGGCCAACAACAAGTTTAGTGACATAGGCCTATTTGGCTAAACCAAATAATCCCGAAGGATATGTCGTGCTCAAAATAACACTCACCTTGGTTGCCGATTTGATTTCCAACCAAATCCCGAAGCCTTTGTTTGCCTTGGCCGATTAGCCCCTAAATCCATGGCACATAATCGGTTATACATGGATACCCAAAAATGGTCTTTAGCCGAATAAGATTAGTCACTTACCAACTTACCGAAATCCCAAAATTGTCACTTGTCTTGTCGAGATCCCTACCAAAACATTTGTTAGAATCGACTTGCACACTTAACCATAATCAAGGCCTTTGGCCGAATAGTGTATGTGTCTCACCTTTGAAGAATCAACACCCGATAGGCTCCGTCCATGCACCTTGCTGTTATCTACAACAAAGAAATACCATCTTGTGATCCTATGAATCATTCGGCCATCCCAAAAGAGAAGAAACAAACCGATTACCTTAAGGAAGAAATACTTACCACTATGCCACTTGGAGAACTACAAGAGAAAAGTTGACAGCCCCTAAGAGATTCGGCCAACACAAGATGGAAGGGTTGGAATTTTGAGTAGAAGAGGGGGTAGGTTCGGCCAAGTAGAAGAAAAAGAAACTAGAAATTTTGAACAATTTTGGCAATGTATCTAGGAGAATTCGCCAACAACTATTGAAGAGAAAAAAGAAAAGAACTTTGATGAATTTTGGCACCTCCCTAATGATAAAACCGATTGTAGATGGCCCTCAAGGAGTCCCATAATCGGCCATCACCTTTCTTTTTGTGATAATTTCCAGCCTTTAATTATCACAAATAAAGCAAGATTTATCTTACATTTAATCTCCTAACCACCTCATCAAACAAATAAAATGAAAATAAACTACTTAACACTTACCCTTCCAGCCGAAAATGTAAAGGAAAAACAAGGTTTATCCTTATCACATTAAGAGTCCAAAATCATGCCATTAACTTACTCTCCCATTCATGCCGGCGTGCACAAAAAAAAAATAAAACCAACCTGCAGCTTCTTTGGTTCGAACACAGGACCTGGTGGAGGCAAACTGCCGCAGCCCCTTTCAACGCCCCAAACCACTCTTCCAAATCAACTTTCATGCCCAAACTCACCCACAAAAATCTTTTAAAGCCTTCTAACTTGGCCCCCTTTCCTTTAACGCCAAAAAAAATAAAACACATCCCCCTTGTAACTCCCAAGATTCAAACTCAAGACCTGCCCAATCGTCACCTCTAAGCCCTTAAGTGGCGCATGAAAGCCACTTTGCCAATTAATTCTTTGTGTCATGCCTCTCCCGGAATTTTTCTTAACCACTATCTCACCTAGCTCCCTCCTTTTAAACATTTAAAAAGAAATTTCCAGTCCTAAGTCAGGCCTAGCTCGGGGTTATTTCTAGACCCTAGAACATGCTTAGCAATCATAGTATTCATTTCTTCAAGCACGCACATGTGAAAATAATTAAATTACAAACAACCCCTAATTTAGGATGTTACATAGATAGATCGAGTGATAACGACTTCAAAAATGTAAAGAGCATTAAAAACGGGGCAAGAACGGACTTACAATCGACCTTAAAAGTTGGCCAAACCCTAGCTATGTCTTCCTTCTAATTTTTGGCATAAGGGGGAGAAGATGGACAAGATTTTTGGCTTGATTTTCTCTTTTTTATTCATTTATTTACCAAATGACCAAAATGCCATTCACTTAAAACTTTGAAATTTTATCTCACCATGTCCATTTTTGTCCACTAACTTAACAAATGGTCTAATTACCATATAAGGACCTTCAATTTAAAATTTCACACCAATTAGACACCTCTAGCATGTAGAACTCAAATTTTGTACTTTTTACAATTTAGTCCTTTTTACTAAATTGAGTGCCCAAACGTCAAAATTTTCGAATGAATTTTTGCGAAATCATTTTGCAAAATTTTAAACCATAGAAATGTAATAAAAATGAACTTTACTACATCGATTTTGTGGTCCCAAAACCACTATTTCGACTAGGCCCAAAATCGGGCTGTTATAACTCTCCCCCCTTAGGGATTTTCGTCCCCAAAAATGTTACCAGAAAATAGGTTTGGGTACTGTTTTCACATAGCTTCCTTAGGTTCCCATGTAGCCTCCTCAACACCGTGTCGTTGCCACAAAACTTTAACTAGGGCTATACTCTTATTTCTCAACTATTTAACTTCCCAAGCTAAGATCTTGATCGGCTCTTCACCATACGTCATATCTAGTCGAATCTCAAATTCTGATTGAGAAATCACATGTGAAGTATCGGAACGATATCGTTGTAACATCGAAACATGAAACACATTATGAATTCTTTCCAACTCTATTGATAAAGCTAACCGATATGCCACTGGCCCTATTCTTTCAATCACTTCGTATGGCCCGATGAAACATGGGCTCAACTTGCCTTCACAGCCAAATCTCAAAATCTTCTTCCATGTAGATACTTTTAGAAATACTTTATCACCAATTTGAAATTTGATTTATTTTTTTTCAAATTTTCGTACGAATTTTGCCGATCTGAAGCTGCTTTCCAGCAATCACGGATTACCTTTACCTTTTCTTCAGTTTCTCTAACCAAGTCAACCCCGTGAATTTGTTTCTCACTAAGCTCAGTCCAATACAAAAGAGTTTGACACTTGCGGCCATACATTGCCTCATACGGTGCCATCTTTATACTTGATTGAAAACTATTGTTATAGGCAAATTCGACTAATGGTAGATATTTTTCCCAACTACCCTCGAATTCTAAAACACAACAACGAAGCATATCTTCAAGGACCTAAATCGTTCTCTCTGATTGGCCATCAGTTTGTGGATGAAATGTGGTACTAAAGTTCAACTTTGTACCCAAAGCCTTTTGTAACTTCCAAAATCTAGAAGTAAACCTCGGATCTCTATCTAAAAAAAGGGCACCCCATGCAATCTCACAATCTCAGCAATGTATAATTTAGCTAGCTTATCAAGTGAATAATCAGTATGTACCGATATAAAATGAGCTGATTTCATCAATCTGTTAACCACAACTCATACGGTATCTTTCTTTTTTGGAGTCAAAGGCAAACCCGTTACAAAGTCCATCGTAATCCTATTCCATTTCCACTCGGGTACCATCACTGGTTGAAGTAAACTTGATGGTACTTGGTGTTTGGCCTTTACTTGTTGATAAATCAAACATCTCGAATCAAACTCTGAAATATCTCATTTTATACCCGACCGCCAGTACAATTTCTTCAAATCGTTATATATTTTTTTACTACCCGGATGCACAGATAAACAACCATTATGTGCTTCATGAAGAATCTTCTAAATAATCTCATCATTTTTCGGTACACATACTCTAGCTTGGAACATTAAGCAATCATCAGAACAGATCCGAAAGTTTGATTCACTACTCAATTCACACATAGCTCTTTTGACTATAAATCACTGTCACATTTCTGAGCTTCAAAAATTTGTTGAAGGAATAATGGTCTACCTCTTAACTCGACTAGGATCGAACCATTATCGGATAAAATTAACCGTGTATTCATTGCTCTCAATGCAAACAAAGTCTTTCTACTCAATGCATCTGTGACTACATTTACCTTACTCAGGTGATAGTCAATCACTAGCTCATAATCTTTCAGTAACTCGAGCCATCTCCGTTGTTGCAAGTTTAAATCTTTCTGAGTCATCAAGTATTTTAAACTCTCATGATCCGAAAATACATGACATTTCTCACCATACAAGTGATGCCTCCAAATTTTCAATGCAAACACTATGGCCTCTAATTCTAGATCATGCGTCAAATAATTCTTCTCTTGTGGTTTCAACTGTCTCGAGGTATAGGCTATTACTTTGCCTTGTTACATCAACACACATCCTAATCCATTCAGTGACACGTCACTATAAATCACAAATTCTTTTCTCGATTCAGGTTGTACTAAAATTGGCGCCTCAGTCAATAAGGTTTTCAACTTATCAAAGCTTTGTTGACATTTCTCTGACCATTTGAACTTAACATCCTTTTGCAATAGTTTAGTCATAGGAGTAGCAATCATCGAAAATCCTTTGAAAAAACGTCGGTTATAACCGGCTAAGCCCAAAAAGCTTCTGACATCAAATACATTCTTCGACGGTTTCCAATCAACAATTGCCAATATCTTACTCTGATCAACCCGAATACCATCTCCAGAAACAATATGTCCCAAAAATCTGACTTTTCGGAGCCAAAACTCACTTTTGCTGAACTTAGCAAACAATTTCTTACCCCTTAAAATCTGCAATATAGTTCTCAAGTGCTCGGCATGTTAGGCCTCGTCTCGAGAATAAATCAAAATGTCATCAATAAACACAACCATAAATTTGTCCAAATACAGTCAGAAGATTCTGTTCATCGAGTCCATAAAAATAGCAGGTGCGTTTGTTAATCCAAAAGGCATAACAAGGAATTCATAGTGACCGTACATTGTTTTGAAAGCGATTTTTGGCACGTCTGACTCTTTAGCTCTTAACTAGTAGTAGCCAGACCTCAAATCAATCTTCAAAAATACTGTTGCCCCTTTCAACTGATCAAACAAATCATCTATCCTCGCCAGAGGATACTTGTTCTTTATAGTCACCTTGTTGAGTTTTCGGTAATCAATACAAAGTCTCATGGATCCATCTTTCTTCTTGACAAATAACACCGGTGCACCCCATGGTGAAAAAGTCGATCTCAGAAAACCCTTATCTGTAAACTCTTGCAACCGAGCTTTCGGTTCTTTTAAGTTATTCGGAGCCATCCTATACGGAGCGATTGATATCAATGAAGTCCCTGGTATTAAGTTAATACTGAACTCAACTTCTCTGACCGGTGGCAACCCTAGCAACTCTACTGGGAACACATATGGATATTCACAAACTATCGGTGCTGATTCAATTTTCAACTCAGACACTTTTGTATTCAACTCATAAGATAGATAAGTTTTACAACCTTTTCTCATATATCTCTGGGCAGACATCGAAGAAATCACAACAGGTAACTCACCCGACTCATCTGAATCAATCCAAAGAATTTTACCATTTTCACATTTCAGTTCAATAATCTTTCTTTTACAATTTACTGCAGCATCATGCAGTGTCAACCAATCCATACCCAAAATAACATCGAATTCATCAAATGGTAGCAACATTAAATCAGCCAAAAAATATTGACCTCAAATCATCAAGGGACAATTCTTGCAAACTCTATCAACTAAAATATGTTTGCCTAAGAGGTTCGACACTCTAACCACAAACTCAGTAACTCAGCTGGCGAGCTCTTACTAGCTACTAAATTCACATAAACATAAGAATGAGTCGATTCAGGATCGATCAATGCAATAAAATTAGTATTAAAGAGAGAAAAAGTACCAGTGATAACATCAAGAGATGTCGCTTCTTCGCGAGCACGGATGGCATAGGCTCTAACTGGTGCTCGAGCTTCAGATCTTATAGCAGTATCTTTCATCACACCTTTACTACTTGATCCATTTCTGGTATTTCTCGGTGGCCTACCCTTATTAGTAGTATTACTCGGCCTTGTACTCTAAAATTTTTCTTTCTTAGCCATTTCAGGACAATCTCGGATAAAATGCTCTTGAGAACCACACTTAAAGCAAGCCCGGTCATTCACTCTACACTCACTGGGATGTCTTCTTCCACAATGTTGACATTCGGGTCTATTAGACTTTACATTACCCACACTTGCCATAAAAGTAGCTTGAGATTTAAAACTCGAATGTTGCTTCCCACGATCTCCGTGTGAATACCCCGTTGAAACATTCGAACAGGAATATATTTCTTTAGATTTCTTTGACTGAGATGGAAATGACTTACTTATCGGTCTTTTCCTCGAATCTCTAGCCTCAAGATCAGCTTTCCTCTCCTCTTTATTCAACTCTTCGGCCTTACAAGCTCATTCAACCAATACCACAAATTCTTTTAGCTCAAAGATCCCAACTAACACACGAATATCCTCATTCAATCCATCCTCAAATCTCTTGCACATAATGGCCTTGGTGGAAACACACTCTGAGCATATTTACTAAGTTTGACAAATTCTCGCTCGTACCCTATCACTGTCATACGACCCTATTTCAACTCAAGAAATTTTTTACGTTTCTGATCGATGAACCGTTGACTAATATATTTCTTTCAAAACTCCTCTTGAAAGAATTCCCATTAATTCCTCTCCCTTGGTACCACCGATACCAGTGTATTCCACCAGAGATATGCAGAATCTCTTAAAAGTGAGATGGCACACTTTAAACACTCATTCGGTGTGCAAGATAGTTCATCAAATACTCTGATGGAGTTTTTGAGCCAAAAATTGACTCTATCGGGATTATCATACATATTAGCTCTAAAATCTTTAGCCCCATACTTTCGGATCTTATCAACTGGGGGCTTATTCATTCTAACAAATTTCATAGCTTGTGGAGCTACGGGAACCGGTCAAGGAATAGGTGGGGGTAGAGGAGGTTGGGCATTCAGATTTGTTTGAACAAATTCCATATACCACTCATTCATCATGTAGAGAAAGGCTTCCCTACCCCCTTATCCATGACTAACTGTAGAAGTTCTCCTATCTGACGGCACTTCCCCTTGAGCTAGAGCCGGCACATTACTTTTAACTTCATCAGCTTCAGCTCAATTGGGATCCATTTACTATATGAAAACACAATTTAAAGTTTTTAGGAGTCATCACACTATCACAGTTCATTTATGGCATGTACAGCTAGACTGTTACACACGCTATGTTAGTCTGAGACTAAACCATAGCTCTGATACCACTAAATGTAACACCTTTTACCCATATACGGTGCCAGAATAGGGTACGAGGAATTACCAGACTTAAACACAAGTAAAAGTACAAAATCGAGACATAATTTCCATCCAATTTTAAAAATTTTCACATATATTCATATCGTCCCTAATACGAGCCTACGAGGCTTAATACATACATTAGAAGTAGTTCGGGATTAAACTGAGAACTTTAGAAAATCATACAACACTTAGAAATATTTCACTGAAACAGGGGTCACATGCCCGTGTGGTCCAAGGGACACACCCGTGTGACCCTTAGACACGCCCGTGCTACAGGCCATGTTCAAAATAGGGAGCTCTCTGACTTGTGCCACACGCTCGTGTGCTAGGCCTTGTGGTCGATTTAATTTTCATGATTTTTCATAAAATAGGTGCAAACTTCACACGGCCGAGACAAATGCCTGTGTCCAAGGTCATGTAGCACACACGGCCGAGACAAACGCCCATGTCTCTGCCCGTGTGCTGTATTTTAGACATTCTATTTTGCAACAATTAAAGTATAGGGGACACACGGCCAAAACACACGCCCATAAGGCAAGCCATGTGTCACACAAGGCCTAGACACATACCCGTGTGTGTACTCATGTGGACAAAAAATAAGGCTATTTACTAAGCCATTTTGTCACCCTTACTTGCACCAACCCACACAACAACAAGCAACACTAATCCAAGCATATACATACAACTAATTCAACCACAAATAAGATATCAATACATCATTCACATGCTATCATTTATCACATACAACTATCATATACTTATCAACTCAAACCATGCAAATTTCCCACATCCATGAAAAGCATCACCATATGCATATATATATATATATATAAAACCAATATTAACCAATTTCAATGGTCATTTACAAATGAATTATCAACCAACATAAGCCAACATATTTCGCTAAATCAATTATGACACATAACAAAATGACCAAGTCCTTATACATGCCATAACTCAAAATATTAGAATCAATGGTACCCAAAATATTAAGTTGATAGTGTGAGTGAATCTCTGATAGTTTTCAATCCTCGAGCTAGCTTGGTGACACTATAAGACAAGGGAAAAGAAATGGGAGTAAGCTATATAGCTTAGTAAGTTCCTATGCAAATAATAAGCATTATAATCCCACATGTAACATGCAAATAACATGATAAACTTGGAATAAATAGTATTTGGGTCTTTTAATCATAACTTACTCATTCATAACCTTACCGAGGGTTCATCACATATCGAGCTCATTAATAAATGAGTTTTACGTATGTACCTGTACCAACTCACAACATAATCATAATCTTTCAAAACTTTGACATGCTCGTTGAATTTCCCATTGAACCACTTGGAATACTAAAGGATACTCGGGAATCTCGCACATACAATAATATACCAATGCCATATCCCAGATATGGTCTTACATGGGATCTCTTATTGATGCCAATAGCTTGGCTATGGTCTTACACGAAATCTCATATCGATGCCATATCCTAGATATGGTCTTACACGAAATCTCAATGACCCTAATGTCATGACATTTGTATCTTAATTATTCCTATGGTTCAACCGGGATTTATCGCTTGTTGAAATTTGTTGATTACGTTCGAAGTTAAATCACAATGCATACAATATTAAAGAAATTAAAGCATAAATAACAATGCATTATGTACATAGGAACTTATCTCGGTACAGAAATAGTAGCAATGGGACCTAATCGTCAAATACTTTATTTTTCCTCTAATCTAGGTCTGAACCTCATTTCTATTGATCTATAATAGAAAATTTAACTCATTTATTATTCAAATTATTCAATTCAGTCCAAAAATCTTATTATGGAAAAATTACATTTTTACCCCTAAACTTTGACATATTTACATTTTGGTCCCTAGGCTCGTAAAATGAAACGTATTTATTTAATGTACAAGCCTAGACAAACTATTTTTATAACTATAACAATCCACAATATCCATTAAAATACACTTTTACTATGTATTTTATAACTTTTACAAATAGGTCCTCTTAAGCATTTTCATCAAAAATCACTTAGTAAAAGTTATTTATCTAACACCAAACGTTCATTTTCTACTATTAGACATCAAAATACAAAAATTTATAACATGGGTCAAACCCTAGACCTTGATTATTCCTTAAATTAATGGTAGAAATAGATAGATCGAGTGATAACGACTTCAAAAATGTAAAGAGCATTAAAAACGGGGCAAGAACGGACTTACAATCGAGCTTGAAAGTTGGCCAAACCCTAGCTATGTCTTCCTTCTAATTTTTTCCATAAGGGGGAGAAGATGGACAAGATTTTTGGCTTGATTTTCCCTTTTTATTCATTTATTTACCAAATGACCAAAATGCCCTTCACTTAAAACTTTGAAATTTTATCTCACCATGTCCATTTTTGTTCACTAACTTAAAAAATGGTCTAATTTTCATATAAGGACCTTCAATTTAAAATTTCACACCAATTAGACACCTCTAGCATGTAGAATTCAACTTTTGTACTTTTTACAGTTTAGTCCTTTTCACTAAATTGAGTGCCCAAACGTCAAAATTTTCGAATGAAATTTTTGTGAAATCATTTTGAAAAATTTTAGACCATAGAAATGTAATAAAAATAAACTTTACTACCTCAATTTTGTGGTCCCGAAACCACTATTTTGACTAGGCCCAAAATCGAGATGTTACACAAGCATCATTAATATGTATAAAATAATATCACATATTCAATCTAACCAACCACATACATATATGTTAAATATGAAAAATATAACCTCATAAAAATATACCATAACAAACCATTTTTAGCCATTCCAATGGCTAAATTACAAACAACCATGTACTTGCCAACATTGGCCAAGTTAACCTATACATGCCATTATATCAAAATAAGATTACTTTTTATACCAAAACAAGCTGGAGGATGGTGTGATGATTCTCCGACCATTCTCCAACCTTAATAAGTCTCCGAACACTATAAAAAAAAGAAAAGAAAACCTAGTAAGCATTTAATACTTAGTAAGCTCGTAAAACAATTAAACTTACCAATTACATTCATTCAAATAAGCATACAATAACATGATTTCCAACAAATTGACAAATTTGCCTAATCACATACACTCAAACAAGTATGTTAGTTAAGTAATTCACATAATACCAAAATCATGGATGAGCTCATCATTTAACGTCTTTCGTTTACATATGCTTTCCATAAAATTATTCCATATTATATGTACACTTTGATAACAAACAATTTCACATATAGTTTAGCCATGTCAGAATTTTACCCGTTGAATTTATTAGAAATATCGATGGGTATGCTCATATAGTACACTTTAGTGTACACTACTATAATTAGTCAATTCATTTTCAAGGGTACCTAATTAGGGCACATAACCGGGAAGCACACTCTCGAGCCTTGTAACGAGAAGCTCACACAAAACCATTTCGAGAAGCTCATAAGAGCCTATCGGGGAGCTTATCCGGGCTATATAATGGGAAGCTCATAAGAGCCATAATCAGAAAGTTCACAAAGAACCTTATCGGGAAGCTTCGGATAGCCAATATCTAGAAATTCAAGCGAGCACTATCGGGAAGCTCACAAAGAGCCAATTTAATGGGAATATCATGAAGATCCTTTAATCAGGATGCTCATAAGAGCTAAGGTGTGTCCACAAAAAAATTAGAATCACAACCTATCGGGACGCTCTGAAGAGCTATAATGAGAAGCTCACAAGAACCAATAACAGGAAGCTCGAGAAAGCTTATAACGGGACGCTCATAATAGCTATGGTGTGCTTGCAACATATGCTGGACCACAACCAGTACGGGAAATCCTGTATCCATCGACTTTCATTTATTCAAATGGGATTTGACATTTATCAGGCATGTAACGACCCAAAATTTTTTGTTATCAAAAAGTGTACTTTTGGGTCCCCATTTTCATAAAACAGATTCGTAAATATTTATTAAAAATATTTACGAAGTTAGTTGTGTGGTTAATTAGGTTTTGGTGAGGTGAATTTGTCTAAATTAAGAGTAATTAGGTATAAGGAGTAGATTCCAAATAGAATAAAAGTTGAATTATAGAATAGAGAAAAGTTAAGAGACTAAATAAGTAATTAAACCAAATTGTGACAAGTGTTTGGTAAAAAACATGACATGTGTAATAATTAAATACATATATTTATTAATTATTATTTCTTACTTATTATTTAAGTAAATAATATTATATTATGTTAGTATAATAATAAAAGAAATAAAAGAAATGAAAGAGAAAAAGAAAGAATAAGAGGGATGAAATAGAGAAGGAAAAAGAGGAAAGAAAAAGAAAGAAAGAAAAAGGAAAATTTTAGGGTTTCATGTCTAAAGGTTTAATTGGTAAGTCAATTTAGCCCCTTTTCTTGTAATTTTGATGTTTCTAGAATCCTAGAACAAAATACTACTTGATTTATGCTGAAATTCTAGAAGTTAGTGAATTTTTAGAAGTTGTTCATGTTGAATAAATTGAAGTGTTAGGGGTTAAATTGATAGAATTTCAAGTTAGAAGTGAAAATGGGATTGAATTGTAGAATATATCATAAGTTTTGAGCAATAAGGACTAAATTGTAAAATTTCAAAATTAGGGTTTTGTGGTGAAATTAGAGAGTTGAAATTAGTTTAAAGTGGAAATTAAATAAGATATGGAATTAGTTTTGGAAGAAAAAGAGTTAGTTTTGATTTAAGGATTAAATTATAATTTATGCAAAAGTTGAATATAAATTGAAATATTCAATGTGAAATTGTGTGTATTGATGATTTGAAATTGTTTTAATTTTCATAGCTAACTTCGTGCTGGAAACATCGGCTAAGAAGGGAAAAGAGAAAGTCGACGAGGAGTGATTCGAAAATTACAGTTTGTATTTCTATAATTTGAACTTAATAATTAATTGTTGAATTTATTACTTGATGTGTATAGTCAGTGGATTGAGGTGAGTAATTGATATTCTGATATTGAATTGAATTGAATTGAATTGAATTATGAGCATATGTGAATATTGTTTAAAATTGAAAAGTGAATTGAAACCCTATTAACTATATCGGACTGAGTCGGATATAGTTGGCATGCCATAGGATTGGAGGTGTTCAGGGATACATTGACTTTGAGTCGATGAGACAATGGGTGTCAAACTATTACTTCGAGTTAATTTGATGAGGTACTGGGTACCAACTTACTTCGGCAAGGCCGATGATACACTAAGTGTCAATCTATTACTTTGAATTATCCGATGAGGCACTAGGTGGCAAACTGGTGTGTTTGGGTTGGATCCGTGTATCCGTCCGAGTCTGAATCGTGTTAATAGGGGTAAATAAATGAATTGACAATAAGAATGATTTTGAATGATTTTGAATATGAAATTGGAATGGGATATGGAATTTAATTATTCAAATGAAAAACATGAATCATGGATTCATGGAATGGATATTGGTATTGAAAATAAATTGTGGATCCTATTGAGAAAAGCTATTTGAATAGAAATTGTGAGATTGAAATAGCAAGAGATGAGAATTGAAAGTGTTATGAATGATGTGTTTATGAAATTGATTATTTATTTGAATGATTTTTTTATGTGTGATTATATATATAAATATTATAAATTCTTGCTTAAAAAGTATTCGGATTATAGAAATACCACTGAGTTCATACTCAGTGTTCGGTTTGTTTCCGTGCACAGGTTAGGTGCTAAAGTTGATCGTCGATTCAGCATCCATCCGAGATCCCAAACTCAAAACATGGTGAAGTATATTACTTTTTGGTAATGGCATGTACCTAGGTTGTTTTGTGTAGGTCATTTTGGGAAATGATTGTAAATGATGTTATAATATGAAATTGGTTGAATATATATATGAACATATGTGTTATGTTTAAAGCTATCAAATGGTATACTATTAGATTGATTTGGAAAATATGTGTGAAATACCTATGAAGGTACATTGATAAGGTCATTAGGTTGAATTTTTTGACATGTTTTAGATGTATTTGAATGTGTTTTGGATTAGCTGAACGATTGGTTTTTGAGTTGCTTATTGTTTAAGATTACAGGGTTGGTAAACTTGATGCTTAAGGTTCATTTTGAGTCCACACAGCCAAGCACACGGGCATGTGACTAAACCGTGTGAGACACACGGCTCTCACATGGGTGTGTGGTTGGGTCGCGTGTCCCCTGCAACTTTAAAATTTCAAAACAGAATGCTCAGGTAATTTTACACGGGCAGAGACACAGGCATGTCGCTGTGTAACACCCCTTACCCGTATTCGACGCCGAAACAGGGTACGAGGCATTACCGAAATCATATCATAAGCAATCACACAATTCTAAGTCATAAAATTTGCGTCCAAATTAAAACCATCCATATTCAATCATAAAGTCCCTTATACGAGCCTACGAGGCCCAAAACATGTATTGAATAGATTCCATTTTCTGAGCCTAGGGAAAAAATGTAAATATGTCAAAGTTTAGGGGTAAAAATGTAATTTTGCCATAATATGACTTTTGGATTGAATTGAGTAATTTGATTATTAAATAAGCTAAATTTTATATTATAGATCAAGAGAAACGAGGTTCGGACCTTAATCGGGGAAAGAATAAGGTGTTTAACGATTAAATCCGTATTCTACTATTTTCGTACTGAGGCAAGTTCATATGTAAATGATGCATTATTATTTATGTTTTACTTGTATTATTATTATATGAATTGTAATTTACTCTTTGACTGAATTCGATAAAGTTCGAGAAGTGAGAAAGTCCCAGTTGAACCTTAGGAATAGATAGGATACAAATGTCATGAAATTAGGGTTATTGAGATTACGTGTAAGACCATATCTAGGATATGGTATTGTTATAAGATTTCATGTAAGACCATATTTGGGATATCGCGTCGATATGAGACTTCGTGTAAGACTATAGCTAGGCTATTGGAATCGATATGAGATCCCATGTAAGACCATATATGGGATATGGCATTGGTATGGTACTATGTGTGTGAGATTTTCCGAGTATCCTTTAGTATTCCAAGTGGTTCAACGGGAAACTTAACGACAATGTTAAAGTTGAGAAAGACTATAGTATGTTGTGGAAGATCATGGTAAGTTACAAGCTAGTACAAGTATGTATATAAAACTCATGCTTAATGAGCTCGATATGTGATAGACCCTCAGTTTGGTTTGATTGAGTAAGTTATGATATTAAGGTTTTAATATCATCTATGCCAAGTTTGACTATGAGATTTACAATGACATTTATGTTAATTTATTTCATGTTGAGTATATGTTAAAGTGTGTTTATAATGCTTATTATTTGCATAGGAACTTACTAAGCTTTAAAGCTTACTCCCTTTCTTTTTCACTTGTCTTATAATGATGCCAAGCCAGCTCGGGGATCGAAGAGTGTCGAAGATCCATTCACACTATCAACTTAATATTTCGGTACTTATGATTATATTATTTTGAGTTAGGGCATGTATAGGGACTTGGTCTTTTTGTTATGTGTCATAATTGATTTGGCCAAATGTGTTGGCTTATAATGGTTGATTATTCATTTTGTAAATGGCCATTGGAATTGGCTAACATTGGTTAAGTATATATGAATGTGAAGATGTCATTCATTAATGTGGATTTTGCATGGTTTAAGATGATAAGTATGAGATGTTGTGTGTGATAGGAAATAGCATGTAATTGATGTGTAGATGACTTGGTTGTGGCTGATTGGTTGTATATATATACTTGAATTTGTGTTGCTTGTTGTTGTATAGGTTGGTGCAAGAAAGGGTGGAAAATGGCTTGGTAAATAGCCTTATTTTTTTCCACACGGGTAGACACATGGGTGTGTGTCTAGGCCGTGTGTGACACATGGCTTGCCCTAAGGGCATGTGTTGTGGTTGTGTGTCCCCTGCACCTCAATTTTTGCAAAACAAAATGCTCAGTAATGAGCATACGGGCATGTGTCTCAGCCGTGTGGATGGCACGATCTTGAACACGGGCGTGTTCCCTGGTCGTGTGAAGTCTTCACTTATTTTATAAAAAAATTTTGAAAATATAATTGATCGCATGGTCTAAGCACACGGGTGTGTGACTTGGCTGTGTAACCTTAATTTGATGATGACATCATAAACAGAATACTCCCTATTTTGAACACGGCCTGAAGCACGGGCATGTCTTAGGGTCACATTGGCATGTCCCGAACCCACACGGACATGTGACCCCTTTTGCATGAAAAATTTTCTACTTTTCTCAAAAGTTTCCAAAGTTCTCAGTTTAGTCCCAAACCACTTCCGATGTATGTTTTATAACATCCTAGAATTTGAATTTTTATATGTTGCTTTATTTTGGTGCTCAACTAGTTAACTATCCAATATGTGTGTTTATGTAGTCCTGAGAAGGCTCGAGATTTATTTGGTATTAGTAAAATATCTTGGCCTTTAGTACTTTAAGGTAATGGAATAAGTGACCTTAAAGCTTAAGATAATAAAGTGGTAAGAAGCTAGCATAAAAGAGCTATTAGTAAAGGGGATATGGCGCCATGTGTGTTACCTTGAGGGAAGGAGTTCGAATCCCATTGTGAGCATGTGTGAACTTTATTTTTTTTTTTTTTTTCTTTCCTTCCTTATAGTGTCGGTCAAGGATGAGTTTATGGTAAGTTGGACTTTGTTTTTTTTATGGCAAGATAGCTAAGAGAAAAAGGCAAGATTGAACTTAGGGAAATGAATCAAATAGAAAAGCCATGTAGAGGGAACATAAGGCTTATTTCAAGGGTGATGTTTTGGAAAGTTTGGGTGGCTAAACTTTGACCAATTGGCCATGCATTTGGACGGTTTTTGGGGCTAGGGGGATGGCCGAATTTTTGCTAGCATTTTGGTAAGGTAGATGCTAGTTTTGGTCTTTTTTTTTTTTTTTTTTTTTGCAAATTGGAGTATCAAATTTTTCTCTCCAAATTTCTTCTCCCCATAGCCGAATGTGTCATGAAAAATAGGTAAACATTTGTTTTGTTTTGGCCAATTCTTTGTGACCATTTTGGTATCATCTCCCATTTTTCCCTGAGCTCATTTCCTCCTTGTGCCGAAACCATACAACCTTGAAGGGGCATTTTCATTTCTTCTCTTTTCTTCTCTTTGCCGAATGCATACCAACCTCAAGACTTGTTCTTTATTCATTTTTCATCCTTGAAAACCGAAACATAAACACCCTATCTTTTATTTCTTTTCTTCTTCTTTTCTTCTTGCAAAAACTCTCAAACATCACTCCCTCCCTAATATTTCACCATGGCCGAATATCATTGATCATCTCCCCATAGCCGAATCTTCCACTTCACACATATTTTCTTCTCAACCATTTTTCTACTCACACTTTGATCAATCATGGTATAGTGGAGTGCCGATTGTTTCTACATCACTTAATCGATTCTAACCATAAGAAGATAGTGTGAAAAGGATTTTCATCGTTCAAGGGACTTTATCGCTCGATTTTCTTCTTGAGATCATAAGGATTTTTGTGGCAAACAAGATCAAATCAAAAGGGGTAGTGATTGGTGAATGAAAAAGGGGCGGATTTACGATCCCTATTAGATTCAAACCAAGGGTTGTTTTGGCGATTCGAGACTTTCCACCGGGTTGTGGACCCTCATCCGGTGAGAATTAACTATTTAAAGTTGCTCGCAATTGTGAGGCATCAGCGATTCAGGATTTTCCACCGGGTTGTGGATTGTCAACCGGGAGAAACAGTAAATAGTAGTTATTCGCGATTCTGAGGGTGTTGACGATCAAGAAAGTGTAGGGCTTACCGTAATCAGGTGTGTAATCTCACACCGTATTTCATGGGTTAGGTAATTATATTATGTTAACCGTTTGATGAAATCACATGTTAGTGAAATCGGGTAAAATGGCATATTTATAACTATTTGGTATAGATTATAAAATCGGTATTAAGACTGTGAAAATTATGAAATTGCCCTCAATGAGCCAAATCGATAAAAGTGACTATATGGGCCAAAAATGATATTTGATATATGGGCCAAAAGTGATATTTGATATATGGGCCAAAAGTGATATTTGATATATGGGCCAAATGTGATATTTGATATATGGGCCATAAGTGATATTTGATATATGGGCCATAAGTGATATTTGATATATGGGCCAAATGTGATATTTGATATATGGGCCAAATGTGATATTTGATATATGGGTCAAATGTGATATTTATTATAATGGGCCTTATTGTTCGCAATAAATATTTGAATGAATGGTTGTAAATGAATATGCATTATTTACATGGATTGCATGGGATGGGATAATGATGAAGAGAAGTTCTGGTAGCTATGCTACATAAATCTGGTGGCTCAGGCACAAATCTGAAAAATGGAAATGCCATGTAAACTCTGTGAATCTGGTGGCTTGTCCATAAATTGTTATAAACAGCATAATGCCTATTTTGGTGTGTTGGCGGGGTGGGTGACTAAAGCTCCCCGCAGGTGTGCTGGTTGGTACGGGTGGTGTGTAGTGGATGGAAACTAGGTTTGGTTTGGCAATTGCATATCACATTCATTTTATATATGTAATTATGGTATTATAATTGTAAATGGGCTTGGCCCGATAAATTCTAAATTGGATTTTTGGCCCAGTGGACAATGGTAAGTGGGTTACACACTGAGCTCTAGTAACTCACCTTATTTTCCTTACCTTTTTTCAGGTAATGGACAGTAATGGAGACTTGGGCTATGGATATCTTGGTGGAGGCCATACTTCGTAAACGGTTAAAATTTGGATTTTGGATTTTCCTTAGTATTTTAATTACTTTTGCTATTTTGGGTTTTATGTTGTAATAAGGCCTCTGGATAAATTTTAAATGTTTTATGTCTGATGGATTTATAATTGGCTTCAATTGCTTTAAAAGGGATTTTTCTAAAACTTAAATAAATAATTTGCGTTAAAAATGAACATATAAAAAGGGTTTTCACAAAGATTTTACAATAATACTTTAATTACCTTTAAAATTTTCTTTAATTATCAACGATATTTTCAAAGTTATGAATTATAAGATTTTACATCTCAAACTATCGATTTATCAAACAAATGATTTGACCAAATAAATATTCCTTCAAAAACCTTGAAATTTGTTTTACTTAGAATAAGACTCAAAAGTATATTTATTCTATGTGGCATGTCAAATCTAGCCTTAACGCATAGGTCGAGTTTGGGGTGTTACATTTATGGTAACAGAGCCAAGTTCAAAACTCGACTGTGGTTTGGGTTTTAAAACATTTTTTTTCAAAACTATTTTGGATTATAGAACGTATGTTTCAAAGGTAGTATGGCACCACGAGTATCCGGCACCAAGTCAAGTAAGTGTATTGAAATTGAATGATTATTATTATGGTGATATGACTATAGGAACACTCTAGAAATTTTAGTTTTAGATGTTGAAACTATAGAGATTGAGACTATAGGATGCGTTTACTAAAACAACTCTATCTTTTATTTATCATAAAATATCATTAATAAACACTGAAATAGAATACTAATTCATAAAACTTGTAATCAGATTGAAACGAAATAGTCAATATGAGCGCTAGAGGACGTGGACGTGGTAGACGTGGCCGTGGTAGAGGCCGAGGTGCTAGAGTTGTGTCTGAGGCATCGGGACATATGTTAGAAATGGACGCACCGATATCATCTGTGTCTAAAAATCGATCACATGACCGTATGAGAGAAGACATTGCTCTGTCTCAAGCAATGTTACGAGTTTTGGAAAAGGTTCTTGGGTTAGATCAGAGCCAGTAGCTCGTGGATCAATATCGGAATGACTCAGATCAAATGGTGTTGAGACCTTTAGGGGTATTTCAAGAGTAGCCCCAAATGTCGCGGAATATTGGCTCGAGGCTGTGGAATAGATCATGGATGATCTGGAGTGTACCGTCGAGCAAAAATTAAGAGGAGCTGTGTCTTTGTTGAGGGACGAGGCGTATCAGTGGTGGCTTACTGTTCGGGAAGGCACTCAGGCTGAATGTGTTACTTGGGATTTCTTCAAAACTGCATTCCAAGGAAAGTATGTTGGGGCAAGCTATGTGGATGCCCGAAGGAAGGAATTCTTAAATCTGGTTCAAGGAAATAAGACGGTGACAGCTTATGAAGCAGAACTTCTACGTTTGAGTCGTTATGCTCGGACTATAGTGCTTACTAACCATGAACGCTGTGTGCATTTTAAGGACGGGTTGAATAATGAGTTGTGAGTACTGATAGCCCCACAACAAGAAAGGAATTTTGCCACGTTTGTGGAGAAAGCCAAAATAGCTGAAGAGGCTATGAACTCGGAGAGGCAAAATCGAGAAAGAGGTAGAGGCAGGAACAAGAGGGACTTTAGGTACTCGGGTCCTTCTAAAAAGTTTCAAAAGAGGCCCAGGAATGATGAGCCAGCTCAAGCTAGAGCACCTGCTGCTACTAATCAAATTCAATCATGTGCTGACTGTGGAAGATGACACCCTGGTGAATGCTAGAAGAGAACTGGTGGTTGTTTCAAATGTGGTTCTAAGGACCATCAGCTTAAGAATTGTACTCGACGGACTACTCCGACTCAAGAAGCTCGTAACCATGATGCACAGCCAGTTAGAGGCGCTCCGTAGCCTCCGAGGGGCCGACGACCAGGTCGAGGTGGTAATGGCATAGGTCGAGGTCAGGGTGCACCGGGCAGAGGTAATGGCTTCAGGGGTAACGCGGGGTGAGGCAGCCAGGGTTAGTTTATGCGGTCAGATGCTGAGAGGATGGTGATGCACCTGATGTGATAATCGGTACGTTCTTCATCTTCGATGTACCTATTACTGCTTTGATTGATATCAGATCTACCTATTCGTATGTTGCTGTGCTATATCTGGAAATCTAAACATTAGATCTGAGATTTTTGATAAAGAGATAACGGTAATTAGTCCCTTAGGACAATCTATGTTAGTGAATAAACTATTTAGAGATGTGCCCTTAGAAATTCAAAGAGAAATATTTTTGGCGGATTTGATGGAACTGCCTTTCAGAGATTTTGACCTTATTTTGGGCATGGATTGGTTGGTGAAACACCGTGCTAACTTGGATTGTGTTGCAAAGAGGATGAGGATAAGAACTTCGAAAGATAAAGAAGTGGTGATGATAGGCGAAAGGAGAAATTATCTAATGTGGTATCAACTTTAAGGGCAGAAAATTTGGAGTGAAAAAGGTGTGGAGCATTCCTTGCCTTCATTAGTGCTTTAGACGCTAAGGAATTATAGGTGGAAAGTGTTAGAACAGTGAAAGAATTTTTATATGTTTTTCCCGAGAAACTTTTGGGTTTACCCCCAGACTGGGAAGTAGAGTTTGGCATTGAATTATTGCCAAGAACGGCTCCGGTGTCCATTGCTCTTTATAGAATGGCGCCGAAGGAGTTAGCGGAGCTTAAAGCTCAAATTCAAGAGTTGTTGGATCAAGGATCCATTCGACTGAGTGTGTCACTGTGGGAGCACCAGTCTTGTTCATCAAGAAGAATGATGGGTCAATGCGTATGTGTATCGATTATAGGCAGTTGAATAAGTTGATGATCAAGAATAGGTATTTGTTGTCGAGAATTGATGACCTGTTCTACCAACTGCGAGGAGCTTCGATTTTCTCAAAGAATGAAGAAGAGCATGATTCACATCTGCGGATAGTATTGCAAATATTGTGGGAAAAGCAACTTTATGCCAAATTCAGTAAGTGCGAATTTTGGCTAAAGGAAGTGACTTTCTTAGGACATGTCATGCCAGCCAAAGGAATCAGAGTTGATCCTTGAAAGGTAGAGGCTGTGTTGGATTGGAAACCACCGAAGTCAGTGGCCAAAATTTGAAGTTTCCTAGGATTGGCTGGTTATTATAGACATTTTGTTGAGGGGTTTTTGTTGATTGCTACACCCCTAACTAAACTGTTGCGAAAGGAAGTATCATTTGTGTGGGCAGATCAACAGCAGGAAAGTTTTGAGAAATTGAAGAAAATTTTGACGGAAGCGCTAGTACTGATTCAACCTGAAGCTAGAAAAGAGTTTATAGTTTACTGTGATGCGTCACACATGGGTTTAGGATGTGTGTTGATGCAAGATGGAAAAATGGTGGCTTATGCATCTCGTCAGTTAAGGCCGCACGAAGTCAACTATCCTACTCATGATTTGGAGTTAACTGCGGTGGTTTTTGCTTTAAAGATTTAGAGGCACTATCTCTCGGTGAAAAGTTAGTCATTTATACGAACCATAAGAGTTTAAAGTACCTCCTTACCCAAAAGGAGTTAAACTTAAGACAGCGGAGGTGGATAGAGCTGTTGAAGGATTACGACTTCGCAATCGAGTATCACCCTGGAAAGGCTAATGTGGTGGCAGACGCGTTGAGTCGTAAGGTGACATCGGAGTTGAGAGTGATGTTTCTCATCTCAGTTTGTATGAAGATGGCAGTCTGCTAGCCGAACTTCAGGTGAAGCCTATGTGGTTAGGTCAGATCAAGGAAAAGCAGTTATCAGATGAAAAGTTGGGTCCCTTACTTCAGCAGGTGGAAGGTGGTGTAATAGGGGATTTTGGATTTGATAAGGATGGAGTATTGTGTTTTCACGGAAGAATTTGTATGCCCAAGGATTCTAATTTGAGACAAATGATTCTGTGAGAGGCGCATAGTAGCCTTTATGCTATGCATCCCAGGGGAAATAAAATGTATCGAGACCTCCGTGAGCAATATTGGTGGCCAGGGTTAAAACGGGAAGTTACTGAATATGTGAGTAAGTGCTTGACTTGTCAATAAGTGAAGGCAGAACACCAATTACCATTAGGATTGTTGCAACTGATAAAGATTCCATTATGGAAATGGGAACGGATAATGATGGACTTTGTTAGCGAGTTACCTTTATCGCCTATTAAGAAAGATTCTGTTTGGGTAATAGTGGATCAATTGACTAAGACTGCTCATTTTCTACCTGTTCGAACGGATTACTCATTACAGAAGTTGGCTAAGTTGTATGTAGCAGAGATTGTGAGGTTGCATGGGGTACCAGTGTCTATTATTTTGGACAGAGACCCTAGGTTTTCATCACGATTTTGAAAAGCCTTACATGAAGCTTTGGGAACCAAGTTGAATTTCATTACGGCATTTCATCTTTAGACGGATGGTCAGTCGGAGAGAGTAATCCAGATCCTGGAAGACATGTTAAGGGGCTGTGTGATTGACTTCAGGGGTAGTTGGGAGGATTTCCTACCGTTGGCAGAGTTTGCGTATAACAATAGTTATCAATCCAGCATCCAGATGGCACCCTACGAGGCGTTGTATGGTCGTAGGTGTCGTACTCCTACTTTTTGGACTGAATTGGGGGAGCGACAGTTATTGGGTCCTGAGCTGATATCAGAAACGGAGGAAAAGGTAAAGGTAATTCGGGCACGGTTAAAGGAAGCTTCGGATAGACAAAAATCTTATGCGGATCTGAAGCGTAAGGATATTGAGTTTGCAGTGGGGGATCAAGTCTTTCTAAAGGTCTCACCTTGGAAAAAGATCTTCAGATTTGGAAGGAAGGGCAAGTTGAGCCCTAGGTTCATTGGACCGTATCGTGCGTTGAAGTGGGTAGGACCAGTGGCTTATCAGCTTGAATTACCTCTGGAGTTGAGTCAGATTCATAGTGTTTTTCATGTCTCAATGTTGAGGCGTTATCGATCAGATCTATCTCACATAGTACCAGTAGAGGAAGTTGAGTTAAGGCCTGACTTGTCATTCGAGGAAGAGCCAGTGCAAATTTTAGATCAAGATGTTAAGGTGCTGAGGAGGAAGTCAGTACCATTAGTCAAAGTTCTATGGCGTAATCACGGAGCGGAGGAAACTACATGGGAGCCTGAGGACACGATTCGACAGTAATATCCTCACCTCTTTAATCAGGTAAATTTTGAGGACGAAATTTTTCTTTAAGGGGGGTAAAATTGTAACATCCCAGAATTTGAATTTTTATATGTTGCATTATTTTGGTGCTCAGCTAGTTAACTATCCAATATGTGTGTTTATGTAGTCTTGAGAAGGCTTGGGATTTATTTGGAATTAGTAAAATATCTTGGCCTTTAGTACTTTAAGGTAATGGAATAAGTGACCTTAAAGCTTAAGGTAATAAAGTGGTAAGAAGCTAGCATAAAAGAGCTATTAGTAAAGGGGATATGGCGCCATGTGTGTTACCTTGAGGGAAGGAGTTCGAATCCCACTGTGAGCATGTGTGAACTTTATTTTTTTTGCTTTCCTTCCTTATAGTGTCGGACACGGATGAGTTTATGGTAAGTTGGACTTTGTTTTTTTTATGGCAAGATGGCTAAGAGAAAAAGGCAAGATTGAACTTAGGGAAAGGAATCAAATGGAAAAGGCATGTAGGGGGAACATAAGGCTTATTCCAAGGGTGATGTTTTGGAAAGTTTGGGTGGCCAAACTTTGACCAATTGGCCATGCATTTGGACGGTTTTTGGGCTAGGGAGGGGATGGCTGAATTTGTGCTAGCATTTTGGTAAGGTAGGTGCTAGTTTTGGTCATATATATATATATATATATATTTTGCAAATTGCAGTATCAAATTTTTCTCTCCAAATTTCTTCTCCCCATAGCTGAATGTGTCATGAACAATAGGTAAACTTTTTTTTTGTTTTGGCCAATTCTTTGTGACCATTTTGGTATTATCTCCTATTTTTCCCTGAGCTCATTTCCTCCTTGTGCCGAAACCATACAACCTTGAAGGGGCATTTTCATTTCTTTTTTTTTTTTTTCTCTTTGTCGAATGCACACCAACCTCAAGACTTGTTCTTTATTCATTTTTCATCCTTGAAAACCGAAACATAAACACCCAATCTTCTATTTCTTTTTCTTCTTCTTTTCTTCTTGGAAAAACTCTCAAACATCACTCCCTCCCTAATATTTTCACCATGGCCGAATATCATTGATCATCTCCCCATAGCCGAATATTCCACTTCACACATATTTTCTACTCAACCATTTTTCTACTCACACTTTGATCAATCGTGGTATAGTGGAGTGCCGATTGTTTCTACATCACTTAATCGATTTTAACCATAAGAAGATAGTGTGAAAAGGATTTTCATCGTTCAAAGGACTTTATCATTCGATTTTCTTCTTGAGATCATACAGATTTTTGTGGCAAATAAAATCGAATCAAAAGGGGTAGTGATTGGTGAACGAAAAAGGAGCGAATTTGCGATCCCTTTTAGATTCAAACGAAGGGCTGTTTCGGCGATTCGAGACTTTCCATCTGGTTGTGGACCCTCATCCGGTGAGAATAAGTTGTTCGTAATTGTGAGGCATCAACGATTCGAAATTTTCCACTGGGTTGTGGACTGTTAATCGGGGAGAAACGACAAACAGTAGTTATTCGCGATTCTGAGGGTGTCGACGATCAGGAAAGTGTGGTGCTTACCGTAATTAGGTGTGTAATCTCACACCGTATTTCATGGTTTAGGTAATTATATTATGTTAATCGTTTGATGAAATCACATGTTAGTGAAATCATGTATAATGGCATATTTATAACTATTATGGTAAAGGTTATGAAATCGGTATTAAGATTGTGAAAATTACGAAATTGCCCTCAATGAGCCAAATCGATAAAAGTGACTATATGGGCCAAAAGTGATGTTTGATATATGGGCCAAAAGTGATATTTGATATATGGGCCAAAAGTGATATTTGATATATGGGCCAAATGTGATATTTGATATATGGGCCATATGTGATATTTGATATATGGGCCAAATGTGATATTTGATATATGGGCCAAATGTGATATTTGATATGTGGGCCAAATGTGATATTTGATATATGGGCCAAATGTGATATTTGATATATGGGCCAATTGTGATAATTGTTATAATGGGCCTTATTGTTCGTAATAAATATTTGAATGAATGGTTGTAAATGAATATGCATTATATACATGGATTGCATGGGATGGGATAATGATGAAGAGAAGTTCTGGTAGCTATGCTACATAAATCTGGCGGCTCAGCCACAAATCTGAAAAATGGCAATGCCATGTAAACTCTGCGAATCTGGTGGCTTGTGCACAAATTGTTATAAACAGCTTAATGCCTATTTTGGTGTGTTGGCGGGGTGGGTGACTAAAGCTCCCCGCAGGTGTGCTGGTTGGTACGAGTGGTGTGTAGCGGATGGAAACTAGGTTTGGTTTGGGAATTACATATCACATCCATTTTATATATGTTATTATGGTATTATAATTGTAAATGGGCTTGGCCCGATAAATGCTAATTGGATTTTTGGCCCAGTGGACAATGGTAAGTGGGTTACACACTGAGTTCTAAAAACTCACCCTATTTTTTCTTACCCTTTTCAGGTAATGGACAGTAATGGAGACTTGGGCTATGGATATCTTGGTAGAGGCCATACTTCGTAAACGGTTAAAATTTGGATTTTGGATTTTCCTTAGTATTTTAATTACTTTTGCTATTTTGGGTTTTATGTTGTAATAAGGCCTCTAGATAAATTTTAAATGTTTTACGTCGATGGATTTATAATTAGCTTTAATTACTTCTAGAGGATTTTTCTAAAACTTAAATAAATAATTTACGTTAAAATGAACATACAAAAGGGTTTTCACAAAGATTTTACAATAATACTTTAATTACCTTTAAAATTTTCTTTAATTATCAACGATATTTTCAAAGTTATGAATTATAAGATTTTACATCTCAAACTGACGATTTATCAAACAAATGATTTAACCAAATAAATATTTCTTCAAAAACCTTGAAATTTGTTTTACTTAGAATAAGACTCAAAAGTATATTTATTCTATGTGGCATGTCAAATCCAGCCTTAACGCACAGGCCGAGTTTGGGGTGTTACATGTTTTGGGCCCCATAGGCTCGTAATAGGGACGATATGAATGTATATGAAAATTTTTAAATTTGGATGGAAATTTATGTCTTGGTTTTGTATGATTGCTTGTGTATAAGTCCGATAACACCTCGAACCTGTTCAAGCATAGAATACGGGTAAGGGGTGTTACATTTAGTCGTATCAGAGCTACGGTTTAGTCGATTCTTAGACTAACATAGCATGTGTAAGAGTCTAGCTATACATGCCATAAATGAGCTCTGATAGTGTAATGACTCCTGACAATTGTAATGTAACAACCCGGTTTAGACCCTAGTTGGAACAATGGTTTTGAGACCACAAATTCGAGGTTAGAAATATATTTTAATATTATTTTTCATGTTTACAGTGTGTGATTAAGCATGTGTGAAAATTTGGTGTGAAAATTTTTATCATTTCTGTGTCGAATTATGAAAAAGGGCTTAACCGCAAAAAATGCAAAAGCTGTGTGCTGATTGTTAAAGTGCTTAATTGGCATGACTTATTAAATGAAAGGTCCCTATGTTGCAATTATACCATAGAAAGTGGAGATGGACATATATGTATATAGTTAGTGGAAATTTTAAATGTATTAAAAATGGGAAAAATAGTAAAACATGAATTAAGTTAATATTACTCATAATAAAACAAAAGATAGTGGATGAGTGTTCATCTTTCTACCGAAATTGAAAGAAGAAAATAAGGGTTCAGAGCTTGTTGAATTTGGCACATTCATATCTCAATAGGGTATGTATTTTTGATCGATTTTTAATGATTTCTACGTTTTTGTGATCGTTGCTTTGTGTTCTATCAAACCCATGCTTTAATTTTAGAGTTTGGTGGTGATTTTGAGATATGCCATTGATGAATATGTGAGCTTTGTGTTGTTAGTTGGTGGAATATGAAAGCTTAGTGTTAGGTTAACATAGTTTGTATTTGGATTTTTGATGAAATTGAGTAATTTGGGCTAAATTACAAAAATGAAACATTGGAGGACTAAAATGTGAAATAAATAAAATATATGGGCTTGTATAAGTATAAGGAGAATTTGGCCTAAGCATGATGTAGTGAAATTTTTTGTATTTTGTGATTTTGTGAATTAGGGACTAAAGTGTCGAAATGTGTAAATGTGAGTGCTATTTTGTAAAATACCCTAAATATGTGTGTTTGGACTAAATTGAATTAATTGGTGATTGAATGAGTTAAATTTGATTGTGTATAGACTAAGAAAGGAGATATTCGAATCGAGATCGAGGTAAAGATGAAGTACTCGATTGATCGGCTAGTTTCGATATTTTGACGTCTGAGGTAACTTCGGATATAGTACAAGTTATTAACTTATATCTATGTGATGTGAATTGAATGATAGTTATCAAATTAGAAATGCTCTATGTATGAGATTGAGAAATGAGGCACTAAGTGTGCATAATTAAAATCGAGACGGAGTTGATAGCACTGTGTGTCCGAAATAATGGAAGCTTCGGCTTTACTGATTGGCACTGTGTGCGCGATACCAAATTAAGTTCGGCTTTGTATCGAGGCACTAAGTGTGTGATGTTAATTAAGTTTCAGCTATAATTTGGGCACTAAGTGTGCGATTGAGTTGAAGAGATATCGAGCAGTGAATGTGATATGTATCGAGCATCAAATAGCAAGAACATTTATTAACTAGGTGTTGGCAAAGGTATGTTTGAACCTATGTGGTTGATGATAGTTTTAAAGGTTAAAAGAATGGATATTTGAGCATATGGTTGAGGATGATAATATGCCAAATTGAGCATCAATCTATGTGATAGTCTAATTATGTATTGATGTTACATTATTAAGTAGCATGTATTATATTACGAACTTACTAAGCTTTTGAGCTTACTGTGTAAATTATTTTTCTGTTTTACAGTGTCTTTAAAGCAAGCTCAGATCTGGGGATCGTCAGAGACTCAATCACAATATCGGCTATCTATTTCGGTACTTTTGAAAGATGTACATATTTGGTATATGTCATGTATAGGCTAGTAGTTATGGTGTATTTTGAAATGTTGGACCTTGCCATGGGACATGGCTTGGAAGATAGATGAATTTGGTTATTATGTGTGAGCTATGTAAATGATGAATGTGGTGTGAAGTAGTGAATGATGAATATGGTATGATTTATGCTTGAATTGGTTGTTGAGAAATGAGGTTAAAATGTGGAATTATGATACGAATTGCATGATGTTTGTTTTGCATGATTTAGGATATGAAATTGGTATTTTAGATGGACTTATTTGAGATGAGATTGAGTATGGTTATAGATGGTATAGTTGATGATGAATTGGTGGTTGTATTGGTATGTTTGATTGCATTTTTGAGGCATGAATTGGTATTGGATTGATGGTTATATGTGATTCTAAGTGTGGATGGTAATTTGGCCTTGAAAAATAGCCTATAATTGCCCACACGGTTGAGCACACGGGCGTGTGGCTCGACAGTGTCATGTAGGTTTGTAATTTGGTGCAAAACAGGCTCGACCACAGGCTGGACACACGGGCGTGTGACTGGCCGTGTGGTGCAAGTCAGTGTCGACCACGGGTGAGGCACACGGACGTGTCTCAGGCCGTGTGGACAAGTCAGTAGGTATGCCCTATTTTGCCACGGCTTGGACACATGGGCGTGTCTGAGGCCGTGTGAGGCACACAGCCTACCCACACAAGCGTGTGACCTTTGTAGTTTTGAAAAATGTTTTGAATTTTAGAAATTTTTGTATGTGTTCGGTTTAGTCCCGGCCCTATTCTAAAGTATGTTTAAGGTCTCATAGACCTCATTAAGGGACTATATGTTTATACTTGGATAAGTTTGATTGATGATTGACTTTGTGTTGTGAAATATTATGTAATGTTCTGAAATGATTAGTCATGCCTCGTAACCCTAATCTGGAGGCGGACACGAGTTAGGGGTGTTACATGTAAATTTTGTTTTCATATAGTAATGGATCACAATCGAGCTGAGGCTGATGAAGTCAAAAGTAATGCGCCGACTCCTACTCAAGGGGCAGCTCCAGTTGAAAGTAGACCTGTAACTGTGAGTCAGGGAGGACGAGAAGGGGCTAGAGAAGCCTTCCTCCATATGATGAATACATGGTATACAGAGTTCGTTCGAACGAACCCGAATGCTCAACCAGCCCCACCTATTCCTCAACCGATTTCTGTAGCGCCTCAAGGTATGGACTCTATGAGATTGAATAGGCCTCTGATTGATAAAATTTGAAAGCACGGGATGAAGAATTTTGAGCCAATTCTAATGATGATGCTGAGAAAGTCGAGTTCAGGCTCGAGAACACCATCAGGGTTTTTGATGAGTTGTCCTGCACACCTGAAGAAAGTATGAAATGTGCTTTGTCACTTCTAAGAGATTCGGCCTATCAATGGTGGAACACTCTTGTGTCGGTAGTACCAAGAGAGCGAGTTAATTGGGAATTCTTCTAGGAAGAGTTCCGTAAGAAGTATATTAGCCAAAGGTTTATCAATCAGAAACGAAATGAATTTCTTAAGTTAAAATAGGGTTGAAGGATAGTGACAGAGAATGAGGGTAAGTTTGTGAGAGTTAGCAAATATGCTCAGGAATGTGTTTCGACTGAAGCTATCATGTGTAAGAGATTCGAATACGGACTAAACGAAGACATTAGATTGTTTGTTTGCATTCTAGAATTAAAAAAATTCATTGTACTTGTTGAGCGAGCTTGCAAGGTTGAAGAGTTGGCAAAAGAGAAAAGAAAAGCTAAGTTTGAGTCTCGAAACTCGAGGAAAAGACAGATGGGTAAGTCATTCTAGTCCTTATCTAAGAAATAGAGAGAGTTTAATACTCGATCGAATGCTTCAGTTAGGTTTTCAAAAAAAACATACGAAATAGTATTCGGGACATAAGGCTCAGACTACTTCGATAGCGAGTGTGGGTAATGCTCTACCTAATAGACTTGAATTCTCACATTGTGGTAGACATCACCCCGGCGAGTGTCGAGTGAATGATCGAACTTTTTTCAAGTGTGGTTCCCAAGATCATTTCATTAGAGATTGCCCTAAGATGGCTAAAAAAGAGAAATTTCAGAGTGCAAGATCTGGTAATACTGCTCTTAGAGGAAGGCCACAGAGAAATCTAGGAAATGGAGCAAGTAGCAAGAGTGCACCTAGAGATTAGGCTATGAGATCCAAGGGTAAAACACCTGCGAGGACTTATGTCATTCACGCTCGTGAAGAGGCTTCATCTTTTGATGTGATTACAGGTACTTTTTCTCTCTATGATACTCATGTTGTTGCTTTGATTGATTTGGGATCAACTCATTCTTATGTTTGCATGAAATTGGTGTCTAATATGAATATGCCTACTGAGTCTACAAAATTTGTGATAAAAGTGTCAAACCCCTTAAGCAAGTATGTGCTAGTTGACAAGGTTTGTAAGAATTGTCCTTTGATGATTTGAGGTCATTTTTTTCGGCTCATCTGATGCTTTTTCCATTCGATGAATTTGATGTAATACCTCGTATGGATTGGCTGACTATTCATGTTTTGGTAGTAAATTGTGGAAGAAAAATTATTTAATTGAAACTTGAAAATGGTGAAACTCTTTGAATTAATTCAAATGAGTCGAGTGAGTTACCTATTGTAATTTCTTCGATGACTGCCCAAAGATATGTAAGAAAAGGCTGTGAAGCTTATCTAGCTTATGTGTTGAATACAAAGAAGTCTGAATTGAAAATTGAATCAGTTCCGATAGTGTGTGAATATCCAGATGTGTTCCCGTAAGAGTTACCTGGGTTACCTCCAATTAGAGAAGTTGAGTTTGGCATTGAGTTAGTCCCTGGTACTTCACCGATATCTATTGCTCCATATAGGATAGCCTCGACTGAATTGAAAGAGCTAAAGGCTTAGTTTCAATAGTTGACAGATAAGGGTTTTGCGAGACCTAGTTATTCTCCCTGGGGTGCTCCGGTATTGTTTGTAAAGAAGAAAGATGGATCTATGAGACTTTGCATAGATTACTGACAGCTCAATAAGGTAATAATAAAGAACAAGTATCCTTTGCCGAGGATTGATGATTTATTTGACCAACTGAAAGGTGTGACAGTGTTCTCGAAGATAGATTTGAGATTTGGTTACTACCAGTTGAGAGTAAAAGAGTCGGATGTGTCGAAAATCGCTTTCAAAACAAGGTCCGGACACTACGAATTCCTCGTAATGCCTTTTGGATTAACGAATGCTGTTGTAATTTTTATGAATCTAATGAATCAGATCTTTAAACCTTATTTGGAAAAGTTTGTGGTTGTGTTTATTGATGATATTTTGATTTGTTCTTATGATGAGTCTGAGCATGACGAACACTTGAGAACTGTTTTACAGACTTTGAGAGATAAGTAGTTGTATGCTAAGTTCAGTAAAAGTGAGTTTTGGCTCCAAGAAGTTGGATTTTAGGACATATTGTCTCAGGTCATGGTATTCGGGTTGATCCAAGTAAGATTTCGACAATTGTTGATTAGAAACCGCCACGGAATGTATCTAAAGTTAGAAGCTTTTTGGGCTTATTCAGATACTACCATCGGTTTGTCAAATGGTTTTTGATGATTGCTACTCCTATGACGAGACTGTTGCAAAAAGACGTTAAGTTTGAATGGTCCAAAAAATGTTAACAAAGTTTTGAGAAATTGAAGGCACTATTGACTGATGCACTAGTTTTAGTGCAAACTGAACCGAGAAAAGAATTTGTAATTTATAGTGATGCATCACTGAATAGATTAGAATGTGTATTGATGCAAGAGGGCAAAGTGATAGTCTATGCCTCGAGACAATTGAAACCACATAAGAAGAATTACCCGACGCATGATTTGGAATTAGCTGCTATTGTATTCGCTTTAAAGATTTAGAGACATCATTTGTATAGTGAGAAATGTCATGTTTTTACCGACCATAAGAGTTTAAAGTATTTGATGACTCAAAGAGATTTGAACTTACTGCAACGAAGATGGCTTGAGTTGGTGAAAGACTATGAGTTGGTGATTGACTATCACCCGGGTAAAGCGAAGGTAGTCGTCGACGCCTTGAGTAGGAAATCTTTGTTTGTCTTGAGAGCAATGAACACGAGATTGACTTTATCTGATGACGGATCTATTGTAGCTGAGTTGAGAGCTAAGCTGATGTTTATTCAACAGATTTGTAAAGTTCAAAATGTGACAGTGATTTGCAAGCCAAGAGAATTCATTGTGAATCGGTTAGTGATTCAGATTTTCATATCAGATTCGATGATTGTTTGATGTTCCGAGGTAGAGTTTGTGTACTAAAAAATGAAGAACTTATTCAGAAAATTCTTCATGAGGTGCATAATGATTATTTATCTTTGCATCTGAGTAGTATGAAAATGTATAACGATTTGAAGAAGATATATTGGTGGCCAGGTATGAAAAGAGATATTTTTGAGTTTGTGTCAAAATTTCTGATTTGTCAGTAAGTGAAAGCCGAGCACCAAGTGCCTTCGAGATTACTTCAGCCCGTGATGGTTACCGAGTGGAAATGGGATAGAATCACCATGGATTTTGTAACGGGTTTGCCTTTAACTCCAAAAAAGAAAGATGCCACTTGGGTAGTTGTTGATAGATTGACTAAATCGGCACACTTCATCTCGAAACATACTGATTATTCGCTTGATAAGTTAGCTGATTTGTACATTGGTAAAATTGTTAGATTGCATGGAGTTCCTATTTCAATCATATCGGATAGAGATCCGAGATTCACTTCGCGGTTTTGGAAAAAGATGTAAGAAGCTTTGGGTACAAAGCTGAACTTTAGTACCGCTTTCCATTTGCAAACTGATGGTCAATCCTAGAGAACATTCAAGTGCTTGAAGATATGCTTCAATGTTGTGTTCTAGAATTCGAGGGTAGTTGAGCGTAAAATATCTACCATTGGTCGAATTTTCCTATAATAACAGTTTTCAATCAAGTATAAAGATGGTGCCTTATGAGGCATTCTATGGCCGCAAGTGCCAAACACCGTTGTATTGGACCGAACTTAGTGAGAAACAGATTCACGAGGTAGACTTGGTTAGAGAAACCAAAGAAAAAGTAAAGGTAATTCGTGATTGCTTGAAAGTAGCTTCAGATAGACAAAAGTCGCATGCAAATTTGAAAAGAAAAGAGATTGAGTTCCAGGTTGGTGACAAAGTATTGTTGAGAGTATCTTCGTGGAAGAAGATTTTGAGATTTGGCCGTAAAGGTAAGTTGAGTCCACGTTTCATTGGGTCGTATGATGTTATTGCAAGAATAGGGCCGGTGGCATATCGGATAGCTTTGCCGACAGAGTTGGAGAGAATTCATAATGTGTTTTATATGTCGATGTTGCAACAATATCGTTCTGATCCTTCACATGTGATTTCTCTGACATAGATTGAGATTCGACCGGATATGACATATGGTGAAGAACCGATCAAGATATTACACAGGAAGTTAAACAGTTGAGAAATAAAAGTATAACCCTCGTAAAAGTATTATGGAAAAAGACATGGGGTAGAAGAGGCTACGTGGGAACCCGAGGAAACCATGAGAAAACAATACCCAAACCTTTCTTTCGGTAAGCTTTTCGTGGACAACAATCCCTAAGGGAGAGTTATAACATCCCGATTTTGGGTCTAGTCAGAATAGTGGTTTCAAGACCACAAATCTAAAGTAGAAATAATTATTTTATGAACATTTTGAGGTCTATAGCATGATTTCATGATTGTGTGAAAATTTCATGAAGAAATTTTATGCATAAAGTGACTAATTCAAAATTTAGAACTAAATTGAATAAGTTGCAAAATATACATTCTAGAAGCTTTGAGCATGAAATTGCCATGGATTTTTAATTAGAGGGTTGTAAATAGAAATTTGACCAATTTATATTTTTATGGACAAAAATGGACATGGAAAGGTAAAATTTCAAAGAAATGCATTAAGAGCATTTTGGTTATTTAGTAATTAAGAGATTAAAAAGGGAAAATAGAGTAAAAAATTTGCTCATCTTCTCCATGCTTGTGCCGAAAATTCTAAGGAGCCATAGCTAGGGTTTTTCCAACTTTCAAGCTTGATTGTAAGTGCATCCTAGCCCCGTTTTTAATGCTCCTTATGTTTTTGAGATCGTTATCACCCGATTTACCTATTTCTACTATTATTTTGAAGTATGGTTCATGTTTAAAAATTTACCCATGTGTGACATGCATGTATTTTGATGTCTAATGGTAGAATATGCAAGTTTAATGTTAAATAAACAACTTTTGCTAGATGATTTTTGGTGAAAATTAACAAAAGGACCTATTTGTAAAAGGTTTCAAAATGTGTGTAAAATTGTGATTAAATGAAAAGTGGGGACTGTTATAAGTATAAAAAAGGTTCGGCTAGGCTTGGGAATCAAAAAAATTGAATAGATTCCACTTTTCGAGCCTAGGGGTAAAAATGCAAATATGTCAAAGTTTAGGGGCAAAAATGTAATTTTGCCATAATATGACTTTTGGATTGAACTGAGTAATGTGATTACTAAGTAAGCTAAATTTTCTATTATAGATCAAGAGAAACGAGGTTTGGACCTTGATCGGGGAATGAATAAGGTGTTTGACGATTAAATCCCTATTCTACTATTTTTGTATCGAGGTATGTTCATATGTAAATGATGCATTATTATTTATGTTTTACTTGTGTTATTATTGTATGAATTGTAATTTATTCTTTGACTGACTTCGACAAAGTTCGATATGTGAGAAAGTCCGGGTTGAACCTTAGGAATAGATAGGATACAAATGTCATGACATTAAGGTTATTAAGATTACGTGTAAGACCATATTTGGGATATGGCATCGTTATGAGATTTAGTGTAAGATCATATTTGGGATATGGCGTCGATATAAGACTTCATGTAAGACCATAGCTGGGGTATTGGCATCGATATGAGATTCCATGTAAGACCATATCTGGGATATGGCATTGGTATGGTATTACGTGTGTGAGATTTCTCGAGTATCCTTTAGTATTCCAAGTGGTTCAACGGGAAACTTAACGGCAATGTTAAAGTTGAGAAAGACTATAGTATGATGTGGAAGATCATGGTAGGTTACAAGCTAGTACAAGTATGTACATAAAACTCATGCTTAATGAGCTCGATATGTGATAAACCCTCATTTTGGTTTGATTGAGTAAGTTATGATATTAAGGTTTTAATATCATCTATGCCAAGTTTGACCATGAGATTTACAATGACATTTATGTTAATTTATTTCATGTTGAATATATTGTTAAAGTGTGTTTATGGTGCTTATTATTTGCGTAGGAACTTACGAAGTTTTAAAGCTTACTCCCTTTCTTTTTCCCTTATCTTATAGTGACGCCAAGCCAGCTCGGGGATCGAAGACTGTCGGAGATCCATTCACACTATTAACTTAACATTTTGGTACTTATGATTACATTATTTTGATTTATGGCATGTATAGGGACTTGGTCTTTTTGTTATGTGTCATAATTGATTTGGCCAAATGTGTTGAATTATAATGGTTGATGATTCATTTTGTAAATGGCCATTGGAATTGGCTAATATTGGTTAAGTATATATGAATGTGAAGATGTATTTCATGAATGTGGATTTTGAATGGTTTAAGATGATAAATATGAGATGTTGTGTGTGATAGGAAATAGCATGTAATTAATGTGTGGATGACTTGGTTGTGGATGAATTGGTTGTATATATATACTTGAATTTGTTTTGCTTGTTGTTGTATAGGTTGGTGCAAGAAAGGGTGGAAAAATTTCTTGGTAAATAGCCTTATTTTTGTCCACACGGGTAGACACATGGGCGTGCGTCTAGGCCGTGTGTGACAAATGGCTTGCCCCAAGGGTGTGTGTTCTGGCCGTGTGTCCCTTGCACCTCAATTTTTGCAAAACAGAATACTCAGTAATGAGCAAACGGGTAGAGACACGGGCATGTGTCTCATCCGTGTTGATGGCACGGTCTTGAACATGGGCGTGTTCCCTGGCCGTGTAAAGTCTACAATTATTTTATAAAAAAATTCTAAAAATATAATCGATCACACGGCCTAAGCACACGGGCGTGTGACTTGGCTATGTGACCTTAATTTGATGATGATGTCATAAACAGAATGCTCCCTATTTTGAACATGGCCTAAAGCATGGGCGTGTCTTAGGGTCACACGGGCATGTGACCCCTTTTTCATGAAAAATTTTCTAAGTTTCCCAAAAGTTTCCAAAGTTCTCGGTTTAGTCCCAAACCCCTTCCGATGTATGTTTTGGGCCTCGTAGGCTCGTAATAGGGACGATATGAATGTATATGAAAAGTTTTAAAATTGGATGGAGATTTATGTCTTGATTTTGTATGATTTCTTGCGTATAAGTTCGGTAATGCCTCATACCCTGTTTCGACGTAGAATATGGGTAAAGGGTGTTACAAACATGATATATCATAACTCAATTTGGCCCGAAATCCAATCACATAATTGTCAACCGAATTTATCATGTATTTCATACATCACAAGTATTGACCAATAATCACAAGGTTTTCACAAAAACATCACTATGGAAATCATGAACTCGCAATTTCATGAACATAACATACTCAATCACATTTTTACCAATGGTTCATCATATACCGAATTCATTTCCTTTGGGTTTTTCGTACATACTTGTACCAATTCGTAATACTTACATACTCTTTCTCTTCTTTGACATACCCGTTGAGTTTCCGTTGAACCATTTGGAATACTAAAGGATACTCGGGAATCTCATACACACAATACCGTACCAATGCCATATCCCAGATATGATCTTACATGTAATCTCATATCGATGCCAATAGCCCAGTTATGGTCTTGCACGAAGTCTCATATCAATGACATATCCCAAATATAGTCTTACACGTAATCTCAGTAACCCTGATGTCATGACATTTATATCCTATCTATTCCTAAGGTTCAACCGGGACTTTTGCTGTACCAAATCTCTTTCGATCATTTCCGTAGTATCGTACTCAATAGCATTTACATTTCGTTTCAATAATATAACTTTCGCTGTACCGAATCTCTGTTAATCATTTTCGTAGTATCGTACTCAATAGCATTTACATTTCGTTTCAATAATATAACATTTACCACAATTATATCAATCAAGCATTTATACACAGAAAATTTAATGCTTATTAAACATATGAACTTACCTTGGCATAAAAAAAGCAAAAATGACTAAATCGTCAAATACTCGTTTTCCCCCCGCTCTAACTCCGAACCTCATTTTTCTCGATCTATAATATCACATTTAACTTATTAATCATTATACTATTCAATTCAGACCAAAATCACATTATGGCAAAAACTATATTTTTGCCCCTAAAGTTTAACATTTTTGCATTTTAGTCCCTAGGCTCGTAAAATGAAATGTACTCAATTTCTTCAATGCTCATGCCTAGCCGAAACTTATACATGCTTATAGCAGTGCATGTTTTTCTTTTATTTTTATTTTAACACCCATTTTACAACTTTTTACAAATAGGTTCTTTTAGGCATTTTCATCGAAAATCACTTAGCAAAAGTTGTTTATCATACACCAAACATACATTTTCTACCATTAGACATCAAAATACAAAAATATACTCATCAGTGAAATTTTAGACCTTGATTATTTCTTAAATTAGTGGTAGAAATAGATAGATCATGTTACAAAGATTTCAAAAACATAAAAATCATTAAAATACCCTTAATGAAAAACTTTAGAAACATACCAAACCATGTCCATTTTTGTCCACCAACTTAATCAATGGCCTAAATATCATTTAAGGACCTCAAAATTTAAAATTTCATAGCAATTGGACACCTTTAACATATATAATTCAAGTTTTACACTTTTTGCAATTTAGTCCTTTTGACATAATTGAGTGCCCAAACGTCAAAATTTTTGAACGAAATTTTCACGAAATCGTTCCATAAAACTATAGACCATAAAAATATAATAAAAATGAATTTTACTATGTCAGATTTGTGGTCCCGAAACCACTGTTTTGACTAGACCCAAAATAGGGCTGTTACAGGCTAGCCGTGTGACCTAAGTTAGGGAGTTACACAGAGTTGAACAAGGTTTGAGGTATGGGCATGTCTAATGGCCACACAGGCGTGTGACCCCTGCACCTAAGAAAAAATTTGAAATTTCACGAAAAATTTTCATAGAATCTGAATTCGTTGCGATTTGTTTCTAATACATATTTAGGGCCTCAAGGGCCCGACAAATGGAAAATATAATTAATTTATGAAGTGTATGCTAATTAATTTGTTTAATGTTCGTATTTGATTTGAAAAGTTCGGTAATGCTTTGTAACCCTATTTCGGCGACAGATAATGGTTAGGGGTGTTATAAGGCATTATCGGATATTCAATCAATTTCACACACATGATAATTATACAATTCACATATACAACATTTAATTAAAACATGTAAATGTACACAATTTAGTTACACGAACTTACCTCGATACTTGTTCATACACGACAAAATCTACTAATCCGAAACTTTTTGTTTTCCTCAATCCAACTCAGTGTTAGGCCTCTCAGGATCTATATAAATGAATTTAACATCAATTTAATCCATTTCATACTCAATTTAATTCAATTCACATCCTAGGCAAAATTACTATTTTGCCCCTATACTTTTCACAAATAACGATTTCGTCCCTAGGCTCGTAAATTGAAATTCATGCAATTTAATCCTTATTTCAAGCCTAACTGAAATTTTCATATAACTTTTACAGCACATGTACTTCACAAAATTTAGAATTTTTCCACAACTTTTACATCTTTGCAATTTAGTCACTAAATCATAATTTCATCAAAATTCTCTTTGTAAAAGTTGTTTATCTATCAACAACCTTTCATTTTCTACCATAATTTTCAAATTTTTAGCTTATTCATCCATGGAAAAAAGTTTGATACTTTGATAACTTTTAAAATTAATCCCCAAAATAGATAGATTAAGCTATCTCGATTTCAAAAATATAAAAATTACTAAAAACGGGACAAGAAAACATACCTAATTAAGCTTGATTAGTTTCCTTTCTCTCTCCTATGCTTTCCATGGAATTTTTAGAGATGAAGATGATATAAAATTTTAATATTTCTATTTAATTATTTGCCATCCGTTAATTTTTCCACTTTCAATTTAGCCCTTGCCTTTTTATAATTTTCCATGGATGATTCATCAAAAATATCTACCAACTTTTCTTTAATGGTCTAATTACCATATGCAGACCTATTATTTTGAATCCATAGCTAATTGATCCTTTTAGCTACTAGAACTCAACTTTTGCATTTTATGCAATTTGTTCCTTTCCATAATTAAACACATAATTGGTAAGATTTTATTATCAGAATTTTCATATGATATTCCTATCATAATGCAGACCATGCAATAATATTAAAATAAATTTTCTTTCTGGCTCGGATTTGTGGTCCCGAAATCACTGTTCTGATTTCACTGAAAATGGGCTGTTACAGACAAGGATTTGCCTATCCGAAAACACATGTGCAAATTCGGTCTAGGATTTATTGCTACAATTACCAAAAATGTTGATTTTCAATTTTTTATTTTTCACTATGCAAGAAAACTATTTTCGAACTAGAATTTTTCCAATGTCAACACCAGACGCCCTAGCATCAACCCTTCTTCCTTACTAAAGGCTTTAAGTCTTTCTCTATTTCCTTTGAAAAGATTGTATGAGTTGGAGTAGAAGGCCAACAACTGTTATGGTGGTGACACGACGGTGGTGACGAAATTAGAATAACTAGGTAAAGTTGTTATGATTTTAACGGAATTAGAATTGAGTTGAGAAATTATTTAATTGAAAAATTAATAAATTAATTTAATAAATAGTGTTTATTCTGGGAATAGAAAAATATGTATTGAGTTGGATTAAATTATAAAGTATTGGATTAAAAATCTATGAAGCAAACATAATTGGACCTGATACAGGGGAGGCCCAAAATCCCCTCATAACAAGTATGAGGGGAGGAAACCCAAGTAAAATAACTGGGGTTAGCCGCCCCTCTCT